>CM028352.1:11756295-12356295 GCA_016618105.1 Dendrobium huoshanense
TTGTATTTGTAACTTAGTAGTATTAGGTACTTGCATGATGTTTCTCTTTTCTGCATGTAACATAAGGCATACTCATCTTCCAGCTATACTGATCTCTGTTACGATAGTTTTTGAGAGAGAGAGAGAGAGAGGAGAGAGAAAATAAAAATGAACATTTTGAGGTATGTTCATTATCTTCAGACAATTGAAATGAACTCACTGAGACATCACCTCCATGGGATTCACAAAATCTTAGTGAGGACTCCAGAATATCATCATCATGGCCATCAGGCAATCTTAGTTCGCAATCCAAAACACCTTCTTCTACATCTTTAGACAATCTTAGTAAACACTCTGAAACATCTTCCTCATGGTCTTCAGACAGTCCTAGTGAGCACACTGAAACATCTTCATGACCTTCACACAATCTTAGGGAGCACTCCGAAACATCTTCATCATGGACTTTAGAATGACTACTTAAGCACTCAGGAACAACTTCTTGATCATTTCCTTCAAGCAATCTAAGTGAGCACTCCGAAACAATTTCTTCAAGTCCATGAGAAAAGGCTGCCGCCTTCTCTAAATCTTCTCCAAACTCCATAAGCAAACTTAACGATGACTCAACATCTTCTGGGAGCGGTTCAGATATTTTTAGTGAGGATCGATCACCTTCTTCTTGCCCATCATATATCCTCAAAGGAACCTCTTCTTTGCCTTCTTCCTTTCTTTCAGAAAAAGATTCCTCTACATCTTGTCAATCCTCATCTTCCTCCCAGCAACTCATAAATTCTACATCAACACCACAATTTCCCAGATTCAGATCACTAAAATGAGCATATTCCTCCATTAAGAGAAAAGCTTGCCCTTACCATCTTTACATATATTAAAATGATGCAAATTAGTTCACAGGTGTTGTTTTTTTTTTTTTTACTTTTCTTTAATTCTTCACTATCTCTGCCCATTTTCAATTACAATCAAAATATGCAGAGCAGTAAAATAAAGTGCCATGGAACATCCAGATGCACAAGCATATAGCCTAAATATGCAGCTAACTAGTTGTATACAGGGAGCTATTGAGCAATTGCAGTATCTTGGAGTAACTAATAGCTCACATGAAGTGTAGGATCTTGGAAGATAATTGCTCGAATTAGTTCTCATTTGTTCAGCTGATGATATCAACATTGCATTTGAAGCGTATAATCAGTCCACTTCATGTTGAACCATTTGTAGGAAATTATTTTCATTGCAATAGCATGTTGATGCTTTTTTGTTTTTGTTATTTCATAAAATGTGTTGTGAATGTTGTTTGTCCATGAAGTTATAATCATTCATATGATTTTTGTTTATACTAATAGGAATGACAGGAAGCGGCTCATTCCGACGTGCTAAAAAAGTTAAACGTCGAGGAACTTCTAGTGTAGAGCAGATTAGTAGAACTTCTAATAATGCATCGACTCCAATGCATCCAGATTTGTCCAATGCTACTAACTGCAATAACAACGAACAATCTCCGAGTCAGTCATCTCAAGATTTAAGACGGCAAGTGCCATCGGTGGATGATGGAATTTGGCTCATAGGTGTTTCTTCACTTAAAACTCTTATTTATTTATTTCAATTTTAATATTAATAATATATTTGCTTCTTACATCTTTATTTTCCAAATGATGAGGGTGCTTTGATAAAAAAGAGAGGCCGAAGTACTTGTGCAGACATACAGAGCATGCCACCAGGTACACAGATTCACATTGAAGTCAATGAGAATATGGTGCCATGTAATATACCAGAGTCTATTCTGCTTGGTTCATACTTAGGGGTTGTAGCTAGAGATCCTATTTTTGCACCAATCTCATTCGCAGATTGGCGCAATAAAGGTATGGAACCATTTAAAAAGAGGATGCTAGTTGAAGTGGAGGTAAATATCATAGCAAATAATCATATGTAATTTATTTTTGTTTGATAAATAAAATTATTTAACATTCTTTAGGCCAAATTTGAGTTCCCCGCAAGTATAAAACATTGGATACTACAATCTCTTGGTGCCAAGTGGCGCAACTACAAAACTAATTTGAAGGCAGAGCACTGGGATTGTAGACCATCACAGGAGATCATAGAGACTGTCCCTACAGGAGTAGATCCAGTGCAGTGGTGTCAGCTTGTTAGTAGATGGTCACAACCTCAGGATAAAGTGAGTTAGCTAAATAAATTGCATTATTGATTTTCTTAAAAATTGAAATTAATATGATGATTATTTGTTGTAGGAGAGGGCAACAAGAAATGTGGAAAATGCAAAAAAACAAACGTGTCCGCATACGATGGGTCGAGTGAGCTCTGTAAGGAGACAGGAAGAAACTGTATGTATTCTAATTATTGATATATTTATATTTATATGAAGGAAATTGAATTTTAGTTTTTACAGTCTATACGAGATCGTCTGTTATTATGGAAAATCAATCGCATGCGTAAAAATGGATCATGGTCATCTGAGGAGGCCAGACAAAAATGGGTAAAATCGTAAGCATTTCACATGAGGTGTTTAATGAATGCTAATATAGATATATATATATATATATATTCTAAATCTAGGCACATGCTTCTGAAATGCTTGCTGAAGAAGGGTTAACGCCAGAAGATGGAAATTTTGAAGCCAATGAAAAGGTCTTCAAGGCGATCATGGGGCCAAAACACCCAGGGAGGGTACGAACACAAGGTTTTGGGGTTATTCCAAGCAGATTTTTTCCTCATAGCACCACTGATCCAGGAAGTAGTAGTCGAGGCAATAGTATATTTGATCGAGTTGTAAGACTTGAGCAGGTGGTGCAAACATTGCAAAGTGAGATGAGACAATTCATGAATAATTACCATGGACAACTCCGCCACCAAGAAGTTCAAATATGGTATGTAAAATTAAAAAATTATGTATTTTCATTTATTAATTAATTTATCATATTTAGTTTTTCTGATGAATTCTATATTAATAACAGGGAGATAATGATCAATTTTCGCCTAATTGACATCCAAGGTGTAGAAGAAGGGAATACATAATATAAATAGACACGATATTTTCATTATGTATAGCTGATGGTTTGTTTTGAAATATTATAAGAATTTTGATTTTTTGTTTGGCTATAGATAGTAATTTTTGTGATGCATGTTAAACTTTTGTCATTTCTACTCTAAATTGTTCTCGACAACTTATGTTATTTGTACAACGGTATTTGTTGGAATTTGTTGGTATTTGTTGTTACTTAGCACAAATTTTGTCATTTCTACTCTAAATTCTTGTCAACAATACTTCATTTATTAATTTTTGTGATATATGTTCAACTTCTGTCATTTCAACAACTTTTCGTTAGTGATTTGGTAATCAAGTAAAAATTGAGAAAAAGAATTTGAGCTGTCAATCTTCTTGTGTATGATTGATATCAAATGGGGTCTAGCATGGGCGGGGAGCTGCGATATCATCTTCAGCTAAAACGTGAGAGAGAGAGAGAGAGTTGCAAGTGTTAGGGGTGAGATTTGGAGAGAAACGAATGAGCATCCAGTCTCTCTGAGATTTATGCGCATTATTTAAAGTATGTCGTTTGATATTTTCGTCATAGAGGGTAGATACAATAAGGTCAAATTTCCTTCTCTCTGATTTCAACGACTAAGTCGCTCTCGCGCAGCCCGTCGGCCGGTAGGGTGCCCTTTCTTTTGTCTGTCTGATCTGGGTATGCTGTCATTCCCTGTTCAGGTCTTTGGTTCGCAAGGTATTCTACACCTTCCTTGTTCATTTATTGATTTGTAACATTTTAATTTGTGGATCAATCTTCGTCGTTGAAATGTTCTTCGATTGGGTTTAAAAACCTTTACTTTTCTAAGGATCTGAAATTGCTGGTTTCTATTTGACAGAATGATGTTGGGCCTCGTTAGACAGAGGCTGGGATGCAGAACCGTGGAATTTTCAGTCAAAAAATAAATAAATTCTGTGTTGTTCTTGCGGTTTCTATATTATTATATTTTTCATATTGAAAATTTTACTCTTTTCTCCTTTTGTACTTGTAGATGTTGAGGCGAGCCATCAAGAGGGTTGGCCCGGCTGCCTTTGTTGCAGAGAAGTATTACTCATCTTCTGCTAAAGAGGTAATGGATGATATATACTGCCCGTAGTCTTTTTGTTTGGTTTTTACTTGATCAATTTGTGTGTTCTGTTGTTTCTGATTGGTTAGAGCTTAGAGAATTGATTGAGGCTTGCCAATGAATTGGATTGAGTATTGTATTTTAGTTTGGTTTATAAGACAGATTAAAAGCAACTCGGGTAGGAGAGAAGCAACTCCCACATCTGGCAGCATTGCACCAGCCATTTCATTGTCTGACAAGGCATTCAACCATCTTAATAAGATGAGAGTTGATAAGAATGAAGATCTGTGCTTGAGAATTGGAGTCAAACAAGGAGGGTGTTCTGGCATGTCTTATACCATGGAATTCGAGAATAGAGCCAATACAAGATCCGAGGACTCGCTTATAGAGTATAAAGGCTTTACAATTGGTATAATTCTTTCCCTTCTTTCAAGCTTATAATTGGTAATTCAAGAATGACTGGTACAAGGTTAGAATTGATACCATCTTTCTTAATACATGTGTGTTAATTGTGTGATTATATCTTGCTCTTAATCAGTAATATTAATTTCGTGAAGCAAGCCAAGCTCAGGGTGTTGTTACTTCCTTTTTTGATTTTGCATAAATATAGGCCACTCATATCTGTTTTAATAAACCACTGCTATATTGTCGTCTTTTTTACGACGTGGGGTGCCTAGTAGGCTCACTAATGGTGCAATATTGAGAAGTTTTTTTTTTGGTAGGTATCCTCTTAGCCACACCATGTCTTATAAACCACATCTTATAGCCACTCGCTTACTGTCATCTAACGTTGACTTGCAGGTCATTGTAATGCAGTAGTGTATATAAATGCTCTACTTCAATATAATGTACGAGCATGTGAAGAATGTGGTTGTTAGCCTGCTGGGTCCGAAGAACTATAAGGATGTTTCTCCAATGATGGGTGCAGAAGACTACTCCTACTCAGAGATTGTAATTCTATTACATAGGCATTAGATTTGTGGATATTATTCAATTGTAAGACTAAGATTTGTGGATATTATGTTAAGTTTTTATGCATAAGGATATACTTTTTCCTTGATTTAATTGGTAGGAGATTCAAATTAAGGAACTTTGTTATGAAGTTTGGAAACAATGAAATGGTTATATGCTTGGATTAATTTTATGTGTATTTATAATTTGATAAAAAAAAGTTAATTTTTTGGCATTATATATATATATATATATATATATATATATTAGTGGACAAGTATGAAAGCTTCGTTCAACTAGTTGGCAAGATATACCCAAATGAAGCAATTCTTTCTGTTGCAGAAATGAGAGAGCTTGCTTCCATGTAGACAGATAACTTCCAGCGTATTTCATCTTTTTCTTGTTTACTTTTTGTTATTCAATTTACCCCTTATTTTATGCTGTTATTTCTTTCAATCATTTTTGGCTTATATATATATATATATATATATATATATATATATATATATATATATATATATATATATATATATATATATATATATATATATATATATATATATATATATATATATATATATATATATATATATATATATATATATATATATATATATATATTAATTAGTGCTATCATTTAGCAGCGGTTTTAACCCCTGTTAAAAAGCGATGCTAAAACTTTCCTATAGCAGCATATGTGAAACCGCTGCTAAAACCTTTGTAGCGAAAGCAAATACAGCGGATGTGCAGCGGTTTTTAAACTGCTGCAAATAAATTAGTAGGTGTTTAAACCGCTGCCGTAGGTAATAAAAAATGCTGCGAAAGCCAAATTTTTTAGTAGTGTCTCCTTGTCACTAACAACATCAAAATGTTGAGAGATTTCGCCAGTTGGACCAAGAGCCTCCCTTTTGTTGACCACATCACTAGGGACTGCTTATATTTTGGCAAAACGCAAGCTGACATATGTCTTCTTCACTTTGTAGAAGAATGTTACCACATGAAATATTACAATGTGTGCTAAGCATCAATACTATTGTAATATAGGAATGCATATATTAGTATTTATCTTTTGTTGAGTTTACTTTATTGCTCCATTCTCTAATATTAAGGCAAAGTTGCACTGGCATCAAAATCAATCAAATAAACAATCAAAAGATAAGTGCCTCAAGGTGAAATCATATACCGACAAAATAAAAATAAAAAATTCATTATCACCTTTGGCTTTAACGAAGCAAAGTTCAAACTGATTGAAGATAGGAAAAAAATGTTTACCTCAGATCTTTCAATGACTAAAGGGTGCAAATCCGTACTCTGCCATCCAGCAGTGAATGGAGCTAGCATATCGTGGCCCTTAAACCTAATAATATTATCCCCCGCCCGAAAAAAAACAATAACAAAGAGTTAGTCTTACTGCCGCAACAATAGAGGCCGAAAACATGACATCAAACTCCCCATACCCCTTTGTTTCCTTCGACTCGGCTTCCAGAGATGCCTCCGAACTCATAAACCTCGCATGCGGCATTGCAACCTGCGGCAATATCCCATTTCTCCACAGCCATCCTACCTGCAAATGAACCGAGAGCCAAATTAGACCCAAAACAGCAAATCGTATGTCATCGCCCGCTAATTCTCAATAAAATCTGCAGAAGCCAAGGAGCTTATCCAGAATAGCGAGAACATAGAAGATAATTAAAGGGAAAGATTTCACGTATAATTTGAGCTCCATACCTGAGCTGCCGCTTTCGCTCGGAGGCAATTTACGATCATTTACGCTGCAATTAATCACTTGATCCCAGCGTTATTTCGGCTCGGGAAGTAGGGAAAACGACGAAGACGATACGAGAGAAACTACTCATTTCAGATCAGAGCTATTAGTTAAGTATTTATGATATTTTTGGGGCGAAGGACCCACATGAATGAAACGGCGCGCAGGAAGACATGCGTCGCTGACGAGGGAGGAGATGACCCTGACAAGGAGATAAACATAAAACATTGATGCCGTGGAATTTTCGTATGCAACAATTATCAAATAATACTAATTTATGAAAAACTTAAATATTAATAAAACAAACGAGTTACATTATATAATTATTTTTTTCTTATATGCTTTCATAAAATAATTATATAATTTATGAAATTTTAAAATATTAATAAAAGACACATTTTTTGTGAAAGATTGAACTTCATATATTTTAAAGACTCATTTCGGACCAGTGTGACTTTTTATGAAGGTGATTTTAAAGCTTCTATAGAGAAATTAGTTTTTTTTTTTTAAACTACTGTAAAAAGTAAATTTTTAGCACAAAAATAAATAAAAGTAGTAGTCAAATAAAAATTATAATTGTGATCTCAAAAACAATGCATCAAAAAAGCTGTCAAAAATTAGGGTTTCGTTTGAGACAATTTTTTACTGCTTCTTAAAACAACTTTCTAGTACAAAATTTTAATTTTAACACTAGAAAGCTATTTTTATAAGCGAGTAAAAAAACTATCTTAAAGAATCCTAAAACTAAGTTTCCTTTATTCAACTGCAAAATATTCATATGATTTCGACAACACAGATGACAATGATGAAAATATATTTTTTTAGTAAAATCTTCCTTTATTGGAGAATAACTTAGCTCAAACTTTTCACCATTTATTGCATTAAACTATAAGGTTGGAGTAACAAACTATAAGGATTTGCTTGTTTTATTGTAATTATTCATAAATGAGAGCTAGAGATTATGTATTGACTATCAGGTTTTAAACAAGGGGATTATGATAGATGAGTTGTAGATAAGTTGTGTAGAGCATTGGTGTTTACAAAGATGGGCCTGAAGTTTAGTTACCATCAGATCAAGATGAGAGAGAAGGAAGTTCCAAAAATTGCATTCAGGATCGACTCATAAGGGGCACTACAAGTTTATGGTGTTGCATTTTAGCCTAACCAACACCCCCCCCCCCCCCCCCCACCCCACCCCCGCGATACATACCAGTCTCTCATGAACATGGTGTTCTGACCATATTTTAGGAGGTTCATATTAATTTTCTTTGATGGCATCTTGGTATATTGCATATCAGATGATGAGCATTTGGAGCACTTGATGGTGGTCTTAGAAGTGTTACAGAAGCCCCAGTTGAGGGCCAACCTGAAGAAGTATTATTTTGCACACAGGCCATTATGGAGTACTTGGGGTATGGGGGGTGGCATGACAACTAATTATGTCAAGATTAAAGCAATGTTGAAAGGGCCTATATCTAGGAATTTAAGGGAGCATTGGGGCTTCTTAGGATTGACTAGATATTACAGGAGATTTATGATGGGGTGCAACACCATAGCCTGGCCATTGACAAAGCAACTGAAAAAAAATAGTTTATTATGGGGAGAGGCAGCTACCTTGGCCTTTGAGAGATTAAAGAAGATCATGAGTACGGTATCGATCCTGGCCATACCAGATTTTAGCCAATTTTTAGTGTTAGAGACTAACGCATCGGGGTATGAATTGGGAAGTGCTCATACAAAATCACAAAGTCATAGCTTACTTCAGTTAGGTTTTGATGGTTAGAGCGAGGCTGAATAATCTATAATAGGGCATTGATGACAATAGTGTTGGCTATTTAAAAGTGGCAGCCTTACTTATTGGGTCAATATTTTAACGTTAGGATGGACTATAGAAGCTTAAAGTACCTGTTAGAGCAGAGCAATGATTATGTAAAGGCCATTTTGCTCCCAGGTTCGTCCGGACGAAGTTCGATCGTCCTGGACGATCGGTACAGGTTGTGCAGGAAAGCATGTTTGGCTGCATGGTTCGTCTGGACGAAAGTCGGATCGTCTGGACGAAAATCGTCCCGAGAGCAGATCGTATGGGACGATAATTAATTTCGTCTGGACGAAATTCGTCCAGAGCTCAGTCGTACGTGACGGTAATTAATTTCGTTTGGACGAAATTTGTCCAGAGCCAAATCGTCCCGGGACGAAGTTGCGATCGTCCGGGACGATCAGTTTTGATATATATATATAAATGAGATATTTTGGAACGAAAAGGACGTCCAAGAGAGAGAAAAATAAAGGAAAAGAGGATTTTTGGGCGACTCCGGTCTGTTTTCGTCCGTTGTGGTAGTTAGAGAAGTTGACCGACACGAGGTAAGGCACATTCTGCCTTTCTCAATTTTCAGAAACGAAATTTTTGACGCATTTTCTGTTCTGAAATTTGTTTATGTTAGCGAATAATTGATTTTATTTTGCACTGCTAAAGGTTTTACCGAGTAACTTTTGGTATGTATTTGAGATATTAATTATGCACGTTTTGAGTATTTTCTGGAAGATTTTTACCGGATATTTTGTATTTTGCGGTGTTTTAATTGAACTGCAAATTATCAGGATATTGAAAAATGTTTTGTCAGTACAATGAAAGTCTTATAATGTTGTTGTGAATGTTCTGTGGTAATTTGGTAAATTTTTGGATCTGTGAATTTTGTGTAAATTCCGTACACTGCCGTTATGCCACTGAATTTTCGTACAATTTCTGAATTTTCTGAAATAAGACGATTTGAATATTTGATGTGTTTGTGCTATCATAAGGGAGTTATAAGGGGCCGGAATCCTACGTGATTCCGTTGTTTGGGTCAGGGAATTCTGAAATCTGAAATGAGCTCTGAAATCTGTAAATATTCCGAAACATCTGATATATGTTCTGTTCTGGTGC
The DNA here is from genome assembly GCA_016618105.1 of Dendrobium huoshanense. NCBI lineage: Eukaryota > Viridiplantae > Streptophyta > Magnoliopsida > Asparagales > Orchidaceae > Dendrobium > Dendrobium huoshanense. The sequence continues at coordinate 11,766,033 of CM028352.1, forward strand.
TATAAGCACAACGGGAGACATAAGGGGCCAGAATCCGTTGAGATTCTGTCTGTGTCAGGGAAGGGAGACATAAGGGGCCAGAATCCGTCGAGATTCTGTTTGTGTCAGGGACATCTGAAATCTGATATCTGAATCTGCTCTGTGAATTATTTGATTTCTTATTTCTGTACGATTCTAATTATTCTGTACGATTTTGTCTACTCTGAAAGCTTTATGATATCTGTTCTGAATTCCGATTCGACATGACTTCAGTTTTCTGTATCCGTAAGCTAATTTCTGATTGAGCTATTATATGTTTTGTCTGTTATACGATTTCTGTATGATTGTTCGAATTCTGTACGGATACTTTTCTGATATGATTTCTGATGTGAGTTTCTGATGATTTGGATTGGTGATTGATGTCTTGCTTAGCTGTTAGCTCATCCTTGTTTTCTGCGTGGTTTTCAGGTTCTGGAAAAGGGAAGGAGGTCTTGGACTAGACGTTCTGAGTCTGATCTGTGATTAGGTATTTGATACTTTTGATTTTTGTACAGTCATGGCTTTTCTGTTATGTTTTGTTCTTTCTGTCTGAAGCCATGCACTGTATCTGTATATGATTATTTTGATGAATGAAAAGATAGATGATCTGCGATGTGTTTGGATGTTTATAGTAGCTATGTGTTTCTCTGTCTGTATTATATTTGGAAGAAATTTCTAAAGCAAATTCCAAAGTCAGATCCTGGATTTGTTGGCTCCGTCGCGGCCCGATGCGAACGGGATCCGTCCCGGTCGGGTTGGGTCGTGACATATTATTAGAGGAATTGAAATATAACTAGAGCTTATGAGCAGAATATGAATGTGATTTTCGATTTATAATTAGTTGATTTGAGCTTAAAATTTTGTTTTGAACATGCTCTCTCTTTAAGATTTATATAGAAATGTCATGGATGACCTAAACTAACAATTTAATATGTAAAGTTTGCCTTAGTTGATAAGAGGCATAAACTTAACCATTAAGCCAAGACAAAAAGGACATTTAGTGAAATGATAACACTATTTTGAGCTTGGTATAATCATATTATTTTAATTCATGGAAAACAATAAGATAGAACCTATTTAAGCTTGGCACCATCATATTATTGTAAATCATGGAGATCAACAAAAAATATCCTTTAATTTCACTATTAACCAAAGTAAATACATTTCTTCCATGCATAAACTTCTTTAACCAATGTAGGGATCCGTTTACAAGGAACGATGCATGATGATGGTAATGGTCAAGGGCAAAGGTAGGATTTTTTTCATGTGGGGGCACAAATTGTTGAGTTTAAGAAAAAATTCTCAATCTTTTTCATCTGGGCTTGGGACCGGCATAAACGACTATTTTTTTAAAAAGGGATTTTTACATACATAACACCTAAAACAATTAAAAATACATAACCAACGCCTAAACTTCTATATTTACTAATATACCATATAAAACCCCCCTTTCCTTCTATTCTACCCCCCTTTCCTTCTATTCTACCACTCCATTGAAGCAATGATATACTTCTATTCACTGTGAAAGAAAGCCATTGACAGGGAAGATTTAGGATGTATAGTTGCACATTCACTTTTCTAGCCTCAATTTTTTTTTTTTTTTTTTAACTCATTTCCCCCCTAAGAATGCATTTAGGAATATCTGTTAATTTATAAAAAATGTTTGAATGTGCCAAAATTTTGACATCGAACAACATACATTAAGACAAAATCAATTGATTATTTTTTACAAATGATTGAGCAATTTGTTTTAAACAATTTTAACCCTAAACATGTATGAACAAACTATTGCAGAAATTGAAATCATCCTTAGGCAATTACATTGGGTACATTTAATTAAATTTCAAGTACCGAATCTACTGATTCCATTAAAAATTAACCCCATATTCGAACTTTATACCACAGTTACTAAAACGACACGGTATGCTAATAGCCACTTAACTGCATGAAGTACTTGCATATTAGGAAAATAAGAAGAACCTTTGTAGTTTAAAGCAAACCAATATTTTTCTTACTTTCAAATCTGCAGCATCTGCTGTAGCTTGTACAATCACGAGAGAGAGAGAGAGAGAGAGAGAGAGAGAGAGAGAGAGAGAGAGAGAGAGAGAGAGAGAGAGAGAGAGAGAGAGAGAGAGAGAGACCTGCCGTTGCCAATCACTTGAGAAGATTAGGTTTGGCTGTGTGGGCTTTCAAAGAAGAAAGAAGACGGGCAGTTTGCCTTCAGTTCGTGAGCTCGTCAAAGAAAAGCCCTTCCGCCTTCGGTCAGTGTCCGTGCATGCGTGAAAAAGTTGGGTGGGATTGAGGATAACGAAAAGAAAATTTTAATATTAATAATTTAAATTGGGAGGTACTTAAAGAGCTATAAATTGTTTTAATTAAGCATTAACAATAGCCAGAAGGTTGACAGTGCATGATGAGAATGGATCGGATGGCATCTCTAGCTCATGGCTATAAGAGTCCACTCATGTTTATCTGGCTCCATGAGAGATGCAAGAGGGGTAGAGGGATGGCTACGAATGAGAATGGTTTTGGATTGGTGGAGGAGAAGATGAAGGGCTTCAACTGCATTTGCAAGTGAGGTAAGGATTAAATATGAATAAATTAGTAGTTGAAGAGATGCAATGCATTTCTGATGTAGATGGTATGCAAAGTGCTTTTCTCCTAGTTGAGTTGAGATATAAAATACCAATAGGAATTTAACAATTATGGGATAAAATAACAATTAATGATTCCATAAAGCAAATTAAAGCTATTAAATATAGTCTTTTAAGTATCAAAACATAATAATATAAGAAAAGAAATAAAATAATTAATAGGAATAAAAGTTGAGAATATAATCCTATATAGAATGAAAGGTTGAGATCTCATGTTGGAAGAAATATAAACATATTTTATGATAGTGGTATAGATTTACTCGGTGTGTACGTGTTCTGAAATGATTTAGTTAAGAGTTTTGAACTCGATGAAGTTTCATATTTTAGCTTCATGATAAATTTTATTCTAACTATAAATCGTGTTTGAACTCGATGAAGGTTCATATTGTAGCTTCATGATAAATTTTATTCTAATTATAAATTGTGGAACACAATAAGATGCGAAAATTTTTACTTACCATTGGTTTGTATTTTGTGAAAATAAATAATCTAAGTGTTAACCTTTTTATTATCAATCATATGAATTAGGTATTTGTTGAATCTCAAAATTGAAAGATCAAAACAAAATGATAATTACAATAAAATGGCTCTTTGTGTATTGTGGATAAGGAGTTGATTGTATATATTTTATATATATTCAACTTTAAACTATTCTTTTCATAATAGAGGGACACATTTATTCAAGAGCACCTACATCTTTTGAGGACAAAATAGGATGAACTTTTTCATTTTCTTCTGTTTATTGCCAACCTTACTACTTTACATAAGTAGAATGATGAGTTTCTTATTGCCAATTTTGTCTCCAACCTTCACCCTTCCTTACAATTGAATCAAGCTAGATTATATATATATATATATATATGTTAACTACTAAAGAAAGTCAAATGAATATGATTATTTTATATATGTACAACTGCTATGCTGCAAGTATGATTGTCTATTGAATTTTCTATATAAAATCAAATTGTTAAATAAAATTTCAGGTAAATATGCTGATAAATAGAAGTGGCTGGAAAAGAAGAATAATTATGTAGAAGATGATCAAATGAATGAAGGTAAAATTTTGGTTTATGTGTATATTCGAATTTGTAAGTTTGTTGGCGGCTCTTCAATATTATGTGGATGTTAGATCTTAGTGCTTATGGATTTCAAAGAAATGTATTACAGTCTAACCATCCATTTCTAGCTCGTCAATTCGAATATCTAGGTTGGGTCGTGACAAAATGTGCCTCATGAACAATTTTTTAAGTGCTTCTTCTTTTTGTGTGTGTGTGTGCACGCGCATGTATATAAATTCATTAAAAATTTATGTTAGGATATCGTGATATGTTTTATACCAAGATGAACCTATTTTTACGGTACATATCATTAACTTCATGCGTCACATTTTAACCCTTTATGCACCTAAACTAGTCGTCGACAATATAACTAAATTATTAGCCAAATACATCTAAACTCTTAAACCTTTATAATACATTTTCTACCATGAGTACATTTGTGAGATTGATGGACAACACTTGATGTATAACATGAAGTACATGCATATTAAAAATACTTTCGTTATTGTTTCAAAACTTATTTGGACACCCTTATACAAATTTTCTATAATTTTAGCTAGTGATAAAATTAAACTTTAATTTAAAATAATACATATATTTAGGAACAATTGATTAATTTATTTTCCCTTTCTTGTATATTGTCTTTTATTATAATTATTAGTCATATGGAACAATTAATTATTATAATATAGGTGTTAATTAATTTAATTGATAAAACTTTTAAAAACTATTATCTAGCTCTTGAAATTAAAAAATTCCCATGTCAAATATATATTATTTAAAATAAATTCAAAAAAGATTCTCCTCTCTATCACAATTAATTAATGGGATTTATATACATATCACATCACATAATTTTTATATATTTAGTTATGTAACATCTAAATTTTAATATTTAATTATGTAATATTTTAGTTTCTCAATTATATCAAAATGTTTATGTAAAAAATAATGCTAATAATTTTTAATGTTATTTAAAAAATTAATTATAAATATAAATATTAAATTTTAAATGTTAAATATTTAACTAGGTATTCAGGTAAATCCGTAAATGTAAATCCCCTTAAATAACTAATCTCTAGCAACAATAAAACCGGTTCAAGCCGTCTCTTATTATCTTATAGTCTTATCCCCATTCCCCTCCACCCCTCAAACATAAACCCAAAACCCCAAACCCCTAGCAAAGCACTCCATCCGTTCTCACTATCATGTCGCTCTTTGGATGTTTTACCTCTCGCTGATCTCCCTGAAGTGCGGCTCCATTGTCTGTATCTGAGTTCCCAATGGAGGTTGGCGCCCACTTTTCTCGGAACCCACTTCTCCGTTCTCCCTCTCACTTCTGTAACTCACCCCCTCTCCGGCAATTTTGCTTCCTACCTGCGGTTCCCGCAAGAAGAAGGAGGCTGTGCCGAAGTAAAGGAAACATTTATTCCATTAGGGCCACCGTTTTTGGAAATGAAGATGGTTCTGGAGATTTCTGGTGGGACAGGGTTGCTAGGTCAGTGAGGGTTGGGTCGGAGCGGTTCTGGTCCAAATTCACGGAAAGTCTGAAGAAGGAAACGGGTTTTGATTCCGATGCCGGGAAACTGGTGGGAGGAGTTGTTGAGGCTGTGAACGAAGGGCGGAAGGCGGTCGATTGGTTCAGGTTGGAGATGCTGCCGGCATTTGTGGATTGGAATCGATGGGAAAATTGGAAGGTGCCGTTTTTCCTATGGGGATACATTATTTTATATGCTTTTTTCTGCTTGTTTGATGTGGTTGTTTACGTGAGAATGTTACGGTTGCGATGAGATTTGTTGCGTAGGGGTGATCTCTAGAAATGATTATTCATTTTTTGTATTTTTGAATATTCTCTATATCCCTCTGCATGTAGACATTTGTTTTGTGATAATGGCCATACCTTGCCAGAAAGATGGCGCATAATGTCATAACTTACAGATGATTTTCAAAAGTGCAGAAGTGACTGTACTGTTTTGTTTTCTGAGATTGATGGAATATTCATTAAAATAATGTTGATAGGAGAAGGATTTCACTTACTAAGTACATATGTTAACGATGTTTATCTCTACATGGGTGTTCTAGGAACGTTTTAGGTTACAATAGTAAAAAGAGCTTTGTTGCATTCTCTTTAAAAAAGCTATGAACTGGAAGTTCTTGGATTTTAAAGAACTGCTTGATAGATATGAACAATGTGAATAACTGCCATTCAAAGTGATTAGAATACCATAACAGTTCGCTGTAGAAACTGCCAATGTTGATGCATAGGCTAATTGGGCCTTGCCAGTGGGGGAGATAATAGATATCTAACCCTCGTAACCTTAATGAAATAATAACTGATGGATGCGTTGTACAATAAGACATGTTGCAGAAATTATACAGGATTATAGTGTATATGAGTTAAGGACCCAGTTGGGCAATAGAAAAACTGATAGCAAGTTGAGTGTGGTGTAAGTCAAAATGATATAATGGATGTGTAACAAAATTAAGAATGATAAATTAATAAATTATTGTATTATACATATGGTTAGAATTGCATCTATTGAAGATGAGAAAGTTGAAAATAATCTTTTGGTTTTAACTTATACATCTAAGGGTAGAAGTTGCACCAGTGGGCTATTATAGGTCAAATTAATGCCGGGGGACCAGGAAGGAAAATGCGGTAGTCTAACGGTAACATTGATAAAGATTGTTCAAAAGGATTTGCGAAGAATGGATTTCACACCTTTGGAAACACTAACCAATAATGAATAAAAAATAATGATTCATAATTCAGATCCCAAATACTTGAGATAAGACTAGTAATAATGATGATGAAAGCTTAACAATTTGGACATGCTGAAGATTTTAATTTTATCATGGAAAAGTCTTTGTATCTCACGTAACTTTGTTTTAACTTGAAAACGCCCCCTATCTTACATGGCAATTGCCACCAAGTAAGGCACATTTATTGATGTCTGTTCTTTAATGAGTTGTTGAATAAATGCTATTTTCTTTGGTTCATATGTGTTGAGAGGTGATTGGGAACACATTGATTGATTTATCAGAAAAAAAATTGTGATTATATATAGGAAAACAATGGTGGAATTATTTTTGTGGAAATTCTTCTTTAAGTGATTTTATTATATGGTAAAGATGATATCCTCATTACTATCTTTCCAAACTAAAAAAATATATATGATAACACCCCTTCAAGATGGGATGCATATATCATCTAGAATCAAACTTGCTGCAATTATTGGAGGATTGAAGTGTTTCCAGAGGCCTTGTAAAAATTTCTGCTACCTATTCTTCATTAGGGCATGAAGAGTGATGATATAAAAATCTACTTCAATATATTTTATTCTTTTGTGAAAGATAGGGTTTCTCGTAATATGCACGACTGTATGATTATCACACATAAACTATAGGTTGAGTAATAGGAAATTCAAATTCTTCAATAAGATATTTTTTCCACATTATTCATTGGTGGAATATGCCATTACCTTGTATTTAACTTCAATATTAGATCTAACAATGGCACTTCTCAATGAAGTTAGATTTTTTCAAAGAAAAACACAATATCTGGATGTAGATTTTTGACCTTCTACATATGCAACATAATCAGCCACCAAGTAGACTTCATTTGTAATTGGTTTGTTTATGATACACCAGTTCTTTTCATGGAGACTTTTAATATTTCTTAAAATATTCGAGAGAACTTCCTTATACTTATTTTTGGCATATGCTAACTTATCACACCATCATATTAGATCCAGTGACAATCAGATAGATAAGCTCGCCTGCAATGTGGTGATAATGAAGAGTATTTTAGAAGCTTTTGTCATCATTGGAAGCATTTAAAGCATTGATAGGAGGGTCAATTTATTTACATCCAAGAAAGTTTCCTGAAGTAGGTCTAAGATGTATTTTGTTTTGGAAAGAGAGATACCAACTTTGTTTTGTGCAAACTCGATGCCGAGAAAATACTTCAAAGCTCCTAAATTTTCGGCAATAAATATCATATGAAGGTATCAATTAATTTCCTCAAAATAAAATGTCACTTTTACTTAAAAGATTGCCATCAACATATACTTTAATGATCATTTTCTTGATAGCAAATGACCAATGCAGATAGAGTGATTAATTGTGCTGCTTTGCAGATCAACATAAGGATCTTGCAAAATTTATCAAACAACACGAGGATTTTGGTTTAACCCATCTACATCTTTATGAAGCTTATAAATTTTGCTTTCTTCTTGAACAACACATCTTAGATGTTGCTTCATATAAATTGCTTCAGAAAGATCGTCATTGAGAAAGGCATTGCTCACATTCCTTTGGTGTAAAGGCCACTCTTGGTTAATGATGATGGATAGGAGGCGAACATAGTTCGGTTGAGCCACCAACGACAAGTCTCAAAAGAATTAATGTCATGAACCAATGCGTATCCTTTAGCCACCAATTGGGCTTTGTAAAGAATAATAATACTATATGGGTGAAACTTGATCATGAAAATACACTGACAAAAATAGGTTTGGCAACAACATGGTCATCTGGCTAAATCCTAGGTGTGATGATTAAGAAGAGTCCCCATTTTAATATCAATTGCATGTTTTTAGTTAGGTTTGAGCCACTCTTCTTGTTATGTCTTTGGAATATAATTAGTAGAGCGAGACAAGGCAAAGCTACAAAACAAGGGTGCATGAGGTAAAAGACTATTAGGTTGTGACTTGTCATATACATGTTGGAGAGAAACTAGTAGATGGTGATCAGACGTTGGAGTGCTGCGCTTCTTTTTATGTCTCACAAATATAAACATTAGAGAGAGACAAGATAAAGCTATGAAACAAGGGTGTATGAGGTAAAAGATTTTTAGGTTGTGAGTTGTCATATACCTTTTTGGAGAGCAATTGGTAGATGGTGATCAGAGGTTGTAGGAATACATTCAACCTTAGATAGTGAAACTATCAAGGCTGCATGAGAGGGAGGCTGTCGTGGTTGATAAGCATAAACTCATATTGGCATATAAGTAGGTATACTTGGAATAATGGGACGAAGTTTCATAGTGGAGGAGACAAAAGGGTGGTAAGGGAATGTTTCATGAAAGTTAACAATCTATTAGACCGGTCCAGCCGGGACCGGCTCAGACACGATCAGGGCGGAAAACTTCCGCCCGCTGGGATGCCGAGCGAGCCGCACGGTGTGCGGGAGCCAAATAGGAAAGAAATTTTGGGGAGTTAAGAGGGAATTTGAATGTAGGGACTGTTTAGGGAATTCCTTTTGATTTGTATGCATTAAATAGTTGATTTTCCTAGGGTTTGAGTATCTTGAATTTGACTGAAATTTGAGATCTCTTAGATTTAGGTTTTCTTTGGCCTCTTGGCGTTGCCAGAGATTTGGGAGAGATCGATCCTCCTCTCGAATTGAGGATCAATTGTATCTTTGCTGTTTTCTTCTTCTTCTAGTGAAATACAAGCTTCTACTTGTGTTTTTCTCTACGTTTTCCCTGTTTCCTGCTGTTAAACTGCTGTGGACAGTAGTTTTCTACTGGTTCTTTTTGGCTAGGAACTACTTGAAACCAAGTATTTCCTATCAAATTGGTATCAATTGTTAGACCTGTCCAGCCGGTCCAGGCGGGACCGGCTCAGACACGAACAGGGCGGAAAACTTTTTCCCGCTGGGATGCCGAGCGAGCCACACGGTGTGCGGGAGCCAAATAGAAAAGAAATTTTGGGGAGTTAAGAAGGAAATTTGAATGTAGGGACTGTTTAGGGAATTCCTTTTGATTTGTATGCATTAAATAGTTGATTTTCCTAGGGTTTGAGTATCTTGAATTTGACTAAAATTTGAGATCTCTTAGATTTAGGTTTTCTTTGGTTTCTTGGCGTTGCCAGAGATTTGGGAGAGATCGATCCTCCTCTCGAATTGAGGATCAATTGTATCTTTGTTGTTTTCTTCTTCTTCTAGTGAAATACAAGCTTCTACTTGTGTTTTTCTCTACGTTTTCCCTGTTTCATGCTATTAAACTGCTGTGGACAGCAGTTTTCTACTGGTTCTACTTCAGTTTTGGCTAGGAACTACTTGAAACCAAGTATTTCCTATCAAATTGGTATCAGAGCATCGATTTGGGACCACCGACGGATGAAATTTCAAGTTTATCATTTTCGAAAGAAGATTTTTTGGAATCCATTAGAAGAACGATGGCCGGAAAGGTGGACGCCTTGGAAGGCGAAGTCGGTCAATTGAAAATCGATTTGGAGGAAAGATTTTTTGATTTTTAAAATCAAATCACCACCAACAATGAAAGGTTGGAGGGAAAATTCACGGCCATGGAAGAAATGATGAAGAAATTACTTGAGATGAAGACTAATCCGACGTCGTCGGAAGCAAGAGAGACTACCGGAGACCACGACGTAGGAGGAAATCCGAACCCGCTTACGGGGAGGAGGAATCCGGATGTAGAGATATTTGAGGGAGAAGACGACATGCCACCTCTAGAGCCACTTTCTAGGGAGGAGATGAGCATGAGAAATGATCAAAGAGGTGCTGATTTTAGCGGAAGAAGAGAGGACTTTCAGCGTCGAGGTGCTGAATTTCAGCGTCGAGGTGCTAATTTTGCAGGTAGAAGAGGGGAATATGATGAAAGTGCAGATTTTGGCGGAAGAAGAGAAGAATTTCAGCGTCGAGGTGCTGATTTTGAAAGGAGAAGAGAGGAATATGACGACGGATTCGGATACCATCGCCGGAGGGAGGACCGAGACACTTGGGGAGCACCTCCTCTTTGAGGAATAGGAGGTTATGGAGAGTATCGAGGTAAGGGAAGAGACCCACGGGTGAGGAAGCTGAAAATGCCCATCTTTGAGGGCGAAGATGGCCATGGCTGGATCTACAAAGTGGAGCGTTACTTCGCTGTCAACGGGTTGATAGAGGATGAAAAATTGACAGCGGCGGGTCTGTGTCTAGAAGGGAAAGCTCTGGCATGGTATCAGTGGCGTGGCAGGAGGGAGCCCATCCGGAACTGGAGAGAGTTCAAGGATTGCTTATTAGAGCGTTTCCAATCCGACGGGGAAGGAGACTTCTATGAGCAATTCTTTGCCATGACTCAAGAAGGGACTGTGGCAGATTATCGGGATCGGTTTGAGTACTTGGCTAGCAGATTGGATCACATTTCAGAGTCTACCTTAGAAGGGAACTTCATGAAGGGGCTGAAACTAGAGATCCGAACAGCAGTCAAGGTACTGGAGCCGAGGAACCTGGGAAAGGCTATGGAGCTGGCGCAGTTGGTAGAAGATCAGAAGAAAGCAGAAAGAGGGGCTCGAGCAGGAGGCTCTTACAGGATGACGACCACTCTTCTAGCACCCAAGGGGCCTGCAACAAGCAACAGTAATGAGACCACCCGGGAGAAGCCATTAGGAGGAGGGAGTGAGGAAAATTTCAAGAGGCTGACAGAGAAGGAGATGCAGGATAAGAGGACAAAGGGGTTGTGCTTCAGATGCGATGAGAAGTACATGCCAGGGCATAGGTGCAATGACGGAACTCTTCAGGTTCTCCTTGTCTGTGAAGACGAGGAAGACGAGGAGGGAGGTGGGAGCAGATCTGGAGAGGAGGAGGAGAAGTTGCACCTGGATGTGGTAGAAGTCTCTCTGAACTCTGCAGTGAGATTCACTCCGAGTCACACTATGAAAGTGAAAGGAGAGATAGCTGACCGTGAGGTGGTGGTGCTAATTGATAGTGGGGCTACCCACAATTTCATTTCTACTAAGGTCGTTGACCAATTGGGAGTGAAGTTGGTGGACACTGGTTGCTATGGAGTGATGATGGGTACAGGGAAGGTGGAGAAAGGCCAGGGAATCTGTAAAGGAGTGGTGTTGACCATCCAAGAGATTTAAGTAAGAGATGACGTTCTTCCACTAGAGTTAGGAAGCACTGATGTCATCCTGGGGATGATGTGGTTGCAAACCTTGGGGGAAACCAAGGACAATTGGAGAGCACTCACGATGGAATTAATGGTGGATGGGAGAAGGGTGGTCATAAGGGGAGATGCAGGGCTATCCAAAGCCATCACATCACTTAAGACCATGGTTAGGGACATACAAGAGGTGGGGGAAGATTATGTGGTGGGACTACACAGGTTGGATGCGATCAGTTTGGAGGAGGGAGGGGATGTTTCTCGTTCCGTGCAGTCCTTGGTTCCGCAATACAGTAAGGATTTTCAATCACCTCAAGGATGACCACCTCCACCGGAACTCGCGCATATATCCACCTTGAGGACAAGGTGAATTTTTTGGAGGGGAGTATTGTTAGACCGGTCCAGGCGGGACAGGCTCAGATGCTGGGATGCCGAGCGAGCCGCACGGTGTGCGGGAGCCAAATATGAAAGAAATTTTGGGGAGTTAAGAGGGAAATTTGAATGTAGGGACTGTTTAGGGAATTCCTTTTGATTTGTATGCATTAAATAGTTGATTTTCCTAGGGTTTGAGTATCTTGAATTTGGCTGAAATTTGAGATCTCTTAGATTTAGGTTTTCTTTGGGCTCTTGGCGTTGCCAGAGATTTGGAAGAGATCGATCCTCCTCTCGAATTGAGGATCAATTGTATCTTTGTTGTTTTCTTCTTCTTCTAGTGAAATACAAGCTTCTACTTGTGTCTTTCTCTACGTTTTCCCTGTTTCCTGCTGTTAAACTGTTGTGGACAACAGTTTTCTACTGGTTCTACTTCAGTTTTGGCTAGGAACTACTTGAAACCAAGTATTTCCTATCACAATCATAAAGATATAATTATGATTAGTAGAGGGATTATAATGACAACAACCTTTTGAGTCTAAGAATAACATAGAAATGAACATTTAATAGAACAAGGAGAAAGTTTCTCCCCACGTTGGATGAAGAGCGGACGAAACAAGCACAACCAAAAACTCATGGACATATAAGGGTAGGGTGACTAATGCATAATTTCATTTTCTGTGTAATAGAAATAAAAAGTAGATTGCATATGTTCTAGAGCATTGTAGAATCAACATTCTTTAATATAAGTGAAAAAAATAAACTTTTATTCTTTGAGAAATTTTTTTGAATTCTTCAAAGAGTTTAGATAATCACTTTAACAAGTATACCCAAATTACTCTAGTGTGATGATCAACAAAAGATGCGAAGTAACAAAACCAATTACGTTGATTCAGGTCTTGGACCCAAGCATTTGAATGTGCTAAATCAAAAGGAGACCGACTATGAGATGATGTTGATATTGGAAAAGGGACATCATATTGTTTTACATATTCACAAGCTTTGCATTCAAACTTAATAGTTAGAGGAGGGAAGTTGGGTGATCGCCAAAGATGAGATGATGAGGATGGCCAAGATGAATCTGCCACTAGTAATGCCACTAGTAACGCGAGATGTTGGAAGAGCAATCTTGAAGAAATTTGTCACCTTGGATGTAATATGTGAGAGATGGTAGATTCTTTCTACTTCAACTCCACCATCACTAGTCTTCTTCATGAGATCTTGAAAAACATATTGAGAGGTAAAAAAAACTATGAAGTAATTGGGACTTTCGATAAAACAATTGATACATAACAAGTTGATAGATAACAAGTTGATAGACAGATTTGGAACATATAAAATATTATCTTGAGTTATTGAGGAATAGATATATTTTTTTGCTATAATGGAAGAGGGAGTTTCATCATTAAAGATGACAATAGGGCGAGTTTGCATGTTGAAATAGGAAATAATTGTGGTTATCTATCATGTGGGAAGCTACACCAGAATCTAATACTCCTATATACTAGAATGAGCAACTGTAATAGAACCATAAGAGGAAATCACCTGAGAGGCAATATGCATTCGAGGGTACTATAATAAATGATTATAATCTTTTTGATCGGGATAAATAGTGCTAAAGTGAGTACTAGTATTATCAATAGTAGTCTAACCTGTTGATCAACAAGATGCAATATAAATTTGCCCCAGCAACGATCATATGCGCGATTAGTCCCCTGACAATGCTGACAAGATGGAAAGAAATTATGATCATGACTACGTCCACCACCTCGCCACCACAAGCAACCCTATCATAACCTTCTTTAGTGTTAATGACTAGAGCATTATGATTAAGATGAGAAGAACATGAAGTATAAAGCTTAGGGGCTCAAAGAATGCTGGGGAGAGCTGTAAAGGTGTTATGATCACAAAGTCAACAAATAATTAGGCTTGAATGTATTATATTGATGGATAGATATCAAAGAGAAAACTGGCAGCAAGAAACTCCTCATTTTATTCTTGCCAAGTAGTGGGATTAGGGGTGTAAGTGAGCTCACGAGCTCTTTTTCAGTGGCACGAGCTGAGCTCGAGCTTGCTTTTTGAGCTCGACTCGAGTTTGAGGTTGGATTTGGCTCGTGAGTCGAGCTCGAGTTGCGCCTGACTCGAGCTCGACTTGACTCGTTTGCACCCCAATGACAAATGTTCAATATTGAATAAGTTCATTTGACTTACCTTTTAAGGTGTTACAATAATCTTGAAAAAAATTGTCACCTTATTGAAAAGATGTTAGATTAGATAGTGTATACTTGAAAGCTGTTATTATGAAAAATGAGTGAAATGAAGGAAGACCATCTTTTAATAGTCTCCAAAAATATAATTGGTAAGGAAATTTGATGTTTATTACTATTGCGAGTCCATGTGAGAACCACATAGTCATGGTCTTGCCATTTTGTATATTTTGTGATGTCTATTGGTTCTTGATAGTTTTACGATATATTTTTTTGATATTCGATGCTAAATTTTGTTTAGTTTTGTTCATTTCTATGAAATAATTTTAACTTGACAGTTTTATGATATATCTGATGGTTTTCTGATCTAACTTAACGTATTACTTTGATAAATTGTTTAGAAGGGTTTTGTTGGTGAACAAATGTTAGTTTGTATTTGCATTTCAAACTATAGATCTGAAGTCATCCGACTCTTTGATTCTTTCACAGTTGCATTGTCATCTAATTATTTTTTAGCGTTTAATAAATGAGATTGTTGTCTAAAATGTTGATTAAATTTAGCCTTTCAGAGAGTTGTACAGTTTTGAAATTGCTATCCTGATCAGATATTTACGCTCATTGATAAGCTAGGAAGTAAATAAGTGGGAGCCAAAGCGCATCGGTGCCTTCATTTTGTACTCTATAATTATTACCATTTCATGTCGAAGAATTTATGTTAACTTCACTAGTTATGCATATCGACAAAGCAGAAAAGACCTAACTGAGGCATTCATGGAAGCTTTGATTCCAGAGCCAACTCCAGCCAATGTGAAAAAGTAAGCTCATGATCAGTTTTGTTTCTTTCATGTTGTTGTTCACATGGTTCAGAAGTTGTGGATATATAATTATCAATCCTGCTACTCGTTGTGTACATTCATTCTTGTGCTAATAAGTATGTATGCATTTGTATGTTGTATAACTTGTAAGTTAACTTGACTCTGAGTCATGATTGATGGCATAAATGTGCGGATATGTATTTCAAATTGCATGAAAGGAGACTAAGTCACTGTAATGGTAGATGATCAAGTGATATTCATTTTCATTTTTCTTCAATATTGGTTATTTTGCAATGCAATGGGGAGTTAGATGTAAATATTGACATAAAAATCTATGATCAATTGCTGAGCTCTTTGTGATGATTGAGTACGATGGTCACTTATGGATTCTTGTTAAAACTTTATTGTGTAATCATAAGACTATTCATGTTGGGCACATCATGGTCATGGCTTATAAATTAATCTAAACTTGAATGTGGGAGAGAAGAGAATGCCCAAGTCCATTTTTTGTCCATTCTATTTCCTTCTTTCTTTGTATTGAAGGTTGTGAAAATCGGACCTATCAACAAATCGGAAGATAGGTTTATAGTCTGATGGTTCGACTGGGATCGAACCGGTGTTGAACTGGATGACATAATAAATATTAAATTTATTCAAATATAATATAAATTACGTGATAATTAAAATTTTAAAAATGAATTCATAACTACTTTGATTAAAACTCATAAATAAACTAGATTAATACTCAACATAAAGCTTGTCAAGAAGCTCGATTGACCAGTAATGTGATACAAAGTATATGTATATTATAAATATAGCTATATGGATATTAAATAGGTTAAAAAAATTAATAATATAAGCATATAAATAGAAATATTATTTTTAATATGAATTATAATATAAAAACTTATGTTCTTAACTTTAATAAATTATACATATTCTTAGTCCAAATTCATAGCCCAGGTCAATTTTATAGTTCAACTCTCATTCAAAATTCTCAAAAGTTTTTAGTTCCACATCATAAGAGAATTTGAAATGGTTGTCTTCATATAGTGTAGAGCACAAATTATAGGCAAGAAATCAAGCTGCATGATGTGGCAGCTGTATGTCCTGATTAAATTTGCTTGCATAGATATTTAAAAATAAAAAAATTGAAATAAAAGATAATATTTATTGAATTGGCTGGTTCAACAAAACCGGGATTGGTTCGACGGTTTTTTGGTTGAACTAGTGGTTCAAACCGGTTCAATGCGAATTTGATTTTCTAACTTGACTGTACCAGTATCTCGACCAGTTTAAGGTCGAACTGGTTGGTTTGATCCGATTTTCAAAACACTGTTTGCACCATTGCCATTTTCCCATTTGTCTTTTTCTTCCGTTGTTAAAGCTCAGTTTGGGAACTCGGAGTATTGAGGCTAAATTCGACTATTAAATGAAAATTTAAATGTTCGCCACATACATTAACAAGCTTATGTAATAATCTATTATAAATATTAAAAAAATCTTCAATACCCAAAAGAACCACTAAATTATAACTTTAATTTAGCTTAAATATTTAAAAAATTACAACAACTCAAAACTACAAAATACAATCTAGCTCATATCATGCATCTATAAATACCTATCACCGGGTGTTTTTCATATGTTGTAACAAGAACTCCTATATCCATTTAATTGATTGGTAACGTTTCTTCAAAATAATTATCAATTAATTGGGATGAGCTATATTTAAATATACTCAATGGGTAAATAGTAGTGTACACAAAAGGAAAGGAAGCAATATGCTAGTTAATCATAATATTTGAATTGTAAAGAAATCTGATAGGAAATACTTCATTTCGCAAGTAACCCTAAGGTAATACTTGAGTTTGCAAGTAAACCTAACCCAAATCGGTGAACAAACAGCAGCCAAATGGCTGTCCACAGCAGGAAAAAGACAGCAAACTGCTGTGTACAGCAGTCAAACAGCAGAAATTTAAAGGAAAACTGAAGGAAACTCAAAGCACAACTTGTATTCCACTAGACGATGAATAAAATAGAAAGATACAATTGATCCTCTATTCGAGAGGAGGATCGATCTCTCCCAAATCTCTAGACGCCGCTAGAGCCCAAAGAAAACCTAAATCTAAGAGATCTCAAATTTCAGCCAAATTCCAGATACTCAAACCCTAGGAAAATCAACTATTTAATGCATACAAATTCAAAAGGAAATCCCTAAACAATCCCTACATTCAATTTCCCTCCTAGAATTCATTCAAAAACCTTCCTAAAATGAGCTCTCAGGGCATCGCGTGCGTGCGGCTGACGGAAGAGGCGGAGATGTTTCACCCGTTCTCCGCCTGGGTCGGTCCCACATGGACCGGCTGGACCGGTCTAACAAAATCATAAAACCTGGATTTTCTTTTCAACAACAATTATATTCATAAACATTTTTTAGTAGTTGTAGTGATGAAAAATAAATGAATCTTAACATTTAACAATAAGAGCATGAACATGAATCGGGTGTATTAACTTATCATTTCGTAAATGCTTAATACTTGTCTCAGGAATACTGTCTAAATGTAAACCTTACTCATTACTAGTTGATAGCTCCATTGTAGGCGCAAACTACGCGTAGCTCGTATGTTTACTTTTTGTCTGTGGTTGAAAGGCACCTAGCTTACCATTGGTCGATACATCCCCCATTAGTGCAGCGGGGTGCATTTCATGCATCTACTATTGCATGTGGTAGAGTAGTTAAGTCATCAATGTGCGGGTACTTTAGGATCTTCTTATAGTACTAAATGATGATGACTCTATCTTTCATCATATAAGCATTCTTGTACTTTCTTTTGCATGCTTTCAACACGCAATATCAATATACAAAAAACATTGCATAGAATAGAATTTTTTTACTTGAACAATTGAATCATACATTATGATATACATAGCCCCCCCCCCCCCCCTATAACAAGATAAGGATCAGTTATTTGAGATCAATAAATAGTTTTAAATTATTTGAAATACAATCTTTAGAAATAATGCTTGTCTTATGTTTTTAAAAAAAAAACAGAAAACATAGATAGAGACAAAATCATTATAAACCATTTAAAATTTAATATTGTATCAATAATCCGTGCCTTATGCTTTATGCAAATAAAGAAGCATAAAACATAAACATCTCAATTAAATACAGTAGTTTAGTAGAACGGAAACATTACCAAATCCATAGATGAGATCAACCATTTTAATAGCTTTGATTTGGAGTTAAATTCTGGGACATCTACTTAGCAACCCTCCATCTTGATTGTGACCTTACACTTTAACAGCTAAAGCGAAATTATTTAGCATCAGGTATTGCTCTAAAGATATCTCTAGAGTAATTTTATCATAATTCTTCTTAAAAAACCTTTATGTTTTACTTCTCATTAATGTATAAGAGCTGTACATACCTTTACCTTCATGGATACATGCATTAAGCACGTTACTTTTTTTAGGCAATTTATCCCTTCAAAATTTTGTTTACTATTAGATGATTTATTTAAGATAATTCTCTTGTTATCATAAGCTAGCATTTTTATAAAGGGCATACGAAGGGCTACAATATTATCACTTACATACTCATGACATGTTTTTGTTAATCATTATCTCCTTCCATTATAAACCCTTACCAAAATACATGTTCATACTTGCTTAGATAATTAATTCCTGATTTTTTTAAACAAAATGCATTATAAATATTTATTTTAAAAAATTATATATTAATCAAACATCAACCCTATAAATTCATTAATGAATCATCTTCATGCATAAGAGTTTAAATCTAATTTTTCTAAATTGATTTAATGAAGAAAGGAAGAAGAAATTATAGGCTAGGTTTTTCTTGTTCAAGTCTATAGGGAAGCCTGAATTCTTTGTTTCTATTTCCCTAGTTGGCCTCAAGCTGCAATGCTCTTAAGCCCCTTGCAATTAGCATTGCAACTCTCCCTGCTTATGCTCAGTTCTTCGCATTCGGCCCCGTTCTCATGTATTTGCTCTTGTTCACACTCCAGTTGGCTTGATGCTCCTGCCCACTTGATCTCTCATTCCCTCATTCTCTTGCCTTTGCCTCCTCTTCCCTTGCTCACTATTTCGATATTTCTCTTTGGTCATTTTCCTTGTCCTTCATGAAAGGTTATATACCGGCTTAATATGTTGGTTCAACCTCATACATTGGTTTATTTTATTCTTTATTTAAAATGACTTATTTATAATTTTTTAGTTAATTATATGATGATATTTGAATAAAATTTACCATGTAAATAATTTCTCTCAAAAATGTATTATTTACATAAATAAAAATTTAACTTTTTTATTTTCAGCAATTAGTCATTTCTAATCAATTTGATATTGACAGTTCAATTAAATCTTTAAATTATGTATGATATTTGAAATTAACTAAAATTTTATCATTAATTTTTTTCAGTTAGATAAATAGAGCCTTTACATTTGCTCGTTGTCGTCAGTGAAATTCATCCTGAGCTGTTGGCTTGCCTAAGTTTGTGCTTGGGAACAGTTTGGTATTTGTGTTTGATCAGGCTAGGCAATCTTTACTAAAATTAAGTGTTTTGCCTTTTTTCAAACTTGCAAGTGAGCTGTTGAACTTCAGTGAGTATGCATCATAAAAATTAAGGATTTGTTTTGAAAATGGCCCCTCGACTATTCATTTATGATAATTTTAGTCGCAGAGTATAACGTTATTTCAGTTTAGGGAATCGACTATACAAAATTGATCCAAAATTACCCTTGGGACTAAATTGAGTCAATTTTGTAAAGCTGAGAGACTAAATTGGGATCAATTTGTATCACAATTACAACAAGAGGGATTATTTTGGATCAATTTTGTATAGTAGGACTAAATTGAAGCAACGTGATATTCTGTGACTAAATTGGCCATACACGAATGGTCTTGGGACTATTTTAAGATTTTTCTTTAAAAATTTCATTAGTTAAACTCACTCTGTTGGAATATACTTGCTATATTTTTGTTCATAGAGTTTGCAAATGTGTGCCATATATTTTGATAAATGATACCACTTTGGTATTTTGGCAAACTTTACTGCAGATTCAAGAAGGGCATGTGGCGAAAAGCCATGCCCAAAGGCTTAATAATTAAGAAATTTACCAAAGGACCTGGAGGAACTTATATTCAGGACAATTCCTATATAGGAGAAGCTGCATGGGATGATGATACTGAAACTTCTCGAGGTGTTGTGAGCGGTATTATTGACAAGGATACTAGGTTGAGCCTTGAACAAAAAGAAGAGATAAAAGAAGACTTGGGCTTCTCAGGTTGTTTTTTTTTTTTTTTAAGTGGTGAATTATTCCCGAGGTTGATGAACCTTAAGCTGTAAATATAATCGGTATGTGCTTCTGCGCCATTATGTCAATTTAACAGAAGGCCATGAACGTGATACCGCTTGGAGAGGCCGGCTGAGATTGTGGAAAGAGATCTTAAGAAAGGATAAACTGGCGGAGCAGATCGACTCTAAAACAGCCAAATATGTTGTAGATTTTGATATGCAAGAGCTTGAGAAAAGTTTGCGTAAAGATGTTGAGAAAGCATCAAGTTCAGAAGGTACTAGAGCACTATGGATTTCTAAGAGATGGTGGCTGTACCGCCCAAAACTTCCTTACACTTATTTTCTTGACAAGCTTGATTCCTCTGAGGTAGGCTTTCTTTTCAAAAGTCAGTTTTAATAACTTATGTAGCATTATTTATGCAGGAATTCGTTCAACCTTTAGCTTTTCTGTTTTCCAGAAGAGAATAAATGAACTATGTACTCTAATTTCATTTGCACAGGGTTTGGGTCATTTTTTTTACTTTTGCCAACTTGTTACATAGTAGGAAAAATATTTTCTGGGAACGCAGGAAGGATGGCGCAGCGAGGCAACAGTAATGCATTTTTTTTTGTTAGCGTTGGGTGAAGGTAATGGTCTGCTGGCTGTTGTTGGCAGTGAAAATAGGTTACAGGGTTTGCAGTTGCTCTGTACAAGAGATGCATAGTAGCTTGAACATGGTAGCTAGCGACAGGACCTTTATGGATCACTTGGCAGAAAATAATAGAAGATGCCAGTGAGGAGAGAATGAGGGAGATATGTTGGAGAAAGCAGGGGGAAGCAAGAGGGATTTTGAGTAAGAAATGATAGGCTGAGGATGGGAGAGAAATGAAAAGGAATTGCAGAAAGAATTAATACTATGTTGGTTCCATCATCAATTATAAGCTCTAGGGCATGTTTTATTTCGGGAACAATTACATAAATGACGCAGTAATTGGATAAACTCCAAATAATTTCAATTTAATCAATTAAACACATTTAAAAGTGTATTGTAAAAAGATTCATAAATACGACAAATAGTAAAGAATAAAGTCTTCAATTTTACTGTCTAAACCACACGTCTCTATCAGATTATAGCCATTTATTCCTCTGGGATATGAAGTCTCTTTTAGAAAGTTATATTGAAGGTGGCCATCAAATAGATGGGGAGAAAACCACTAAAATTTATCATGTATCGCCTATGAATCATCTTGCAGTGGACAATGTTGCCAATAAATGAAATTGAGGATGCTAAATTTATATTATAGAACGTTTTCAAAATTTGATGTTGGAGCTGGTAGAGGATTGAAACTAGCGCTACTGGCGGTGAGGTAGGCATTCCAACTGTAGAGATATATGTAGAAAAGTCAGGAGGCTCAAAAGTTTGTGCATATATGTTAGAAATTCATCCATAGTGGGAAGTAAGTGTAACATTTTCATGGAAAGAAAAGCAAGTACAAATACAATAAGTAATATTTTTTGAAAATTATAATTAGGCTTTAAGACTCTACTTGGTAACATTTTATATGTATAATGCATAAACCATACCTGATAGGTATAGGCAATGCAACTTACCCAACATGACATTTAATTTTTTAGTGTTGGCAATAACTCATGCAAATGAACTATAAGTAATCCAATATAATAAATATGTGCTGCATGCTATAATCGAAGGAAAGTTTGATGAACGACTTCATTAGGAAACAAAGTGCATATAATAAACACCAATGCAAGTTCAAGGGATCTTCCAATAGTGATAACTTGCTCTCATTAGAAAAGTAGACTATTTAGGAAGGTGAATTGCTCTCTTAAGTAAAATATATCTAAGTTAGTAATTATTAGACAGTATGATCCATTTTATATTTTGTGCTACAAATATCATTTGGAACCAGGTCTATGAAGGTGGCCATCTGTAAACATGCTATTTTCATTCACCAATCTCAAAATTATTCTTCCCGTAATTTGATTGATCTAGTAACATGAAATAGATATCATGCTGAAAGTCTTGTTGATGATGAATCTTAACAGATAATTCCATCATATTCAATCTTATTCTCTTAGACAACTAAATTTGCTTAAGCTTCCGTAATAAAATCCTCAGAACATTAAATCTTTGTTCTGATATCACTTTTATAATACCCCACGATACCTCTTAACAATAACATAGAGTCCCACATAAATGAATATAACATTCATTCTTTACTTTTACCATTTCTCATAAATGTCATAGTTGAATAAAACAATCACTAACAAATACATTACTAAATTCATGGAAGCATCTAATTAATCCAACTTTCATCACATAAATATGTACAGAGTCACTAAGAGAATCCAAATGAGAAAAACACTGAACAGTCTACATACCTCCAATGTAGACTTACAAACATTTCTAAAAACAAGAACATAGAGTGAATTAAACTTGAACCTATTCTGCTTCAAGTTTTCCCTTTTCTTTCTCTATAATAACAACCAATATAAAATAGCTGTTGAGCAATGAAGCTTAATACAATATGCAAATTTACATAAAAATTAAATATCAGGTTATAAAGAATAATATAATTGAATTAATTTAGAAACTTTTGCAAAACAACATAAATCATTTTTTAAAAAAAGAAATTTATCTTTTCCTTCATTTGACATCTGTACATAATATCAATATTAGTCTTTAAAGATTTGTCTAAACTTTCATAAAAATGTTCAATGAAGTCCAGATAAATCTGGCATTATCACCACGGAGCTACATAGAGATCCCTTTTGCCTCTTTAGGGGTCCATTTTGTCCCACATGTTATGCATATATCATATCTTTGGGGTCCCCTTTCCCCCCCCCCCCCCCCCCCCCCCCCCCCCCCCC
Organism: Dendrobium huoshanense; assembly: GCA_016618105.1. Lineage (NCBI taxonomy): Eukaryota > Viridiplantae > Streptophyta > Magnoliopsida > Asparagales > Orchidaceae > Dendrobium > Dendrobium huoshanense. Next base: position 11,789,235 of record CM028352.1, read on the forward strand.
CCCCACAATGTAGATATTGTACATGTAGTCCCTTTTCTCCACCTATAATTCATTATACTATTTTATAGCTAATCTTTATTAATTTATATATTCAATAACTTCTCATATTTATCATTTATACTTGTATTATATGATTGCATACTTTCATAACAATATATTTGTTTTACTATTTGCATCAAGAGAATGAGTATGTAGTATATACAAAATAATACTTTTTTTTCAAAATGTTCTTAACTGGAAAAAATCTTTAAACATTCATGTTACACTTTATTCCAAATCTGATTCATTTAAATTTGCTAGTGGTTGCTCGTACATGAATACTTGATTGCGAACATGCATCTTATTCATTCTTTGTTATGACTACTAAACAAAGTTTATAGCAAAATTTTATCTGTCATTTTACCTTTTTTTACTTGGAATTATTTTATTCATCTCCTAACCTAATATTGAAGATTCTTTTGTCGTCGTCATCATCATCGTCAACATTATCATCATCACTAACTTCTTCGTGCTAGTTCTATGAATCCTTATCTTGTATTCATTCTGGTTGAATGCTACATAAGGTGCCAATGCTATTTTGTAGTAGTCATGAAAAAATCAAAATAGTCCATCGAGTCGTAGAGTATAACATTTCTCTAATTTAGTCCATTGACTCTATAAAATTAATTTTGAATAGCACCTTAGGGACTAAATTGGAGTCATTCTTGTCTATTCGAGGGACTAAATTGGGATCAAATTTTTATCCCAATTTCCAATTGTTTCTAAGGGACCATTTGGATCAATTTTGTGTTAGTGACGCACTATATTGGAGAAATATAATATTTTGGGATTAAATTAGCCACATATAAATTGCTGTGGGACTATTTTGAGCTTTTTTTATTTTTTTATTTTTTTTATTTTTTAATGTTCTTTAAAATTTCTTTAGCTGAGTAGAATTGCACATATTGACATATTAAGGCTAATAAGGCTAATAAACTGCTGTTCTTCAATTTGGTGAAAAAAATTAATCTTCTGCTTAGGCACTGAAAATTGATCGTCTGCTGTTTAAACATCATAATCTTAAACACCTTTTGTTATATGCTAAGGTGTCTATTTTGTTCATATATATATGTGGAGCAGGTTGCAGCAGTTGTCTTTGAAGAGGATTTGAAGAGACTATACGTGACAATGAAAGAAGGATTCCCTTTGGAATATATTGTAAGTCTAAAATTGGTCTTATTAGTTCATTGGTAAAGAGATTTCTGCTTCAATACACATTTTTAGCTCTCATGTAATTAATTCGGGATGGTTTGTTTTTAGGTGGATATTCCTCTGGACCCTTTTATGTTTGAGGTTATCTCAAGTTCGGGTGCTGATGTGGATCTCCTTCAGAAAAAGCAAATTCATTATTTTCTGAAAGTTGTCATTGCTTTAGCGCCAGGATTAATTATTTTGTACCTTATAAGAGAGTCGGTGATGCTATTACATGTCACCTCTAAGCGTTATCTATACAAAAAATATAACCAACTTTTTGATATGGCATATACAGAGAACTTCATTTTGGTAGGTTTCATGAAAGCAACCTTACTTGTTTCTTCTATAGTAATATTTAGTTATTGCAATTAGATGCCAATGAATTCAGCTCCCTCATATTGGCAAATACTAATAGATACTGTTTCCTTACAGCCAGTAGAAAGTTCAGAGGAGGTGAAATCAATGTATAATGAGGTGATATTAGGAGGTGATGTTTGGGATCTTCTGGATGAGATAATGATATATATGAACAATCCCATGCAATACTACGAAAAAAAAGTTCCATTTGTTCGAGTAATCCATTTCAACTCATATTTTTGTTTTTGTGACATAAATTCATCTTTTATTTCTTATGCTTTTGTGTGATCAATATTGCCATCCATTTTAACTTATAACTTTTACTATAAGCTATTTCCTTTGCTGTTATGTGTGCTAGGGTTTACTTCTTTCTGGACCACCTGGGACAGGTAAAACACTTTTTGCTCGGACGCTTGCCAAGGAAAGCGGACTGCCATTTGTTTTTGAATCTGGTGCTGAATTTGCTGACAGTGAAAAAAGTGGCGCAGCAAGAATTAATCAACTATTTTCCATAGCCAAAAGAAATGTACGTTTAATTAATTAATATTTGTTAACTACCTGCGTCTTCTTGCTCTTGATTTCAAGGCATAGTTAACTTCAAGGGATGTAGAGGGCTTGGTAAAGACCAAGCACTATCTGTACCACATGATTGAAAAAACTGGAGGGAGGTTTCAAAGGAAGAAATCAGTTGAACATGATTTAGGCAATGACCATCCAGATTGCTTTTTTCCTGTGGTTGCATTGTCAAGGAGTTTTTCAACGCAGGAATTGCTGTAGTTGGGCAGGCAGGCATTGTTATGTTTTATATATTGCATGTAGAGTGTATTTTATGCTTGCAAAATAGTCTTTTTCAAGTGATATCCTACAAGAGCTGCATTTTAACATTAAACTTTGTGTTAGTATAGTACTATCAAACTTTTAACCTTTTTGGCAATCTCTCTGTCTCAATTAACTAATATTCTGCCAGGCTCCTTCATTTGTTTTTGTGGATGAGATTGATGCTATTGCGGGCCGGCATGCTAGAAAAGATCCTAGAAGACGGGCTACATTTGAAGCCCTAATTACGCAACTTGATGGAGGGTATGCCTAATAAATATTTCCTGTATTTATTTTTTTATTTAATTCTTCATTAGTAGATTGATCGAGTACGGCTTTTGGCCTGATCTTAGGCCTTTGGGGTTCTTCGCACTTGGGTAGTACCAGGGAGATTTTTGCAAGTGTTAATATATGATTTATCACTGAACATGCAAACTACATTTTTTTTTGGATGAATAGTGTCAAGTAGGAATCAAGGCATTTTGTCATAATGATTTTAAACTCCATTTATATATGATTAGGATTAAGGGGTTTCTATGAAATTTCATGTACCATGGATGTCTGCCATATTGATGGCATGTAGACGTTGATTTAGGTGGTTGGTGACAAACAAAACTACTTGCCTAGATTGCTTGTTCTCACTAAGAGTTTCTCCACATTATAAATGAATGAACAGGTATGTTATAAGACAATATTTGAGTAATTTCTTCAATCAAATCTAACATAACAAGAAATTTATTATTGTATTTTTCAAGTTTGAAAAGGAGAAATCAGGAATCAAGGCATTTTATCTTAGCAAGTCGAGGTGCAAATCTCGAGGTGTAAACCTTGTAACAAAAAGATAAAAAACTTATACAATTATAAATAATTCATAAAAATGATGAAAATAAATTAAACCATCAACATATTTACTTGATTCTTCATCAACAACAACATCATCATCATCAACAACATCATCATAAAGAAAAATCCCAAATCTCAATATTAAATGTTATTATAAATCAAAAGTTTGAAACAAAATTCAAGATAAACAGTCACTTAAAACTTAAATACATCATGAGGATTATTATCCATGATGGCCTCGTCCTCACTTTCATATTTTTTAGAAGAGACTTCATATATAATAATTAAATCATCTTTGAATTCTATCTCATTGTCATCTTTAATTTTTTTTAGTTACAAAATTATTTTCTTACTCAGTATATTTATTAACATTGTTTTCAATATAATATAAAGTAGCAAATTAATAATACAACAAAATATTTCATTGTGCTTAAGTTACCTTTTGATTTTTTTGACGCTTTAACCCCCAATGTGCTTTCTTTTAAATGATTATGAAGTAGAAGCTACTACTGATTCAATAGCCATTTTAATATTTGTATGATATCTCCATTCTATTCATTATTAAAGTTCATTTCTCCATCTTCTTTAGATCTTTCATTAGAGAGAGTCGCCTTAGATGGTCTGGTCATATAAAACGGTGGCCTTTCAATGGCCTGGTTAGGAGAGTAGATATATTAGATTTGATTCATGTTAAGAAATGTAGAGCTAGACCTAAAAAGATTTGGTTAAAAAATATTAAAAATGACATTTTCTTATTAGATTTAAATGAGAATTTGACTCTTAATAGGACACAATGGAGAAAAAAGATTCATGTAGCTGACCCCACATAGTGGATTAAAGGCTTGTTATTGTTATTGTTGTATCCATTCTTCATCATATATTATGCTATCAACAACCAAAGGACATATTTCATCATCACCAGTTATTTGCCTCTGTTATTTGAGGTATGTATATTTCAATTTTTGTTAAATATAACATAAACTAACTTGTTCATTCGACTTATAGTTAATCGATTACTTTTCTTGTATAATAAAGTAAAATATGTTCTAATAATAATATATAATTAAAAATTTATTAAATTTAACCTGAATGAGGCGTCGCCTCAATGCGCCTAGTGGCGTAAGCCTCATTGGCAACAGTGAGGCCTAAGCCTTGAGGTGCTCATTATGTGCTTAAATTCAAGGAGCACCTTGAGACATGCGCGTTAAATGATTTTTGAAATCATGGTATTTCTAAAAAGATAAATATTGACAACTATATTAATTAATTACACATTTATGGTTATAATCAAAAGGATAATTAATGGTAAGTTATTATGACATATCTTGCTGCTATCTTCCCCTCAAATTAATATTGATTTTTTCAGAAGTATCTATTTTTCCTATAAAGAAATGATGTCGTTATCATGTCAAGGCTTACATAAATATCTTCACATTCTAAAGGTATATATAGAGGAAGAGGAATAATACAAGTGTCAAATGCTTATTGAATCGAGTGACTGTCAATTTTAAATTTTTTTGTGCATTTATAATAAATGCATGAATGGCAACATTTTGAATGGCACTGAAATTGTATGCATCGAGGAGAGTGGTATTATTTTGAGAAAAATCAAGTTCAGATGGAAGTTTAAGGAACTAGATAATCTTTGAACAGGTGGCAGGCAAAGTGCAATATTCAGATTTAGTATATGATATAGGCACATAAGTTAGCTTCTTTCTTTTTCGTGAGATCAAGTTGTCTCCAAGAAATATGCATTTTCCTGTGAGTGACAATTGGGTATTAGGGCAGCCTGCTCGGTTAGCATCGACATACTTTATAAGATAAAGAGAAGAACCAGTTGGAAATAACAGATGTCCCGATATGATATTGAATGATTCAATGATCAAGAACTAAATGCAAATGATGAGGATTTTTGCATAAATTGGCTAACTTGCTAAGTCACGAAGGAAATATTAAGTCGAGTAATTGTTAAGTAATTTAAGCTCTCTATCAATTGTTGAAATATAATGGGATCAAGGAGATGATATCCTAGTACAATATCTTATATTTACTTTTAGTGGCTATTTGTAGGGGAAATATTTTGGAGGTCAACAAATATAATTAGATCCTATGTGTAGTTCTTTTGGGTTAGGAAAATACCAAAGGGATTCATTTGAACTTCCAAAACTAGGAAGTAGGTAAAGATCACGAAGATTCTTGATGTCAAATTTTGCTTGAAGATGTTGTAAATGATTAAGAAGAGCTAAATATGTCCCAATAATAACAATGTCATCAATAGAAACAAGGATAAGAGCAATACCTCTGGATGTCTTGCAAATAAATAATAGATTTATATTTATTCTGTGTAAGGGATAAATGAAATAAGATTGATTGAAATTATCAAATCACGGGGCCTTATTTCAATCAATATATAGAGCACTTTAGTTTGCATATTTGAAGGAGAGGAGACAAAAACTTTTGGTGGAAGAATCATATAAATCTCCTTCTTGAGATCACCTTAAAAAAAGGCATTTTAATGTTCATTTGGCGTAGTGGCCATTCCTTATGCATAGTAATAGAGATAATCATTTGTATCATAGTCATTTAGCCATTGGAGCAAAATGTTTCTTCTTAATCATTCCCATAACAAGGGTCTGATACATATCCTAAGCACCATCAAAGGGAAGCTTGATTAAGTTAATCCATTTGCATCCATAGACTTCAATATTTTGAGGACAATGAATAATCTCCCATGTATGTTACTTCAATAGCTTTAAATTCCTCAACTAAAAAATATTATTTGGTTCTAGACTACTTCTAACATTAATCATATTATGCATATTATGTTATAGCACTTTCATCTTGCAAGTAACATTAATCATAATTTGGTATTGTTTTGAGAATAATAATATCCTAATAAAAAATAGTTTATCTGGTATTATCTCGAGAAAAATAATATTCATATTATGTTTTACTACTATAGCCAAATGACATTAATCATATGTACTAGCCAGATAATATGCTAAATCTTCCGCATGTACTACTTCTAACATTAATCATAAAAATAATAGTGCTAAAACTTCAAAATTTTAAAATTCTTCAGTTATAGACTTGATGCAGGACTAAAATGTTTTAAACAAATGCGATAAGAGTTTGCACTATTTCTTCATTAGATCAATAAAGATTAAACTATTAGCAATTAAAACGACAAAATAAAACAAGAGAGGGGTGCCTACGTTTAGGCTAAGCCACTTTCCAAACACTTGGAGAATCAAAACAAGTTAGAAATTCAACAACATGCGAAGTAAATAACTTTCAACAAAATCCCTAATCTAACAATAAGATTAGAAGCAAAGAAAGCACGCTCAATCCTACGTTTACTAGGCTTAGGCATAAGATGAAGCACAACCCTTAGCGACTCGTCATCACCAACAAAGTTAGTGGATTAGGAAAGTAAATGAAAATGAGAAGTGGTTCACCCTTGGGAAGGTTCGGAGACGATTTGCCACTGGGTGCTGGCAAGTTGCTCATCAATAGCCTCCGATAGCGTAAAGATAATGCGGTCCAAGTGCTCTTCGATGGAACAATCAATTTCTGGGTTGAAATCGAAGAAGGTGGAGTGAAGGATATTAGTGTATCCTTGCTCGTCGTAAGCGAATCCGCAATCAAGCTCCGGATCAGCCATTCATTGGCGTTAGGAGAAGGGTGTGTAGTTGAAGAGCAATATCAAACCTTGAATACTCGATAGAGAGAAAGAAGTTTCTCTCGAACTAGAAGTGGAGGGGTGGTCGGCCGAGGGAAGAGTGGAAGGGATTTAACTTGGTTTTGATTTGGGGAGGAGAGAAAAGGTTCCAAAAAAAACTTTAATTAAACCCTATGTTTGGGAATAATTAAAGTAAAGGGAGAGAGGTGAGAGGCGGTGGTGAGAGGGAGAGAGGGTGAGGGATTTATTTTCCAAAACATATTATTGGGTTTGGAAAGTAATTAGGAGGTGAGGGGGCTTTGGGAATTTCGGCCAAGAGGGGGTGAGAGGGTTTTGAAATCTTACCAAGAGGGGTTTTGGGATTTTGGAAGAGGGATGGGAGAAATTAAATGAGGGTTTGATGCTTTCCTCATTGGGAGTCTCTAATTAGGATACATGATTTAATTCCAATCTTAATTAAATCAATTTTGAATTTGATTTTTAAAGCTTTCCTAAAATAGAATTCTATTTTAGGAAATATTTCAAATTCAAATTTGATTTTGGGATGATTGAAATTATCACATTCCAAAAGAGGATAAATGAAAAAGGAAAGTAATAAAGAGGATTGCGAATTTTGGGGAACAAGGAAAGCAAGGGGCGGCGGCTTGGGTGGGATGAGCCGTGGATGAGGGAAGAAGGGGTCGGGTGAGGGTGGAGGTGGAGTTGAGGTTAACCGATGGCGAGTGGAAGTTGTATGGTGGCCGGCGGCTTAAGGGGGATGGGATGGACTTCAAGGCCAGCAGCTAGTTGAGGGAGGAAGGAGAAGAGGAAGAGATAGAGAAGATAGAACCACAAACCCGATTGTCTCTAAGGTTGGTGGGTAATCCGATTTCCCTCTCCTAAGGATTCCTCTCTCAAACATTCTTACGATCTCACAAAGAAATCAAAGGGGAAGAAAATTCATCATTCATTCATTAACATGAAAAGAGAACAATGAGGCTATATATAGCCTCGTACAAAAGACTCAAAAAAATAAAAAGACGACGACACCCACTGGGCTTACATACGACCTCCCTTAAGGGGTAAAAACGGAAACACTAATAAAGAAAATACAACATGACATAATAATAAAGAAAATAAATAATACGACTCAGAAATACATCGACTCAATCGCGGCCGTAGATCGACGGCCACGTCTCTGATAGATTTTCCACGCTCTGATATCCTCATCAAGACTACTTTTAACACTAATCATATTTACTATCCTCAAAAAAATATGAAGGAATGAGAATCGAAGCCAATGAGTTTGGAAGACATGTTATTTTTGAGATTGAGAAATTTAAGAAGACAATTTAGGAGCGGTGACCAAATTCCAGCTATTGGGTTTATGCAGCAGAACCGTTTGTAAAAGCTTGATTCACAGGTTTGGCTTAAGAATGATGAAGTTATACATATTCTTTCATATACCAAATTGGGTTTGAGTTATTCTGGATTAAAAATTAATTCATGAATGTTTGCTAGAGGTTCAACATGGGTAGGATAGAAAAGTTGATTTTCAAAGAAAACGATGAGATGATATATGTGAAATCCTTTGGAGCATGGATCATAACAAACATAATCTTTGTGAGAAGTGCAGTTGACCATAAATGCACATTTAATATATTTAGTAAAGGGTTTATGATGCTCAAGGACTGATAGCTAAAAAAAATAAGCTCAACCAAATGTATACATATCATGGTATTTGAGATGCTTATGGAGGAGTCAATTTGGAGAGTCAAACTTTATGAGATGAGAAAATAATATATTTTTTAAATAGATCGCTATGCTAAATATTTAACTTAGAGTTTAGGTCAAATGAAAGATTCTAAATTTCTAATAATAATGTTCGAACAATATCTAATAGGTGTTGATTTTTACGTTCACCAATACTAAATTTGTTGTGTTGTAGAAGGATATAATTGTTCAGAAGCAAATCTCTTTTTAAGCAAGTCTTGAAATTCAAGTGTTTATATTCACCCTCATAGTCGAATCTTAAAATTTTTGAGCTTGAATGTTAGTTGAGTTTCAATATAGGCTACAGAATTTTGAAAGATAGTTAATACTTCAGATTCTACCGAACAAAATAAATCTAAATATACTTTGTCTAATCATTAATGATTGTCATAAAATATTTATAATTTGCAGGAATGTAACAAGAGTAATACCCATTACTTCACTATGAATTAAGTCAAAATATTTTTCTTATATGAATACTCACTAATTCAATTGGGAATTTCAACAGTGATACCACTAGTTTCATGTCTTCTATTCACGATTGTCTTAGTGTATGTTGTCAGTGCGCTACTGCTGCACAGTAGATCTTGGAACAAAAGTATTTTGTTAGTGCATTACTAGTCTGCTGTTGAACATAAGTAGCTACCTTTGATTCTGCATATCAGGTTGAACCTGTTCTCATGATTTTCTCTCGTAGGAAGGAAAAAACTGGTGTTGATCGCTTTTCACTCAGAGAAGCTGTTATTTTCATATGTGCAACTAATCGTCCAGATGAGTTGGATCCCGACTTCGTTCAACATGGTCGTATTGATCGGCGCTTGTACATTGGTTTGCCGGATGCTAAACAACGGGTGAGAATATTTGGTGTGCATAGTGTAGGAAAAAGGTTGGCGGAAGACGTTGACTTCGGAAAGGCAAGCAATTTAAATATGCTGTACTTATGTAATATGATTTCTACTTTCAGTCTTTTCAGTTTCCAAAGTGTGCTGCACTGAAATACATTCTCCCTTAAAAAGGTATGGGGGTTTCAAATTTAGCACTAAGTCAAATCAAATTCTTCCAGAGGAAGAATTGTATTAGCACTATTGTTTTTTTGCATATTCTGTTTTCCAATTTAGGTTTCAATTATGTTAACTTGAGAGCATGTTAAAACTATGACAGAGGTTTGAAAACTTTAAAAATTGCTCTTTATTCTATTATTTATGATATGCAAACTGTCACTTGACTGATTGAGATTAGGCAAACACAGTTAGTTTTATTTATTTATTTAGCATGGATACCAACACAAGTGGAAGCAACAGAACTTGTTAATCTTGTTTAGTTTCTTGTTAAATTGCTTGTTAGTACCTTTCTGAAGCACATATAATGGTGCTCTTAAATTGTAATATCGAAATGCATTTGTTAGCTAGATATGAATATTGAAGAAATGTTCCTCAAGCTAGCCTTGCCTAGTTGGATAAGACTAAGCTGCTGCTGTTGAAGATTATATAAAATTTAAAATAAATTGAATATTGATCGAAACAAGATCTTCTCAAAGTGTTAGACTAGTCCATTGGACCGGTCCTGCTGGTCCGCATGGGATGGGCTTAGCGCAACAGAAGCGGAAATATTTCGCCTCTTTGGTAGCTCGTTCGGACCGCAAGAGCCAACATAACATTTTAGGAAGTATTTTTTAGGGTTTTAGGAGGGAAATTTGAATGTAGGGACTGTTTAGCGATTTCCTTTTGATTTGTATGCATTAAATAGTTTGTTTTCCTAGGGTTACGACATCTTGAATTTGGTTGAAATTTGAGATCTCTTAGATTTAGGTTTTCCTTTGGGCTCTAGCAGCGTCTAGAGATTGGGAGAGATCGATCATTCTCTCGAATAGAGGATCAATTGTATCTTGGTATTTTCCGCTTTCTTTTTATCAAATAATACAAATTATCTACTATTTTTGTGGTTTTGTGTGGATTTTTGTGGAGAAATCTCACTGTTTTCCGAAGATTTGATAGGAAATACTTGAGATCTACAAGTGTTTCCTACCACAAAGTTAGTTCAAGTGGCTTCAAGTGTTTTTTAACAAACATGGACAAAAGGTTGAAGTCTAACGTACCAATAAGAACACGAGGGTGCTTTGGCAAATAGTTTACACAATATTCTTGGTAGTCTAGATAAAGTTGAAATTTCCTTTTTAAAATATTTGCTTTATTATTTTTTAATCAATTAAAAAATAATGAATTAAAGTTCAAAATAATCTCAATATAGCTTATTGCTACAAGAATGTTGCATTTTTTATTTTGAGTGAGAATATGCTGCAGGGTTAAAAGAAATAGTGGTTTGACATGGTTGAAGCTGTCTAAGGGCATATTTTGGTTAAGTCAATAAATTTTGAGCTAAATACAGATCTAGAATTTCACAAAATTAAGAAATATTATATCTCCATCTTTCTTCGGTGTCCTTGTTTTCTTTCTGGTATGAGGTATCATTCTGGCATCAATGCTCAGGATTGTGGTGGAAAGAAATGAAATCAGTGAGGCAATGTTCACTCTTCAGCACTTGCAAATAAAATCCACCTAAAAGCAAACCCTTTTGAACTCCTTTCTTCTTTGTTTGCTTTATTTATGAAATATCGGTTAAGGTGAAGGCAATGATGTGTTCCAGCATTCTTGTTCTACCCCTGTGCTCTTAAAGGATAATTGGATTTTAGTTTGGTCTGGAACATGAATTGTTTTCCTGTTTCTGTTTCCCAGCTATGTCCATAGTACTTTAGGTCCATTTTTTTTCATTGGTTGTTAGAGTACTTTACGGTGAGCCTCTGCCCTATAAATGATAGTACTTTGTTAAGTACCATTTTTGGTTCTTTTCTGACGTTACCATCTCATAAGCCCTTGGGTTTAAATAGTGGATTATTATTGGCGTCTCCAATAACTACTTGCAGTTGGATTAAGAACTGATGATTGATCCGATTGCCAATAATACTACAAATCTCACTACTGCCAGAAGCCTAACCCTAGGATTATTTAGAGGCAATCTTCCACTACCTTGATATCTCACTACTGCCAGAAGCCTAACCCTAGGATTATATAGAGCTTCATGAATATTGTTTGGAATATGTATTTTAGAATGATAAAAACAAAAAGCTGAAATGTACATGTAAACTCTTTAGAGCTCATGAAGTAATAGATTGAATGTTTGGTGCATAACCTCACCCCTTAGGGGAATATAACAATGGAGATTAGTATCATCTATACATTCATTCTCTGTACTTCATTGTTCTTTGAATCATTTTGTGGTTCTTGTATGTTCAAGAAATATGTTGATTCCTCCTTTCATGTTTTTTTCTTTTCCTCATATTATTTAGACATGAAGCTAATTCTTCATAGTTTGGGTGCATTGATAGGGTGATGAGGGAGTTTGTGGTTTTGTGAGGATTTTGTAGGTTAAATGAGGGGAAATGAGAAAATGTTCATTGTCCATGAGTTTGATGAGAGATGACGGTGGATGATGAAATAAGTTTCAAACTTGATTTTTTTTTTTAAAATTTTCTGCACTTGAATTTTGGGTTTGGAACAATAAGATTGGTGTTCAAGGAAAGTTACATCGAGGGAATTGTAAGTTTGGTGAATATCATTTATACCCTTTTTGATTTGGGAAGCATCTAATAACAGTACCCTTGATAGATTTGGGGTCTATTTTGCTTCAACGTTGAGAATGAAAGATTAATCACCCAAAATTTTTTTGAGGAAGAGAACAACTGATTTTGGGAAAGGAATAGTGAAGGGCTTGAATGGTTATTTGAAATTTAAGTACTCTTGAGGACATTTTATTGATGAGATGTTTAGCTATTAGTATAGTTATCCCTAAATATATTTAGAATCATTAGTGTAGAACATTATTGATCTAGCAACCTTTAAGAAGCATCTAATTTTCCCTTAAGCAACCACAATTGTTGAGTGGTGTTGATGCACGAACTTTGGTGGATAATCCCTTGGTGTAGGAAACGATTTTTGAAGATCAATTCAAAGTATTCTTTGGCATTGTCGATTTTTATGACTTGAAATTTTTATTGAAATTGGGAATGTACATGGAGTTGAAATGTTTAAAAGTTTGTCCTACTTAGGAATTTTCTTTTATTAATAAAAACCCAAGTGAGTCGGGTATAATAATCAATGAAGATAATAAATTGCCTAGCTCCAAATACTTTTTTGACCCTAGATGGTTCAGTCACATCACTGTAGACTAAAGCAAATTATTGAGAATATTTGTAGGTTTGATAAGGATATGAACTATGAGTGTGTTTAGCTAGATGAAAAATTTCTTTCTGAAAGTCTTTTGAAATTTTGCTGATGAAAATAGAGCAAATTAGTTTTTGAAGGTAAGAAAAGTTTTGATATCCAAGGCAGTAATATGCCAAAATAAGACATTGTTATCATTATTTGATGTATGTTTACAATTTTTAGTTGGAGTTATTGGTAGATATATGGCCCATTGTTTGAATTTTTTACCTTAGATGATGAATTATTTTTTAGAAGGTAAGAGTCTTGAATAGATCTATGTATTGCCAATTTTCTTCCCCAAGTTCAAGCTTTAAAACTTGCAACAATTAGGTGAGAAATTAGCAAACTAATTTTTATCTTGAGTGAGCTTGTTAATTTATAGTAAGTTGCAGTCTATGTTAGGTATAAAAAGCATAGAGATTCAATTGAGATTTTTTTGAGAGATGTCAGGTTTTATTATGACCACTTTTTATTGTATCACTTTGCACCCACTTTGCAATACGGACATTATAATTTTCATGGATGGGCTAAATTATAGAAGTCATTTCTATCTCCTGTCATATGATCTTAAACTCCCAAGTCTATTATCCAAATAGTAGTTTCCTTCTTGTTTGCACTAAAAGCATCTAAGAATTTACCTTTTTGAGCAACCAAGCCTATTCTAGTGATGCCCTAGAATAAGCTTTTATTTGGAAAATGATTTGCTGGTCAGATGGCTAAAATAGAGTGGAGAGAGTTGTTTAGATTTTTTATTGTTTCTGGTTCTCTTTGGAATTTTATAGTTCAATATTTCATCATAGATTTTTCATGTTTTGCTTCTGGGTTATCCATTTTGAAGTTGGTTTCAAGCAGTGGTGTTGCTAGCTTCTTGACCATTGTCTTCTTTATGGTAGTCACCGCCATCTTCTTTGTAGTAGTTGTCACCGTCTTCTTTCCCAGAGGAGGATCCTTCACATTTTTTTTTTCGTCTTTTGTTGGATGAAGATTGGTTTATAAAATATCCATTTGCATGGAGGTGAGACTTCATATTGAAGGGCTTTTTGATCTTTATTGTCTTTGATACCATCTTGAAAATTAGAATAAGAAGAGAGTAGGTTAGAAAATGGGAAATTACATGACTGGATTTTATTCCCTTATTCTATTTGAAAAACAAGATAAGAAGTTGCATATAAATTGTTAGCGAAATAACTATCAAGCAGATAAACAACTTCGGAAAGTAGTCGTAAAAGTACCAGTGTTAGTGAAAGCATGCTGATTCGTGTTCTTTTGGGGAGAAGCACTAAGAAACAATTTACTTTTTCTATAAATGCAAGGCAGAGCAGAAATGCACTGTGGAGGTGGTGAAAGCATATACTTTGGTTACATAGCTTAAAGCACTACTGGCACTAGATTCCAGTTACACATACTCTTCTTTTTCATATAATGTTCCCAGTTTCTTGATTCTTTTCTTTGTTGGTTTATTTCTCAGTTTCTTTTATAGTCACTATTACTTTTTTATATGTAGGCTTTCTTTTTTCATTAGATTATCTACTTTTACATTTAATTATATAACTTTTGATTTTTACCCTGTTGCTGTGCATTTTGATTTCAAAATTGAGAAGCTAACGCTGGAAAAATTTCCTCGTCTTCTGTATTAATTACCGAATCTCATTCGGTATTTTTGTTAATTTTTCTTGCTCATTTATTTTTTTTGCTTTTATTTTTTATTTTTCTCACTGCTAAGTTTGCACTTTCATTTTTCTTTCTTATTTTATTTATCATACCTGTTATTAATGCTCATGCCGCTTCATCAGTCAATGTTTTCTCAATATTCATACACACCATGTAGACCTTGTTGTTTTTTGAAATACTTTTGCTACATAATATTTATGATGTTATAAAAGGTGAGCGCTTATTTAAAAACCTTTCTGGTCCGCAGGCTGTTCTTTGAGTAAAATAAACAAATTATTGTTTCCTTTGCTTGTTGCATTATTGATGAAAGACATCTTGAACTTATTTAAGCTTAGCTTGTTGCATTATACATGAAAGACATCTTGAACTTTATTTATCATATGCGCTTCTTATGGTCTTACTTTCTTCATATTAAGAGTGATTTCATACCTTTCATAATTTTCCACATGACCCTGAGATGCTGCTTTTTTTCCCTAACTTAGTTTAATTATTGGTCCATTTTGTTTGCTTTTAGTTTCTTCTTTTCTTGTGATTTGTTGACCAATCTTTGTTTATATTCATTCAGCTTGAAAGTTTTCTTTCCATGGCAGCTTGTTTTTCGAACTGTTGGGTATTCTGGTGCGGATATTCGCAATCTAGTCAATGAAGCAGCAATAATGTCTGTAAGTTAAACATAGCTAGATATAATAATTAGAAGTTGTTTATACTTCTGTGTACAGTTTCTTAGCTACATACCCTTAATCTGATGGCTTTTTTGATGTTAACAATGTTATCAGTTGTGTGTTTGTTAGCTTTATTGTTGTTGGTTTGGTGAGCACATATTTTCTTATTTATTTGACATGCAATGAAGTTGCTGCAACTCAAATTGTACTCATTTTGTGTATTCTCTCTGGCTTGAAGACTCTAGTCCTACCCTGTAATTCCTATATATTTTAGTACAGTATATCCATTATTTTATTTTAGGTTATATGTTGGATTCTAACTTGACCTTTACGCTTCTTTTCAGACTCAGGTAGTTGCACATATTTGAATAGTTGATAGTTTTCTTCCTGCAAGCTTAGTGTCACGACCCGTCCCGGATGCTCGATCTAACGAGGCGGGTACGAAAAGTCGGACGATAGTACATTTCCAAAAGTATAAAATAACTCATCATCAAAACTTTTACAATAAACTGAAGAGCCACTAAACACAAAAAAATCTATTTTACCTGTTGTCATTTGCACCTCGTCTTCTGTAAACATGTTCTTCTCTTTCAGCCATTATTTCTTTAGGAACTTACCTGAAACATTTAAACTCGTGGTTTGAGTTTACTAAGTAAACTCAGTGGGAAATTATAGATAAATTAATCATTAAAATTAATTTATTTCGATATTTTATATCATTTCTTAAACGTACTTCTTTCATTTCCGTAACTTATATTCCTCTTGATATTTCTTTTTTTTTTTCATTTATATCAATTTTGAAGTAATTGTTACCTTTGTTATTTCATTTGTATTTCCTTTTTCCCATATGATTTGCACAGGAGCACCGTCTCAAAGTACCGAAAGGTACTACCTTTTCCATATGATTTCCTTTTCCCATTTCCATAGAAATTTCCTTTTCCTTTTTCGTGCACGAGTACGGCGTCCCCAGCCAGTACTATAAGGGGGTGACTCCTGTTATTTTCAATACCCTTTTCCTTTATTCTCTTTTTCTTTTCTTTTCTCATTTTCATCTTTATTATTTCTATTTCATATAACATAATTAACATGCATTTTTATAAATAAATCTTTTCCTTTTCCATAAGCCTTTAAATCTTTATAACATATAGATTCTTTCTTAAGACGGTAAAATCATAAACGTTTGCCTTCAACATTTAAAAATATAAGATTTTTAATCAATCATTTAGAAAATTGAAATAATCAATAAAACATAAAATAATATAATTTACCCACTTTGAACTCTTCAGGTCTTCGATGCTTGATCTACTCTTGAATCAATTTCTCTTCTTGTTGAATCCTTGCGGGATCAACACATACAACTTGATCTTTCACTTTCTAAAACCCTAAAATTCAAATAATAACTTTCATGTAAAACTTAAATTTATAATCCACTAATAAACTTATAAAAAAAGAATTTCACTTACAAATGAGAATTTCTCAAACTCTCAAAATCCCTTCTCTTCCAATTTCCTTTTTCTTCGCTACAATCTCTTCCCTATCCTTCAAGAAACATATTATTCACTTTGAATGAAGTAAAGGAAGAAATTTATACGAGAAATTCCAAAAAAAGAAATCAACAAACCTTTCCCTTAATCCTTATCGTCCGTTTCTCTCGTTCTTCCAATCTCTCCCAAAATAACACTTTGATAATGATAAGAATGAAAAGGAATCACTATTTCCTATAATTAAAAACAATCGTGTGCTAAAATTAGAAAAACGAAACTCACCTTGCTCTCCCGCACGAACGCCCGTCGCGCGCCCCTCTTTGTTTCGCGAACTGCCCCCTTTTCGCGAACGGCTTCTGTTCGCGGGATTTAAAAGGCGGGCCGGCCGGTTCGGTTGAACCGGCCGGAAGAACCGGTTATCACACTTAGTATAGAAGAATCGCAAGTCATTATATAACCGCCATATTCTTGTTTAGTTCTAGTTTCTTTGATGCAGGATGCTCTTTCAATTGTGGATTTGGCTAATTCAGTTGATGGAGGTTGGAGGATTGAAAGGGGTGGATAGAAGGGAGAAACATTATGTTCGTAGTTTGGAGAGATTCTCATACATAAATTAGATAAAAGGAGAACACTCAAGTAGGCTTCAAGTATAATTTCATTCATCTTTGAATGCAAGCCGTAATAGAAATATGGCATTATGGCTATAAAGATTCGGATTTCGAAATAAAATCTAACTTTATCTAAAATTAAATATAATTCTAATGAATACTCAAATTCAAATATAATAGTATTTGATAAGATACCTCAGCCTAATAAATTTAATCTAATAAAAATATGAAGAAATACGGCTAAAAATTAAATAAAGTTCCAATAAGGTTTGAAAATGAGCCCGATCTATCTTCTTGCAGCTCAATTCGACTACTTTTGTTTTACCATGAAAATTGTTTTTTTTTCTGAGCTAAACTAGTTGAGTTATACTGCATTAATTCATTTGGCTTGCAAAGAATTTTTTTTGTTGATGACTTTGTTTGAAGCGGCCAAGGAGGGGGAGGTGACACCACTACATCATTTGATTTAAGATGCAATCATGCATTGTAGGAAATAGTAGTTGGCACTAGGCAAAAGCCTAAAGAGTTCAGATGGACCTGGAAGCTTGGTTATTGAGTGGATTCAGATTTCATTCATTTATGAAATCTTTATAAATGGCAGCAATAATGGACTAGACAACGATGCTTGTAGTGACAATACAAACTCAATTATGAGTACGTATGGCTAAAGCAAACTATAATCATTCGAATTGGTGTATGCAACTTGTGATAGAGACAAGTGAACTAGAGAAGGAATAATTTTAAGAAGTTGGAGAAGATCTATTGGAGCCTCTTGTACATTTTAAGGTATTTCAATGCAAGCATATGTAGAAATTAATGTTTCATGCTTAAAAACTTCCTCAAGCTCATGACTTTCATGAATCATAGGTTCTAGCTTAATCTCTTTTAATATCTCACTCGCTAAAGTTCATTATCAATAAGATATGTCATCGTAAAGTCCATAATCATTGAGGGAAGATTGATAAAGTTTTGACATATGTTGTTGAATTGGAAATAATTCTAAGATTTATGCGTTTAAAGTAACATATCAAGCTTATGTAGTGGAGTACGTGTGATTGAAGGAAAAATCCTTTGAAGATAACTTGCAGCCGCCCCATCCTCTGCCAAAATTAATTCTTCTAGCCACCCATGCCTGCATCCCTCTTTTTGCTATATTGGCAACAAGAAATAATAATAATGAAATAAATAATACTTAATCTAAATGCGCTCGACCCCCATTTCTATTTTACGTCTCTCACATCAACTCCATCTCTTTTTTCAATCGGCTCTCACACACTCCTCACACGAGGCTGCTCCTCCTAAGTTTTCGATCCCTTATTTCCCATTCCCTCCTCATGAATACCTCTCACAAGCCCGAGCCCCTCCTCCAAACCAAGCGACACGACTCTTGTTGTTCCACCCATTGGTTGGCTCACCTGCATGCACACACTCACTATCTCCGCCCCTCTCTCCTTCGTACAGAACAACCTGCTTAACCAAAACCCCTCTTTTCTACTCACACAACTCCCCTACCACTCTTCTCTTCCCGATGCCTACACTCCCTGTTCAAGGACTTCACTGGCGGCTCCACTCCTTCGCTGCGCCCATACCCGACCATTTGCACTCTAGCCTCAGACCACCACTAATTAGGTACATAACCCCTTGCTTCCCAATCCTATCTTATTCCTCTCATAATATACCTGATTATTTTCATAGTCGCTGCATTTGTACACCTCCAACTACCTTACACTGCACCAACCACCTCTTCTTCATTGGAGCTGCCTCAACACCCTCACATAGCCAGCCAACCACCTAGCTATCATCGCTGCCTTTTCCCAAGCCATTGACCCAAACAATAAGCCTTCCTCACTCCAGCCGCCAACAACAACTCCAAACCAACTCCTTCCCACTTCACAAATAAGCTGCAACTTCACATACTCCCTTTACCTACAGCTTCCATCGTCTCCATCATCGGTGACCTTTCCCTCTTTAATCAATCTCCACCTCACCTTCTCTCCCTCTTATTTCTTTATCTAATTGAGAGATCTCCTCTCTCAAAATAGAGTTATCGCTTTTTCATAATTGAAAGAGAGATCAGCTCTTTCTCTCCCTCCATCCCTAAAATAGAGAACCAAAATAAAAAACGGAATTATAGAAAAAAAAGAGGAAAAATAATAAAAAGAGAAAAAAGAACAAATTATATACATTTTTTTGGGTGCTTTCGTCCCTGCGCTATCATCGTCATCGTTGCATCTTGTCACTTGCCTTGCGGATAAGATATAATTTTAAAATCTAAAAATTAAGTACCTGTTCGCGTTATTCCAACGCAATGGGAAAAGTTACTTGACTAATTACCCATTCGTGTTATTCCAACAAACAACAACAACAAGTCTTTTATTCCACTACGTGGGCTCGACTACATGAATCCTTTTTCTCCATTGTGTCGTGTTAAAGAGTCAAAATCTCATTTAAATCTACTAAAAAAAGGCCATGTTCGTGTTATTCCAATGTGGCAGGGAAATTCGCTTTTCGCTCGTGCATGTATCGAAGATCTATGCATTTTTTTTAAGTACGGTGAGATGGTATACCCTAAACCGAAGTGTCTAATGACACTAGCCATGCACGGATTTTTAAACATGGTGAGAAGGCCTCTTGATGATGTCCCCTCAACGTCGGGGAGATGCTAGGAGACTGCCAAAACTTGAACAAAATGTAGGAAAATAGATTTAAAAATAATAATCTCTTAAAATAAATAGTAAAATAAATAGTAAAATAAAGAAAAAATTGAAAAATTAAAAAGACTTCTAGGGGACTTGCGATTAACACTACTGTCACCAACATGCAGTCCTGAGAAGCATGAAATTCCTTAAGAGACATGCCACAACCTCAAAAAATGGGCCACTGCTTTGAGAAGCATGTCGAGGCACATAAAGCATGTAAGTCTCGAAAAACATGTAGCTGCATCGAAGAATGCAATATTATTTTAAAACAAATTGAAATCATGCAAACAAGTTATACGAATGTACCAAAATATGTGCAGGTGCATCATATGAGCAAATTGAAAAACATGCAAGCAAAGTGAAAGTGTGCAAATTTGCTGTGCAAATGCACCAAAATACGTGGAAGTGCATCGCATGAATGCAACGAAAATCATCCCAATACATTGAAATTATGTGCATGCACCGTCCAAGTGCACCTAAAAGCATGTGAGTGCATCGAACAATGTATATATCACTGAAAAAGAAATTTAAATTTCCAGCATGCGCTCCTACAAATGTGGTAATCTTGAAATACAGATGTCTGAGATTGTTGCATGGGATTAAATTCAAACTAATTTAAAATTATATATTTTTAAATTATTTACTCGCATGTGTTTCAGCATGTTTCAACAAACATGCTGAACACTCAAATAGAAAAGTCTCAAAAGACTGTGCGTGGTTAAAAAATGAGCTAATTTTAAAATTTAGTTGTCAAATTAATCTCTTGCATGTGCTTCAACCAACTAAAAATATGTTAGATGAGTGGAGAAAGAGTGGGTTGATTCTTATTTTTAAGAATACAAGTGATTCTCATTTGAGTTGTGAAGGCTTCTCCGCCTAGCCCCTTATTTTGAGCATGAGTGAGAGATCTTAATAGTGACTAATTTAATTGTTAATCAAGGGATTTCTTTTGATGCCCCACGTTAAGCAAAACTTGATTTGATTTGTTATTTTGCGCTCCTAACATTATCTTGTAATCAATTGCCTAACCTTTATCATTGCCTTTTTGTTTTCAATCTTTTTGTTTAAATCAAAAGAAGTTGAATAATTGTTATTGCTCATCCTTAGCGTGTAATTTTCAAATTAAAAGCATCACATGTTCATGTAGTCCTACATCACTTTCTCAATACTCTCCTCCCTGATTAGTGGTAGTTCATTTGTTTTTTTTTACTGAATGGCATTGTATGTAAAGTTTGTTTAGCAACCTCCTTGGTTATTGTATTCTTTTGCTTTTGTTTTTTGATAAATTGATTGCCGAAGTATCAAACCCATACATTTGATTTTTCACTTGGACACTATTCGTTGCTACACCATAGAACTCCTGTGAGCAATGCTCTACCTGCTTTAACCATTAATTAAGAAGGTTCAGGGAGATGAAGAATTTCGAGTTGTTGGTTAGGCTAAAAACCTACCAGCATAAATCACCCTAATGATAGGGTGGCAAACTAGTATCTTTGTGGCCTTTAGAAGATTGGAGGTTATGGGTGTAAATAGAAACATTTTGCTGTTACATATTTAAATAGTAAGAAATTTGGTGGGATGTATTTAAATCACCTTATAATTTTTCAAGTTTCATTAATATTTGCTGTACGCAGTATATTTTACCTATTTATAAATTTGGCTTGTTGAAGCATTCACATGATTTGTTTAAAATTTTTAGAATGTATTATTTTTGTTTTCTTATTTTGGAGGCTTTGTTTGTGTCTTTGATTCTTGTCCTTTGTCTATGTATTTTTCCACTAGATATGGAATTGTGTCGGCTGCTTATGTTGTAATGATTGTTTACTAGTTCTTGGTTGGCTCTTGAACAATTAAAAAATGAATACCAGGTAAGGAAGAGTCACTCTTTGATCACCCAGCAAGACATAGTTGATGTCCTCGATAAACAGTTACTGGAGGGCATGGGGGTGCTCCTTACAGAGGAAGAGCAACAAAAATGTGAAGCTAGTGTATGTTTTCTCGTCTTTGTAAATTACTAGGGATAGACATCTGTGGCCTTTTCTATTTTAATGGTTTTTCTGTGTTTTTATAATATATTCATGTTAGGTATCACTCGATACTAAAAGATTATTAGCTGTGCATGAGGCTGGTCACATATTGTTAGCTCATCTTTTCCCCCGTTTTGATTGGCATGCGTTCTCGCAACTACTTCCTGGTGGCAAGGTTCAACCTTGTGCTCTTATTTTACACTTTGTTCTGCACGTTGTTTCTTGAATCAACTTTGATTTTTATTTATTCTCTCTTTTTTTTCCAAATAATATTATCAAAATTGCCTCTAATGCAAGCACTATTAGTGCAGGAAACTGCAATATCAGTTTTTTATCCTAGAGAAGAAATGGTGGATCAAGGTTATACTACCTTTGGTTACTTGAAAATGCAAATGGTGGTTGCACATGGAGGTCGTTGTGCTGAAAGACTTGTGTTTGGGAATGACATTACTGATGGAGGAAGAGATGATCTGGAAAAGATTACAAAAGTAAGATCTTTCTGTTACTTGTTGGCAGTTTCCTTTGTTACCTATGTTTTGAGTTCGCTGTAGTTTCAAACATGCATTTGACCTGCCTTTCTGTTAGTTGATTATATTCTATAGTATATGTTAATATCATTATTTCCTTCATTGCAATTCTTGGTAAATATGTTTAAAATATCCTGTTTTTTAGAATGGAGAAATTTTAATTTTAGAGGAAACGGTCAAAATAGTCAGATTATTTATGAGTGGTCGTTTTGGTCACATTCCCAAGTTAGAAGTGCTACTTAAGTTGGCAGAAAATTCTCATAAAGTTCATGAATGAGGGTGCATCACGCAATCAAGTTATATGAGAACTTCATTTCTCCAAAATATCCTCATTACCTACATAATTCGTGAATTTTTTGTGAAATTCCCATCAAATTAAACTGTAATTCTAATTATGGAACTATTTTGAATCATATTTGACGAGTTGATGGATTAAATTGCTCGTTTTAAATAGCTTAAGACTAAAATGCCATTGTACTTCAGTTTTGTAATGTTTTTGTGTTTGATTTTTTGATTTCATGGACTAGCCAATTATATTTTTCCATGTAAATTCTTGTTAGACCTATTCAACCTTTTAGAATACATTTATTTGTTCTCATTCAAAAAAAAAATTTGATGAGCTTTCCGTTCGAAGGTCCTTTGGGCATTTAATGTGGATAATTCTTATATGATATGTAAACCTTTTCATTTGATAACTTCCTTGATATTATCTTCAACCCTTTGGCCTTCCTGCTTGAATAGATACACAGCATTTCTCCTATAGATGATTTATGACAGAATTATGTTAATGATATTATTGATCATAACAAACATGATGAACATAATATGTTCCATCATAATGAATTAATGAATCATGAGGATCTAAGTATTAGTGAATGAATGTCGTGATGAAAATTAAAGATTATCAATTTATAAAGATATGAAACGTAATATGTTCTAAGTTTAATATATAACTAATGAACCACTTGTTTACAAGCGTTGCTATTGCCATGGAGAGATCGCTAATAAACTAGATACTCTTTCATTGTTTGGAAGTGTCTTCTCTCTTTCTGGTGTCCCAATTACTTCTGTTCCCTTCAACTCTACCTTTTATTCATTGAGAGATTTTTTTATCAAAGACTATGCTAAACATGGTTGGGAAATCTTTGTGCTCTTGTCTCTTTTGAGCATGTTAGATTGAAATGAATATCCAATGCTTTCCAAATACTATCAAGGATAATACAAATAATCTGGTTCATTACCTTATCTCATGCTTAGTTTTGGATGTATTCTAGTCATGAATACAAAGTGTATCTAATCTCAGATAAAAGGACAGCTTTAAACTTTTCAGACAAGTATCTAGAAACTTTAAAGTTGCTGTTCAATTTTAATTTCTTTAAATGTATATTTGCTTACTTTTATCTTATAACTATGCTTTTTTATCCTTTTTTTATTTATTTTAATTAATGAGAAAGTGTTTCCCGGAGCTTTTCAAAAAATAATAAAAGGAGATGCTAGAGCTAAATTTTAACCCTTAATCCCCCTCAAAACTCTACATAATCATTATAATTGAGTTAAAGGTTTGTTTTGAAGAAGCCAATGCAACTATTTGGTTTAAGTGGTTCGAACAGAATGAATATTTTTTCAGAATTGATCATTGAATTCTTGTATTCATTTCATAGAAAGTAGCTTTTTTTTTTTTTAAAAGAATGATGCATATATTTTTTGATTCGCATGTGCTTATAGATCTTAGATATACATTTTATAACCAATGCATGCTTTTCTCAAATATTTTAAAACAGTGGAGAATAGTAAAAGAAGCTTTTGAGTGAAATCTTCATCATCATGGGCATTAACTTGATCTGATCTATTCGAGTTTAGCTTATTTACAACACGTCTAAGTTAATAGGTTTTTAGTTTTTTTTGGATCCTTCGCCATTCATGCCTTCAGCTCCATTATCATGGTTTTGGCATTGTTTCACAAATACTTGTATGGGGAACAAAGTGACAACTGCATTTGAAATTTTAAGCTACCTATTAGAAGTCCACAAAGATTGTCACGACCCGGCTCAGTAAGCTCGATTTAACGAGGCAGGAACAGACGGTCGTACGGAAAACACTTAAATTTTTTAATTCACAAATAACATAAACAAAATAATCATCCAATTACAAAATGGGAAAGATCCATTAAACTTCCACTTCAACCATCACTATTACATCAAAACAAACAATCTCTAATAAACATAAAACAAAACTACTATAGTAGTCTACAACACCAACTAACACATGACATAACACAACCATAAGAACTTGTTTCTTTGCACTACTCTACGTTGGTATGTAACAGGTCTATCAGCCATTAGTGTTTAACAGGTTCTCCTGAAAAATATTCCAACAAACAGGGATGAGCTAACGCTCAGCAGGTAATAAATATCTCTATTAAATTCATAAGACAATGAAATAAGAAACATTATGCAATAAAATTTTCATATGACAAGACTTAAAATAACTTTGAGAAAAAGTACTATAATGTCAAGAATTAGTCTTAAGTATTGCATATTCCATATATCATTTTGAATGTCCGTTTTTCTTTAATCATAACATACAACCATAACTTTTTCATTTTTGATTAACTTTTACTTTATTATTCTTATATGCATAAAAACATATAATACTTATTCATAGATTTATACATCCATTCCGAAAGTACCAATATTTTTGTACTGATCATATACACATTAAAATTTGGCCAATCATTTCATTTGTTTACTCCAGAGAGCCCTTTACCATTTGCTCCGAGGAGCCCTTTATCATTTGGTACTTCGGAGCATCATACACATTCAATCATGCATTATTTATCATAGGGAAAATAACATGCATCCAATCATATGCTTTTGTCTACTATATTGTTTTCATGAATGCTCCTATGTATTCTATTGTTTTCATGAAGTTTTACAGGTTACAGTTAAATAAATTTAAAAGAAAATACATGCCATAATAGCTATCATCATTTGCTACAGTATGAATTGTAAATAAATAACACGTAAATTTCAACTGAAAAAGAAATATTAAAGCATATGCAATTTTTTAATATTTGAAGAGAAAACTTATGAAATTAAAAGAGATGAATAAATACCTCAAAAAGCTAAGTAAACATCTACGACGCCGCTTATGCTTGTGGCGTTCCTTTATAACCAATGCCTAAATTTAAGTGTAAATGCAAAACATTAATGCTAACTCCTTAATCATGATACATTTTACATTTTCATTAAATAAATAATTAAATTTTCATTTTCGGATTTAGTAAATCCTTAAAACTTTAAACATTTAGTATTTATTTAAATCCATAATTTATTCAATTTAAACCCTCACCAGTTCCTAATTTAAATTAAAATTAACTGAATTTTCGGATTTACTAAAAAACCCTAATTTTTGGAAACATAAATTTCACAAATTCCAATACAATTGCATGCCAAAACTTCCCAATTATCTATTTACTAATTAAGGTTTTCTATTTTCGGAATTCTGAAATCATAATTTCTACCATTAAAAACCTTTCTAAGATCATTTAGAATAATACTTGTTAATGAAATTTCATAAAAATTGAAAAAATTGGAAAAACCCTAATTTTCAAACTCTAAGAAAAGTTTGGGGCAAACTTAATTTTGGTGGTTAGGAAGCATCTTTATTCATTCCCTAACATTCTCCCTTTAAAATTTGAAGTTTTCATAAAACCTAAAATTTTCATCAAAGAAATCTAAGGGAAACCAAGGAGATTCTCTATTAGGAACTCACCTTCTTCCTTCCCAAGGCTCTCCCTTCGATTCCCTCTAAGAACCGCCGCCGAAAAACCACCAATGTTGCTGCCCAAAAAGCTTCTCGTCGCCTCCTTGTCCGCCTCCCTTACGTTCGGCCAAATGAAGCAAACTGAAAATGAAAGGGGACTGAAGGCTTTCGGTCCCTTTGAGAAGATTTGGGCGGTTGGGGAGCCCAAATGATATAATTACCCCTCTATTTACATTTGTTCTAAGAAGACTAGGAGGGCTATTAAGTAATTCTTACATTAGTAAATTTTGGCAATTTTTTTCTCCCAAACTGTGTAGAATTTACTATATGTTCTTTATATGAAATTCATCGAAATTAAATGTAAAATTTTATAAAATTAATTTCGTCAAAATCCGATGACTTCAAAAATTCACCTAATTTCGTCGCGGTGCATCAAAATGCGTGTGATGCTTACGATTTGATATTTTTTCTGGTTTTACAAAGATGCAATATGTTCCTAACCTTCAGATGCGTGTTGAATCCCTACAGTGGATATTAAACCTCCGCTCAGTTGTTTTTGATATGCCAGCATGGATCAAGTGCATTTTTTTATACAATGTTCATTTAGGGTACATGCAATCCTATACCAATAAATGACAAACATTAGTGATATCTCAAGAAAATTTTCTCTATGATGTTGGTTGAACTTTAATGTTTTGTTGCCTGCTTATTTTTTATATTTTTTTGCATTTCTTGATTAAAGATTGCTAGGGAGATGGTCATTAGTCCTAGAAATTCAAGATTGGGCCTTACCTCCTTAGTACGGCGGGTTGGAATGATGGATCGGCCAGATAATGCTGATGGTGAGCTCCTCAAATATAAGGTATTGTTTTTGTTTCCTTTGCAATTTCTGCTCCTAAAAGCTCTAAATTTTTTTTCTTAACACAAGATTTGATTTTCCTGCTGATTAAGTAACTCTTGTTTCAGTGGGATGATCCTAGTGTTGTTCCTGTTGGTATGACTGTTGAAGTTTCAGAGATCTTCACTAGAGAACTCACCAGGGTAGTGTCTTTTCTTCCATCACTTAATCATTTTTGTGAAATTTATTGCACCAAAAAGTTTGCATTTGTTGTCTGGTGTCTGTATAGAGTTGCATTTATCCACTTCATGTTTTTTATTATTGCTGTAAAGTGTTAAACATGTTCATAAAACTAGTATTCTCCAAAAAGGTAATATCCCTGAGTTTTTCATCTTACTAATAGGCGTGCACATAAAAAAATTTCAGGTTTGGGCAACACTTTGTTTTTGTGTAGTCTATTCACCATTATGAATCAGGCAACATGATGATTGTCCTTGCTTATATATGTGTAAGCTATAGTTTTAGAAAGCTTCAAACTAGATTCATCTCATTTATAATTAATTAAGGACTAATAGATGTTTAAATTTCCATGTAAACTAATGTATTCGACATGGTTCTGATAACATGATTATACAAAAATCTGCTTTTAGATGTGAATGGTGAAAACTTGTTCATCATCGAGATGGTGCTGCGTGGCACCAAGAAGGACTACGAGCCTTTAATCCAAAGATACTTCTCGACTCAGGAGATGGAAGAAGATATGAAAAGGCTATAGTGCAAAAGACTGAGGGAGGTGTTGGCAAGGAGTTCCAGTGAGTGTTTGTCCCCTGTGATGAGAGAAGTAAAAGAAGAGATAGAGAGTGAGAAAGGAAGAATGACATACAGAGATTGAGATATGCTGTTAGTGAAGGGATTGGGGAGAGAAGGGAGTGTAAAGCCTAGCTTTTCACACCAAATTAGGAGCATGCATGTGGCTGCCAGGTGCAATTAAAAGATACTGAAAGTGGTTTCTTGGTGTTAAGTTGCCATCTTGTTAGATCTGATTGACAAATCTAAAGCTGACGACAACCTTACTGCTTGTTGATCAGGACCAGATTACAAGCTGTTACTTAACCGACCCAACATTTACTCCATTCAATGACTTCAACAATGACAACCAAGAAATTCCCCTACAAAATTCCTCGAGAGAGCGAGAGACAATCGCTCAACTCTTCTTGCATGTTGATTGGACTTGTCGGCTCATCTGACAAGTCATTCATATTCATTGGGTCATTCACCCAATGAGGCGAGTAAGACCCATTGTTTCTTCGGCCTTGTGGGTCTTATAGTCTGCTGTTGACTCCCATCTTAGATCTGCAACTATCGACCCTGATATCATCGTCCAAGATACTGACACATCTCTACTTGGCATGTTCCATTACTTCTATTCAGAAAGAAGCCCCCTTGGTTTCTGATTGCATCACTTCTCAGATGTGCCTTGTTGGCTTATTAATCCCTCATCATCCTATAACAATCTCCTTAGCACCTTTTTAAGGCACATCATCCACATCTCTTAAGCTTCTAAACACTTTCCGCATCGACTAATTTTTTTTTTTACTCCTTTGCAGGAGGGGGAACCAGAAGACTTACACCATAAGCTAAAGCCGGCAAAACACGGTTGATTTAACTTGTATTATATATATTTTTACTTTATAGTAAGATCATCTCCCTTTTTACATTGTGGGTGTAGACTACAAAGCCGAACCATATAAATTTTCGATTTGCTCTTCTCCCTCTCTTCAAGTACAAAAATGTCAACATATAAGTTGTTAGGTTCACTACCAAGAGACGATCTGACATGGATCTCCTTTTGTGGCACTATCCTCCAGGAAATATTTCTTATTGAAGACTCTTCCTCTTTGTCTCCCTTCCCTTGGCTTCTGACATGGTCTCGTCCCACGGTCCAAATGGCACGATCTTGACTGACGATCATTTCTTGGCGTTCACATTTATGTTGATGTTGTTGATATATTTGGCTTTAAAATAAAACTTAGCTTGGCGTAATTCCACTGACATCTACCATTACTAGATCTTTGCTCCATTTTAAGTTAACAACTAAAACAAGTCGACATGGGCAACTCGTTGCGTGTTGTCATTCATACAACCAATTAATTTCATAAGTCTTTGGTTCTTTAAAGACACCATTAATTACCTAGAAGTAGTTACTAAGGCTAGCTCTAACAAAGTTATGGCTACGCATATTGTCACCAAAATTGCAAACTCCTTCACCATCTATGTAGTTGATATGGTTGTGATCTTTGTCGTTAGCATGAAAAATTCAACGACATGAAGCTAAATATCCAAAACATGATTCATGTTGCATCAGATAGAATGGTTTCTCGCAAGCTAAGCAAAATCATGGATATTGAACTCATCGGCTTTGCCTATGATGCAGTTCTATTGAGATTTTTCATCTACTCAAATGCCAAGGAAAATGCCCGGTGGGACTTCCATGAATACTATAGGCAACATGCATATCGTTAAATGTAATTAAATAGAATCATCTCTAAGTCAAAATTGAGTTAAAATTGATTTATGAAGTCGAGTTGATTCAATTCAAAAAAAAATTGAGTATTGATGGCAGCCAAGAAGGTAGATGCGTTGGAGGAACGTCTTGAAGGCGAGATGAGCCAAATAAAAGCAATGGTGGAAGATAGAATTTCATCCGTAAAAGACAAGGTTTCTTCTGTGGAAGATAAGGTTTTCGATCTTCATTAGATGGTGAAGAAGATATTGGAAAATCAAATTCAAATGGCGGCATCATAGGCAAAAGGATTGGCAGGGAGAACCACAAATTCTGAATTCCGTAGTAGGGACAATATTGAGGTGGAAATTATGGAGGAGCGAGGTGGAAGGTATGGAGAGAGGTGTGGTTATGGGGGTATGAATCAATGGGTGCTGGTTGAGAAAGAAAAAATGGAGATTATGGTAGGAGGGGTGTTGATTTTGAAGGGAGGAGAGGAGAAAGTGAAGATGGGTTTGGGTATGAGCGGGGAAGAGAAGATCGGGAGATTTGAGGAGAACCAAGCACTTAGGAAAGGAGAAATTATGGAGAAATACAGAGAAACGTGGGAGATCCGAAGGTGAGGAAGCTAAAAAAAACCCCTCTTTGAAGGGAAAGACGCACATGGGTGGATCTACAAGGTGCCAAGGTATTTCACCGTCAATGGGTTGACAGAGGAGGAAAAGTTGATAGCAGCATGTTTATGTTTGGAGGGGAAAGCGTTATTTTGGTATCAGTGGAGGGATCAGAGGAGACTCATACGGAGTTGGAGGGAATTCAAAGAATGCTTATTGGAACATTTCTGAACTGGCAGGGGAGGGGAGTTTATGAGCAATTCTTTGCACTAGTACAGGACGGATCAGTGGCAGACTGCCGAGAGGATTTGAGCACTTAGCCAGTCGGGTGGAGCGACTATCAGAGACTGTGTTGGAGGGTAACTTCGTGAAGGGACTCATATTCGAGACAAGTCTGCGGTGAGGGTCATGAGGCCCCATGACTTGGGAGAAGCAATATAGTTCGCACAATTGGTGGAAGATCAGAAGTATCTAGAGAGGAGCTAGAGGCAGCTGTTCAAGTGGATCTTACAGGATGACTTCCACTCTTCTAGCTCCCAAGGGTCATGCAACAGGCGATTTTAATGAGGCCATCAGGGAGAAGCTAGTAGGAGGGAGTGGGGGAAATTTCAAAAGACTGATGGAGAGGGAAATACAAGAGAAGAGGGCGAAGGGATTATTCTTCAGGTGTGATGAGAAGTATGCTCTAGGGCATAGGTGTAGGGATCGAACTCTTTAGGTTCTCACTGTCTGTGATGACGAGGAAACTGAGGGAGGTGAGGGTGAGGTAGAGGGAGAGATGGATGACAAGCTGCACCTGAATGTGGCGGAGGTATCCTAGAACTCAATCCCGAATCATACCATGAAAGTGAAATGGGAAATAGTAGATATGGAAGTGGTGGTGTTGATTGATAGTGGGGCTACCACAATTTTGTCTCCAACCAGGTTGTGAACCAATTGGGGGTGAAATTGGTGGATACTGAATGTTATGGAGTGATGATGGGAACAAGAAAGGTAGAGATGGGTGTTGACCTTCGTATAATACCCGAAGGAAGACAAAAAAAAAAGCAACAACAAAAAAATACCTGTAAACCGTCGAATCCTCAAAACCTTGCCAAAATCACGCCGATTCGGCGCCGTTCGCGTCAAAACAGCCGCAAATCCTGCGACGTTGCCTCGATCGAACGACCACAAGCGTCGTTAAATAGAAGCCGAACGCCTCTCAGCTCTCGCCCACGCGATCGAGCTCCAGTCGCTACTCCCTCTCCCACACGACGCTCTCGTCTCTTTTCCACGATCGCAAGCACCTCCTTCCTCTCTAATGAAGCTCCCTCTCTATCCCGACCAGAGACCGGAATCAACCTCCATCGCGACTTCCGAACCTCAGCTGCCATCTCTCTCCATCCCGATCCCTCTGAAGCCGGTCGCCTGTGCCAACTTCCATCTTCGGACGAATCCCTCTACTCCTTCAGCCCGCAGAGAGAGAGAGAGAGAGAGAGAGAGAGAGAGAGAGAGAGAGAGAGAGAGAGAGAGAGAGAGAGAGAGAGAGATCCACCTACCCGAACCCTTTCTCCACGCCTCAGAGCCCGATCTCCTCCACCTCAAACCACAGCCCCGACCTCCTCTTGCCGAGCTCTTACTTGGCCGAACTCCATAGCCTTACCCGATCCTACCTCAGCCGACATCTCCACCTCCTCTACCCGTCGCCTCCTGTAGCCGCAAGCCATTATTTTTTCTTTTGGGTATATTATATTAGTATTATTATTAGTATTAATATCTAATTATATTTAGTTATTTTTAATAACAGTTAGTTATAATTAATTATAGTTATTATAATTGAATATTTTAACTATATTTAATTATTATAAATAATGATTAATTTTAATTAAAATTAAGTTATGATTAATTTGTAATTATTATAGTTAATTATTAGTGATAATAATTAATCATAATTTATTAAAATTAATTATAATTAAATTTTAATTTAAATTGATTATCATCATTTTATAATTAAATATGGTTAATTATTATAATTATATTTAATTATTCTTAAATTATAATTAATAATTATTAACTATAATTAATTATAATTAATCTTTAAAAACTAACTAACTAAAAAAGAAAAAGGTTCTTTTCTCGATGCTTGCAACGAGCCGGCAAACCCCCGAGGCGCTCACGTAGCGTTTAGGGTGAGAAACCGGTGCGATGCTCGCGACGATTTAAGAATCCCTCTTCAAAGCTTGCAATGAGCCGGCAAACCCCCGAGGCGCTCAAGTAGCGTTTAGGATGGGAAACCGGTGCGACGCTTGCGGCGAAGGGGATAAAAAATGTGTCTTTATTTTATTTTATTTTTATATAAGTACCCCCGAACGCCCACGTGGTGCAGAGGGGAAAAATCTGTGCTTATTTCTAACCTGTTTTCTTCTTATAATAAACAAACATAAAAACCCTTAAATGCTCACGTAGCAGGCGGGGATAAAAAATTTCATTCGCGACCGCGGTGTCATTTTTGACACCTACCTGAAGCGCTCACGTAGCGTCGAGGGGAAGGTTGCCTCTTGGTTTTTCCCCTGAACGGGGGAGACGCCGGGAGGCTGTCGAAATTTGGATTGAAAATCCAAGGACTTGAACAAAAAATGATGAACTTGGACTTGTTCATATTCAAGTGAATGTGGAGAACTTGAGAGTGCAACAAATGATTTAATTGAACTTGAACCCAAATGAATTCAATTCTAATTGAAATGAGTATGAACATGAACCTGGATTCTCATTAGAACTTGATTGAATTCATTTTGAGCTCGGACACGAACTCAAAGGACAACAGGGGACATGCATTTGAACTTGAACTCAAGCAGAAGACTTGTAAGCTTGAGCTTGATCTTGAACTCAAATGACCAAGCAAAGGAACTCAAGCATGAACAAAGTGAACTTTGACTTTTAACATACAAGTTGATTATATGAAACAAGATCAAAATATCATGTGAACATCAATAGATGAACTATAAGGAATTTGATTTGAAAGATAATCAACTTCCCAATAGAGTTATCGTTCCAATTGGAATGCAAATGCTGATATGCAAATTCATTTCAAGTGTGAACCTGAAATTTGTGCGAGCAATAGAAATCAATCTATATTAATCATTTCAATTGGAAAGAAGGGGTTGATGAGCTTGATCTCAAATTTATCACAAACAACTTGTAA
Organism: Dendrobium huoshanense; assembly: GCA_016618105.1. NCBI lineage: Eukaryota > Viridiplantae > Streptophyta > Magnoliopsida > Asparagales > Orchidaceae > Dendrobium > Dendrobium huoshanense. Next base: position 11,822,756 of record CM028352.1, read on the forward strand.
GTACAATTTGATTACAAGTAGTAAGAAGAGCATGAATAATATGACTTTATATCAAGATCATATTTTTGGGAGGAGGCCATTGAATCGTAATGGCTCATTTACAAAATTGGAAGCGATGTACCCTCAAGCAACGATCAATAGAGATGGCAAAAATTAGAGTTCAAATTTTTAATCGACCATATAACTAATGTTATTACTTGCATCATGGGTCCAATGATGATGTATTGCACGCCGATGATTGCTTGGAGTTGGTAACAAGAGATATACAATCGCCACGATCTTCAGGACAAAGAAAATTCACAAGCAATGGAAGAATGCGACGGCTTGTTCTTAACCAATAAGTTAGAGTACTATGTGGATGTTGGAGAATCATCATGTTGATTAGAAACACAAGCACCAACAACTACAAGTCATCATACAAGCACGATAATCTGATGAATTTGATGGCCCGAGGCCTATAAGTACAACGCAGGAGAACTACGACAACGCAGTTCACTTACAAGTAGTAGTAATAGTTATGCTACAAAGGTGAGGGATCCTTTATAAACATACAATATATCCACGCCCAAAGAAGTCATCGTAATAGAAGGCGACCAATATCACAACACCTTTACAATCAATCATTGTCCAATGTTAAGAAAGTACATTGATCCGTTACAAGCAAAGATTGATGATACTACAACAAATACAACTATCAATGCAACTAAAGGCAGGAGATTAGTTAGTGCACTATGACCCGCCTACAAAAATCAACAAATAGTGCACGACAGTCTACCTGTACGAAGCAGCAAAAAATTCTATGCAGAAGCTGCTACGTCACCGGATCTGCAACCTCCGTACAAGCAGACAGAAGGCGTCTACAAACACTTTCAAAATACTCCTGCACGTGCACCGTAGTTTGTATACACATAGGTACACTAAAGGGGAAAATACAATCCCAAACCCGCAAGGGCCCCGGCGAGCGTGTTATCGGTACACACGTGACGTCTAGGGATGCTGCGCGGGTTATTAAATTTAAACCCGATCCTTCTAAGTTGATAAAAGGAGTCGACAAGGTTTAATTATAAAATGCCCCCAAACCCGCATGGGCCCCGGCGAGCGTGTTATTGGTACACACGTGACGTCTAGGGATGTTGCGCGGGTTGACAAGTGAATTCTAGTTCGAACCCGATCCTTCTATACGGTTCAATAGAAGTCGACAGGGTTCAAACCAACAAACAAATATATGGTTGTGGCGACCGTTATATTTGTCTTAATACATTCATATTAGGCCTTCAATGCCTATAACAATGAGAATTCACTATCAAGGGCATAAAGCCTATGAAACCCAATCATCTGTCAACAGCCCGACAGAGTTGACAAGGTTCAATCAACAAAGAAAAATGACCCCAAACACCTCGATGATGGCCGTGTTGAATGCATATTTCAACTGGAGGGGTTTTTAAATATTTTCAAATGTTTCTCAAATGTCTAAAGTTTACAAACATTTCTCAAAATTCCACCCAAATATCCATACAAAATCCAAACTCCAAAATCCCAAAGTTCCAAAAAAATATTTAAAAATGAAACTATCCATCCCAACGCTTAAATCAAAATCCATCCATCCTCCGCAACAGTTTGCCGAGGTGGACAAATTAAAATTTACTTCAGCTCACAAAGAGCTAAATGCCTAGTCGAAAATGTTACTAGGATCCATTATCAAAAAGTCTTCTGCTAGTAAGGACGTGGTACATGTCCTCTAACCGGTGATTTTGCCGCCAAATGGCACCGCAGGATAAACGGTTATGACCCGGGGCCCTCTGAACCGAGTGGTTTTGCCGCCAAATGGCACCACGAAATACCGGTTATGGCCAGCGCCGATACGTTCCTTATTGGCATCAAATTCTTGAGATATGAATCAATAGGATATGATTAATTGGGCACAAAGCCCTCTGTTAGCTAAGGTGGATTTAAATTTGTCCCCTTAGGCAAATACCCATCCCAGGTCTACAAGGTCCCCTTGGACGAAGCAACCCATGGCTGCTGACAAGGATCCTTCTGTCAGGTTGGGTCGACTACCTCCTCTGACTAAGTAGACCAGGGACCACGATGGCCCGGGACGACGGAACTATGGGATCTTGATCGGGTCCATCATCCATTCCCCCACCACCCGCTTTAAGTGCTAGGTGGTGAAATTTCATATTTTAAATATCAAAATTTTCAATCATTCAAATACCCAAATCCAAACACAATTTCCAATTTTTAAATCCCAAATTCATGCTGCTTCTATATGCCAGATACCACATATTATATACGTATCTGATTGACGACTAGCCTTAATCGAAAGTTCTCTCTCGTGATCGGGAGGGGTAATTAACTATAGGGGCTTGCACCTATAGGAAACCAGAACTCAGATCATAAAGTCCTCGCAAAATGAGGGCGAAATATCTGGGTAGTGTCTTATCTACAAACCCATCTGTCTTCCAAAATTTATCTCGGAACTTATTCAGTTAAAACCCCCTCGCCAAAAAAAATCGCGCGAGTGGAGGCCGGGGCCGAATTTTCGGAGCCCACAATGGGCCAAGAAATCTATAGAGGAATAGTGTTGACTATACCGGGGGTTCAGATAAGGAAGGATTTCCTCCCATTGGAGCTAGGGAGTAATGTTGTCATTCTTGGAATGAAGTGGCTGCAGACCTTGGGAGACACGAAGGTCAAGTGGGGGGCATTGACGATGGAGCTGGTGGTGGAGGGGAGAAGAGTAGTGATAAGGGGGGATGCAGGGCTCTCCAAAGCTATATTTTCACTTAAAATCATGATGAGGAGCATATAGGAGTTGGGGGAAGGTTATATGGTGGCGCTACACAGGTTGGAGGGGATCATACTGGAGGAGGAAGGGGAGGTTCCTTTTTAAGTACAACTATTTATTTAGCAATTCAGTGAGGTTTTTTAGCCACCTCAAGAATTGCCACCACCAAGAGAGCAAGAGCATGCTATCACATTGAAGGAAGGTGTGTTGCCCATCAGTGTTAGGCCCTACCGCTATCCTCAATTTTAGAAGGATGAGATTGAAAAGATGATTAGAGAGATGCTGAAAGTAGGGATTATCAGTCCCAATGTTGACCTTTTTTTAAGCCCAGTGTTATTGGTTAGAAAGAAAGATACGAGTTGGAGATTTTGTGTAAACTGTATGGCGGTGAATAAGGAAACAGTGCTAGATAGGTTTCTTATTTCAGTGATAGATGAGCTGATGAATATGTTGAGTTGGGCAGTTATTTTCACCAAGATAGATATGAAGTCAGGATACCACCAGATCAAGATGAAAAGAGAGGATGTGCCAAAGACTGTTTTTAGAACTCATGATAGACATTATGAGTTCCTAGTGATGCCTTTTGATCTCATTAATGCCCCAACCACCTTTTAGTTCATGAACAAGATCTTCAGACCCTACCTCAGGCGGTTTGTATTGGTGTTTTTTGACGATATCTTGATTTATAGCAGGACAAAGGAGGATCACCGGGAGCACTTGAGGAGAGTGTTAGGGGCGTTACAGGAGCACCAACTGAGGGTCAATCTGAAGAAATGTTGCTTTACCCAGGCCAGTGTGGAGTACTTGGGGCATATCGTTTTTAAGGAGGGGGTGGCGGCAGATCAAGCTAAAATTGAGACTGTTAAGATGGCCAGTGCCCAAAAATATTAAGGAGTTGAGGGGATTCCTGAGATTGACATGATACTATAGGAGGTTTATGAAGGGGTATAACACCATCGCATGGCCACTAACAGAGCAGTTAAAGAAGGATTCTTATGGGGAGAGGTGGCCACAATAGTTTTTGAGAGCTTGAAGAAGATCATGACCACTGTACCAATTCTGGCCCTACCAGACTTCACTCAGGTCTTCATAGTGGAGATCATGGTTTAAAATTGCGCAATATGAGGCTCGCCTTGAGGCCTGCCTTTGCGCAATTCCAGTACAAAACGCCTCGATGCTTACGCCTCGAGTTTTTGTTATGAGGCTTGCGCCTCAACTTGGTTGAGGCCCGGCTTAAGGCCCACCTCGCCTCACTGGCATGAGGCTTACGCCTCACGCTATATTAAAACTTACATAAATCTTGAAGTAAATGCACGACATTGGACTCTATAGGAGAGGAGGAAGGGGAGAGAGCAGTTCATCATAATGATGATTCAAATGAAGAACCCCTTAGTGATGGCAGTGCTGATGACTTATGAGTTCTTATGTGATATGTCATTGCTATTTATTTTTAGAAATTGGAATTATATGTTAATGAAAAGAATACTGGGATTTGGGAAAGATAGAATTTTTGAGTTGAACTATATTTCATGGTCTTATTATTGAGATATTTTGATTTTACTTCATATCTTATGCTTTTTATGTTTTAGATTATTCACTCATTAGTATATAAAAATTTATTATTTTATGTTTACGCAATCTTTTGATTTTGAGGCTTACGCCTTAAAACGCCTTGAGGCTTACGCTTCGCCTCACGAATGAAAAACGCCTCAATACCCGAATACGCAATTTTAAACATTGGTGGAGATAGATGCCTCAGGAAATGGACTAGAAGCAATACTCATACAGAGCCGTCAACCTATTGCCTATTTTAGTCAGGTATTAACAACTAGGGCTAGGTTTAAATTAGTCTATGAGTGAGAGTTGATGGCCATTGTATTAGCCATCCAGAGTGGCTACTCTACTTGTTAGGCATGCATTTCATCATCATGACAGATCAGCAGAGTCTGAAGTATTTGTTGGAGCAGATGATGGTGATTGAGGATCATCAGAGATGCTTGTCTAAGTTGTTGGGGTATGATTTTGAAATACAATATATGCTCGGAATGGAGAACAAGGCAGTAAATGCATGGTCCAGATGCTTGTTGGAATTGTAGGCGATAACAGTGTCGGTCCCATTAATGCTAGATTGGGAGGCCATTAAGGAGGAAAGTGATTAGGATGAGAAGTTGGGGAGGATCTATTGAAGGAGGGGGATAACACCCAGGGTATTCTCTAGAAGGGGGGAGGCTGCTGTATCAGGGGAGGTATGTGATGCCTAGGACATCAGTCCACATTCCACACCTACTCCAAGAATTTCATGGGAGCGCGGTTGGGGGTCATTCAGGGGTGCAAAAGACGTACAAGAGACTTGCCTCAAAGCTATATTGGAAGGGGATACAAAAGGATGTGGAGGAGATGATAGCGAGATGTGAGATCTGTTAGAGGAACAAGTATATGACCATATCTCGAGGAGGATTACTACAGCCTTTAGCTTTATCAGGTTGAGTGTGGGAGGAGGTATTCATGGAGTTCATAGATGGACTACCCAGATCAGAGGGGTTCACAGTAATCTTGGTGGTCGTGGATAGACTGAGCAAGTATGTTCATTTTATTCCCCTATGATATCTGTACACCACCATGACAGTGGCATCAACTTTTATCAAGGAAGTGGTCCTCTTGCATGTGATACTAGAGTCTATAGTATCATATTGGGATAATGTGTTCCTCGACGATTTTTGGAGGGAGAGATTCGAACTACAGGGGACAGTATTAAAGAGAAGCACCACCAACCACCCCCAGACAGATGGTCAGACAGAAGTAATCATCAGAAGCTTGGAAACATACCTACGATGCTTTGTGTTGGAGACATCCAAGCTGTGGGCCAAGTGATTGGCTTGGACAGTGTCACGACCCGGCCCGATGAGCTCACATAAGCGAGGCAGGAACGGAGGTCGGACTGTAGACTAAACTATCAACTCTCTAAATCAATCTCCAAAATATTTGAAAGAGCCATTAAAACAATAAAACATAAAACACATAAACATAACCTCAAACAGATTCATAAAATTACTTTTTCTCAGGCGCTTCTCTTCTACGGTAAACATTTCCCCCCCTTCTACTCATTTTTAATTTTAAGTAATTACACCTGAAAAATATTAACAACTAACATTAAGTCAGAGCTCAGTAAGTAAAACACGATTCTACTCGTTTCCTCTCCATCTTTCATTATCATTTTCATTTTCATATTCATTATTCGTAACTTTCTCTTTTCGTAAAAATTATAACCGTCACACGAGCCACCGTCTAGTATCATAAATGTACTCCTTTATCATTTCTTTTTTCATATCCTTTACCTTTTTAACGTGCAGAAGTACAGCGTCCCCAGTTAGTACTATAAGGGGGTGATCTCCATCTATTCAGCATACACATACAAGCATTCAATAAAAATCATATCATCTCATTTCTTCTCATTTCTATATCATATAAACTTTTGCATAAAAAATGCCATAAGATGTAATATATAAATTTGCATGATTAACCATTTGACAAGAGTAACAAAATTATGTTCTAAATTAATCATAAGGATTTCATAAACATGCTTGAATATTCAAAACATATAACTGGAGAGAAACAAAAGTCATTACTATAAATAAAGAATCATGTATACTTATAGATGGAAATAATTCTCTTCACTTGTCCTCCTTCCTTCAAGGTCACCACGATTAATCACCTATAAACATTAATTTCTCCTTCAAAATTCTTCATAATAAATCTAAATTAAAGTTCTCATTCTCTTCCTAATCTACCCTAAGTTCTTTATCTCTTTCTCATTTAAAACATAAGGCATATAAAAAATCTAAAATCTCATATTTTGGTCTATTTACTTATTTTAACCTAATTAACCATTCGCCCTAACATAAAATTATTTAAACTAATTTCTATTTTTGGATTTGCCTAAAATCCAAATTTTTGGAAACAAGATTTTTGATTATTTTCATTATATTTTTATGTCAAAACCTTTTCATTATTAAATAAATATTTAGCGATTTCCATTTTTGGATTTAATTTAATTAAAAAAATAATATTTAATGAAAACTCATAATTCCCACCCTTAAAAACTTCCTTAAGACCAATAGCAATATTATACTTTAAGAAATTTCATAGAAATCAAAATTTTGCAAAACCCTAATTTTTTATAAACTCACTAAAATTTGGGATAAACTTCATTTTTTTGTTAATAAAACACTCTCAATCTTCCCTATCACTCTTCTTCAAAAATACAAATATTTTGTACAAACCCTAAATTTTTCATCTCAAAAATCTATGGTAAAGATAGAGATTTCTAGGTTTAGAAACATACCTTAGTGCTCCTTGAATCTCCCTCTTCAATTTCCCCCAAGTCCGGCCGCCGGAAACCGTCGTCGGAGCCGCACTCCCAAGCCTTGCGTCGCCTCCCATCCACCCTTGCTTGTTCGCCTCCTACGTTCGGCCGAACCGACATTTTCAGGTTTTACAGACAGAGTATTGATACAACACTTCATATCATTCTGCTTCTTAGAGTACCCCATTCAAGGTGTTGTACGGAAGGGATCCTCCTCACTTGGTGCACTTTAGGCATAAAAGCACCCCAGTTCTTCAATAGAGGAGTATTTGGAAGAAAGGGACTGGGTGTTGGAAGAATTGAAGAGTCATTTATAGAGGGACCAACTTATTATGAAGAAACAAGTTGATGGGCATAGAAAGGACATCCAATTTAAGATGGGGGAAAGGGTGTTCTTAAAACTCCGACCTTACAAGCAGAAGATCGTTGCCAACAGAAGGAATTAAAAGCTTTCACCAAGGTATTTTGGGCCTTTTGAGGTACTAGAGAGGATTGGAGAGGTGGAATACAGGCTGAAATTACCTTCAATGGCAACCATGCACCATGTTTTCCATGTCTCATAACTGTGGAGAACAATTGGGGAGCATGCAGTCAGTTCTGAGCTACCAATGACGTTAACAGAGGACTTGGAGGTGATACTGGAACCCCTTGAGTTACAAGGGGTGCGCCAGGGAAGAGGGGTAAAGGAGGGATTGATCAGATGGAAGGACCTTCTAGATTATGATGCGACATGGGAGCCTTATGAGAGGGTGAAGCATCAATTTCCTTCTTTTCACCTTGAGGATATGATGGTTCTTTGGAAGAGCAATATTGTTAGGCCAATTTCTATTAAACCGACCTAGTCGGTCCAAAGCATTGGGCTGGTTCTTACTTATAGGAGGCGGACCCAACCAGTCTGCCCCTTAGAGATTGCCACCTAAGCTCCTAGTGGACCCCACTAAATTCAATAAGGAAAGAGGGGGTGGCTAGGGTTGGAGGTAAAGTTTGAATGAAGTATTTTAATTTATGTATTAAATAGGAGGAGATGTTTAGGGTTAGGGTTATGCTTTGTTTTGTTGCTGATTTTGGCTTGTTTTTGGTGTCTTGGGCCCTAGATTCGTCTAGGGATTTGGAGAGAACGATCCTCTCGAATTGAGGATCAATTGTATCTTGCTTTATTTCTTCCGTTAGTTTGATTCTTCAATAAAAGTTACTGTTTTGTTGATTTTCCCATTGAATTTATGGAGTGTTTTGTTGTTTTTTGTCTCTCTTGTTAGGGATTACTTTAAATTTTCAAGTACTTTCTAACAGTCATCTCCATTCTACTTGCCCTTAGCTTTCACTCCGCTCTAGCAGTTTGTAGGGAGTGATAGCCCGACTACTCGGTTGTTTGATTGGGTTGTCTCCTCATATCCAAACATTTAATCTTTGAGTCATCTTTTCAATAGTCTAGTCCAACGTTTTAAAAGGAGAAATCGGGAATCGAGGCGTTTTGGCTAAGCGAGGTGAGGCGTAAGCTCAAGGCGGATCGAGGCGTAAATCATCAAGTAACGGGTCAATTTCATTATCAATGCTTATGTAATTTGAGATGTATATCTTTCAGTTTTTTGTTAAACATAACATAAACAAGTTTGTTCATTCGATCTGTCGCCAATCGATTTCTTCTCTTAGTATAAATTTGATTGAAGATGCTTCAATTACGCTCGCATGCAGAAGCCGAACATGTTAGGCTAAGAACTTTAACTGCAAAAGCTTTCAATTCAGGAACATCATCTCCAAATTGACTCCACCAACGTTCTACAAGAAAATGAATAGTATTTTATGAATATTGCTTGAAGTAGAAGACTTGAATATAAATATTAAAATTAAAATTATAAATATACAAATTATAAACATACCAGGAGATCGTGTTTTGTAGCATGCTTGTGCTGCTCTAAATCCAAACATTAACTTCTTCAAATGAAATTACTCAAGATGATCATTCACTTTGAGGTAGTCTTCTTCAGAAATGAGTCTGTCCATATATGCATACAAACAAGTTTTCACCTCTTTATCAATATGAAATTATTTATTATAATGAAATTGAGGGTTTAAATAGTATGCAGCAGCATGTAAGTGTTGGTGTAATTGGCGATCCCACTTTTCATCTATAATATCTCATATTTCTTTGTAGGCACTTTTTTCACCTCCCAAATCTTTTGCAATGTCTTCTTTAGTCTTATTCATTGCTTCTTAAATAAATCCCATATCCGGGGCCCTCTTACCATCAACCATTATAAGCACCTCTTGACACCACCAGTTATGCGTTTCTCACAGAAATTACATTTCATATAAACATATCCCTTCTTTGCACCTTCGCCTGACACTTCAACTTGAGTTTCATATTTCCATGCGGGATCTTTACTTCTCGTGCCACTAGTCATGCTAATAATTTATATAAATAAATAATCAACTTCAAATAGGATAGATTTTAACAATTATTTGTACTATCAATAGTAAGACAACATGAATACAACAATATACCAGTCTGCCGGGGGTCCAAGGGGGCGCTGCCCCCATAACAAAATTTTATTATAAGAGTAATTTTGAAATTCTGCTTGTTGTATATGCTCAATACTGAGCGGTACCGAGCATGTACTGCTCGGTACCGAGCATATACTACTCAGTACTGAGCGGTTCTGGCTTGGTACCGAGCATGTACCGCTCAGTACCGAGCACATACTTGCTCGGTACCAAGCGGCACTGGCTCGATACCGAGCATGTACTGAGCGGTACCGAGCATGTACCTGCTCGGTACCGAGCATGTACCTGCTCGGTACCGAGCATGTATTGAGCGGACGAATGAAAGAAAGCCGAATCAGGAGTTATTTAAGCTTTCGTTACTGCACGTCAAAGTCAAGGCCCACAACACCGCTCACCTGCTCTTTCGACCTAACCGAGGCCTGAATGTTTCCTGCTCTCACAACTTTGGCTTCGTTTCCTGCTTTCGAAATCGTTATTGCTTTCGGCTTCGTTTCCTGCGTTGTCTCCTTCCGACTTCGTCATCTTCCCTCACGGCTTCGTCTCCTTCCCTCACGGCTTCATCTCTTTCCCTAACGGCTTCGCCTCCAGTTTGCCTTCCAATTCTCACAGGAAGCCCTAATCCGATACGCGAATACGCGAACACGAATCGGCTGCGTCGTATTTACATATATACCGAAGAAAAAATTTTGAAGTTGTGTCTCGTACTACCTCGAGGAGTTACACTCTGATGCGTACGCCTTGTGCGAAAAAATCGTAGGCTTCGCTAGATGGTTCGAGGCATAAGCCCCGATAAGCATGACTTCTGCCTCGACTTGAGGCGCGACTCAATGCGGACGCCTCGTCCGCTTTTTTAATGGGTGGTCTAGTCTTCATCTTCTTGTGATGCTGCTCCAGCCTGATTACCCCCAAGTAGAGATTGCTTGAACCACCATCCATTTCTCCTCCATCTCTCTTGGGTCGTTGAAGTATTTATGATCAAAAGGCTGGTCCCCCCTCAATGGTTGCATGAGTTGGGAATCTTTTCATTTTTGGTTGCTTACAATTATTAATGCAAGAAGATAACATGCATGATAAGAACTTTAAAAAATATATAATTTTGGCTAGTTATTAGTGTTATAAAATTTTGTTTTTTAATATAGAGGGATAGTATTGTTGCATTATGGATTATATTAGTTTCTTTTTTGTGTATGTTTTTTTTATTTTTTTCCATCCATATTATTTGATATTTGGTATTTCTAATCTTTGGCAGTATATTGAAGAGACTGAAGAATTTGCCAGCATTGGAATAGCCCGGAATAGACACATACTTGATATGATTGTTAATGAACTTATGGAGAACTCGAGGATGACCGGATTGGTAAATAGTACTGAGATTTTTCCGTACACGTTATTCAATTTTCTCTCTTTCCAGCCGCCTGTATTTATATTTCACAATACAACAAATTTTTATGCTTTTGTGGACTTGTGGTGATTCTGTTGGTCCATATGTTTCATATTTCTTTTCTAGAAAAGAAACTGGAAGATCAAGTGCTTCTGTGATAGTTGGGTCAGTGTACTTGTTACATTATTGCAGATGAACCAATATTATTCAGAGTGAATTTATTAGGTGAAAAGTAGTTTGTATTTCAGCGTATTTGATTGGGCTTATCTTCACCGTGAAAGAGGTTATTCTCTTTATGATCTCCTTTGGAAATAGTGTCTTATGGGATTGCATATGGCATGCCTATAACAACAATCACACCAAACAGGTCTTAGAAAGGTGGAAAAGATTCTGTTGGCCATCTGTGTATGTCAGAAAACCTTTGCTATATCAGGCTTGACCAGACTGTAACTTGAAGTTTTTGCCTTTCCTTGGTTTCATAGAACCTGTGTTCAATAAAATTGTGTTAATTTCAGCTGCTGATATTTAGCGTTTTCAACATTGTTCAATGACGCAATCAATTTTGTATAATGTGTTTCTAATATTTTGGATAAGGATTTCATATTAATTACTAACTTCAACATGTCTAAAGTCTTTTAAATGTAAAAGAACTGGGCCTTATATTTGCCTTCGTTTCTTCTGTTGGTGTTTCTAAAAGTAATTCGGCATCTGTAGCCCCTTCATTGTATCATGATATATTTCTAGATAAGAAGATTAATGTTTCGAAATAGTTGTATTGATTGTGTTTTATTTCATAATTGTGTATCTCATTGAGATTTAAATTGGAGAAGGCTTTTATGGTGTTGATCTTTAGTTGTATTCGTACTGCCTTGTTTGTGTAGTACTAAACTAGGTTGTCTTGGCCTGGGAGAAGAGTCAGTTCATATTGAAATATGCTTAGCAGGGTCTATTTAAAAGTTATTCAATAGATTGACTTTAAACTATCAAATATTTCACTAAATAGAACGTGTGAAAAAAAATATTGAAGATAAAAAGGAGAAATAGTGACAAAGAAATCTAAGGATTTGACCTTGTAGCTTGATTCGTGTCCCTTAAGAAAACCCGCGTGCATGTACTTGGAGGGAAAGGGAAGAAAACTATATGTGCATAGCTTGGAGCAATCCGACAAGTTAGATCAATAGGTAGATGCTATGAATGACTTAGATGCTGTCAAATTTCATTCCTTAATTAATCTAAAAAACCGTAAAACAGTCATATTTCTAAAAGAAAAGCATACCCTAATTCTCTCCAATTAAACTCATAGAAATGTTAGAGAATGTAAGAACTTAGACTGGAAACAGGTTCTCATAATGGTTGCCAACCTTTATATTAATGGCACAATTGGCAGTCTTATTGCTGCATAAAATTTTATTGGTTACTTTTTAGACAAGCTAAGAAAGGATTATAGAGAGCAGAGTGGATTTGCATTTCACTCTCTCTGACTATCCTTACTCCCCCACTCCCTCCTCGCCCATTTTATACACGCAGATATACAACCCCCTTACACCAACAACTGGAAATTCAACAAAAAACTAAAGAGGCACACACTGACACATATGAACCCCATACACCAGCAATTAGAAATTCCAACAAAAAATGCTAAAGATGGCCCCACTCACGAACACCATACACCAACAGCGAGAGTTCAATAAAAACCTAAAAATGGCCACAGAAATTGAGGGCTTGTCTGATTCACTCGTATCTTGATTTAAATGTTTTTTATGTACTAGTAAGATTTATATAGTAGAGATCTATCCATTGCAATGTGAAAATTATGGTGCTATCTAGATCTGTTAACATCGATTATGACTTTTGTTTTATCTCCCTTCTTTTAGCCATAGGTTGAGGTTTTCTTGATAGCATTCAAAATAGCTCCTCTGTCTAGATCAGCTCAATTAGTTATTAATGCTAAACCTCAATGTTAGAGATACATCAAATTAAACTCCCTTTATTATTATTATTATTATTATTATTATTATTATTATTATTATTATAAGATCTGAAAAAATTGCATTACATATAAACAAATACCTCCAAAAAAATTTAAAAAAAATTTGACCACGCGGCCACTAGATCATCCTGAAATTTAATGATCCAATTCCAACAGGGCCTTTCTGTAAAATCATTGGTTTGGCAAAATAGAAGACTATAGGAGGGCAGATGATAATTGAGGTGTGACAGTTTGCTACATCATCTTAATTCTTTTACATACGATGAACTCGATTTCCCTTGTTTTTATTTTTATTTTTATTGCATGGTGAACTCCTTTCTTTTTGGAGAATTATACTTATGAAAATATTTTTTCTTGTTATGATATGATTCTAGTATATGATTCTACATTGTTAATTTTTGCAGTAGCCTGAGCGGCTTCCATAATTAATTGATTTGTTAAATTTTTATGCAATGATTTCAGCGTTGGAATCTCATTTTGTACTTTCCTAACAGTAGTTTGGATCTACTTATCTTATCTCTGTTTTTTCTTTTGTTCAGGAAGTCAAGGAAATGATGAAGCACCTGGGTCCTGTGATGTTTGAAGATTTTATAAAACCATTTCAAGTTAACTTAGAAGGGGTATGCTGCTTGTTATGTGTTCTTTTATAAACACCGATATTTTTATATTTTTACTCTAGGTATAACATGAACTTGCTCAGATATATTCTTCATTTATTTGATTCGTGGCTTGTGTGGATAATTTCTATGAAGTTTGTTTCCCCATTTCTTGTGCATTTTCCATGATCAACTCAAGAAATACGTTTAAAAATGCTCCTTGGAACCAATGTCAGGCGTAGGGAAACAACAGAATTTTTCTATGCCAACATTTTCTTCGAAAAGGTCTCTTGCCCGCATCCTCTAATTGCCAACTCTAAGAGCTTTTTGAGTCTTGTCTTGGTTCTCTTGTTGCCAAGAGATTCTCTTTACTAATCCATTCCTACGTAACTATTGAGGTAGTTTTGAGACATGAGGGACTGCAGACGACCTTGATCATGTTGATGAAGTCCATGAAGCAATGTATAATGTGACTGAATCTAATGACAATAATAATGATCACTGCAATAGGAGGACAACTAACCATAATAATTTTGAGATTTTCTGTAATGACTTGATATGTGAATACACTCATGCTTACATGTACAAAAATGATCAAATAATCAACATTGATAACCATGTAGGTGTATGTCAAACGTCTGAGGAGTGGGATGCATATTTAGTTTTTGATGGACCAATTGATAGAGTGACATCACAATTGGAAGGAATGATTCTAGATGAACTTCTACTAAACAATTCTTTTAGGGAAAATGGAGCTACAATGTTTGTTACATTGGCCAATTATTGGCCAATCTGTTTTATATGTTCATATAAGGCTTTCAAGGTCTCCAACAAAGAAATTTCATTAACAAAATCATAGAGCCAACAACGAACCCGGTCGATGAGGTTCAATCCACAAATGGAATGACCCTAAACACCCTGATGATGGCCGTGTTGAATGCAAATCTCAACTAGAGGGGTCAATTTCAAATATTTCAAAATGCCCTCAAACTCCCATAAAATTCAATTTTTTTCAAGTGACCTCAAAGTCACCTCGATGATGGTCGTCTTGAATGCAGATCTCAACTGGAGGGGTCAATTTCAAATATTTCAAAATGCCCTCAAACTCCCATAAAATTCAAACATTTTCAAGTGACCTCAAAGTCACACCGATGATGGCCGTGTTGAACGTAGATCTTAACCGGAGGGGTTAACTCCAAAATTCAAAATGCCATCCCAAATACCTCTAAATTCAAAATCCCTAAGATCATCCAAATCCATAATATTTAAAATTGAAATTTTCCATCAAATCACTTAAACCAAAATCTATCCACCCTCCGCAATAGTTTGCCTATATGACCAAATTGAAAATCACTTCAGCTCATAAATAGCTAATGTCTAGTCGAGAATATCACTATAACTCATTCTCAAAATAATCTTCTGCCATTAAGGATGTGGTATGTGTCCTCTGACCGGCGGTTTTGCCTCTAAATGACACCGCTGTGTAAACAGTTATGACTCGGGGCCCTCTTAACCGAGTGGTTCTGCCGCCAAATGGCACCATGAGATTACGATTATGGCTAGAGCCAATGCGTTCCTTAGTGGCATCAAATCCTTGATATATGAATCAATATGATATAATCGATATGGCACAAAACACTCTGTTAGCTAATGTGGATTTAAATTTGTCCCCTTAAGCAAACATCCACCCTATGTCTACAAGGTACCATAGGACAAAGCAACTCATGGTTGCCGACCAGGATCCTTCTGTCAGGTTGGGTCGACTACCTCCTCTGACTAAGTATACATGGGACCACGATGGCCCGGGATGATGGAACCATGGGATCTTGATCGGGTCCATCATTCATTCCCCCACCATTTGCTTTAAGTGTAAAATGGTGAAATTTCTATTTTAAATATGAAAGCTCCAAATTTCTAAGCCCATGTTTCTATTATATGCCATATAACACATATTTATATGTATCTGATCGACGACTAGCTTTAATCAAAAGTTTCTCTTGTTATCGGGAAGGGTAATTAACTATAGGGGCTTGTGCCTATAGGAAATCAGAACGCAGATCTTAAAGTCCTCGCAAAATGAGGGCTAAACCTCTGGGTAGTGTCTTATATACAAACCTATCTACCTTCCAAAATTTACCCCAGAGCTTAATTCCGTTAAAACTCCCCCTAAGAAAAGTAGCGGGGGAGGCCGGGGCCAAATTTTTGGAGCCCACACCGGGGCGCGAATTTTTGGAGCCCACAAAGATGTTGATCAGGTTCGTCAAGCCTCTTAGCATAAATCAAGAATATTGCTGATTATCACGATTTTCTTCTAATTTGAATTATTAGTTCAAAGTCCCTCCTAGATCTCAAGTTTGATTTTCATATATTCTTAAAGAGAATCACCTACCAATAAAAAAATACCAAATTTTGGGCGAATTTTAAAGTAGCAGCATTTTATGGATATTGATTGTTGTTTACTACACAAGCTATCACAAAGAATTTATCAAGAACCGCCAAATTCAAGTCCATTCATTATAGGTTCTTCTGAATCAACGCTTAGCATATCATGATCAAAAATAGAATTGCTTTCCCCTTTTAAAGTGTAATTGAAGAGATCTCTACTTTATATTACAAAGATTAATGCAACGTTTTTTGACTTAATGAGCTCCTTACAATGTGATAGTCTGCCATAGTGATAACAGTCTATGGACGATTACATTTTCCTAAATGAGTACAAGTAAATGTGTACATGATCTCAAACACCTAACAAAATAGAGAATTAGGTTCATTTTGAGACATCTTATAAAATTTTAAAGAAACCACTCATTTAAGATGGGTCACTCTGTCAATCTTCATTAGAACACAATTTAGGTATTTGGCTTCAAACCATCACTTGAGCTATAAGGTCTCTATCTAAAAAGCTTTTCGCTTTATCTAGGTTGACATTATACTTTGTGCCAAGATCTCTTGATGAGGTTGAATCTAATTCATATCATGTGTCATGTCAAGTTCCTCTTTAAAGTTATACTTATTTGTGTAGGCACTGAATATTATGTTGGGATCTTTGATTAAAAGAGGTGTTATAAAAAAAAAAATCAAAGAGAAGGAAAAAAAAGTCAGGAAAGAAGCCTTTAGAATCCTCCCAACCTCCCACCACGATAATGCAGGGTGCTTTTTCTTATATTTTTTAAATGCACAGGGCATTTTATGTATATATTTTGATAATTGAATTGATACCATCTCATGGACTTAGATCCCTAATAAATAAGCTACACATCATTGACTTTTTGTTACACATCGAGATCTCTAATAAATAAGCACTCATGTAGGTTGAGATCTTGCTACATGGTAAATTATGTAAATAAGTATTCATTTGGGTAGACATTGTGTTTTGTACCAAGATCCTGACTAAATCATACTTAGTTGGATGGACACCCAACATTACATTAGAATCCTAGTATTATATATATATATATATATATATATATATATATATATATATATATATATATATATATATATATATATATATATATATATATATATATATATATATATATCGTAGACATTGAGTTGGTATCGTAGTATGCATCAAGATCCCTAGAAAATAGATATTCATTTGTGTTGACACCATACTAAATGCTAAGATCCCCATTATGAAGTCATTTGTATAGGTTGATATTATGCTACACATAGAGATGCCTACTAAATTGATTTTCATTTGGGTTGACATCATGCCTAATATTGCTTATTATGCAAGACCTGCATGATTAAGGAGTGTCAATCTTTAAATGGAATGCATATGAAATAGCTTCCTCCTAAATGTCAAAGGATCTTCTCTTAGTCCAGCATGGCCTTCAATCAGTCAACCTAAAAAATTGTAAGTTTCTCATGGCTCAAAGTCTGAGGCCCGAGCTGGTATGATGTTCTGAATAAACAAACCCAAATATGATAGATTCGCTGACTGCTTTCCTTGGTCTGAATAAACGAACCCAAGAGGTCGTTTACTTCATAGTTTTAATGGCAAGAACGATAAAGTTCCAAACTTCTATAGTTTGATCATCTCGAATGGCCCAAATCCAATTGATCTTCTTACTAAAAAGATAGCCCTCCCTAATCTAATTCAGCATCACAACTAAATGCTGTCCTACATGTTTAAATTATCGGCTCCACTTACCTTCAACAAATCTACAATAAGGCTTTTGTTTAACCGAATGTTTAATGAAAAAAATCAACACATGAGTTACTAATAGATTATGTATCACTGTTTTCCAACAGAATGCTTAGTTTGATTTTGCGATCCATGCATTTTTCAAAGTGTTTTGAACCAATTTAACCGTGAGCAACTCTATCACTATAATCTTTGTTACTTAACCTTTTCATTGGCAAACCATCCATTTAGGCTTCGTGTGGTTATCCCTTAACTTTTGTAAACGTTGGTGGAGAAAATGTTCTCAATTGGAGAAACATATATAAAGAAACTTCTCAAAACAGTAAAAAAAAATGAAGTTCTGCAAAAAGCATTTGCACATAAGCAGCATATTTAAACAGCGACAAACACTGTTTCCAACGGAGAAGGAGAAAATAGGCCACATCAAACGAGGCCTTACATTTTGGTTCAGTTTAACAATACATCTACTGCTCTTGGTATCTTCGATTTATTTTTTTACCGAAGTGGACTATATTCTGTTCATCTAAATGATTTTTTTTAATGCATGAATTTATCAGGTTCAAGCTTACATGAATTGTTTGTCATCTTTTGACAGGAGGAACCACTTCAAGTGAATCCTCGTTTACACTATCAACCACTTGATGTGTATCCTGCTCCTCTCCATAGATGTTGATGTTTCTGTGATCTTGGTAATACTTTGCTAGGATACATTAAACAAATTCTGGCTCGTCGAACCGGTCTCTTGGCTCCACTATTTTCTCTTCTATGTCAGGCTTTGAGTTGAACAGATGAAGGAACATGCAGGATGCATAGAAGTTTTTTGCTGGGAGTCTCAGAAGCTCCTGGTTTTTGTGCCGGCAGCATCAGCATCCGATTCTTTTATTTGGTCTGAAAAAATTTTGGTTGATAAATCTGCTCGTTATTTCTAACTTTAGTTTTGCCATTGCACCCTGAGCAGAATACATCATAAGGAGCTACTGAAAGTCTTAGCATGAGTAGCATTACAAGAGAACGCCTGTGTTGAAGGCTCTGCAGCAAACAATTCAGTTGTTAATGACGTTTTGTAGGATAAATCAATTTAGTTTTATTTACGAGGCTTAAAATGCGGTAGGTTTGTGATGTTTTTAAGGTCTGTATGGAGGTCTGAATATTGGATTGTGTATGTTAACACTAACGGTTGAAAGATTACAGTTGTGGTGCAGAAAAGTTGGGTATGGTGTGATTCTTTATATGTTTGAAAAAAAGATTGTTACCCTTTCATTAAGATGTTGAGGCTTCGTTTGGGACAATTTTAGACTATTGTTTTTTCATACTTTCATGATATTTTTATATTAAAAAGAAAATAATAAGAAAGCCATCTCAAATGAAGATTGAGGCCTTATTTGGGATGGTTTATTTTATTACTTCTTAAAATGGAATTTTAATATAAAGATTAAAATTTTTGTATTAAAAAATTATTTTAAGAAGCAGTAAGAAAGCTGTCTCAAATGAAGTCTGAGTCTATAGGCCAAAAGTTGGGGCATTATATAGATGCCCCTTGTAGTTATGAAACAAAATTTGTTTATTTAGGTTTTTTTTTATGGGGAAGTGCGAAGTTCTTTAAATCAAATTTGTAAAGATTTGATCATCTTTGTACTTTGAAATTTGTTGACAAGGTGCTATCACATTCATAAATTTATGCTTTGGCTCTTAGTATGTCAAAAAGTTGAGTTATGTAGAGGTAATATTGCTTAGTTTTGCATAGTGAAGCTAATAACAATGAATGAAAACTCAACTTCAAATTGTCAATTGAACTTAAGAACTAGTTTTGCTGTTTTTTATAATGTCAATAATTTTTAAACTACTTTAAATTCAAATCATTCAAAATTTGTGATATATGACAAAAAAAGGTGGCAGAAAATGGGCTACATGTTTTTAGAAGTTTACTGCCAATAAAATTTTAGAGGAACAAAAAAACATCAAAATTCCTTTGGAAATTTTATTATTATTAGGATTTTTTATTTTTAAGTATATATATATATATTGAACTTGATTTCATTCTTTCAAAACACTATATGTCCCTGTATTTGTGATTCTCTTCAACAGAAATAATTTTCTTGGGATATCCAAATCTTTAAT
The DNA here is from genome assembly GCA_016618105.1 of Dendrobium huoshanense. Lineage (NCBI taxonomy): Eukaryota > Viridiplantae > Streptophyta > Magnoliopsida > Asparagales > Orchidaceae > Dendrobium > Dendrobium huoshanense. The sequence continues at coordinate 11,842,647 of CM028352.1, forward strand.
CATAGAGTCCAAAAGCTTTTGTTTTGTATATCTAAAATTGAATATATGGAGTGTTATTTTGATAGTGATAGATCTAGTTGTTTGATTGTGATATTGGGTGATCATGTTGTTAAACAGAATGCACGATTTAGATATCTCGAGTATATTGCTCAAAGCAAAGTGTGGATGAATGCAACAGACTTGTTGTGTGGTAGAAAAGTCTTTTTCAAACTTTTATGAGATTATGGTGCAAAATGCTAATCATTAAAAAAGAAGCATAAAACTAAGTTTTGCAAAGATGGGAATGCTAAGGTGGATGAGTTACTTTACACTTAGAGCCAAATTGCAAAACAAGTATGTACATGAAAAGATTGAAGTTGCTCCAATGGAAGATAAAATTAGAGAATCGTTTTAAACTGAACCCTAAACATTAAACGTAGGCCTTTCATAACCCTATTAGAAGAGTAGATGCATTAAATCTGACCTACTTTAATAAAGATAATGGTAGACCTAAAAAGTCTTGGTTATAAAGTATTAAAAATGTTTTTTATTAAATTTAAATGATAATTGGAATATTAATATTACATAATAGATAAAAATGATTCATATAGCCAATCCCAAATAGTGGGATAAAGACTTGTTGATGTTGGTGGATACCCCAATCCTGAGTTTAGTTTATAAACAGTTGATTTAGTTTCCTTTTAAGCAATTCTTGTCTAAGCTTCTTTTGCTAACTTTACACAAACTAAGTGTCATTGTGATTCCAATCAAAATTTTCCAGAACAAGTCCAATGAAATCATTATAACAGACTAACATCTTCAGTCTTAACAGTATAGAAACGCATTTACATTATTGTTTCTTGATAAATATAGAGCTACAAAAATACATCAGCAATAATATTATGAGACCTTTCAATAGTTGAAACATTCTCCTCATTATTTAGATTGAACACACACAATAGAAGAAAATTTTATATTATTTTGTATAATTAGCCAGCTCTCTGTCCCTATATCGATCTGCTTCAAATGGATATCCCCTCATCACAGAAGCCGATAATACGACAGACATCACTTGTTTTCAGTTTCTCCAGTTGGCCGAGCACCAGAGGAGCATACTTGTACACTGTCTCCTTACACTGTAAGAATAAGAGGAAATTCTTTTAAAAAATAATAATAATAAAACCAGTAAGTCAAGCTGATTTCTGAGCCGGCTCGGGCTGGACTCGATAAATGGTTCGTGAGTCGACTTCGATGAGATACTGAGTCAAACTTGAGCTAGCCCCGTCTCAACTCATTATCTCAAGGCCGACTCGCTTACCACTTTATTTTAAAAAACTACCTGAATCATAATCATTTTCTCTATTTCATAATAAATGAGCCGGTTCGTGAGCCAGCATAATAAAGATCGAACTTGATTATCAAGCTCAAGATTAAGTTAGAGATAACTTGAGCTCGCCAGGACTCGTTTACGAATTATTATTCTGTGCGGAGTTCGGAGGGCGTCCGGAGACCAATAAAAATGAGCCACGTCACCCCATTGCTCGATACCGAGCTCGGTACCCCCGCTCGGTACCCCTCGGTACCCAGCACTTAACCGGACAAGAGAACCGTCAGGTATCCGGAAATGCTTTTATTCAACATATCAAATAAATAAATAAATATTGATACTTACATGCTCTTCCTGGTCTTCTATTTCTTCACAATATTCCAGAAGTGCATCCATTACCCTCATCTGACATTGTGAAACATAAAATAAAATAATTGAAGGTAAGCAAAGAGGGGAAATTTTTTTATTTTAATCAGCTTTACCCTTATTTTTGATTGCTTGAGCTGATAGAAAAGATCCCTTATAGACCGGCGGCAAGTTGTGCAGGTTCGCTCATCTGACACCTGCTCAGCCACACCAACTATGATCACATCAGTGATGTTCAACAAATTCTTTTTGAGGTATGTCCACTCTTTTAATATTCCACAGCATGCTAATATTTCATATATTTGTTGGTGTGGATAGCAAATTTTTTTTATGATGATCATCGAATATAAAAGAAAGAAACAAATGAAGTTTGACTGAGGGCATCTCCAACAGAAAAATTCATTTTTTACTCCAAAATACAGTAATACATCAATATGCAGTACCTTGTCTCCAACCGAACTCCTTTTTCTAACACCAAAAAGAGAATATTCCTAATATATTGTTTCTCATACTTAAAATTTTAAAATTAATAACCATTTTAAAAAAAATTACTAATTTTTTGAATAAAAAAAAAAGAACACATAGCGGGTGAACAGTGCAATGTCAATATTGGCGTCGCACTATTCACATACAAGCAAATAGCGGAAGGTTTGGCGTTCAACTGGAGCGACCAAACGACGACATAGACATATTTGACGTTCGACTGGAGAAGGCCTGAGCATATGATGGATTTTGCCTGGCTGCAAAAATCTGGAAGTCCATGGTGAAGAAAATTTGATCTAAGGGTAATACATTTTCACCAATATATGTACTCATTCATCTTATATTGAACTTGTATGGCTCAGTATGATTTGATGTTCAGCTACATTTGAGAAGAAAAACCAAATATGCATGTTTTGTCTTCACATGACAAATAAACTAATAGAACAAAGAATATGAAGATGTTAGCATTCATCGATAAATCTCCACTTGGTATCTTTCTTACTGATTTCATGAAGCACAGACCGGTGCGATTGCATAGGATTTCTTCATCGAGTAGTCCTTTCAGAGCCATTGTTGTTCTCTGCACATAAGCCTCAGATGTCTCCAAGCACTGAAATAACAGATTAATTTGCCATCACATAAAGCAAAAATACATAAATAAATAGAACTAGTCATGAAGAATTATATCAATTCTAAATTTGCTTACCTTTGCCTTCAGTTCAGAAGGCAGAATATGACAGGCTTCTTGAGAAAGCATTCCAATCTCCTCAAACAAACTCAAATGTGCTGAAGATTTTTCTGCTTTTCTTTAAAGGTTTTAGAGCAAAGAACATAAAGGATTTGCCTATTTTCAGATTCTTACCTTTGTTATTGTGCTTAGTTTCAGACCAAAACCTAGCATCCACATTTGTTAATGAAATGAGCAGAAAAAGAAAATATATAGCCAAACCAATTTCCTTCATTGTAACTTTTAGCAATCTGTCAGAAATGAAGATAACCAAATATAAAGTTCCAGGCAAATTGCTTATGATCCCATTGAAGTATATTGATAGAAAAAAAAGTGCAGAAAGTATGATTTGCTGGTTTAACACAGCTTTATTATCTTTTTTTTCTCATTTAAGGACTATCTCGTCCATCTTGTTATACTGTATATAAGCTTACTAAGGCCTCGTTTGGGACGGCTTTCTTACTGCTTCTTAAAACAGCTTCTTAGTACAAAAGTTTAAATTTTTATACTAGGTAGTCGCTTTAAGAAACAGTAAACAAGTAGTCCCAAACGAAGTCTAACTTTTACTAGTGCAGAATCAGTGACTGTGGCAAGCACAAAACAGCCAGTTGTAAAATATAATCAAATCAAAATTGCATTTCTTCTCGTAAAAAGAAAAAATTTCAACGATATGGCGCCGCAAACCTCGAGGAAGATGATGGAAATCTGCAAAGAAGTTGTGGATAGAATTTCTTAGGAAGTAATGGCTATGGCATTGTGGTTGTTTAAGGTCATGAAAATGCTTATATAGCTAACACAGAGCAATGTACAGAGATAATTGAATACTCATTTTGCACATTGGGAACTTATTATTGCTCTTCTTCATGCTGGATTATTGCATTAGAAGGGGTGTGAGATGCTGCTTTCCTACCTTTTGTTGCAGGTTTATTCCATTTCATAAGTACTGAAATGTCCTCATCTTTAGTACAAACAACTGGATTGAAATGTGAGAGGTTGATTTATTTTCAAATTATTTGGAAGCCTATTATTTGATGTTTGATGGAATGTTCGCAGAAGCTGAGTATTTGTTAGATGATATCTGAGTTCTGATTGCAGGTGAAGAACATGGAAGAAATATGGATTGATAAATCCTTGACATAAATTAATTAGTACTTTAATTTTTTAGATTATGGCTTCATTTAAGACAGCTTTCTTATTGCTTCATCTAAGAAACCTATTTTCGAAAGCAATGAAGTTGTCCCAAACGGAGCCTATATCAACCTCTCACAAACCTGAAATGTATCAATTCATACGAAATTTCATGACTTCCTAAACTGGTTCAAGCTTTGATTCGACCGTACATTCTTTTGTGTTAAGTCAGCCACATAATGCGATCTTAGCTTAGAAGGTTGTGAGCAATGATAATCAAATTATTATAGAATGTTCGTAAGATTATGACAAATCCGCATTGTGAGTTTTCGAGTATCTGTATCAGTGATAAAGGTTGATTCGTTTAAAATTATAATTTTATGAGCTTGGTTTAATCTTGGCGCATTTGCTACCCAAACAAGTCTTATTGAACATATTAACTAGCATTGCTTAAGTGGTTTGTTGGTTAAGTAAACAAACCTTATTAAGCTTATTAATTAGCATCTTATTGAATTTAAAAATGATATTTTAATTAAATGAAGTACTAAATAAATAAATATTTTAACGAGCATAAATAAACGAATTAAATAAATTTTAAATGAAGTCTTAAATGAGAATATCACCGAGTTATAATCAAGCTAAATAATAGTCTTTATCATAAAGGAATGAAACACCAAATTATTCAAACTTATTCACGATCGAATATTTGTAAAAGTATTCAATTTTATTTGATTTGTTAGTTAAATCAGTATGAAAAAATCCAAATTAAATTAAATAATGATTTATTTTGATCCGTAATCGGTCCAGACATGACTAATTGGACCGCCCATTGGGCCCATCAGGTCAGAATGGTGCGACAGCCCATCTATTCTACTAGTTTAGCATGGGCTCAGAATTTAGTAAAGCCCTTGAGAGAAGGTGGGCTTCCAATTTATTAAGCACACAATCCAACACAAATATTGCAGAGATGGGCTGGAGGTTTAAAAAAAAATCTATATATTTGAGATATTTGAGGCCAATGTTAGTAATAAATAAATTGCAGCATTATATGTACATATTTTAAATCATTGATAAAGTGCTATTTACTATTTTTCTTATTTATTAATGGTCTCAAAAAATGAATATTGGTTGGATGTTTAAATTTGTATGACTACTCACTTAATGCCAATATGGACCTCCTAAAATAAGGTATTTATATTTATACTCTCATACATATAATATTTCATCAGTATTTTAATATCAGTATAATTATTTCATAATCTTAATTGGTTAAATAATTTTAAAGGACATTGTTATCTTTTTTGAAAAGAAAAAATACAACACTTTTTTAGAAATTTTTTAAAGCAATTTACAATAAATATAAACAACTGTGGAGATTTAGACTTTGGGACAGTTTTCTTACTGTTTTTTATCATTTTAGTACAAAAAAATTTTTAGCTCGAAATTTTTATGCTAAAAATATTCTTTAAAAATAGCAAGAAAGTTGTCACAAATAAAGCCTTAAGTAGTATGATTCACTAAGGAATATAAGTCAAATCTAATCCAAAATTTGGCTCATCATATTAAAGATCATGAAGAGAAGTGGTAGTGAGCATGAACTTGAGCACTTGACTTAACAAATCTAACTCATTAGCTCATTAATGAATTGAGCCCAAGTCCGGTCTTGATCCGACTTGACTCACCTGCACACCTACTTGTACCAACCATGAACTACTGAGAATTTAGTTGAACCATCCGATATAAGATATGGTCTAATATTAATTCCAAAGAAAGGAAAAATTATTAGGTGCGGAGTGTGCACCGTCCGCACAAGCACTGGGTACCTAGCGGTACCGAGTGCCGGTACCTAGTTGGGTATATTGCTTTAAGAGAGCAATTAGCAAATAGAGCTTAGTGTAGTGGGCATGAAGATGATTTAGTGTGCTTACACTCAAAATTTTCATAATAGAAGTTGCAGACATATATTCTTACTAGAATATGATATTCCATTTTTGTCCAGTCTTTTACTAATCAACTATTTTCTTGTTAAGAGTAATCCATTAATCAATTTCTCACTTAGAGAAATATGAATAGCTATTGCAATATCTTCATAAGCCTCTAATTCCATCCAATGCACACCATCAATCCTCTCCAACGATTAAGCTATGGTTTTGTTGTTTTAGTTGCAAATAAACTACAATTGTGAGTAAATGTGAACATAAAAAAAGACAAAGAACGACATCCTTTTGCCATTTAGGCTTCATTTGGGACAGTTTTTTTTATTGCTTCTTAAATTTTAAGAAGCAATAAAAAAATCATCCCAAACAAATCATTAGTCATTAAGATTAGTTACACAAAAATGCGAGCATAACTAAACATTATAATTAGCATATTTATCCCACAAATGATCAATCAATACATTTCACAGTGCAATGTGGGCATTCTTATTCCTAATTTGTTTATGGCGAGCGATAAATTTTTGAAACTGAGTATTTTCATCTACCACCTTATTTGTTTTTATTTTATTTTATTGAGGTATTATATTACTCGATATCTTTTAAATATGTATGAGAATTTTATCTTAATTTCTATATTAATGTTGTATCTTAAATAAATTAATTTTGTAAAAAATATTTTAATTTCTAAAAAAATAATGTATTTCTAAACTATTATTTCTTAATTATTATTAATAAAATTTTAAAATTAATAACCATTATTTTCAATTTAATATATATATATATATATATATATATATATATATATATATATATATATATATATATATATATATATATATATATATATATATATATATATATATCGGTTGAACAACACTATTCGACCGCAACCAAATAGCGAATTTTTTTGCGTTCCATTGGAGCAATCAACACTATTCGATGCGTTACATGCATTTGAAATTTGGTTGGAGAAGGCCTTAATCTTGTTTCAAGTTTTATTTGCAGAAAATATGCATAGCTTTGTTATTTTAAAAAGGTTAAATAAGATGGAATGCTCTAAGAAAACTTTAGTAGAAAAAAAAAAGTGAAGCGTCAATAATATCAAACAAAAAAACAATGTTATTATCATGTACAATAAATCATTTACTTCAAATAATAATATTGATCTGAACTAACAATAAAAAAATTTAATATAGAAAAAAAAAATCACAAAGCATAATACATCTCAAGCAGTCCTCCAATCTCTTCATTTTCGATGGCGTTCATATTTAGAAAGTTATTCTTTTCGCCACCATCCTCTCCATGCAGTAAATGGTTGCAATAACCAATTACCTTCACCAGATACCAAAATTTTCTCTTCATTAAACATTTCTGTCCCATCTGATGAAGCCTCATCGAGCAAAGCCTGCAACATATGAGAATCTAAAGGCTTTTGCGAATCAAGACTTTCATCCCATACAACATCAAAACTTTGTCTTTCATGCTGGTCTTCGTATTGGGATGAAGATGTGTAGAAAGCTTGCAGCGAGTGGAAGGTCTCTGGTGAGTATTCTATTAATTCTCTTGTGGAGTTTAGCTCTACCAAGCGATTATTTTCAGTATCAGAATGATCGATAGTAATTGTAAGGACATAAACAAGAGAATTTGAGAGCTGGATTTCCATGTCAGTCATGCTTTCTTCAGTTGGAACTTCATTGATATTACATTGGCTTTCATCTTCTTGTGTTTTCCTGAAAGAATTTAAACACTCATAATGTTTACAATCCGATGTAATAAAGCAAGAGGTCATGTTCTGGAGAGATTATTCTGTGCGGAGGCCGGACGTAGCTCTTCATCCAGAGGCGAATCAAGTGCAACCACAGCAGCAGTACCGAGCAGAGGAATGACGTGACGTATTCTACTTGGTCTTTAAATGACGTCCGCATAGAATAATTAATCCATGTTATGAACTATCAACAAATGTTGAAATTAAGAAAGATGCAATTAAGCACAAATAATGTAGTTTTAACCTTTAAAAAGAATAAGCAAATACCTTAGGGAATTTTTTTTTGATTCAGCCTCAAATATCACAGATTTTAATTTTTGAGACCATTGTTGTTGCATGATTGCCGCTGATTGTCGCAAGGATCTCAGCCTTATCAATGTCTGAATAAATAAATTAAAATGTCAGTTAGTTTTAAAATTCAATTTAAAAAAAAAAATTGTATTAGATGTACCACTATTCGAAAAGAAAGATATTAACATATCGGGGGATTTACATACATATCATAAAATTTTTATGTATTTATATATCTAATACATAAATTTTAATAATAAATAGTAAATAGAAAATATGAAATTGTGGCGCTACAGCGAGAGATTTTTGCATTCTAATTTTGCATGAAGATCTCACAAACAAATGGATAAATGAAAGAATAAGGATACACCAGTTTTTTTACGTGAGAAATCCTGATAGCGAGAAAAAATCATAAGTCTAACCCAGCTGAAATAATTATATCATGTGAGCATTAATTACAAATATTTATTCATCTCTCATATTAGAGAAAGCGAGATTACAAGTGTATGAGTTGATGGCAAGAAATAGTATCAAGACAGTACGGAGATATGAGAAGCATTCAAAATGATTGTGGCCAAAGGTGGTCTGATGATTCTAGTAAAGCAGGGATGATCTAATGATGGGAATCGGCCAAATGCGGTTCCATGACAATGGTTTAACAATGGCAGCAGTCTAAAAAAGATGATTGGGTGGAGGAGATCTAACAATGGCGGTTTGGTGACGGTTGTATGATGATAATAGAGCGTGAAGATCTGATGGCTGTGGTCTGACAATGACAGTAATTGGGTGGTAGTAGTCCGGTGGTGGTGGTCTTGCGATGATGGTGCTTAGGTGGTGGAAAACTAATGTCAATAAATTGAGTTATAGTTCAATGGAAATGGAAGAATCTCATAATTTAAATTTTTATATTCAATTTCACTCTCTAAATAAAGATAAAAAAATTATAATTAAAAAATAAACTTCATTTATTGACGTTAATACAAATAAATTTATATACTTTAATTAATTCATAAATATATTTAACAATGAATTTTTTTTTTTTCGAGCATTACTGAATATATATTACCTGAATACGGCCACGGAAAGGGAATTGGGAAACTGGGTGGCGCTCGGCAAGCGCGGCGGCCTCGCGTCGGCATTCTTCCTCCAGCTTCAAAATGAAATGTTCCAGCTCCTGCTTTCCCCTTACATGCAACTTTGTTCTATCGGTGTCTGCCGTGGGCGAAGGAGTTGGCGAAAGCTCCGGAGCGGGTAACAGGGCAGCCGCTGGCGCAGTCCCCATAATCTCTTTAGCCAACAGTTTGGACTCTTCGATCGCGTCCGAACTGTCGGAGGGTTCCTCCGCTTCCGAGGGTGGCGGCATGGCCGCCGCGCTGGTGCGAGGGATGGGGTAGAGTCCTTCCTTCGCCTCCTGCTCCCTCCACATCTGCATCAGCGACGAAGAGTGCACCGTCGGCGGGATTTCGGCTGTTACAGCGGCGACTGTGGAAGAGTTCGGAGAAGACTCGTGGTTGAAGGAGAAGGAACCAGCGAAGACCGACTGAGCCATCTTGGGAATGGGGTTGTGGGAGTGGACGCGATCAAGGAAGGAAGTGTGGCGGTCGCGCCATTCATCGGAGGTTATACCGGCGACGGGGGAGGACATGTATGGCAAGTGACTGAATGGCGGGCTTTTGGGGAGGAAGGAAAGTGAAGGAAAAGAAGGTGATTTTGTAAGCATGACGGAACTCCGGTGGCTAAAAATCGCATCTTGACTGTTGTGGGGAAGGCAGAATGGTTGCTTCGAGAGATTGAAGGCAATCGGCTGCCATTTTAATTAGATGCGAGGAGATGAACGGAATCATTGTCGTAATGCGGGCTTGGTTTCTGAAGAAGAAGAAATATTTAGGTTGGATGGTATCGAAGGGGGTTCGGTGGCGTTTTATGGACGGTGGGGAGAGCGGGATGAGCTGAGGAGCGCAGTCTGTGCTGGGCAGTGATGGTGTGATGACCGATGGAGGGGGGACGAAAAAAGGGCTATGCGTCGCACGTGGTAACGGCCGCGTGATGGCCGGGCCGCGAGGATCGGGTATTCGCCTGGACCGGGTCGGCTAACCAGGCCGGGTTTACTCGATCCATTTGAAAATGGCCCAAAGCTTGCTCCATATAGCACTTTACAAATAAATAAATTTTTTATTCTCATACATTTTCTATTATTGCTTATTTTCATATACGTACTATTTTAATAATACATTTATATAAATATTTTTCTTTCGTAAGAAAAAAAGCACTTCTTTTAATATTTTTAGTAATAAATTTTTCTCATCAAAATATCACCTTTGTTTTCTATTTTTCTTTATTATTTTTTAGCTCCAAAAAAAATCTTAAGGAAATTCAGAAAATATCCTATTACCCATGAAAAAATCCATCCATAAAAAAAAAATCTTATTTTCTATGAAATTCTGGATAAATATGCACCTGTCATCTCGTCTCAAGGAAAGCTTGCTTTAGCACTGTTGCGGGCTAGAATATACGCGGCGATAGAGTTATAATACTACGTCTCAGCATTACATGAATATCCAGCTCACACACAAAAAACACAAGATTTTTTACGTGGAAAGCTCCACCGTCGGAGTCTCACCGGACCACCTTCGGAGATTTGCCGGACCACCTGAGGCCCTCACATTCATTGGACCACCGCCGGAGGCCCTCACATTCACCGGACCACCGCCGGAGGCCCTCACATTCACCGGACCACCGACAGAGGCTCTCACCTATGCCGGACCATCGCCGGAGGCCCTCACCTTCGCCGGCCCTCCGCCGGGGACCCTCACCTTCGCCGGACCACCGACAGAGACCCTTACCTTCGCCAGACCGTCGCCGGAGGCCCTCACCTTTGTCAGAACACCACCAGAGGCCCTCGCCTGCGCTAGGCATCCACTTAAGGCCCTTCGCCTTCGCCAGATCAACACCTAAGGCTTGGAGTTCTGCCCAGTCATCATCTGAGGCCCGAAGACTTGCCAGATCATCATCTGACACCTGAACTTCTATTGTACAATTGTTACTTGTAATCTGATCGTCATCGGAGGTAAGTCAGCCCATTGTAATTGACTCAAATTTGCCCAGTCACCATCCGATTTGGCAGCTTAGAGTTTTCTGCAGCTACTGCAAAGGCTGCTGCCGTACCTATTCACGGCTTGACTGTTCAACAAGAACCCTTTTTTATTGCTTTTTTTAATTAAAATTTTATTTTAAGAAGCAATAAAAAAGACGTCCCAGATAAAGCCTAAGTTTCCATCATTAATCGTCCTAAACTACAAACGGATATGTTAATACAATTTATTTAAGGATTTTCAAAAGAGTAAAAATAGAGATATCAAATTTTTGTAAAGATTTCATCGAGAACTTTGGAGATTTTTATTGATATTCCATCAAACCACTCGATAATATATCAATATCAATTTAAGATTTCTAAAACAATTTTTTAGTGAAAAATTTTTAATTTAAAGCAGCAAAAAAGTCATCACAAACTTGAGAGATTATTCTGTGTGGGCGCCGAACGCCGAACTCAGCTCTGCATCAGGATACCAACCAAAATGAGACACGTCAGCGATACTGAGTGATATCGACACTCGGTACCACCGTACCGAGAGATACTGAGCCGCAGGCTTAGGTATCCGGACGGATTCCGCTTCTGCATAGAATAATTTAATTTTCGCCAGAGCGGAGCCTAAAATTAAAATTAAAAGATGATGTAATTAGAACCGTTTACCTTGAAACAAAACAGATAGTACTAAAATGAAAGCAAAATATACACAAGACTTAACTCATCGACCAATAAATGATGAACTGTTGGATCTAGTAATTAGGATGTTAAGCCTAACTAAATGTCCCAAGGCTAACCAAGAGGGGGGGTGAATTGGTAATTTAAAAATTATACTTCTACTCTTGGATTTTTAGAAAACCTTTTTAATTATTAATGCAAGTTAAATTTAAAGTTTAAAAAATAAACTTTTCAACCAGAGTAAACAACTTGCAATGAAATTAAATGCGGAAGAAAAATAAGAAAGAACACACCAGATTTATAGTGGTTCGGTCAAACCTTGACCTACGTCCACTCCCCGGAGGCACCCTCCGAGTATTGCACTAATACCACAAAGTGACTCTCCTTTTGCCCCCACAGCAAGGCGGAGAAGCCTGTACAAAATCACTTTCACCTTCCCCGGTGCGGCGGAGTAGCCGGGTTCTTTGACACCAAAGAGATCTTCTTCTCGCCAAAACTTCCCTCAAGACGACCCTTGAATCCGATGGTACTGAAGTGCAAGTTCGCCGGAGCAACCGTGTGAATATCCCCTTCACACTCCCTTGAAATCCCCTCCAAGGATCTTCTCCCTCTCAAACTCCACCCTTTCCTCTCTCCCTTTCAAGTTCTCTCTTCTAGTTTTCTCCCAAAGAACGAAGACACAATGGTTGTCAAAGATACACTTTGTCGTCTTTTTACACTCTCCAAGTGTCGGCAGAGAACCGGACCAATGTTGTTGAAATTCTCTTGAGAGCCTTCAAAGGAGATGGGAAGAAACAAAGAGATCTTCTTCTTCAAGTAATCTTGTGAATCCCTCACAAACCCCTCACTTGATCTCTCACTCTTCACTCTTACAATCTCTCCCAAACTCTCACACTCAATGACCCCTCTCAAGAGAAAACAACTTCAAAGGCTCTTGTAATAGTTTCTAGGACTCCTTATATAGAAAGGACATGAAAAACCGCTCAAAAAACTGCTAAAAACATGTTTTTCTGCGCGCCGGATCGTCCCGTACGAACCATTTGTTCATCTGTACGAACCAATTTCGTCCTGGACGAAATTGGTTCGTCCCGGGACGAAAAATTTCGTCCGGTACGAACAGTTATATCAAAAGTTGGTTCCGAAAACTGCAGAACATTGCCAGAAACTGCCATAGTCGGTTCCCATCGTCCTGGACGAACTGGACTTCGTCTGGACGAAAATTTTACAGAGAACCCATCGTCCTGGGATGAAAAATGATTTCGTCTGGACGATCAGTCCTTAGAAAAATTTTCCAGTTCAGTTCCTGTCCGTTCTATTGCTCTTACAAGGAGATAACTGATCTGATCGTCCCGTATGAACAATGTTCGTCCCGTACGATCAGCACAAAAACTTTTTCAAGATCTCCTTTAAGTGTGTGTAAATTTATTCACTCAATTACAATCACTCCCTCTCAAATTTAATTCAAATAAAAAGTACAAGCTTCAAATTCACAGAGTATCTCATGCTGAATCTGATTTGAAGTCTTCGTAGTCTGGGGTTCGATTTTCCTGAAATATTAGTACACACAAGAGCAAAAACAAATCTTCCAAAAAATGTTAGGAGATAACAACACATAAAACAATAATATTTGGAATCATCAAAACTATACAAGTTGCAATAATGTAAAATATGCAAATAGCAACTTTCCTAACAATCTCCCCCTTTTTGATGATGGCAAAATAATTATTATTTGTATAATTGAAATTCTAAGAATCTCCTAAACTCCCCCTGAATTAATGAACATATGAAAATAAGGAGGCATTAAAAATATTTTTGTTTTCAAAAAATTTTAGAAATACAAAATAAAGAAAACAAACACACATACACTAAACAAAATAAACACACAACGATACGAATACACAAGACACAACAAACAATTTCTCCCCCTTTTTGACAACATCAAAAAGTGAAGAAGAAAAAGACTAGAAATGTAAGCAGACATATGAAAATAATTTTAAAAATTTAACCTTTAAAGTGATTGACATAAGGTATGCAAATAAAATTAAAACATTAGCTAAATCATAAAATTCATAGAATTTAAGAAGAGATATAACATAGAAACTAAAAAGAATTAATCAACACATGAGTATATTTAGACATTTAAGATAGAGAAAATCATTGTAAAAATGATGATATAAAAATTTTATATTTCATATTTCAATATATAATATAAATATACATAAGATCAATTTTGAATTAAGAGATTAAAAAATTAAGGAAAGAAATAACTACCACATGTGGCGCTTTGCGCGTCTTTTTCAATTTTGTGGCACATTTTTGTGCATCTTTTCACTTGTTGGGCTTATTTTGTGCCTATTTTTCACATTGCAAATCTTTGCACATTTCTTTTAATTTTTTGTATATTTGTACAATTTTCAAGAGTAATTGTATTCTTTCCAAAATCAATAATCTAAAATTTCAAATCTTTCTAAGTGCATAAATATTAATTGATAAGTGAAATACAAAATAAGAAAACGTCACAATTGCAATAATAATATTAAAATTAAAGTAGTCTAAATAAGAGACATGAAATTGACAATCTTAATAATATCAAGTTATAAACACAACTTAAATTTAGAAAATTAGATTTTCTAATGAATTAAATTTTATGTTGCAGTTCAAAGTATAGCACTTGTAAGATCAAAAATTTAAGGGTTTTTCATATAGGCTAATGAACATTTCAAACATAGAACAAAAATACTTAAACATAAAAAAAAAAAAATCTAAAGCAATAAAAGAATAGAAAAACACTAAACATAATACAAGTACACAAACTATAAAAATTTTCATATCACATTCCAAATGTCTCACAACAAGAAACATGGAATTCGATATGAAAATATTTCGAAATCATACAAAACACACAAAAATTAAAAATAGAAAAACACATAAAACAAACAAAAATAAAAACACAACTAATAAAAAAAACATACACACAAAAACACATAAACAAAGGGTTTAAACATCATTTTGCTCCTGGTCTGATGATTCAGAAGCTAGATCTGCCCAGGAGATTTTTTTCTTTTCATTATTTTCCCATTTTATAATTTGCTTAGCTTTGCCCTTTTCTTTAGTAGGAAGAGTTCTCAAATTAGGGCACTGACTTTTTAGATGTCCAGATTTCCTACATCCAAAGCAAATAATATTTGAAGAAATCTGAATATTCTTACCATTTTTACCTTTATTCCACTTTTGTTGATGCTTATGCTTGTGCTTTAGTGGACTTTTCAATTTGCTTGTTAAGTCATCGATTTCCTCACCAACTAAGCAACTTTTCTCCATGTCTTCCGCTTTTAGCATTATTGTTTCACCTGCATCCAAAAGTCTTTGACCCAAATATTGCTCGTAGGCAATGAGTGAGCCAATCAAATTATCAATAGAATATTCATTCAAATTTTTTGATTCGCAAATAGCAACAACTTTGGCATCAAACTTGTCAAGTAAACAACGTAGAATTTTATTGACTATTTCAAAGTTTGAAAATTCTTTACCTAAAGCATGCAATGATGTTATAATTTTATTAAACCTAGTATGCATGTCTAAGATCGTCTCATAAGGTTTCATGCTAAAGAGTTCATAGTCATGCATCAAAAAATTCAACTTAGATTGCTTGACTTCACTAGTACCTTCATATGTAATGCATAAACTGTCCCAAGTTTCCTTGCCATTAGTACATGTAGAGATTCTCATATAATCTTCCAAATTTAAAGCACAGAACAAACAATTCATACATTTAGCATTTAATTCAGCATAAATTTGTTCTACTCTACTCCATTCAGAAAAAGGGATATCAGTTTTGATTCCATCTATAATACGTGATGGTACAGAATAACCATTTTGAATCATATGCCACATTCGATAATCTATTGATTGCAAGAAAGTAGATATTCGAATTTTCCAAAAATCAAAAGAAATATTTTCAAATAAAGGTGGTCTAACAATTGAATATCCTTCTAACGTTTTACGGTTTCTAAAGTTAGCCATACTCATTTTTCAAAAAGTAGTCTAAACTTATGATTTTGAAACAAAGCTCTGATACCACTTGTTGGATCTAGTAATTAGGATGTTAAGCCTAACTAAATGTCCCAAGGCTAACCAAGAGGGGGGGTGAATTGGTAATTTAAAAATTATACTTCTACTCTTGGATTTTTAGAAAACCTTTTTAATTATTAATGCAAGTTAAATTTAAAGTTTAAAAAATAAACTTTTCAACCAGAGTAAACAACTTGCAATGAAATTAAATGCGGAAGAAAAATAAGAAAGAACACACCAGATTTATAGTGGTTCGGTCAAACCTTGACCTACGTCCACTCCCCGGAGGCACCCTCCGAGTATTGCACTAATACCACAAAGTGACTCTCCTTTTGCCCCCACAGCAAGGCGGAGAAGCCTGTACAAAATCACTTTCACCTTCCCCGGTGCGGCGGAGTAGCCGGGTTCTTTGACACCAAAGAGATCTTCTTCTCGCCAAAACTTCCCTCAAGACGACCCTTGAATCCGATGGTACTGAAGTGCAAGTTCGCCGGAGCAACCGTGTGAATATCCCCTTCACACTCCCTTGAAATCCCCGCCAAGGATCTTCTCCCTCTCAAACTCCACCCTTTCCTCTCTCCCTTTCAAGTTCTCTCTTCTAGTTTTCTCCCAAAGAACGAAGACACAATGGTTGTCAAAGATACACTTTGTCGTCCTTTTACACTCTCCAAGTGTCGGCAGAGAACCGGACCAATGTTGTTGAAATTCACTTGAGAGCCTTCAAAGGAGATGGGAAGAAACAAAGAGATCTTCTTCTTCAAGTAATCTTGTGAATCCCTCACAAACCCCTCACTTGATCTCTCACTCTTCACTCTTACAATCTCTCCCAAACTCTCACACTCAATGACCCCTCTCAAGAGAAAACAACTTCAAAGGCTCTTGTAATAGTTTCTAGGACTCCTTATATAGAAAGGACATGAAAAACCGCTCAAAAAACTGCTAAAAACATGTTTTTCTGCGCGCCGGATCGTCCCGTACGAACCATTTGTTCATCTGTACGAACCAATTTCGTCCTGGACGAAATTGGTTCGTCCCGGGACGAAAAATTTCGTCCGGTACGAATAGTTATATCAAAAGTTGGTTCCGAAAACTGCAGAACATTGCCAGAAACTGCCATAGTCGGTTCCCATCGTCCTGGACGAACTGGACTTCGTCTGGACGAAAATTTTACAGAGAACCCATCGTCCTGGGACGAAAAATGATTTCGTCTGGACGATCAGTCCTTAGAAAAATTTTCCAGTTCAGTTCCTGTCCGTTCTATTGCTCTTACAAGGAGATAACTGATCTGATCGTCCCGTACGAACAATGTTCGTCCCGTACGATCAGTACAAAAACTTTTTCAAGATCTCCTTTAAGTGTGTGTAAATTTATTCACTCAATTACAATCACTCCCTCTCAAATTTAATTCAAATAAAAAGTACAAGCTTCAAATTCACAGAGTATCTCATGCTGAATCTGATTTGAAGTCTTCGTAGTCTAGGGTTCGATTTTCCTGAAATATTAGTACACACAAGAGCAAAAACAAATCTTCCAAAAAATGTTAGGAGATAACAACACATAAAACAATAATATTTGGAATCATCAAAACTATACAAGTTGCAATAATGTAAAATATGCAAATAGCAACTTTCCTAACATGAACTGCTTACCTACCTTGAATTATAAAAGATCAAATCTTGAAGTAGTTCAAGAAATGAGAAATTACAAAGAATATAACTCAATAACTAACATAATACAAAATTATAAGTACATGAAAATAAAAAGTTAAGTCCAACCATTCCAAATTGGTCCTAAGAAATTGAATGGCCAATGCCTTACACAGCAGTAGACAGACCTGCAAGTTCAAAATTAGTAATATCACAAGAAAACCAAGCAAAATAGAAAAGATCATATGGTGATATAGCAATACATCCTGCTTAAGTCAAAATCAAAACAAGAGATAAAACGAACATAAGAGAGACAAAAGATATGGCAATGATTTTAGCTATAAAGTATACGGCAAGTAAAAGAGCACCTGCTTTAGTCTAAATAGTTGTCACCTCATGATGTCTGCCAGACGAACAAGCAGCATATGCAGTTAAGATTACAAGGCAGATAATCAAAGAGCGACTTAGAGAGAGGCTCGGAACTTAATCATATTAATCATAAAAAAATAAATAAAGAGAGGTTCGGATGATTTTGCAACAAGTTTGTTGCGGGCGAGATTAAGCGCTGCAGTAGAGTAAGAAAATAAAATGTCTTTGCAATGTACGTATATTCGGCACACCAATAAATAGTTGAGAGAGAGAAAAACATCAGAAGCTTTTTACGTGAAAAATTCAAAAAAGGAAAAATCACGGGGCCTGACCTAAAAGAGAAAATTATACTAAGTTTGAATAATTTATGAAGCTTGATTCGCCCCTTTACTTCAAGGAGATGGAATTAAAATAGATTGGAGAATCAGGTAGAAGTCTGGTGATGGTCAGGAAAAACTTCGATGGTGGTTTGTGGTGAGGAAGCTCTCAACTTCTTCCCTTCTCTTCCTCCTTTCTTCCTCCCCTTCATGTGAAGAATGGGGGCCTATTTATAATTCTTTTAGAGTGACATGGCTTGTAAATATGGGGAGCATCAAGGTCCAGATGTGAGTGGTTTGAATGAACGTCGATATTGATCCCCTTAATCATGGACAATTTACTGGTCATTTGAATGCCTTAATTATATCAGAATTTGATGATCTTAGGCTCGTTGGATTCGTCTTGTCGAGCCGCTCGATTCGATTATAAGCATGTCACATTTAAAATTCATTTGGCAATACAAATTATTATTTGAACTCTCAAAATATGCTTTGGACCCTTGATTTGGGCCCATTTGAGCTCGGATTGAGTTGAATTTGGTTTGGTTCGTCTTTTCGACATGCTCAGTTCGACTATAATTAAGTTTGCTAAAATTGGGGTTTGAATGATCCCATATTTAATTTCGAAAGCTCTAAACTCAATTTTGTCTCGAGATTCGTACTCGATCAAGAAAATTTTTTTTGATGATATATCAAGGTTGAAGAGAGAAAAGAAGCACCCATCAACAATCTCTTCCTTTCAAGCCCTACTAATGGTTGCACGGTATCCCTGAAAAGAGGAACATCAAGCCATTCTCATTTCTTTGTCATTATTGTGTATAAGAGCATTCATGACAACAAGTAGAGAAGCTATCATCTAAACTTGAAAGAAAACCCTGCTTGTGTACAAATAAATTACAGAGCAGCTCATACGTGAAATGAAAACATCTTCAATTCATAGTTGACGTATTATTCATTATCAAATCTCTTAGTGGTAAAAAAGCAACAAAACTCCATGAAAACTAGACTTCTCAAAGAAAGGGATAGAAAGAGGTTCAGAATTTTTCACCTAATTATATAAGAAATTAAAGTAAGCATGCATGAAAAGCTCATCGTCCTTGAACCATTTTAATGCTACCCCGAGAATCACCACACAGATTACCTAAAAGCCTCGCCTCAGCTCATCCCCCATGCCTTGAAAATTATACATAAACTACAAGAAGGTCAATTGACAAACTAGCATGAGAACATATAATTACCAAATAAAGCCTTTTGTATCACGCATTCTGCTCAAATATAGAGGATTGGATGATTTCCAAACACTTCAAAGAAGAAATAAATCATTAATCTACCGATTTCTGGAACTTCAATTAGAATATTGGTTGTACAGATTCCCAGAGAAGACTTGCCCAAGCCACTTCGACCATGGCTTGACCATTTTCAAGAAACTATTACAGTTCAATGTAATGATGAATGGCATTTCTAGTTTTATACTTGATATATCATAAAGAAATTATCTTGATCGGGCACGAATCTTGACGTAAAATCAAGTTGGAATTTTCAAAAATTAAATCGAAACTATTTGAACTCCAATTTTAGCAAACTTATAGTTGAACTGAAGGTCCAAAAAATACAAACCCAACGACACCAAATTCAATCAAATCTGAGCTCAAATAGGCCCAAATCAAAAACCCGGAGTACATTTGGAAGGTTCAATCTATAATTTGGAATATCAAACCATTTCCAAACGTGACATGCTTATAGTCAAATCGAGAGACTCGACGAGGCAAATCCAACAAGCCCAAGATCGTCAAATTCTGGTATCGTTAAGGCATTCAAATGCCCAATAAAAGGTTTGCGATCAAGGGATTCAACAACGACAGTCCATTCAAACCACTCCCAATTTACCATTGGTCTTCCTCCTATTTACCGACCATGACACTCTCAGAAAACTATAAATAAACTCCTCATTTCTCATGAAAGGGGAGTTCAAGCATGAAGAGAAGAGAAGGAAGCATGAAGAAAATGAATAGAAGGAAGAGGGCTCTATTGCCACCTGACTCCTCAACCACTGTCAGACTTCTGCCCGAACGACATTTGACGCCGGAGTTCTACCCGATAGCCAATTGATCCCGGAGTTCTGCCTGACAGCCGATTGATGCTGGTTTTTGCCCAACCGTCAATCGAAGCCGAATTTCTGCCCAACCACCAAACATCTCCGAATTTTCGATCTCCATTTGTAACTGAATTTCAACATGGGAGTTGATTATTGTAATCTGATTGTCCTCAATTTCAGGGACGGATCAACCACTTATAATTTAAGCAAACACAAGTGGAATCCTTTCAATTAGGTGTGGCCCCCGTGGTTTTTTCATTTTCCAGGGTTTCCACATAAAAATTATGGTGTTACATCATTTCTTTTGTTTGTGTGCTGGATATCCATATAATGCTGAGACGAAAATTTTCTAACTCTATCTCTATGTATATTCTAGCTCGCAACAGTTTGACGCTATCTATGGGAATTGAACCCACAATTTTAAGTATTTCTTCAATGGCGAACATGCGTAGAAAACACATCTTGGGAGCCTTCCGCTCCAATACCCACCAATCCAGGAATTCATGGACGTCAAGTATCTACCTCTTTTTATCCTTAGGGAAAAACACTGCTAAAGAAGGAACTTCAGGACCTTTCTTAGAAGAACGTATCCTAAAGATGGAAGGATCTCAAATGAGATCCTTCAACTCCTGTGAGAGACTCGACAACCAGTGCTAGCACCACAAGAGGAGGTTCTTCTCCCTCGAGATCCACCACTGGCAGAAGATGTTCAACTCGATCATCTCCACACAGAGATTTTTATTCCTCCGCCAATGAGGCATATGAAATCGCATCAAGATAACGAACTTACTGACACTGCAAGTTCCTACCCATCCTTTGCATGAAGGTCGACAACCTCGCTTTCCTTCGAACATCCCTGAAGACTTAGTCCGATCGCATGTTGATGAGCTCCCTCGCAATGCCCTACGACATGAACTTCGAAGATTGGTCCGAGAAGAGTTTCTCGTGGAAGGTGTAAGACAACCACTTAGTTAGTGTGACTTCTAGGAGTCATCACCCCTAACTGAAGTTATTCTTTAATACCCCATTTTAGCAGGATTCAAACTATCAAGCATCTATTCCTAAAATGGGACATTCAACTCATACGAGCATATTGATCAATATAGAACTATCATGCATATGCAGTGAGCCTCAAACATGCTCATCTGCCAAGTTTTTCCTTCTGCCCTCAAAAGAAAAGCTCGAACGTGGTTCAATTCAGTTCCAACCATAACGATCCTTACTTTTATCAAATTAGCCAAAGTGTTCGTCGAATAATTCATTATTAATCGAATAAATTGCTATGGATTCTTCTCACTTTTTTGGGATCCGCCAAAATAAAGGAGAAACATTATTAAAGGAGTATTTTCAATGATTTTCACTGAGGCTCGACAAATTTCAGGAGTAGATCCAGAATTGCTGATATGAGTCTTTCTTAGAGGCCTCCATCCTGGCCCCTTTTATTCGGCACTCATGTTACACATTTCATTCATACGTCGACTTAATCCATCGCGTGGAAGCACAAATCTTTACATATGAAGTCATAAATGCTCACATAAAGTAGTTTGAGCAAACAAATGAAATACGAGTGCACCTGGGATGAATACTTTGTTCTTTACATATGAAGTCATAAATGCTCACATAAAGTAGTTTGAGCAAATAAAAGAAATAAGAGATGAATAATATGCCTCATAGGCCTCCAATTCCATAATAGGAACCTTGATAGGAGGAGTATACATTATTAAACATATATCGAGAAATGTATTAATGACCATTCGATATCATGAGAATGTGAAGCGACCTAATCATTTGAAGCCGAATACAAAAATCAAGATTAATACTCTCATTTTCATCGTAATCGTGGCCACACTACCGAAGCTTATAAGCAGCTCAAGGATGAAATTGAAAGGCTTATCCGCCAAGATTATCTTCGACGATTTATTTGAGATCCACTTGCTCGAGTGGAAGCTCATCCCACTGGGGGGCAAAATCAATAACAACAGAGATAACTGTTGAATAATCATCTAATAGTTTGTGAGATTGAGACCATCGCAGGAGGCCCCTTATTATCTAATCAGGTCTTATTGGAGTTAGATGAAAATTTAACACCAAACAAGGCTCGATCAATTATTCTATTATAATGATTTTGATTTGGAGGAAGTGAAAACCCCTCATCAAGATCCACTTGTGATTCATGCGGGTTTAGGTGACCTGTGTTATAATGTCAAAAGGATTATGATAGATAATGGAAGCTCTGCGGATGTCTTATTCTACTATACTTTTCTCAATATGGGTCTCACCATAAAAAACCTTCAACTTGTCAAAGGACCACTATATGTAATTGATAATCGACCTATACGAGTAGAAGAGATAATTAGTCTTCAAGTTGTACTAGAAGAATTTCCTCAACAAGCTACTCACATAATCCAATTTATTATGGTGAAATTAGAGTCAGCTTATAATACTATTTTTGGAAGACATCTCCAGTCAATCTTTGGAGTTATCACCTCTATTCCACACCTCAAACTAAAATTTTTCACCTTTGTTAGGATATGTATTTTTCATCTCCTAAAAATTTTCCTCTTAAAATATCATTATATCAAGATTTTATTATATTTTAATTCAATAGCATATCATTTATCTCATCGAGATAAAATTTTTAATTTTATATACATTTTAAGGATATAATGCTTGTTGCATTATGGAATATTTATGACAATAGAGATATATAGAGTTTAGCATCTAATTTTTATACGGAGATCCAAAACATAGATAAATAAGAGAGAGTGTAAGAGTTATAAGAGACACTAATATTTTTAAGTGAAAAATTCTAAAAAAATGGGAAAAGTTATGGGGTCTGACCCAATTAAAATAATTATATGAGTGTTTATTATTGATTACAAATAAGTCCCTTCTTTGGGGTGAAGGCCTTAGCTCAATATAGTGAATATATATCATATAGAGCACATAACATGGTGGACGATCGAAGAATCTAATGATATGAAAGTTATTCTCAAGAGAGCGTTGGTCGATTCATTCAGCCGATATGGAATGGAAGGGAATGCACAGTTTAGGTGAGTTGACTACTCAACCCTATTTTGTGCATTGGAGTTGCCTATTTGACCAATCAATTGGTCCAAACTCATGAGGTGGAGTTCAATGGAGTGCATGATTGTTGGTTGAATGAATTTTAAGAAGTCTAAGGGAGTGGAGTTGATGTTTTAACAAGTGGGTGAGTGTGTAGTAGGGTTGACCAAGTCAAACCAACCATGGTTTGACTCATGGCAAGTTAGAGATACTTACACCGTACATTGGAATGATTGTGAAGGGTTAATGATGCAATCAAGAATTATCATTTTATATTTTATTTTCTTATGTTTTGGATGCTATGTAATTTTGGACTATATTTTTTTTATGTGCCCTATGATGAAAACCAACTCATGATCATTCTTGGATTTGGCGCTCTTAGTTAATTTCTCTCCATTGGCTTTCCACTTATATTGAATTTATTTTCTTGCTCCTTGATGGCTAAATTAGTATTTTATCTTTGGGATATTTTTTTCTTATTGGGCTTGACCCATCTCTTCCCATGTTGGTTGGTTGTTGGTTTTCCAAGCTGATTTCGGATTCCCTGCTGTTGATACCCCATGCTAAATTCGGATTCCCATGTTGGTTGGTTGTTGGTTTTCCAAGCAAGCTTTTTGGTTTCCCTGCTACTGATCGTTCATTTCCCTCCTTTCTGATTCCTAAAATATTATTTTTTCTTCTCAAAAAGTGGTTGTATTGATTGTTTTCTATTGACTAGTTGGATTGTTGTGTGGCACAATTATGTGGGTTATTGGGTATTCTTCTCCTATAAAATATGTCTAATTTGCTGTTGGAAGGGAGTTGTTGTTGGTGTAAATAAATCCAAACATGAGAGTTTTCTTCCTAGCTTGAGAGCTATCTTATTCCTACACCTATTTCTTCTTCTTGGTCTTCTATTTATTTTTTCTCTCTATGGTTTCCCCTTCCACTTGTATCTTTCTTCAAATATTTTGAGTGTAATGTGTTGTTGTGCTCCGTTTATTGATATTTATCGGAGGAGCCCTGACTTGAGCTAGATCATAATTTTTTTAGCAAACCATTGGTTTGATTTTTTTCCTTTAAGCATCATTCTCTATTTTCATGATTTGCATGTGAGATGACCTTTCTAAATTATTCTGAGGGTAGTTCATTTTAAGTTTTAGTTTGTTTCTTTACAAAATTTTCTAATCATTTACTTATATATGTTTACTATTAAGTTTCATTATGTTGGTGTTGGTTTATGTTTATTGAAAGGAAGTATATTGTTGCCTTCTTAGTGTTCTTCTACTTAGCTATAGAACTTAAATTTTATTAGTTAAGGTGCTTGCTTTGATTGAATGCATTGAATTGACCCAATGTTGACTTGGTTTGACCAAGCACGGGTTGAGTTGTCCAAGTTAGTTGATGATTGGGTTAGGGTGACCAGTTGTGCCCACTTCATTGGGAGTGGTAATCATAAAAGTTTGGTGAAGATCATGTTCCATCTGGAGCTTGATTGAGTGTAGGTAATATGCATCATCAATTAGGCTAGCTTGAGCTAGCCCAACTAGGTATGATGGATCTATTAATGGCTGAAGGATTTAATGATGGATGATTTACTGTATGAAGTTCCTAGTGAAGTAGTTTGGGTCATGACTAAGGTCATGGGGGTCAGTGCACCAGTTCAACTGATTATAGTGCAAAGCAATTGATTGTAGTTCAGTGATTTTGGATTGTAGGAGTGATGATTGATCAAAGTAGTTGGATATCTAAGGGTGATTGAAGTTTGATTGAGTGTATGTTCATTGATTGTAGGGTTGATTGATTGTTTGTTTGAAGTGTAGGTTGATTGATTGTTGATGATTGAATACTTGTTTGGAGATAATTGAATAGTTTATTGGAGATGATTGAATGTATAATTGATGGCTAGATGAATATAAAACTAGATAATCGTCAACCAGGGAGTCATTTATCAAATAACTGTGGATTATGGTGATATGGGTCAAATGACCTCAGCTAAAAACGAGGTAAACAATTTTCAATATTCTCATAAGAGGCTAAACATACAATCTAAACACTGTAATATTGTTTTCTCTAATCCAAGGAAAACAAGACTTTTTAATATTTATTTTAAATAGTGGACAATTTCAACTAGATTGACTGTAATGATTATTTTTTTGTACATCTCACATAAAATAGTGTCTCTTATGATATTTTTTATTCGTGAATGTGAATTTATGATTTGACGACGATGAGAGCAGAGTTAACTTTCCTCGTATACGGGCGATATATATTGAACTAATTTTGAATACATAAAAAATGAGCTATTATGTGAATTTAGAATTCATCAAAATTTTACTCTAGATTCATTTTTCGCCAAAAACAAACATCAAAATTCTTAAAATCCCTAAATTTGATGTAGTCTATGCTCTTTTTTTATCAAAATTACACCATTTAAAATAATTTATAAATTTTTTACCATGTTTAATTCTACAATATATCTCATGTTATAAAATTTTTTGCTAATATTTCAATCAAGAGAGTTCCATTTTTAAAAAATAGCAAAATGTTATTATAAAAAACAAAAATTAAGTAAATATACTTATCTTCTAAATATCAAATTCCCAATTTCCAAAAATAAAAACGAAAAAAACAGAAAAGGTTAAAATGTAACCCAGGCGAAAACCTCCGTTAGAATTCCACATGTCCACTTCGCTCCACGCCCACTTCCCATCCACAAATCCTATATTAGAAGTTAAAACCCCCCACGGACTGCACAATTTAACAAATCCCTCGATTCCTTTTTCTTCTTCCCAAATTCACCTTCCTACCTTTTTCACGCCATGGATCTGCAGCTCGAGCAACTGCAATCCCTGAGCTCCGTCGACGTTCTCCGGGAATCGGCGGAGATCCCTCGCGCCGCTCCCCGCACCTTCAGCTTACTCACCCTCGCACTCGTCTTTCCCCTCTCCTTCGCAATCCTCATCCACTCGCTATTTACTCATCCCGTCCTCCTCCACCTTGAGCAATCCTCGTCATCTCCTTACTCTTCCTCCGGCTGGTCTCTCCTTTTCTTCTATCAGTTCATCTACATCATATTCCTCTTCATCTTCTCTCTGCTTTCCACGGCCGCCATCGTCTTCACCGTCGCCTCTCTCTACGCCGCTAAGCCCGTTTCCTTTACGTCTTCCCTATCCGCCATACCCCCGATCTTTCCTCGCCTTTTCCGCACTTTCCTCTGGGTGTCCCTCCTCATGTTCCTCTACAACCTCGCGTTTGCTTTCTCCCTCGTCATGCTCCTCGTCGCCTATCCTTCATCGGATTCCCCTTTTTTTCTTGTTGTCTTATCACTCCTCATCGCCGCCTTCATCGCTGTCCATGTCCTTATTTCTGCCCTATGGCACCTCGCCTCGGTCATCTCCGTGCTGGAGCCCGTCTGCGGCCTCGAAGCCATGCGTAAAGCACGTCAGCTCCTTCGTGGACGGGCTCGAATGGCTGCTATACTCATCACCGGCTATCTCTCAGCTTGCGGGCTTATCGGCTGGGCTTTCCGTGCCTTTGTCGTCAAGGGCCCAACAGAGGAGGGCAGCTTCGGCCTTGGTGTTCCCGCTAAGGTCCTCGTTGGCGGAGGCCTTGTGGCGGTCCTCGTCCTCGTCAATTTTGTGGGTCTATTAGCTCAGAGCGTGTTCTATTACGTTTGCAAGAGCTACCACCATCAGACGATTGACAAGAGCGCGCTCTATGATCATTTGGGAGGATATCTTGGTGAATACGTGCCGCTTAAGAGTTCGATTCAAATGGAAAACATCTGAAAAACAAACTGTAAGAGACCTGAAAACTCTAGGAGGTGTATTTCTTTCATGTGTAGTTATACAATGGTGGGATTGGATTGCAGAGTAACAATTATAGGTTATCGTCTGTTAAATTTCTTTTTAATATATTTTAATTATCTGGGGCGCTTGTACTAAACTTTGTTGATCCTGGGGTGCTGTGAATATTTAATTGATTGCGGGTGAGTCAACTGGGGGCGAGCTAATTTGAATTACATGGATGGTCATTTCGTTCAGGTATTGTGGTTTTTTTTGCGATATTGTTCTTTCTTGTTCTCTGCTAGATCTTACAAGAGGGAAATGATTAATCTATTTTAGGCTGGTTATCTACCGACATCATTGTTAATGATGTGCTTTTGAGTTGATTCTAGCCACCCCTTAAATAGATCATATTGAAGTTATTTGATATGATTTTGAGTCAATTGGACCTTGGCTGGAGATCTTCTTGAATCATTAGATCTAATCTCGAGTCAAGTCAAATTTTGTTATAGTATGAGTCGATCCAATATTGATTTGAGCAAGCATGGATGCATAACTTTGAAGCAAGCTCAATTGAAGCTAAAAACCATATCCAACCTTAGCTAATTTTTTATCACTTAAGACAAGCTCTTAGTCCAACATACATACATATGTTGATTCATATATATAAACATAAAGATGCATGCATGCTTTGATTCAAATTTAAATATACACATAAATATCTTTGTATGTGCATTTAGAGATGCTTGGATATGTATTTTTATTTCATCTCGAGCTTGATTCAATTCAAATTTGATTCGATCTAGGATTGATTCATTAGTTTGCTTATTGAGTTTGATCCAAACTAAAAGTCAATTCAATTTCTAAGCTAATCTTGAAATTTTGAGCTGGATGCACAACCCTTTTAACCATCATATCCATCATTTTTTGAGGGGTAGGGTTTAACTAAGTTGTTAAAAAAATATTTATTTCAATATACTAGCTTTTAGTATAGTTGATGTTCTATCTGCAAGGTGGAGGGTGAGACAGTGGGAATTGTTGATGCAATAGAATAAACATCAATGCTAGAGACTCTAGTGAACAGTATGGTATTTATTGTAAAATGCTTGTATAATTTCTGCCAATTGGGGCCAACACTCACCAAGACTTTTGCCTTATTAGTGAATTATTGTAACTATTTTGTAATTATTGTTCATTAATTATGTATTTTTCCTTCTATTTATCCTAAGATTGTATGAAAATTACACAAATATTAGAATGAAATACTCTAACTAATTCTCTTCAATTATTGTCATGATATCAGTTCTCTTGGTTTTTTCCTTGTCTTCTATGTCTTTTACAACAACCTTCATTGTTGCATCACCACAATTTTATGTTAGACCGGTTCACTAGCCTGGTCCAGCTGGTCCATACAGGACTGGCTTACGGGCAACAAAGGCGGAATGTCTCTGTCTCCTGTACGTGTCGATCAAACTGCCCAATCCAACAGAGCTGTTTGTGAATGATTTTTAAGGGAGTTAGGATGGAAATTTGAGTGTAGGGACTATCTGAATATTTTCTTTTGGATTGTATGCATTAAATAATTTTTTTCCTAGGGTTGGGGCATCTTGAATTTAAGATCTCTTAGATTTTTGTGCTCTAGCAGCATCTAAAAATTTTGGAGTGATAGATCCTCCTCTCGAATAGAGGATAAATTGTATCTTGGTATTTTCTATTTCCATATCATCAAATAATACAAATCATCTACTGTTTTCATGGTTTTATGTGGACTTTTGTGGAGAATTTTCGTTGTTTTCCAAAGATTGCTAGAAAATTCTTGAGATCTTCGAGTTTTTCTTATCAAATTGGTATCTGAGTGGTTTCCGGGTTATTTTTGGTTGTCTTTGGAGAATTCCTGCAGCAAATTTTTCTACTTTGGATTGAAGTTTCTATTATTTTTCGGGGGGAATACGAATTTTTGAGCCTAACAAAGAGCCAGCGATATATGATAGGAAGAAAGTTTGAAGTATTAGAAGGGGAGATCGGACAAATGAAATTTAAAATTTCAGATCTTTAAACTCAAGTTTCAGATTTAAGAAATACATTTTAGTCATCCATGAGAAGTTCGATTCGAATTTTTTCATCATGGAGGAGAAGTTGAAAAAAGTGCTCGAGGCCCAAACAAAAAAAATGCCATCGAAGGTGAGGGAAGGCACCAACAGCTAGGGGAGTGGGGAAAACTCTAAGCCAATCAGATGAAGGGAGGATTAAGAGGTGGAGATTTCATAAGGAATAGAAAAAATGCCTCTCCTAGGGAGGCGTCAGGTAGAAGGGTATGTGGAGAGGCGTGAAGGGGTTGGGCATGAGTGGAGGGGTGTTGAATTTGAAAGAAGAGGGGTTGAATTTGAAATGTGAGGACTTTATTATGATCGAAGAGGTGTCAAAATTGAATAGAGAGAGATTGAATATGATTGAAGGAGTGTTGAATTTGAAGGTAGAAGGTGGGCTTGTGATGAAATGGTTGGGTGCGAGTGGAGGAGGGATGATTGACACAATTGGGGGGAACCCTTGGGGAATGGGAAATTTTGGAGGAAGCAGAGTTGATGGAGTTCTGAGGGTGAGGAAACTGAAGATGCCTATTTTTGAGGGAGATGATGCATATGGGGGGATCTACAGGGTGGAAAGGTACTTTACTGTCAATAGTTTGACGGAGGAGGAGAGACTGACGACAAATGACCTATACTTGGAAGGAAAGACTTTAGCTTGGTACTAGTGGAGGGACATACGATGACCCATATGGAGTTGGTGGGATTTTAAAGATTGCCTGTTAGGACGATTCTGAATCGGCATAGGAGGAGACTTCTACGAGCAGTTCTTCACCTTGACGCAAGATGATTTAGTGATAGAGTACCAGGAGAGGTTTGAGTAGCTTGCTAGCTGATTGGACTGCCTTTATGAGATCGTGCTACAGGGGAACTTCATGAAGGGACTGAAATCAAATATCCGGGCGATAATTAGAGTGATGAGGCCTTGTGACTTAGGAGAGGCTATGGAGCTAGCTCAGTTGGTGGAGGATCAGTGACACTTGGAGAGAGGAACGAGAGGCAACATCTCAGTAGGCTCGTACAGGATGACCACCACCTTATTGGCATCCAAGGAGTTAAATCCGGATACTCTTCAGGGGACTATTTAGGGGACTTTGAAGGAAAAGAATGCAGGAGGAAGGCCTGGGGACAACTTCAAGAAGCTAAAAAAAATGGAATTACAGGAGAAGAGGGCGAATGGACTCTGTTTCAGATGTGATGAGAGATATACTTTAGGGCACATGTGTAAGGATTGAACTCTTCAGGTTCTTACTCTTTGTGATGAGGAGGGAATGAATAAGAGTGTCGTCTTTCCACCTTGCGGACAAGGTGAGTCTTTTGGAGGGGAGTTTTGTTAGACCGTTCAAGTCGGTCCATATGGGACTAGCTTACAGGCAACAAAGGTGGAACATCTCCGCTCGTCGATCAAACTGCCCAATCCAACGGAGCTGTTTAGGAAGGATTTTTGAGGGAGTTAGGAGGAAAATTTGAATGTAGGTACTGTTTAGAGATTTCCTTTTGGATTATACGCATTAAATAGTTTGTTTTCCTAGGATTAGGACATCTTGAATTTGGCTGAAATTTGAGATCTTTTAGGTTTTTTGGGCTCTAGCGGTGTCTAGAGATTTGGGAGAGATAGATCCTCTCGAATAGACGATCAATTGCATCTTGGTATTTTCCATTTCCATTTCATCAAATAAGATGAATCATCTGCTGTTTTCCTGGTTTTGTATGGATTTTTTTGGAGAGTTCTCGCTGTTTTCCAAAGCTTGCTAGGAAATTCTTAAGATCTTCAAGTGTTTCCTATCATTTTGCAACCTTCATTGCTAAACTGTCTTCTTTTTCACTTATTTTTCTATAATTGTAGCCTTCACCATTGCATTGTCGCAGACATTTCTCATTACTACAACTTTCATTTCTGCATCATCGGAAATTGGTCCCATTATTGTAGCCTTTATTGCTACATTGCTGCATTATTTTCTTTTATATTTTTTTATGGTGAGCATATCCACTGTTTCCCTCTCCATAAAGAACAATAACAATACCCACTTACCCTTAGTCTTGAGTTCTCTTAGAATTGAGAGATGCAATTTAAATCGAACGGTAGAGTTGCAAAACATTCATTCAAGGATTGAATGGAAAGAGCTATCTAAAATGGACGCATATGATTCATAGGTTTTTAGTGAGAAGAAGAAATTGGGCTTTTATATGGCATGAAAAGACAAAAAGTTAGCTAGGAGCACCTCAAAAAAGTGCACAACAGACACTTATACTATATAATTCTCAGGTATTACTTCTTCTCATGCCTCTAAAGTTGTAAATATGTCAATTTTTGGGTTACAGATCATTGGTTCAGGGGCTACATATCATATTATCAATTCAAAGATTGATTTCATATATTACCTGTCCTATCAACAAGGAAATAACTATGGCCATATGAATCTTTAATGCTTTGAGCCCCTCACGAGAGAGGTACAAAAAAGGTACAAATGCTTTGATTCCCTCACGAGAAAGATATGTGTTTTCTGATAATCTGATGTCATTTCCAATAAAAAATCATTACTCTGTTACCAATTACCCAAATGAAGAAATTTTATTTACAAATAATTTTTTTCTCATAGATTTCCTTTTGTTATCCCGCATCCCAAAACATCTGTATTATAGAACGAGCCACTCCCAACTCAAGCATAGCAGCCTCTACCAAAATCACTCTCTACTCAATCATTACAAATTTACTTGCGAAGAAAGGCATCTCAATCCATGCAAGTTCAATCAATTGAATCCTTAACACTGAATCTTCCAGGAAAACCATGAAGCTTACGAATGAATATACAAAAATTTCCACTAAGCATGCATTTCATTTTTTTTATTCATCATATAAAAAAACTTCTCATAATTATCAATCTTTTTTTACAAGC
This sequence comes from Dendrobium huoshanense, assembly GCA_016618105.1. Taxonomy (NCBI): domain Eukaryota; kingdom Viridiplantae; phylum Streptophyta; class Magnoliopsida; order Asparagales; family Orchidaceae; genus Dendrobium; species Dendrobium huoshanense. Next base: position 11,874,725 of record CM028352.1, read on the forward strand.
GTGCATATTATTTTTATCCGTAAAATAGTCTTTGAGGCTTTAAATAATATGAATTGGAAGAGTACTATGAAAGAAGAAATGAAGCTATGCCAAAAAAAATAGAACACGATAATTGACAAGTTGCCAAAAGGAGAAAAATCAATGTGATTTTGATGGGTTTTTTGATGGGGACATCCGATTTCGACATATGTACCATCGCCGGGGACGGCGATCGACGGCGACGATTCAGAGTCTGTATTTTGATGCTTTAGTTTTCTTTTCATGATTTTATTTCTTGTTTTCCATTTGTACCCCCCATGAGGGATGTAGTGCTTATTGTAGCCCGAGGGCATCTTTGTCTTTATGCATTTTATTTTATTGTAAAGCCTATATAAGAGGCTCTTGTCATTGTATTGGGATTATTGCTTAATGAATGAAAATTTCCTCCATATTGTTCTCTTGGTGAGTGCAAGAAAGATCTCTTGGTGAGTTCTTCCCCTTGAGATCTCTTAGTGAGTTCTCTAGTTATCTTGTTTTATTTATTTGTTTTCTACATGATATTTTCCCCACTAGAGAATTCCCCAAAAGCCTCTCTCCCTTTGCTCTTGCCTCCGGCCCAAGGGAGTTCCCCCACCGCCGGCCTAGCCCCATCCCGCCGCCCACCACCTTGCCGGCCAAACCCCTCATACGCCTCATCCCAGAATTCTCTCCCAACCTCAAATTAGAGTTTGAAATTTCAAAATTTGAAATATTTCCTAATTTGGAAATCCAAATATGGAAAGTTTTCATGATGAAAGAAAAAAAGAAATTCAAATCTAATTAGTTTGGATTTTGAAACTCTCGCCACGTCATCCAATCAAGCATTAACTCCCATTATTTTCTCCACAAATTGCTCTCCCTCTTGAGCATGCCGCCGGCCCCCCCTTCCCCCAATCAAGCCCCCATTAATTGCTCACTTAACTTCCTTAATTCTAATTTGAAATTCAAATTAGAGAGCCTTTATTTTCCCTCCCATTGGAATTAAAACTGAAATAATTTCAGTTTAATTCCTCTCCCAATTCCCTCTCCCTCTCATAAAGCCGCCGGCCCCCCCTCTTGAATGCCCCCATTAATTTCGGCATTAAACCTCCCTCCTCAATTGGAATCCTAATTAAATTCAAAATTGTTTCCCTCCAATTTCACTAAAACTGAAATTAAACTTCAGTTTTTTTTTTTTTGAAATTCTCCTCCCTCTCCCATCCATACCGCCGGCCTCCCCTTGGATTCTCCAAGCCGCCGCCCACTTTCCCCATCCTGTTAGAGGTCTTCTTGCGGCAACTACTTAGCGCCTTCTCCATGTTTCATGGCGGATCCCGAACTCGAATGGGGACTAGTGTTTGATGCTCAAGGAAACCTCGACGTACTACGCTCTCCTTTCTTTGACGCCGGATTCGAATCCGACGAAGACACGGTGGGGGATTACTTGGAACGGATTCTTCCCTCTCTCACCAAAGTTATTGATAGACAACGGCCGGAGTACAATTGGTCTATCGACGGGCGATCTTCCACACATCTTCCAAATCCGGCGCCCTCCTCTCCTCCTCTACGGATCTACGGCATCGTCTTCCTCGGAGTGGTCTCTTCACTAGCGTGGCTCTTCTTCTCCCAACAAGCTTAGAGATCGGTAAATGAGAGCGGCCTCAAGGTGAGCCATCGCTTTGTTAACCTTGGGATTCTCGTTGATCTAGTCATTCGCTTTGCTTTATTGGAGTCGTTATTTTATTGATCTTGTAAACTTAGTCGAATTATCTTGCCTAAGCGTGGTTAACTTCCAAGATCTCCTTTGATTTGTCAATTTCGCAAAGCTAGAGAATGTACGTTCATTATTTTACATAACTTCTATTAATTTCATAAGATTTGATTCCTGGATTCACATCATTTTGGTATCAGAGCATGGTTACCATGCTTAACATGCATAGAAAGCATCCTAGGGTTTAGTCTTTGCGGTAGTTCAATAAGTTCATGCATATCATTGCTTAGAAAGCTTATATTTCACTGTTTTTGTTTCCATTTTAACATTTCCAGCAAGCATATAACTGAATTAGGATATTCTAGCTCGCATATTAGTGTTGGTCTTTGGTTTGGTCGAGTTCTAGGTGTCCGGAACAACTCCGGCTTGAAGTACCCCTGCTGTCTTCAATTTCCTGCTACTGTTTTCCACTGTTTTGGTAATAGCAACACTTGTTCTTGCTGCTGCCTTTTATTTCCTGCAGCGTATACTGTCTGTGGGAGTTACCTACTTAAGTCCTAAGTGCTGTTCACACATTAGGAGTCCCTTAGAAGAAGTTTCCCAGCCATGAGTGGTGGCTGTCCATTCAAAATCTGCACATGTTTGAGACTTATATTTGACCTTCGAGCTGTCCTAGTTGCTGTCCACTCTAGGAATCCTACCTTAAACTCGCTAGACACATGCCCCCTTGTGTTAGGTTGCTGTCCCGAGTCTTCCAGCGGGATTTAGGAGCTTTAGGAGCCAGATTCCAGCAAGTATAGGTGCTGTCCACCGCCCCTAAAACCTTCCCCAACCCGAACCTATGGACCCGATAAGACTTCAAAAGAGCTTAGATGATATAGTTGACCTAGTGGGCACTATGACTAGAATTATGACGGAGAAACCTATTGACTATCCCCGCTCGAATTATGTGTCACCCTCTGCCTTTCAACATAGGCCCAAGTTTAAGCCACAACGACCTCACTTTGAGCCACCTTACCATTTGCCTACCTTTGATGGTTCTTTGGACCCTTACTATTTTAGGGAATGGGTTAGACAATTAGAGGACTATTTTGAATCGCGTGAAATCCCTACCTCTCGCCAGTTTAGCATTGCTAGATCACACCTAAGCGGTAATGCTCTCCAATTTTGAATGAGGTTGGAAGATCATAAAGAGTCTCGTGGCGAATACCCCACCTCCGATTGGAAAAACATGAAACGAGAACTTGGATTAAAGTACACTTCCCCTACTAGTGGTCACCCATCCTTTAGTAACATCAGGGTTGTTGCCCCACCCTATAGGTCCTCTCCAAAACTTAAAGGACGACCCTCTATTGGGTCTTCTGAGAGATCAATCTCTTATAGCTCCCCACTTAGACCCACTTCTAGCCATCCCATTCAACCTTTAGATTCCCCATTCCTTGACCCTGCAGGTGTGATTGTAACAAAGGAATGCATTAAGAAGAAGGGATCTCCTGAACCTGAGAATGAGTGCATCCATTTCGTGGATGCTAATGATACTAATGATAGCGAAGACGTCTTTGAGGATGAAACTGAAGTGATTAAATTAGACCCCCTGCCAGACTTAAACCCTGATTTAGGAAGTCTAGAACCTTTTAACCTCGAGACCTTAGCCCCTCTTGAGACTAATATCATTAACGATATCCCTTTGGATAAGGTCTGCCTGGACAATATTGATTTGATCCCGAAAGAGATTGACCTGACCTTGAACACAATGAAATTAAAATTGGAAGATTCTAATTTAATTACTGAAATGAATTTGGATAACTCTGATTTAATCTTGGATAGTTCTGATGGCGACTTAGCTAATCTCAAGTCGAATGTGAGTCAATCGAATTTGTCACATGATTCAAGTGAAACGGAACCTACGGGTCTTAGGATTGAGACCAAACCTGATTTTACTTTGGAAGACAGTACCTTGAGTCTGAAATCCTTTGAGCCTAATTTGAATAATGAGCCTCCTTTTGTTTCATTAGAATCTAACTTTGGAGCTACTCCTTTGGATTTATATTTGATCAAGTGTGTCACTCCGGATTTCTTTCGTACTGTTATACCCACAGATGTCCTAGGAACTTCTCCCCATCTTATAAGTCCCATACCGGCTGACGTATCTTTGGGCTACCCCCTTATGGATGTGAGTCAGGACCAATCATCTTATTTTATTCCTGATTCCTACATTTTGTCCGTTACAACCTCATTCTACCCTTATCAGGACCACTTCTATCCTAGTTGGATGAATTTGATAGATTACACTGCTACCTCTAGGAGACTGACCTCGACCATAGCTGAAACTTTACATGGAAGAGCCTTAGTAGCTAAGGATGTCTTTATTGCCCCCCCTAAACCAATTCCCTTAAATTTGGAAACTTTAAGTCCCCTCATTTTTTAGTTTATCCCATCGTCATGCTTATCTATGTGTGCTTGTGAGTCTGTGTGTTTGCATGTTCGTTTCCTGTCGAGTTTGTCTCTGTTTAAAGCTTTGGTGTAAGCCCAAAGTCTTGTCAATCATCTTGCACATCGGGTTTGTCGCATCAGCATTTGCATCGCATATCCAGGAATTGCATCAAGAAATTAATAAAAGAATCGTGCAAAGTAATGAGAAGTACAAACTTAATGCTGACCTTAAGAGACGCTTCAAGGAGTTCGAAGTTGGAGACTATGTCATGGTACGGATTCGTCCGGAACGGTTCCCTCCAGGGGCCGTTAAGAAACTTCATGCTAAGAGCGCAGGTCCCTTTAAAATAACTTCAAAAATAAACAGTAATGCCTATGTCTTGGACCTTCCCGAAGGTTTCAACATGAATCCCACGTTTAACATAGAGGATCTAGTAGCCTTTGATGGACCTGATTTTAACCCTGAAAATCCACTACATCTTGAGCCTTGTGAGTCCATACCTTGTGAGATCCCCAGCCTACCCCCACTTCCCAAAATCCCCCCCATTACCTAATGCGGAGAAGATTGAAACCATACTCAGTGATGAGATCATTTCCTCCAGGAACGGCGGTCGCCAAAGATACTTAGTTCGTTGGAGAGGACAGCCAGAGACGGAGGACACGTGGTTGGATCGTGAGGAGATACAGAGACTAGACCCCGACCTGCTGGAGTTGTACGAGAGTTCTCAGGACCCTTACTCGACGGGGTCGAGCTTTCTCCCACCTGGGGAGAATGATGGGGACATCCGATTTCGACATATGTACCATCGCCGGGGACGGCGATCGACGGCGACGATTCAGAGTCTGTATTTTGATGCTTTAGTTTTCTTTTCATGATTTTATTTCTTGTTTTCCATTTGTACCCCCCATGAGGGATGTAGTGCTTATTGTAGCCCGAGGGCATCTTTGTCTTTATGCATTTTATTTTATTGTAAAGCCTATATAAGAGGCTCTTGTCATTGTATTGGGATTATTGCTTAATGAATGAAAATTTCCTCCATATTGTTCTCTTGGTGAGTGCAAGAAAGATCTCTTGGTGAGTTCTTCCCCTTGAGATCTCTTAGTGAGTTCTCTAGTTATCTTGTTTTATTTATTTGTTTTCTACATGATATTTTCCCCACTAGAGAATTCCCCAAAAGCCTCTCTCCCTTTGCTCTTGCCTCCGGCCCAAGGGAGTTCCCCCACCGCCGGCCTAGCCCCATCCCGCCGCCCACCACCTTGCCGGCCAAACCCCTCATACGCCTCATCCCAGAATTCTCTCCCAACCTCAAATTAGAGTTTGAAATTTCAAAATTTGAAATATTTCCTAATTTGGAAATCCAAATATGGAAAGTTTTCATGATGAAAGAAAAAAAGAAATTCAAATCTAATTAGTTTGGATTTTGAAACTCTCGCCACGTCATCCAATCAAGCATTAACTCCCATTATTTTCTCCACAAATTGCTCTCCCTCTTGAGCATGCCGCCGGCCCCCCCTTCCCCCAATCAAGCCCCCATTAATTGCTCACTTAACTTCCTTAATTCTAATTTGAAATTCAAATTAGAGAGCCTTTATTTTCCCTCCCATTGGAATTAAAACTGAAATAATTTCAGTTTAATTCCTCTCCCAATTCCCTCTCCCTCTCATAAAGCCGCCGGCCCCCCCTCTTGAATGCCCCCATTAATTTCGGCATTAAACCTCCCTCCTCAATTGGAATCCTAATTAAATTCAAAATTGTTTCCCTCCAATTTCACTAAAACTGAAATTAAACTTCAGTTTTTTTTTTTTGAAATTCTCCTCCCTCTCCCATCCATACCGCCGGCCTCCCCTTGGATTCTCCAAGCCGCCGCCCACTTTCCCCATCCTGTTAGAGGTCTTCTTGCGGCAACTACTTAGCGCCTTCTCCATGTTTCATGGCGGATCCCGAACTCGAATGGGGACTAGTGTTTGATGCTCAAGGAAACCTCGACGTACTACGCTCTCCTTTCTTTGACGCCGGATTCGAATCCGACGAAGACACGGTGGGGGATTACTTGGAACGGATTCTTCCCTCTCTCACCAAAGTTATTGATAGACAACGGCCGGAGTACAATTGGTCTATCGACGGGCGATCTTCCACACATCTTCCAAATCCGGCGCCCTCCTCTCCTCTACGGATCTACGGCATTGTCTTCCTCGGAGTGGTCTCTTCACTAGCGTGGCTCTTCTTCTCCCAACAAGCTTAGAGATCGGTAAATGAGAGCGGCCTCAAGGTGAGCCATCGCTTTGTTAACCTTGGGATTCTCGTTGATCTAGTCATTCGCTTTGCTTTATTGGAGTCGTTATTTTATTGATCTTGTAAACTTAGTCGAATTATCTTGCCTAAGCGTGGTTAACTTCCAAGATCTCCTTTGATTTGTCAATTTCGCAAAGCTAGAGAATGTACGTTCATTATTTTACATAACTTCTATTAATTTCATAAGATTTGATTCCTGGATTCACATCATTTTTACTATTAAATGCAAATATGATAGTTCACTAGAAAGGTTTAGAATTAGACTAGTGACCAAAACTCAATTGCATGTTATTGATTATTTGGAAGTCTTTGCTGAAGTTGCTAAAATGAATACTATTAGATTTCTTTTTAGCAGCTAATAGGGATTGAAAGGTATAATATTTTGATGTGAAGAATACTTTTTAACATGGTGACATTAAGTAGGAAGTATATATGGGTGTCCCATTAGGATTAAGCTCAAATATAAAATGAAATGTGTGCAAGCTAAAAAAGACATTGTATGGATTGAAACAATCTCCAAGGGCGTGTTTCGAAAGGTAATGCTCAACATGGGATATAAATTAAGTTAAGAAGACTGCATTATTTACGAAACATGTTTTCAAGGGGATTCTTCACACTACTAGTTGAGCTTAACTACATTATCATGACAGATTGTGACTTGAAAAATGGAGAATTTCAAGAAAAGATTGCTTTAAGAATTTGAATTCAAATAATTAGACAAGCTAAAGTACTTCCTTGGCATTTAAGTTTCACATTCTTGGTATAGAATCGTCATATCATTATAAAAATACATTATTTACATGTTGAAAGAAATGAATTAGTTAGGATGCAATCTTATAGAGATCCCTATGGAATTTAATTATAAACTTGGAGATATGCCATAATACATAACATCATAAAAATTTTCTATTAGAGACATATGGGAAGACTTATTTGCTAATCACATAGTAGACCTGATGTTGTTATATTGTTTGTGTGGCGAGTCAATTCATACATGATCCTAAAAATTGCACTTCAGGGTGGTATATATAATTTTATAATATTTGAAGGGAACTCCAAACAAAAGAAGTCTATTTAAAAAGGAGAAGTCTTTGATTCATACAAAGATGTGGATTATGTGGGTTCTATGGTTTACAGAAGGTCAAATTTAGGATATTGTAACAAGATCTAGCAAAAAAGTTGAATTTAGATTTAATATTATTGGGGAACTACAAACTATTATGGTTAAAAAATATTCTGAAAGATTTAGAAGTTAAATGGAAAAGTTATGTGAGGCTCTATTATGATAACAAGTGCAACAGGACCTTACAAAGCATTTTGAAGTTGATAGGTACTTAATTAAGGATAAACTTAGTTGTGGTTTACTCTTTACTCCATTTTCAACCACAATGAATAATTTGTTGAAATTCTCGCCAAGAGATCATCAAGGGCTGTCTTTCAGAAATTATCAGGTAAGCTTGGAATGGATGGCATCTATTCATTTGCTTGAGAAGATGGGGTGAAACACTGTATAATTTTCTCCAATTGGGACCCAAAATCACCAAAACTTTCACCCACATTCTTTCCTTGTCCACTGTCACCTCATTGATCCGTGGGATCACTCTCTACTCATCAATCCTTGCATTGATATAATTATTATGTGATTATTGTTCTTCCTACTCATTAAACTATAAACTATTGTAACAATTTAAATATTATTCTCTCATTTTATATGTTTTTTATTAGAAGATCTCCTAGGAATGTTGAAATACTACACAACTTTTTAAATGAATGACTTAACCAATTCTCTCCAGTTTTTGTCATTTATTATAACTCTATTAACTTTGATGTTTTCCCCCTCAAACAACAAGGCCCTTTAGAAATCCATTGACAACTTCATCATCTTTTGCTTAATTTAAATTATTTGGGTTTTTCTTTATCCAAAACTTTCACTATTCATTCATGTTGCGTGCCATATGTGGTTTCATATATGTGTTCAAGGTTTTTTTTTTTCTTCACATGATTTCTAATCATATTATTTTTGGTATCTTTTTCTCACTAAATTTTCCTAATTATTTTATACACTCATTTTACTTGGGCATCTTCTATTTTTCATTATACATACCCAAACTACTTAAGTATATCTACAACAACAATTTTGATGGAGAGATTACATCTCTAAATCTAGTATCTACGACTACGAGTTAGACTAAACATGAACTTGAAGTTGGAAATAAATGCTCAGTTTGAACTCGATTAGAAATCAAAGCATTCAACTGGATTCAAAATGATTTGACTTCGAGTTGATTTAAAATTGTTTTCTAATTTACTCAATTTTTTTTTTTAATTAAGTAGATATATAAATGTCAATGTTATATTATGTGTTAGGTATATTATGTTATATGCATTACATATTAATTATAAAGATTTAGTTTATCATATTTCAAGTCGACTCGAACTATATTTGAGAGTTTCAAAGCAATGTCTTAATTTATTTTGAGTTTGGAGTGGGATTCAAAATTAGTTAAAGTCAATTCTTGTTGGGTCAAATTTTGAGTGAATTTTGAGATTAGTGCTTTTTAGCATCCTTTTCCAAAACCATAAAAATACCTGGACTACCATGAGTGGGATGATGAATTTCCTTTTTGTTGGTTATTTAACAAGGGTGGATCCATATATGGTGTGACTAATTAGCTTGTCATTTCTATTAGAGGAATGATTGGTGTTTATTTAAGAAAATGAATTAGACCTTTTTATTTGCAAAATATTTATTTTTTGTTCCAAATGAGATACCAATTATATTAAATTCAAGGAATGTTTTTGCAAGTTTTCCATTAAAATAAAATTATCAGCCTTACCCCAACTATTTGGGTTTGTTCTATGAATCTTAATTTTTCATTCATTCTTGCTAAGTGTTGCATGAGATGTTAATATTATTCTTCAAAAATCAATTTGAATGAATCCTATCTTTGATATTAGGTTTACCTTTTTTTCTTTCTAATCTGTTGACTCTAATTTTATCTATCTAGCTAATGAGTGTAATTTTCTTCCTTTCATGCACATATCAAATTTTTCAAAGTCTATTTTTTAATTATCTTATCTTCATTGTACATTACTTCAATCGTTGATTAATATAATCTTTTATTAATATGTCCTTCATAATTTTGCTACATTTTCATCTTCATATTCTCATTTCCTTCACACTAAATTTAGTTATTAATAAATTTTTAGTGCCTAACACTTGGATCCATTTAATATTGGTGGTTTAATTGTAATTTTGTAAAGTTTATGCCTAAGTATTCATTATTTTATCTTATTGCATAGTACTCACGCTTCTCTATTTTAGTCATCTAATTTTAACTATTGAAGCTATCATATCTTCATCTTTATCTCTGTTCTTTTATATAATAGATCAAAGATGACTGACCTATTGCTCATAGTTATCACACTATGTTCTAATGAAATTGAATAATAATTGTTTAACTTCATACTCACTAAAATTATATATCATCTACTTTATCTATCTTCTACGAATTCAAAGTATTTTTTTAAACATTTTTTTCATTATTCTAAATTTTCACTTATTTATCTCACAAATTAGAAATATGTGATTACAAGAAAATCTAAATCAAAACACCTCACTTTAACTATCTTTTACAAGCATCTTCATAACCAATAAATGATCTAGAAAAAGGCATAAACTAAAGTATCTCAGTTTGAATATCTATTACAGGCATTTTCATAACCATTACAAAAAAGATCCATAATTAATCTTGATTATTGATGTAGAACTACTATAGTTAAAAAACTCTTTAGTCAGTCTAAAAAATACTAATCTGATTTGGGTTTGTAGCTTGCATTGGTTGAGACAAATACCTTAATTACGAAGCAAAAGCTACAACGAGAAATTGTGGCAGTAGGCCTTTACCCGAGGCTGTAGTTGTAGCGGGAAGACATGCAACAACGACTCAGCAAACTGCTGTAGTAATTATGGAAACTGGAATATCAGAGGACAATCGTTTAAGCTTCACATCGTAGTAATGATTCTAACTCCATATATATCAGTTGGAATTTAATATGCTGAGCTGAAACCATGCAATAATGAACTTGACCTAATAAATTATTCAAATCACTAGAGAACACATTTTGTTTATGTAAGGGACATTATCATAGGTATGTTTTTATACTTATAATGAACTATGAAACAAATATTAAGAATCAATACACATAAATTGCATTCTCAATGAATACATACTTTCCTATGTTACACCGATACATCTATTTATGAAAGCATGCTATATTCGATACACCGATACACGGATACGCCTCCGATACATCACCGATACGTGTCGGATACGGTGTTGCCATATCCAATTAAAATACTATTTAATTTCAAAAGGACACACGTATCCGATACGCGTGTCCGTTGAACAACAAAAAAAATCTGAAAAAAAGACCCGTCGTATTTACTTCCGTGGCTGCGAGCGAGATTCTCTCATTTCTGAGATGGATTTGAGTCTCTTGATGATATGAGAATATTAGAAATTGTTAATCTTTCAATTGATGAACCTGAATTAGAAGCTGTGATATTTATTAAAGATGATATAGATGTTCAAAGACAAACCACTGAAGAAGCTAATCATATCATTCCTTCTATTGAATAGTTGAAAATTCATGTGCTAGATAATTTATGTTTATGATTTTGTTATTATATTAGACATTTAATGCTTACTTTTATTTTGATATTATAAGCTACAAGGCTACAAATGATGTTACTTTCATTTTTTTTTTCTAATTTCAAATCATATGCTTTGATTGCTTTCTTAATTATTATGTATGATTTATAAATTATAATGTCGTATCCGCGCCGTACCCGTATTCTGTATTTATAAATTATCATGTTGTATCTGTGTTGCTGAATCCGTATCGATGCAACATAGTTACTTTCAAATTTGCAGCGAATTCAGTTTTTATTTCCTGCAACACTTTGATAATTGGTTTTGCGGCATTTCTTCAGAGAATCTAATGGTATCTTGACCTAATATTTAGCAATTTTTATTGCCATTTTTGTTACCTTCGATATAGTCTTGTGAATTTTGCTATTCCTTTGAAGGTTGATTAAGAAGATTTTTGTTAATTAGCAGTTTCTGTTAATTGGGCTTTTTCATTAAAAATAGGGGTTTAAAGATATACAAAATTGATCAATTGATTCTTGAACAAAATTCTAATAGGAAGTGTATTTTTTATTTATTTGTACTTCCTGGATTCAATTCTTGATCAAATGGGAGATTTCAAAATTTTTATAAGAGAGTTTATCTAATTGTTCAATCACGAGGCTTGTTTGTGGCGATTTCTTCCCCTTTCACTAGTTTTCTTTTTCTAAATTTTGCTATTTATTTGATGGCCTTATTAATTTTAAGACAATTTGATTCAATCTAGGTGGATTGAAATCATTTGTATGATTTTATTGATTCTGAATTTTTAGTAGATGATCATTAGATTTGTTATCTGAATTTGTTTACCTCATGTTTTGTGTTTTCAAATATAGTAATAAATAGTTGTTAAAATTTAAGATCATGTGAACCCTAAAATTTAGGCATACTTGTTACATCATTTCTGGGATCATTTATTAAGTCTTCAATAGAAACTCAACTCTAGAACATCCTACATCAGTACTTTGATAAGTTGGTGTTATTTTTTAGAGATTATTTTGTGCGGACACTGGACACAGAATGTCATCTAGAGGCGAATCAGGTGCAACCACGTCATCCAGTACCGAGCCGCGGTACCGAGTAGGGGGTGACGTGTCGCATTTTCATTGGGCTCTCGACGGCGTTCGGCGTCCGCACAGAATAATTCATCGTTATTTTTAGAGGAATGGCCAAAGCAGCAGCTTTATTTGTAGGCTTCCTCAGGGAGGGGTTATTTATCATGAGAACTTCTTAACTTCACTTGTTTTGTGATTGCTGCTGCATATTTTCCATCTTGATCAGATCTGCTTTATAGTTCATCATCCCAACCATTTAGACCTAACGTACTAATATTTTTTTAGTCTTATCTTTTACATGCGACGTGCTAACTTTAATTAATTGCGCTAGATCACCGGCCAAGTCCTCATAGTCAGGTCTTAGAAGAGTTGGAGTCGCATCTTTTTCTGAATGGACTCGTCTTAGCTTTCGGCTTGCGGAACGAAACTGCATGGTGCAGACCTGCAATCTAAGGCTCCGTTTGGGACGGCTGTAGTTATCGGTAAAATAGGTTGTGAAGTTGTTGTCCAGAAAGCTGTTTTATAAATTTGCAGTATATAAATCAATAAATTTTATTTGGGTAGTATAATTGTCGAGTTATTGTGATGCTGTTGTATGATAATAAATTACCTTGATATATACTCTTCTATATATTGATATGAAAAAAAAATTAAAATATAAATGTTTTAAAATGTATATGATAACAATCTAACAAATCTGAACTAAAATGATCGACCACTTCCACACGAATTGGGGCAATAGCGTCATTTTTGTCCTTCGCGTAGTGCGGGAGGTAAGGTTTGGTCGCGGGAAGCATTATTGATACTTATTGACACAAAATTACTGAAAAAGCATTATCAAAGTCGACCTAGGTGCGAATGATCTGACGGAAAGTTGTATTATTGATTATGGGATCTGCTTATTTAAAGCCAGTTTGATGGTTTTGTCAGATATTAGAAAGAAATAAAACACTTCACACAAATAAAGTCAACATCAATCTTATGCGACATGTTTTATAAGAAAAGTTATGATTGCTAAATTCTGTTGTTATTGATGTATTATGACTTCGGATTGCAAATGAGTTTTGTCGAGTTTGAGTCATGTATTTTTTGAGTTTGATTTGTTTGTGTAATAATAGGCTTAAATTCGAGCTCATCATGTATCGAGCTTGAATTTGCTTGTCATTGTAATGGCGTACGAGTGTTCAAGTTCGGCTCATGAGTTGCGACGGAAGCTCATTGGAGAAGACATAATCGATGATAATCAGAAAGTCGTTTGAGCAACATTTTTTAAACAATATATTTTTACTCAAAAATAGAAACGTTATCTTCAAAAGCTTAAAAATTGAAATCTGTATACGTTCATAGTGTATGTAAAGAGTACAATGAACGGTGAAAAATATTATTGTCATATTACGTGAACAGCGGCAGCACTCTTTGGACGTCGAAGCGGAGCTTTGGCACCTTTCTATACGATTCTGCCATCGCTTTTGCAATCGCCAATGGTCCATTTCACGTGATTTTGGATTGGACTTCGCCATGCTTAGTACGAATTACTGCACGCCAGTTGTTTTTGAAGACAAATTCTTATTATTGCCGATCAAAATGAAATATTTTTACTTGAAATTTTTTTTAACAGAAAGTTTCTAATAGTGTGGCTCATGATATAATAAAACACACATCATTTTAATAAGTTTGAACTCCGTTTGGTTGCTAAAGCTTTCAACTAACAGATCAAGTGCATGTGTATTGGAGAAAGCTTTATTTTTTTTATATTTAGGTCAATTAAGATAGATTCACACAACATCACATACATAAGATTCAAACACAAGGCCTCTTGGTAGCCTCATGTTTGCAGAAATTATTATATGCGGACGATGAACGTCATTCGGAGATCAATCAGAATGTGTCACGTCATCCCTTCGCTCCGTACCATTGACGTGATGTATTTTGGTCGGTCTTCGGACGACGTTCTGCATCCGGCCTCTGCACGGAATAATTTCTCTCATGTTTGAGATACACTTTCGTTATTAATATTAATATGTTAATAATTGCAATTAAGTTCAATTCATTCTTTTGTGAGAATAATGGAGAGATCTGAAAAGGGCAATGAACAATGGTGATTGAGGTCCACATTTTGTACTATTGGTTGATTATAAAAATCTCTTTATTCACCTCTTTTTCTCAACTTGTTGGGATGAGATAAAAAAGTCACATTGAACCAATTTGTTTTTCAAAGATATCACTATATTAGTGCCCCTCAACAATTTGGAAATCTTCTATAAAGCTTATTTACTGCTTTAAGTCAAATTGGCTTTTTTACTGCTTCTTAAAACAAATTTTTAGTAAAAAAAATTTATTTTTATACTACAAAGCTACTTTAAGAAACAGTAAGAAAATCATTCAAAATAAAATCTTAATTTTTAGTTAGATACTTTGAGGTGGTATCAAATTTTTGCCACTTTCAAAGAATAACCCCTCTGGTGCTTCTCACATCTCCCGAATGGTTTGATATATAAACTCATTTGTCAAGTTTATGAGGTTATTCATGATGCAATTTACTAGTGCATAATGATTGTTAAACACTCACATACCGTGTTTAAGACAATGCAAGAATTTGGAGAGTTCGGGATAAGGGAAAAAATCTTACAAAAGTACCTCCTCAGAATAAATAAAGAGTGACATGTTCAAATATTTCAAGATTGAGGAGGAGTTACATGATGGCTCTTAACTTGTCCTAGACGAGACAAATTGGATGACCAAACGATTTCTAAACGTGAAATGCTTATAGTCCAGTCATGCGGCTTGACAAGATGAATCCAACATGCCCAAGATTGTCGAATTTTGATATCATTAGGATATTTAAATGCCCAGTAAACGGTCCATGATTAAGAAGATCAATATCGGTCGTCCATTCAAACCACTCTCAACATACCCTTATCTCTCTCCTATTTATTGGTCATGTCACTCTCTGAAAAATATAATAGATTCCTCTATAAAAGCTTTGGTGCAAAAATTATATTTATTTTTTAGTATCATGAAGAAGCTATATGTTAGTTGCTCAAATATTTTATATTGTTTAATTTTAAAACATATCCTTTTAATTAATTATGTGATTTTATGCTTCATAGTTCTTTTTTATGTTTATTTTGTTATCACATATTCGGAGTGATGACATCATTATTATGTATGTTTTTTTTTTAATAAAATTAGTATTTATTGCATTATCAGGTTCAACTCCAATTGAACCATCGTACCGTGAACCTATCCTTTTTTTCAGTTTGTTGTCCGATCCAATTTTCATAACCTTGCGTTGGAGATTCCTACAACTTGATTTCTAACCCACAATTAAAATGAACATTGTTATTTAAAAAGAAAGGCACTCAGCGCATCTGCATAGGTTTCATATATACCCATTGTTGCATGTGCTTGTTATATTAATAGTATGTTAAGCACAACATTTCTTATTCATGACACTTTAGGTGGTGATGAACATGGGAGGCAAAATAAATGAGGAGAATATTAACAAAATTTTAAAAGAGTGTGGGGGCTAAATAAGGGAAAAAGTATTGAATGCTTTATAAAACTTCACTTTTTTCTCAATAGCCTTTTTAATGTGTAACTCGGAGAAAAGATTTGGAGTATTTTTTTTGATTTATTAGATTTATTTTCATTAGATTTATGCTTTTGATGAGAACCTAAGTTATTTAGATTTGGAGACAAGACTTCTTATAGGCACGAGTCGATATAGTTTATTACTTTAATCTTTAGGAGAATAGAAGTATTGGTTAAGGAGATTGCCTTAACGTTAGCTTCTTAATTGGATTAATGAGAGAGAGAGAGCGAGAGACTCAATCAAGAACTCGTGTTTTTATCATGTTATATTTACCAATGTATTCAGTCTACCAAAATTTTCTACGATTCGTAATATCCATAGGATTTGATTATTAGCTATGAGTTTCATAATCTTTGGAATTTAGAGCAACTTGAGATGGAAATATACACATGGATGTCATTTAGATGCAATTGAGATTGATCTCAACTAGTTTACTTGTAGAGGCATTATCATTCCCATTTTATTCAATAGTTTAAAGGCCCAAAGCATAGCATGTTATTAAAATTTATGATTAGGGTTCACACCATTAACATAAAATTCATTAGTAAAACTTTAATCTATATTTTGAAATGTCTAAGATAATTAAGAGTTTGGAATTAGAATTGAAAAAAAATAAATGAAGGATTTTTCATACCCTAGTAGCTCTAGTGGTGCTTTGTCCACTTCACTTCTTTTTATAATCCTAAGTGCTTCGTACTTTTGAGTCTACTATATATATATCACAGCTCTCCTTGGCTTATTGGTTGAGAGCTAAGGCTTCCGACTAAGGTTTCGTTTGGGACGACTTTTTTATTGCTTTATAAAACGGAGTTTTAGTACAAATTTTTTTATTTTTGTACTAAAACTCCGTTTTAGAAAGCAATAAAAAAGCTGTCCCAAACAAAGCCTAAGAGGTCTAAGGTTCGAGTCTATGTGAATATGCGTTGTATGTATGAGTTTGCCTTAAATGGCCTAAATGTCCAAAAAAAAAATCATATATATTTAATTAAGTGCTTGATAAATTTATAGAAAAAGTTAGTAAGAAAAATTGCATTAAAAGTTTAAATGTAATAATAACTATTGAAAATAAAATGATAAAATAAAAATTTATTTTGACTTATATAAATTAACTTTGACATCATTTAGTGATTATCTAATTTAAATTATATATATATATGTAATTTTTTTTAAACAGCCTCAGCACAATTCCCCAAAGAACCACAAGAAAACCCCCAAATCCCCTCGCAAACCCATTCCATATTTATTTGATTATTTCCGTCTTCCGCTCTCACTCTGCAGCACCACATGATGCATCTCCTCGCCACCTTCTCTCTCAGATCTCCCCATTCTCCAAAACAACTCCTCTCTCCACCACCTCCCATCCTCTGGTCCTCCCCGTCCTTTTCAAGCCTCTTCTCCGTTATAGCTTCTATTATAAATAGCCACCAAAGATTCGAACTTCCCCTCCTCCAGACTCCACCGCATCTCAAGGCGTCGCGTTCGCATTCCATGGTTGATGCCCTTAGGTTCTATATTTACATGTTAGTTCTCCTAGCTTATCCCTCGAAAGTTAGCTTCTTGATTCGACGTGGCGTTCCTTTAGGGTCGCAAACTTGTCTCCTTTAGTTTTTTTGGGGGTGGAGCAGCGAAGTTCGCGGGGAGAGAGAAATGGATGGCAATCTTGGCAGAGGGTTAATTTCCAGGAACAGAGTGAGATAGAGAAGAAGAGAGGGACTGGATTGTGATCTGGTGTCGCTTTGGTGGCCGCCGGGATTGACAGTACCGGGCCGACGGCTTGATTTACCGGTGAACGTCGGTAACATGGCCTCGGCTTCAACTAATGGGGAGATCCCGAAGGGTAACATGTGGGATCTTGACCAGAAGCTAGATCAACCCATGGATGAAGTGGCTGGAAGGATACGGAGCATGTACAGGGAGAAGGTGGATTTTCACTTAACTGCCAAATTACATTTTTTTTTTAAACGATCAACCGGCTATGCCATAGTGCATAGAAACTGGAAAGATTAACAGTACTTGTCATCGTTTTTTTAATTTGATATTGCAGTCGGATAGTCTGACATCTAGATGTAATTAGAATAAGACAAATATTATTTATGCAATTGCGGAACAGCTGATTAGGCTTCTCGTTTGAACGGCTTTTTCTGCTTCTAAAATCAGCTTTTTAGTCTTTTTAGTAGAAAGTTGTTTTACAAGGGGTAAGAAATTCATTCCAAACAAAATTTTACTGTTTCTTAAAACAGTTTTTTAGTACACAATTTTTTATTTTGTTCTAGAAAGTTGTTGTAAAAAACAATAAAAAAGTCGTCCCAAATGAAGCCTTAGTTCACTGTTTCTAGTTTTTGAGCAATTGGGCAGAAGATGAGGATCCTCAGCCGGATGAGTGATTTTACTCTTAGATAGGATATGAAACGAGCATATACGTGAAAATGTTGGAGTAACTCTAGTGGAAGATAATAGAGAGACCAGGAAGATAATAGACAGAGTGGTCTTAGATAACCCAGTTAGGAGAGTAGATGCATTAGATTTGGCTTATCTTAAGAAAGGTATAGATAGACCTAATAAGACTTGAATATAAAATATTAGAAATGACTTTTCTTTGTTAGAATTAAATTAGAATTTGACCCTTAGGGGCTGTTTGGTAGAATCTAGGAATTCATTTAAGTGGGATTTCGTAAATCCTCAAAATCCCGATTTACGAAATCTTGATGGGGTTAAATCCTGAAAATTGTTTGATAACCT
This sequence comes from Dendrobium huoshanense, assembly GCA_016618105.1. NCBI lineage: Eukaryota > Viridiplantae > Streptophyta > Magnoliopsida > Asparagales > Orchidaceae > Dendrobium > Dendrobium huoshanense. The sequence goes on from CM028352.1 coordinate 11,893,239, forward strand.
TCATGATAAATTCTATGTAACTATTTGGCTATTCTATTCAAGATTTAAGGAGGTTGAAAGATTTGGGCGGAGTTTCTTTCTTCCCGCGCCAATAGAGCCAGAGGATTTCGGAAATCCGCCGAACGAGAGGATTTCGGGAATCTTGTATTTACGACGAAAAGGCCAGATTTTTCATCTACGACGGCTTTCATTTTTCATGAGATTTGGTTTTGCATTTTAGGCCGTTTGGCTGGATTTCGCCTCAAATCTAGCCTAAATCCGTATACCAAACAGCCCCTTAACAAGATACAATGGAGAAAAAAGATTAATGCAGTTGATCCCATGTAGTGTAATGAAGGCTTGATGTTGTTGTTGTTGGGCAGAAGTTAGAAATTGCATATGTTAATTTTGATCTTTTGGGAGTTAATGCTGTGGTAGTTCAAATATGTTCTCACTATTCGTTGTAGAGCATCTTTTTTGTTTTCTGAATTTGTTTGGAGTTAATGATGCTGGTGACTCATGTGCTGAAATGATGTCCTTTTCCATGCAGAAATCATCATCATTGGTGATTTTGCAGCTTGCATTCCAGAGTTTAGGTGTGGCGTTTGGTGACCTCGGCACATCGCCTTTGTATGTTTTCTACAACACATTTCCCCATGGATTGAAGCATGAAGATGATGTAGTTGGGGCTCTTTCTCTGATTATATACTCGCTTACTTTCATTGCTCTCCTCAAATATGTAGTGGTGGTATTGAGGGCTAATGATAATGGCCAAGGTAAGGTATATTTATATATTTGTCTTGAATTTTAGCTGCGTATGAAGGTTGTTTGATGGAAATTATGAACTTGAAGATTTCATCTTTTAAAAATTTTTTTTTTTTTCTGGATGAATGAATTCTTCTAGATGCGATTTATGAATACACAACATAGAATAAGCCAGGAGTAGAAATTACTGCATCCTAAGTGATCTTGATGTCACGGGTTTTAGTCAAGAAAACAGCCCCCAATTTTGCTATATATTTCTCTAAATTGGAGAAAAATTTCCATCCTTAGATGTTTTTGTTTAGAAGTGAGGGATAAATAAGATAATTTGCCAACCGAAAGCCATATTTCTACTGGGTTAGAAGCTATTTAAACTTGAATCCTTACTTGTCTTTGTGGATTATAGGTGGAACCTTTGCTCTTTACTCACTACTCTGCAGACATGCAAACATAAAAACCATAGCAAACCAGCATCACACAGACGAAGAGTTAACAACATATAGCCGTTGGACTTTTGAGGAGCACTCACTTGCTGGAAAGGTTAAGTGCTGGCTGGAATCGTATGCAATTAATAAGAATGCGATTCTTTTTCTTGTCCTTATTGGAACATGTATGATGATCGGGGATGGAATTCTTACTCCAGCTATATCAGGTGTTCATTTTAATTTTATCCCTTTGAATTATCATGTATCGTTTAATTCGACAAAGATATTAATGAGATGCTTTTTTTGTTTAGTTTCATTCATCATGGAAATTATCAGTAAATGTTGATCATATAGATCATATGTGCGTGTAATCTTCTTTAGTTACCATTAGATACCGTAGATTTAATCACAAGATGTTAGGGTAGGGTTTGAAGCTTTATTCGTCTGATTTTCTGATTTTCAAACGCTCGTATGCATAAAAAAAATAAAAAAATGTGCTGAGCAGGCATATCTAACATGATCTCCAAAAGCTTGGAATAGAAGTTAGGTTCAGCTTATGCATTCGTTTGCTTGAAGGGTATGCCTCAGTGTGGAAGGAATAAAAACTTCTGCTTGCTTTTATTTGTAAAATAAGCTGGAGACCATTAGTTCCTTAAAATTAGGATATATAAGTGATTAAGAGACAGGGTTTAATACAGTGATTGGATTCTTGAATTGTCTTTCTGTAGGATTTATTTCTTAGAGAGGGAGGAGTTTTTCTTTTTCCTCTTTAGCTTCTTGAGAGAGAGGAGAGAGGGAAGATGATGAGGACATAAGCTGGAGATTCTTGCGCGTCTATGAGAGGAGACATCATAGATCGACGTCTACGATTAGGAGTCTTTACTTGTCATGCATTTTATGTATTTATTTTATTAATGTTCTAATTTTTATCATTGTACCCTTGAGAGGGATTAGTTCGTGTTGTAGCCCAGAGGGCAATTTAGTCTTTTGTTTTGTTCCTTGAGGCCTATGTATGGAGGCCCTAGCTTTTGTATTGAGACGATATGATTTTGAATGAAAATTTCAGCACTTATTCATTTTCTTTGTTGTGAGCTCTTGAGAGAGGAGATAACCCTAAGAGAGGGCCAAGCAATTCACGTCAGCCTCCGGTAGAGTCCGGGCTCGCAGTTTGTATCCGTTCTTATTCCTTACTCCCCTTCCCTCTTCCCCATACGGCCAACTACCCCCTTCCCCCTCCCAAATTCCGGCCAAACCCTCTCCCTCCACGTAAACCGCCTGCCAACCTTCACCAAATCCTCCACCTGCTAGCCGTACTCCACCCAAAGTCCCAAACCGAACCCCTCCATAGCCATCGGCCCCTCTAGGGGTGCAACCGAGTCAAGCCGGCTCGCGAGCCTGCTCGAGCTCGACTCGACAGCAGGCTCGACGAGTCGAGCTTATCGAGCTCGCGAGTCGAGCTCGAACACTATATCGAGCTTTATAGCTTATCGAGCTCGAGCTGAACAACCAGTTGATCGACGCTCGTCGAGCAGCTCGTTTCGCCGGGAAAAAAAAAATTGTCGAGGGAATATGAAATCAGGGAAATGCTGCAGATGCGGGAAAAAGGATGACGAGCAGTAACGCGGACAGCGACAACGGACGGGAACACACAATGCAGGAGTCGGCAGAGATCTCCTGCAACAAGCTCTAAGCGGTGGGGCTATTGCTATTGCAGCAAACTTGTTCGGGCTCTGTACGTCCAGCGGCGTCAAGTTGCTATCTCCGCCCGAAGCTTGTGGGCAGCTTCCCTGTCGAAGGGTGGCAAAGCCGGCGTTGATGTTGCCGTCGTTGTAGATGCCGGAGCGAAAGAATTGGCACTGAGCTTGTCAACTCCATCGCGAGAAGCAAGAGTGAGAATATTAGCACAGGACACCGTTGCACCGACTGGGAGAGCAACGGCGCGGAAGTCGACGCGGACAGCGACGCAGACGACGAACGACGGAAGCTAGTGATGACGGACGACAGACGCGAACGCGCGAGCAATGACGGACGCGGGCACGCTAGCTCGAGCTCGAATCGCGGCTCAAGAGCTCGACAAGCTTTTTTTTCCTCTGTCGAGTCGAGCTCGGCATTTGACAGATGAGCTCAGCTCGAACAACCCTTGACTCGAGCTCGACTCGACTCGTTTGCACCCCTAGGCCCCTCCCAAGCCCAACCCTAGCTGCCGACCAAGCCAAACCCATAATCCCCTTGAATTTCAAAAACTTTCCAAATTAAAGTAAACCTATTTTGTGAAGTTCCCCTAATCATTACAATCTGAAATTAAAGTTGATTTAATTCCAAATCGCACATTCATTGCATGTAGACACATTCATTGAATGTGGACACCCCTACCCTCCCTCCTTTGGCCGGCCCCCCTTTATCTCTCTCTTAATTAATTTCTCCCCTTATTGCTCTCAATCAAAGCCCCTCCTATCAAGGTGTGCCGCCCCACATATTCCCAATTAGAGGAGATTCGAATTTCAAATTATTCCCTCCTCCACCTTGAAATCTGAAATTAAATTTCAGATTTTTTAAATTGGTTTTCTCCTCCCACATTAAATCCTAAAATATGAAATTAAGGCTAGCCTCTCTCCTTGCCTTGGTCGACCACCCAAACCCCTTCCTCCTCCCTTCTATCTCTTCACCCTTGCTTCATACACCATCCAAGGAAGAAGATACATCATCCATCAGCCTACTTATCCACGTATGGCTGATCCCAAGCAAGATCATATATTTGTCTACAATAATCAAGGATTAGTGGATGTTCTTTGTTCCCCCTTCTTCGATATCAACTGAGGAGATTGACCAATCCGCCAAAGACTACGTCGACCGGATCTTCTCCTCATTGACTACCGCTCTTGCAAACATCGGCGTCCCATCCAATGGCAAATCCTCCATCATCCACCGACCTCCTCTTTCCCGGATAACTCTTCCTTGAGTAAAACGGTAAGCGCCTTCTGTATTTTGGTAGCATCATTATTGTTGCGCAAATTTTTCTTCCGCTAAAGCCCTCAAGAGTGTGAGTGATGGAAACTCAAGGTGATTGGTCTAATTGTTAACCGGTGGATTTTTGTTACTTGCACATCTAGTCTTACCGTAATTTTGATGTTATTTTAATTGTCCTTCTAATCTATTTTGTAACCGCATGCGAAAACAAAACAACTAGGAAATCCTAGAATCTTATCTTATGAAACATTGATTTTAAAATTGACAAGCTTAACAAATTTTATTAAATTCCTACAATTCCCCAACCTCCTATTTGTTTCACGTCATAAGAGGAGAGGGAGAGATGGCTGAAATCTAAAGAGGATATCTGTATTGCTTGGCTTTTGGCTTAATTTCTCTTTTCTATTATAGTGAAGCCTTATTTAAAGACTTCTAATGGTAGCGCAAGAAACAAAATAGGAAATACAAATGGCTACAAAAGAACCTAACTAAAAGAAAGTACAATGTAGTAATTCTTGAATGAATCACAACAAACTCCACCTTGGTCATAGATCTACAAAACATCTATGTCTTCTTTGCTGCCTTGACTATGTTGGCGTCGTCCTTAGGCCTAACTCCTTTTCTTTTCAGTAGATCCGGGTAGTTTCTTTTGAAATGCCCTTCCTTATGGCTGTGGAAACATTTCTTACAGGACTCAAGTTTTCCCTTGCTACATGAATGTTGCTAATGCTTTCATCTTTGTCCTCATTTCTACGCTGCAATTGTTTGGACGCCAAGACTGACTTCTCCTCAGTCATGGTCAACGTTCGCTTGCCATATAGTAATGCATCCGCTATATCTTCGTATGACTTAGGTAAAGAACTTAGAAGGATAATACCTTGATCTTCTTCCTCAATCCTTACATTTACATTCTTAAGATCAATGATGAGTTTGTAAATTCATCAATATGTTTTTCAGGTCTTTACTTTCTTCCATATGCAACATGTATAGAGCTTTCTTCAGGTATAACCTGTTGGCCACTTTAGTTACTCCGATCTTTTCACGTATATGCTCATTTTGTATCCAGTCTCTAAGAGTAAAACCACTCATCCCCCTAAGCATCATCATCTCTGCAACACTTAACTTAATATTATGCTTCTCTTTTAATGACCAATATTCTGCATCATAAAACATTACAGATCTAACCACTATCTTATAGAATTTTCCTCTAAGTTTGAGGATTTGGTATATATATCAAACAAAAATAGGAAACTGCTATAGTGCCAATTACAGGATATAAGCAAAACGGGCAGCCAAAAAAGGAAAAATAGCAAAAGGCAATTCGTGGAGCAGAATTGTAGAAGTGAATATCGCACATGGAAGGAATCAACAGTTACTAATTGTGTTATAGTATCACCAGCCTTTAGGAGCTGCTCCTAGCTACGGTGAATGAACCAAGAAATGAAAAAAAAGGTACGAAACAATTAATAGTTCCTATAAATCTTTAAATTGGAACTGAATTTCCTAATATGAGTACAACACCAATCAATGATAATAACCAAAACATCCAAAACATCTTCTAAAATAGTGACTGAATGCTGAGTGGAAAGAAAGCAATAGAACTGACAAACAAGATATATAATTTCATATTGATGCCTCTCGATCATTTAAGCTCAATTGTGATTCAAGTCATTCTTGTCAAAACTTGGAGGAATTCTTGAATGCAAGAGAGAGAGGGAGAGAGGCAGAGAAAGGAAGAGGGTTTTATTAATTCATCTTGGAGCTTACAGAAGTTCTCAATACATCAACCTATAACCTATTTATTGAATGGAAATACCGCCTCCAATCTCTGGTTCCGTGTAATACTGCGCGTTCGGCTACTCCACCAGATCATTCAAGAACAACCCGTCTCTGCTCTGGCATGCACCTCCTGACCCGCGTGCTCCGATCCTTTATGTGGACAAACCTAAGGTCGCATAATCCCATCAGTTTCTCACTCGAATGGAACCCAGGCCTGCGTAGCCCCTGCCTTGCGCTCTGCGCTTGTGCATACACGACTCTACCCACACGCTCCACACCTTGCACACCTGCAACCCGCGCGCCCGCGAGGTCTGCTTCGGCCCACCCGCACTCCTGTGCGGCAGCTCGCCTACATGCCGATTGCGCCACACCCAGCTTTCCTGTGTGAAACTTATGCACGAGATCCGCTCTCTCAAGCGTGAATAGTCACGCGTGCCGATCATAGCACACTTTTTGCTCGATCAAGCCATCCCAGATATCAAGCCCGTTGTGCCTGTGCGGCACTAGTAGCGACTACCTCTTCTCCCCTTTCTTTGATTAGAATCTTCCTCCACCTCTTGATCGCCTCAACGAGGCTCTGATACTACTTGTCAAAACGTGGAGGAATTCTTGAATGCAAGAGAGAGAGAGAGAGAGAGAGAGAGAGAGAGGTTGAGAGTAACAGGGAAAGGAAGAGGGATTTATTAATTCATCTTATAGCTTACAGGAGTTCTCAATACATCAACCTATAACCTATTTATAGGGATATATACATGGTGTGGTGTCTTGTTGTTGACCCGTACACTCAAAAAACTTGAAAAGACAAAATCGGCGATTTAAGCAACGCGCGTGTTAGCGTGGTGTGTCACTTGTAGGGTTAAAAGACCTTCGATCGCTAAACGGACTACGCCGTTATGATCAGAGTGTCAAATTCGTCTAAGAGGGAGCTCCTCACAATCAAATCAGACGAGAATGAGCAAAATCAGTGACTGACACTAAAAAAAAAGTGCGTGATATTGCCCAAACGACGTCCGATCGCCAAATGGACTTCGTCGTTGCATTCAGAAAGTCAACAATATCAAAGATGGATTGTAATTTTGTCCAATAAAATTCGCACAGGGAAATTCACTGCATCTCAATGGAAAATACACAAAATTTGAGGGAACGCATGTGAATCAAGTAGCCAACGTGCAAATTTCGAAACGTACAAATTTTTTATTCTTTTTTAAAATTGATATAATATATTATTATTTAATAAAAAAAAAAAAAGCAAATCAAAGCGCTCACCTCGTATACTGTCGAAGAATCTCGTAAATCGCGTTGAAATTCTTCGAAATCCGGCTGCCGGAACTCCTTCGCGTCTCTTCCTGTATATCCCATGACCGCAACTCTCAACCACTTCGTTAAAAAGAAACCGAACAAGGCCTTCGTTCGTTTTTGTTCTATGCTCAAGTGCCAAATCCCTCCTTAAGCTTCCACGCTCAAGATCCCATCTACAAGCCGTTCCCAACAACTTGCCCTCTGTCGACCTGACCTCCTTCGATCCAGCTGAATCTTCCCTACTAGTCAAGCCTAGCCGAACTGAACCCTCCCATCTGCGATCAAAATCACACTCCGATACTAGTCAATACTTTGTCAAACCTTCCAACTATACTTGTTTCCCCTCTCAAAGCCGAATCCAATCTGACAACTTGCTCGTGTTTATCCGATCGACTCCGTCTCTAATCTCCCTCTCCCACTCCTGCCTTCATCTATAGTCGCAGTTGCAGACAACTCACACGCAGCCCGCCAACTCCCTCATCTAGACGAAACCCAATATCAAGCCCGACGTTTGACTCGTCCTTACTGTACCGAAACTCCATATAGCCCAATCTCCCTCAGGCGCTTCCTTCGACACCTCCAGTATCCAGGTTGCACCTGATTTGTATGATCGAACGTTCCTCTGACCGTTAACTACTACCGAACCCCAAATCCCTTGCCCGATTCCCGTCGAACCATCGTATGTTCTGATCTTCCCTACAGCAAGCCGATTCATAGACACTGAACACTCAAGCCTGTCTGATCTACCCTTTGCTGAAATCTTCCACAGCAACTATAGATGTCCGATCGATTAGCCGACCCCTTTCCAGATTCCCCTATCTAACCTCTCATTTCTTTCTATTTGAAGGTTTCACCAAATACCACATCACCCCTCCTCTCAGCTGCGCACAACAAAGAAAAAAACCCAAATCCACCTTCAGCTCAAATCAACCCTCCAAAACAGCACTCAACCAAAACTTTTCGAACAAAAAACCCACCACACACTCTCTAAATCCAGATTAACCCAAATCCCTTATTATTATTATTATTATTATTATTATTAAAAGAAGATAAAAGAGACTAGGAAAATTAATAAAAAAAGAGAGAAAGAATAAAAAAAAGAGGGAAGATGAAATTTTCATGCATTTTGTCGTCGTCGTCATCGCATTAACATCACCGCCGCTATCGACCTTGCCTTCGCAAATGTATAATGACTTCAAAGCTCAAAAAGCCCCAAAATAAAAATCCTATTTTCGACGCTTACGGCGCATTGAAAAATCACCCATACACGCTTTTCTCTAGCGTGGTGGGAGGGAACCCGGTGTGACGCTTTCAGTGAGGCTGGTAGGCCCTATACATGGTTTTCTCTGGCGTAGAGGGTAAAATTTTAAGTACTCGTGTATGTGTCTCAGTGTCTGCAGGAAAACTGCATTTTCAAACAGGTACCCCTGAAGACTCATATGTGCCTTTCTCTAGCATGGTGATATCAAAGAGTACGGTCGCAGTATCGTACTATACATACTTTTCTCGTGGGAGATGCCGGGAGGCTGCCAAATTTTTTAGTGAACAGGGGACTTAAATGAACAACAGGGGACTGAACTTGTAGATTATCGAACCACAGGGAACTTTACTTGAACTAATAAACGCAAGTTAAAATTGAAAATATAAAATCCTAAATGATTCAAAGAACTCAAATGAACATCAACGAGTATTTGCAAGGACTTGTGTTGAACCAAAACTCCAATACACAGGTTGTTTATAAATATGTAATCATCAACGAAGACGATGAAAGACTCATAATAAGTGTATAGTGAGTCGTCTATGGGGAGTCACGAAAAATGCGTTATGAATTTAATGACTTACTGATATACATAAATAAGGGAGTTGCAATGAACATGACCTGCCTATGAACAATGACAAATGATTTATAACATTCACATCAGTCATGCAAGTAAATGCATCTGTCCTCTACAAGCAGAAGGATTTGAAATGTAGCGAGCACAATGATTTGAGACATTTGATGAATTTGAAATGAATGAAGTCTATATGTAGTTAATGTCATTAAAATAAGCACATTAATCTGCCAACAAACAATAGGCTATAAATGTCGTAGTCTTCCTACGACCGATGGCAGTTAGCTTGCAGATAAATGCAAGCCCTGCAGACAACTTCAACATGTGAGTAAACACATACAACTGTGCAAGTAGCAATGATCGACTATGCAATGCATCCTCAACTAAGAGGTATTTGAAGAATTTGAAGCAAATGCAGCTCGCATGTAACTAATGCCGCTACAAATAAATACACTAAGCTTCCTGTTGATGATAACAAAGACGTAGTGCAAGTGCAAGGTTCTCGGTAAATATATTTAAGCAGACGATGACAAACATACAAGAGATTCGCTGTGCACAGTAGCCCATCTATAGTTGAAAGTGAACAACACGTAGTAGATGCTAGATTATTCCTACAACCAATAGTAAATAAACATCCAACAGGTACATTAATCGCTTGCAAGCGTCTATGAGCCACTGCGGAAGATCCGTCATGAACACAATGTGGTGCATACAGGCAAATGCAAAAGAGATGTATTAAATACAAACACTTATAAGAAGCACTAAGAGATCTGTATGCAAAGCAACTTGCTTGCAGATGACAACATAAGGCTAAAAATGCTTACAACGGTCCCACCTACAAACAAAGACATAAAATGCATTATGCAATGATGGATTTACATCATACGTATACATGTTGTAATACATAAAATGCATTATGCAAAATACATGCAAATGCATACATCTCATGGGCCCCAACGAGCGTGTTATAGGTACACACGTGACGTCTGAGGATGCTCCGTGGGTAAAAAATGAACTTAAGTTCGAGCCCGATTATTCTACATGAATATATAAAAGTTGACACGACTTGAAACGTCAATCAAATATACGGTCGGGACATCGATCGATATATTTGTTTTATACGTTCATATTAGGCCTTAAAGGCCTATGAGAAAGAAAATTCACTAATAAAGGCATGAACTCGACAATGAACTCGACAATGAACCTAATCCTCTGTTAGCAGGTAGGCAGAGTTGATAATGCTCAATTAACTAAAATGAAATTGCATTTGAAAACCCCCATGATGATCGTATTGACATAAAGTCTCAATCCGAGGGGACCCCAAACATTTAAAAATGTCTCTCAAATGGCCACAAAAATTACAAAATAACAAAATTGTAAAATGTTTAAAATTGAAATAAAAATCAAAATATTTAAAGCAAAATATCAATCCACCCTACACAATAGTTTTCTAAGGTAAACAAACTTGAAAGCACTTCAGCTCACAAAGTGCAAATGTTTGGTTGAGAATATCACTATGATTAATTTTCAATCTGTCTCTTACCAGTAAGGACGTGGCATGTGTCCTCTAACCGGTGATTTCATCACCAAATGACACCACATATAAATGATTATGACCGATCCTCTGACCAAGTGATTTTGCCGTCAAATGATATCATTAAGTTATGGTCTTGGTCAGAGCCCGTATGTTCTCAACAACAACAACATCAACATCAAGCATTTATCCCACTACGTGGGGTCGGCTACATGAATCCTTTTTCTCCATTGTGTCCTATTAAAAGTCAAATTCTCGTTTAAATCTAATAAAGAAAGGTCATTCTTAATATTTTCTAACCAAGTCTTTTTAGGTCTACCCCTACCTTTCTTAACATAAGTCAAATCTAATACCTCTACTCTCCTAACCGGGTCATCGCAAGGCTGCCGTTTTATGTGACCAAACCATCTAAGGCGACTTTCTCTAATCGTATCTTCTACTGGAGCTACTCCAACCTTTTCACGTATATGCTCATTTCGTATCCTATCTCTAAGGGTAAAGCCACTCATCCACCTGAGCATCCTCATCTCTACCACACTTAACTTAGTATTATGCTTCTCTTTTAAAGGCCAACATTCGGCACCATAAAGCATTGCAGGCCTCACTACCATCTTATAGAATTTTCCCTTAAGTTTGAAGAGCCTGTATGTTCTCCAATTGTTTTAAATCATTGAGCAATGAATCAATAAGAATTTCAGGGCACAAAGCCCTTTGTTAGCTAAGGTGGATTCACATTTATCCCCTTAGATAAATATTTATAAGGTACCCTTGGACGAAGCAACTCATGGCTGTCGACAAGGACCCTTTAGTTAGGTTTGGTCGACCACCTCCTCTAACTAAGTAGACCATGGACCATGATGGCCCGGGAAGACAAAACCATGGGATCTTGATTGGGCTCACATCATTCCCCCCACCATTTGCTTTAAGTGCAAGATGATGAATTTTCAATTTTAAATATTAACTTTTTAAATTCCAAAACTCAACTGCTACTATATGTTGGATACTATGTATATGTTTGACGACTAGCCTTAATTGAAAGTTCTCTCTCATTACCGGGAAGGATAATTAACTATAAGGGCTTGCACCTATAGGAAACCTAAACTCATATCTTAAAGTCCTCGCAAAATGAGGGCGAAATCTATAGGTTGTGTCTAATTCAAAACCCAATCTACCTTATGAAAATTTGCCTTGGAATCTCTACTCGTTAAAACTCTCCACGACGACATGAAGGAAAGAAAGTGATTGCGGAGAGGCTGGGGCGTGAATTTTCGGAGCCCGCACTTGCAAGAACAAAATAACCTAAAACTGGGCCAATTTATAGCAAATCTCTTGTTTGCTTCCAATTGGAGGACCTTTCTATTGTTTATCTAGAGCTTTGGAAGTGGATTCAGAAAATCATCAACATTAATTTCTTCAGGATTTAGGAATGTATACTATTGCAGCTGTTTGGTGATAGTACAACAGCTTTAACAAGAACATTTATGCAATCTTTTTTTTTTTTTTTTTTTTTTGTAAATATCTAAAAAATCATGTTTTGCAGTGATTTTGGCTTAGTTTTCTCTCATACATTTAAAGCATCTAGAATTGCTGAGTTATTTTTTTCTCTTTTGTACTTCAAAGAGCTTGACTTCAGTACCAACTATGCTATAGGTTAATCTGTATTATATCTGTACACTAAGAGTCTTACAGTGGATGTTTTATATAGGTTTTAATCACATGGTTAACTTAATTGGATGATATATGTTTTACATTAATATACTCTTCTCTTGAACTTACAATGGGAATTTCATTTATGACGTTTGTTAAACATGAAAAATGATATTTTAGAATACTGAACTTCTTGTCAGCTTAATTTAACTCATCATATCAGCTTAACTTAGATAAATTGTTCTACCTGTCCTTAGACATTTCTGTAGCATGTGCGCAATAATTATGACTTTACCTGTTTATTTATCGATTCCTTTGGTATACAAAAGTTTATGTGCGCCCCCGGTGACATCAATATTTGGATTGTATAAAGGATCATAAAGTATTATTTTGATGAATTGCTTGGCTTCTAATTTCATTTTCTAACTCTACGATAGTTCTATGTCCTTGCAGTTCTTTCAGCAGCTGGTGGGATCAAGTTGGACCACCCCAAGATAAGTAATGGTATCTGCATAATCTTAAAACTCTATTACCCGTGTGCTTTATGCTTTTCCTTGAAGTTTATATGTTTAAGTATCATAATTGCTAAAAAAAATAAATATATAGAAAATATTAACAAGAAAAGACTTAAAAAAAGTACCACACATTCTAACATTTTTTTTTCTTTTTTTATTTTCTAATTTTGATAGAAATTAGATCTCACCCAGAAAAATAATCTGTCTCATTCTTGAAAGAACAAAGCTTGAGTAGATTTTAGATCTCACCCAGAAAAATAATCTGTCTCATTCTTGAAATCTAATTTTGATGCCTTCCATAAACTAGAGGGTAGGCCTGGTCTGGTGACTAATTTACCTCTAGTGTGTTATGGAGATGCTCGGTTTGAGTCATGAAAACAACCATTTGCAAATACAGGAGTTCCATGCACCAGATATCTTTTTTTCCTAAATATTATTATCAAATATGAATGGTGAACCTATGTCCAGCTTCCTGATACTTTAACTGCAATCATGGAATTATCAACAATACAAAAGCAACTAATAGCCAGAAAAGATGATGAATCTAGAACTATTGTACTAAAGACATCGGTGTATTCAAATAAAAAAAAAAAAGATTTTCCAAGGATATTCCCAATGATTCTATTGGGATGTTTATGATAGGGAACAGTCGAAGATTTCAAGTAAATCTTATCAATTTTGGAAAAACAGTGAGAAATCTCCACAAATCTAATAGAAAATTAAAGAAAAACAGGAATTTTATTGCAAGAATCAAATAGACGGAAGAAAATAGCAAGATACAATTGATCCTCTATTCGAGAGGAGGATATTTCTCTCACAAATCTCTAGACGCCGCAAGAGCCCAATAGAAACCTAAGAGATATCAAATTTCAGCCAAATTTAAGATGCCCATGCCTTAACCCTAGGAAAACAAGCTATTTAATACATACAAATCAAAAGAAAATCCATAATCAGTCCCTACATTCAAATATCCCTCCTAACTCCCTCAAAAATCCTTCCTAAATGGCTTGTACAGGAGGCGGACATTTCCGCCTCTGTTATCGTAAGCGAACCGGCGGGATCGATCTAACAGTTTATTGCTTTATGAGTTTCAGCAAGAATATTTATACAGAGTTATTTTAAATTATCCTCTGTGTTCAGTTTTATTCAATTTAACATTTTGTTCTTTTTTTGCTTGAACCAGATGTGGTCATACTTGTTGCTGTTGTCATCTTGGTTGGATTGTTCAGCCTGCAACATTATGGAATTGATAGAGTTTCTTGGCTTTTTGCTACCATCGTATTCTTATGGTTCGTAATAATCGGATCAATTGGTGCTTTTAACATATGGAAATATGACAGTTCTGTTCTCAAGGCTTTCTCACCCGTATTTATATTCCATTTCCTTAAAAGAGGGCCCCATAGTTGGGCTTCCCTGGGAGGGATTATGCTTAGTATTACAGGTTAGATCCTTTCTAAGTATTCAAAATCAATATCTTTGACACTCCTGTTAAGTTCATCTGATGCCTAAATTGTCAAAGTAACTCGTTAGGAATTGAAGCCTTGTTCGCAGACCTTTGTCATTTTCCTGTACTTGCTATACAGGTAAATGAAAATCATTCAGGCATTCCTAGTTTTTTTTTTATCAACTGTAATAGCTAAAACAAGATTTTTTTTTTTTTTAACTTCTTTTGCAGCTTGCATTCACTCTACTTGTTTTTCCTTGCCTTCTGTTAGCTTATAGTGGACAAGCAGCTTACATTATGAAGAATCCAGGCCATGTTGCTGATGCTTTCTATCGTTCTATTCCAGGTAAGTTTGAATCATTTTATGATCGATTAGACTTGAAAATTTCTGCATGCATGGATAGCTCATTTTATCTTTTTTGTTTTAGAAATTGTCTATTGGCCTGTATTTATTGTTGCAACAGCAGCAGCCATAATTGCTAGTCAAGCCACCATATCAGCAACATTTTCTATCATTAAGCAGGCAGTTGCACTTGGTTGTTTTCCTAGAGTGAAGATTGTCCATACATCAAAGAAGTTTTTTGGTCAGATATACATTCCGTCTATTAATTGGGTCCTCATGGTTCTCTGCATTCTGGTGACTGCTGGATTCAAAAACAAAACTCAAATTGGATTAGCTTATGGTAAGGTTTTTGTAGCTATGTCTAGTGTCTGTTTTATATTCAATATGTTGATCCTAAAAATGCATTAGACTCAATATATTATTGTTAGACTGGTCCATTGGACCAGTCCAGTAGGACCGGCCCGTGCGACATAAAGGCGGAAACCTTCGGCCTGTAATTCCGCCGATCCCACCGCAGGAGCTAAGGGAGCTTGTTTGGATGGTTTTTTGAGGAAGTTTAGGAGGGAATTTGAATGTAGGGACTGTTTAGGAATTTCCTTTTGATTTGTATGCATTAAATACTTTGTTTTCCTAGGGTTAGGGCATCTTGAATTTGACTGATTTTGGGATCTCTTAGGTTTAGGTTTTGGGCTCTAGATTCTTCTAGAGATTGGGAGAGACCGATCATCGTCTCTAATAGAGGATCACTTGTTTCTTGTTGTTTTCTTTCATTAGTTGATTTCTTGCAATAAAATATATTGTTTTCCCCCATTTTCATTGGAGTTGGGAAGAGTTTCTCGCTGTTTTACGAAGATTGATAGGAAATACTTGAGATCTACAAGTGTTTCCTATCAATAATTTGACAAGAAGTAAATAGATATGATTACCTAGGACTGTAACACTATAAATAGTTACATGAACTGTCCTTTAAATTTTCAGTGTTCTAAGAAGTTTTCACTAAGGAATTCCCCCTCATGAAACAACAGGAACTGCAGTTGTGATAGATATGATGGTGACCACACTACTCATGATCCTTATCATGTTGATGGTATGGAGAAGCAACTGGATTCTTGTGTTTACCTTTGCCAGCCTTTCTCTGACAGTGGAGCTCACATATTTCTCCTCTGTAATACTGAAAGTCGACCAAGGTGGATGGGTACCTCTTGTTGTGGCTGTAACATTACTTATTATCATGTATGTTTGGCATTATGGGACCATGAAGCGCTATGAATTTGAAAAGCACAGCAAAGTATCAGTGGCATGGATCCTTGGTCTAGGCCCCAATCTTGGCCTTGTTCGTGTCCCCGGTATCGGCTTCGTATATACCGAACTGGCCAGTGGCGTGCCTCACATCTTCTCGCACCTTATTACAAATCTTCCTGCAATCCATTCTGTTGTGCTCTTTGTATGTGTCAAGTTTCTTCCTGTTTATACTGTTCCAGTGGAGGAAAGAGTCCTTGTAAGAAGGATTGGCCCCAAGAATTTCCACATGTTCCGCTGTATCGTGAGATATGGTTACAAGGATCTTCATAAGAAAGATGATGACTTCGAGATGATGCTCTTTGATAGCATCTCCATCTTTGTTCGGCTTGAATCAAAGATGGACTATTCAGATTCTGATGAGTTTAGCCTTGATATGGAGCAACAGAACACCTCCAAATCTATCACCCTTAATACAACTGAAGATGTGGAGTCTTTCACTGCAGATTCAATTGTTGAGATCACAGATTCATCGATTTTGGATTCTGTAGATCAATATAACAACAATGTGAAAGCAATGACAAGCCACAATGGAGAAGAAGATGAACTGGCTTTCTTGAACCGGTGTCGGGATGCCGGTGTGGTGCACATCCTGGGAAACACAACTACAAAGGCTAGGAGGGATTCTGGATTCTTGAAGAGGGTTGCAATTGACTACATTTATGCGTTTCTCAGGAAGATCTGTACCGAGAACATTGCAATGCTCCATGTTCCTCATGAGAGCACGCTGAAGGTAGGCCAGGTATTCTATGTGTAGTCTAGCCAGGTCTTCAAATGAGAGGATTTGTACCGTTAAAACTTTTGCCTCCAGTTTTCAAAATAATCAGCAAGTGCTAGTCTTTGGAGTTGTAGCTCAAGGGCTGAAGAGAAGAAAATGGAATATTTTGATGAAGCATATTCTTGAAATACTGAGCAGCTTTGTTGTATAGACGGCAGTGTAGGACCATAACCCCACTGGTATATGTTAAATTCTTCACAGATTTCGTGGCATCAAACTTTTACTGGTCATAGCCATGAGCACCTCCATCTTTTAACTTCGTGGGAAAAAGGTTGTGGTGTTCACCTACATCTCTAATTGAACGGCAAAGGCGTGACATTCTCTCGTTAGTGAACAGTGCGACGCCACAGAAAAAGCGGAGGGCAGCAAGGCTTAAAATTGATAAGTTGAATGTCCTCGCTGGCCCCTACCCGCCACCGGCCAAGACCCACTGAAGCCTGAAAATTGCTTTTTAGTAAAGCTTTAAAAAACTTTTTTTTTACGGCAGTTTTACGAAGCAATTAAAAAATCGTTCCAAATGAAGCCTTAGTATGGCTTGTGTGAACCTCCTGAAGCTGATCTCATTATTTTATAATGATATAACCCACGCTATGTAAGATATTGTCCCTTTTGACTCAACCCAATATATATTAAGTTGAATCTCATGATGTTACCCTGCTAAATGTAACATCTCAGAAGGGTCACCAGACCCAAAAATACTCCATTACAAAACCCACTTAACTTTAAAGTTGACAACAAAATTTCACCAGTTATACCCAAAAACGCCTCTCATATTTGATCAAAACATTTGCTTATACAGGCCAATCTCCATTCATTCCATCCTAATTAGAGATCTGTTTCATCCCCTTCACTTAATTGTCCTAGATGATTACCATCTAAGTAAGGGTGTCAATTCATGTCGACGGGTCGGATTCAGGTTGAACTCGAGTTTACCCGACTCTAAACGGGTCAACTTGAATCCGACCCATTTTTACAAATGGGTCGGCTATTTCAACCTGGACACGACCCGCGCAGGTTGCTGGGTTGACACGGTCCGACCCAGATTTACAAGATTTGGCTAAAAAGTGTGAGTTGAGCTCCTGTCGTTGGTCGCTACTTCCAATTCTGATTCAAAGCTGGTGACAAAGTAGCGATGGTGTAGCAGCGCAGTAGCAACGACGCGAAGCGACTTGACGCATCGGGCAACGCGGGCAGTCGAGCACTCATCGTGAGAATACCATTTCCGGGTTTTCGGATCAACCCGAATTTGACCCGATATTTGAAATGGGACGGTTTGTTGAACTCGAACCCAACCTGTTTCACAAATAGGTCAACCCGAAACCGGATTTCTCAGTGTTGGATTTCAGGTCGTGTAAAAAATTGTCAGGCTCCGCATGACGATCGCTGACCACCCTCTTTGAACCGTCCGCTTTGAATTTTGAATGGAACATACTCAACATATTATAAATTTATAATTGATCCAACACTGGTCCAATGATTGAACCACAATCCCTTTCAGCTGTTTTGAATTTCTAACGATGGTATCAACTATCGGCCATGAAATAATGCTTTAAAGGATGAGAGATGCTCCCTATTTACTTCAACCACAGGAAAATCTGCAGTCATCAAGCCATTTGAAGAAAAGAACAAATTTTGGAAAAATACATCAGGAAGCATAACAACAAGCTCCAGCTATCACAGCGGCACAAGGAGCCCGACAATAAAAAGGAGGGGGAGAGAAACAAATAGACCGCTTGTGTTCAAGACGACAAACATATTAAATCAAGAAGAAACTCATCACAGATATGACGAACAAATCAATTCGTAAACCATGGCAAGAAAAGGACAAGTACAGTTACCGGCCTCTGATGCAACCCTCGCTGACGATCCCTCCTTTCAAATCTCCCTATTTCGATTACCAAAAAAATCTAGAAGAAAAAGCTGGTCATGCCATGGAGAAATGATTCCTTGCGGAGTTCGGATTGGAAGAACCGTTTGGACTATGAGTATATACACTGTGTACAAAAAGTTGATACACACAATATACAAATTAGTACATAGTGTGTACATTCACATGTCCGGACGGTTCTTCCGTTCGGACTCGTATGGAATAATTTCTCCAAGCCCTGTGCCCCTCATAAAAATGAGAAATTATTCTGTATGAAGACCGGATGCAGAACGTCATCCGGATACCAATCATAATGCACCACATCAGCAGTACCGAGCCACGTTATCGAGCGGTACTGACCAGCACTGAGCTGCGGTACCAAGCAAAGATGTGATTTTACGCATTATGTTTGATCTCTGGATGACATTTGGCGTCTACACAGAATAATTAACCGACAAAAACACCTGTGATGTAAGATAGAGAGGTAGATAAAGGTTTACAGCACCTCACAATAATAGATCTTATTGTAAAACGCAAATTCTGAAAAACTAGTTCAAACGAATACATTCCTAGAACCAGTTACATAAAGAATCGATGCCGGTTTTTAAAAATCGGCAAATTTTTTTTTATCTCATTTATATAATTAATTTAATAAATTTAATTTAAAAGTTTAATTTACTAAATTAAATTAAATTTAATGTGTTTAAATTTCAAAATAAGTACTATTTTTTTTATTTAATTATTTAATATAAAAATTAGTTTTTCGTCTATTTTTAATTATAATTGATATAACATTAATTTACAGATACAAATTTATAAAAAATAATGAAAAAAAAGACCATAATATTCTGATAAATTTTAAGTTAGAATAAATAAAAAAATAGATCTATTTTAAGATAAGTATAATATAATTAATAGGATATATATATATATATCATTAATTTTAAAATAAATATAAAGAATTTTAAAATTAATTATGATTTTTTTTTTATCATGATGTAAATTTTTTTCTTAGAAAAATGATGGCAGGCATCTTATTTTTCTTAATTTGGTTTCATTCATGTCAAATGAGACCTTGTAGGTTTGTCATTTCTATATGGCCATTGGCCAGTCTTCTTCGACCCCACAACAGGACTATAAATTATTAATTGCAGTCACTGGACTGTTCGGAGGCTAATCAGGATGCGTCATGTCACTCGATGCACAGCGGTACACAGTAACGATTCACAGTAAATTTGTGACGTGACACGATGTAATTGATCTTCTGACGGAGTTCGGTGACTGCTCGTAATAATTTTGCTGACAGGACGGGGGATATCCTATGAGAAAAAAACTCTCAAGGCTGTAAATGGATAGGTTGGCAGAAAATTTTAACAAAATAATAGATTATATAAGGTTAAATTATTCAAAATATATACACATGCATTTGATTTCTTGTGTTTTGGAGTTATTCTCTTTGTCTCTTTGATTAAAAACAAAGAAGCCTATGATTTCATTGTCACCAAATGTCAAGTTTTGAGTTAAGAAAAGACATGCAATTATAATAATGTGCATGGATGATGTTGCCTTTGGTTATCATCCACTAAGCATCATAGTTTAGATATTTTATAAATAACAATATCAATTATTTCTTATTATAAATGTTGAAAAGGTCAAATTAAAATTGGGTATTTTTGTAATAATTAATTCCATAGCAATGCAAAATTATTTTATTTTATATGGAATGTATGTGCTGCCAATATATATTAACTTGACTTTTTTTTGTGAAAAAATCCTTAGCTAGGTAGGTCACTATTATTAATAATAGGTATAATATAAAAATGTAAATAAAGAAAGAAAATATTTTAAAAAGAAAATGTCGGCAAAGTATATCATTTGCAATATTTTATTATGAAGAGAAATCATTTTATCTCAAATTATGGCAGGAGATCCCATTTATTATAGAAAGAAGATCTTGCAAAAAGACCTGCATTTTTTGTAGGTTAACCACAAAATTCCATTAAAATTGAGTGCTCGATCACTTTATTTTCTTTTGTTTCTTTTTAGTTTTTCCTTAAAAAAGATAACTATATTTTCCTTCTAAGAATTGTCCTTTGAACACCACTCTTTTTGTTCTTACCATGGTCTTCTCCTAGGTATATCATATTCATGAGTTTTTTTATAACTTTGATTAGAAATACTATCCTAATTGGATCTTTGTCATGTTTGTTGATTTTCAATTAAATCCAACTCTAATTAGGACTAGTATGACCCAACTCTAATATATGAATAGATTGATTGTGATTGCATTATATATAAAAAAGGATACTTGTTATCGATTTGTTGGTTTATCTCACCTCTATGGATGATATGATTTAGACCTATGTTTAAGCATGTCCCCAAATATTGACTTGTGAGTAAGAGATAAGTGAGAATGAATCCATAAAGTAAACTCAATATTCAAATAAGAGAAATAGAAGAAGATAGGGAGATAAGAAGAGAAGGGAAGTAAGTGCAATAAAAACTATAGAGAGCATTCAAGTGCCATTCCTCCATTTGCAGTATATTGATCCTCTTAAAATAAATTATAAGATGATGATCTTGATTTAGTGAAAAAAAAATCTCATCGGTTCAATCCCTATATACGTTGGTGTTTGTAATGTTAGGAGCCAAGCTTTGTAGATAGTTATTGTATATGTAAGCATATAGATCTCATCTAAATGAACCCCAATAATTATATTTGGTTGATATATCTAGTCTTCTACAACTCTTCCAAAAAAGAAAATATTATTAACCTATTATGTATAGTGAAGGTTTAGGTATGCGAAAACCCCATGATTTATTTTATCTCATTTAATTTTTTTTTTCATATAAATTTAGTGTTATTATCTGTATGTTGATTTTGCTTACTTACATTTAGTCATGTGTGCTGTCTTAGACAAAGTGTGCTAGCGTATTTGACTTTCACATAGAGAGTGAATATTACCAAAGTGTTTTCTTTTGTATAATTTTTTTCTAGAGGTCACCTCCCAAATAAAGTGGTATCAGAATAAGACTATATGATTGTTATTATGTAAATGAAATAATTTAGAGTTCAAGCATCATATTCAAGCTCACACCATTCAATTACTTTATGGAGAAGATAAGTACAAAAGATATTTTTATATGGAAAAGACTTATATTATCCCATTAAAGATAATCAAATGAATAATGAAAATTAATCAAATAAAAATGATGGTTATTGAATCATAAGGCTATATGTTATGTTCACCAAGAAGTTGATGAAAGCACTTTCATCTCACATTTCAACATGTTTATATCTATGATGTCACAACCTAGCCCAACAGGACAAGTCCTATCGTGTTAAGCTGTGACAGGCTAATCCTAAGATCCAATTTTAGAAATATTTTAAATTATCTTCCAATATATATTTTAAACAGAAAACAAACTACAAAACTACTAAAACATCTAGAATACTAAAAATAAAATCATTCATAAAATTTCTTTCATTTCATCAAAATATATATAGAGGATCTACACTATAGTACATGCTATAGATGAGAGAGTACAACAAAATATAACCAAAGCTAACTATGATTGTATAAAAAACCAAAATAGAAAAATACCTATATAAAACCAAATTAGATCATGAACCAGATGAACTGCTAATTAACATGCTCATCACCCCCCCCCCCCCCCCCCCCCCCCGCCCTATATATATATATATATATATATATATATATATATATATATATATATATATATATATTAATTATCTATTGGCAGCATGTGTTAAGAGTTTAAAGCAAATAAATATTTATCACTTAATAGGATCGATTCATAGTAGATTTAGTTCGTTTCAGGTTGATATAGAGTAGAGAGTGTTGGAAACAATTTGAAACCTGAGATAACTTTGATATATTGGATAAACTTCTCGTCTCTTAGAAAGAAAATGAACATTCTCCACTCATCTAAATATTTTTTATGGCTTCAAAAATAAGATCAAGTGCACCATTATGTTGTGCAATGTGAAAATTAGTTGCATGGATAATTTTTTTATAAGAAAAGTAAGAGATTGAGGCATAATTATTTAGTCACCATTTTTACTACATTTAGTATATACATTTTAATTGAATTTTTTTATGTTTTGTACTCATTTTAAAGCAAATTTAAGTGTGGATGATTAGTTTACATAAAAATTTAACATTTTTTTTATAAAAAATAAGACTTAAAAATTCCCTAATTTAGCATGCAAGAATATGCTTTAGGTTTTGTTCGGAATAATAATCATAATAATTTTCACAATAACTTTCTTATAAAAATGTTTACTTTGGCAACAATATCAAATCACATGCCCAAACGGAGACCGCTCCAAAATGGCAACTCACAACCTCGAGCACGATTTTTGTTTTCCATTTCGGTCCTCTTTCGTTATGTTATTTGCATTCTTAATTTTGATCTTATAGCTCCTCTTGGTTCTAGTAATGAGACGATAAATGAAACTATATTAATTTATTAATCTGAAATTTCATATGAGATGGCAGACCGTTAGAAAATTGACCATGGAAAATTGACTGTCTGAAAACTGCGGAAAATTGGCCGCTAAAAAATTCTACCTGTAATTGATGATTTTCATGTAGTGTTTAATTTAGGCCCCCCGAATAAAATTTCTGGTTCCGCCATTGTTTCCTTCAATTCCCATATCTTGAAAATAGAATATAAAACCCAAATATTGATTTAAATTTATAAATTATTTTTTATTAAATATTTTTAGATTATTTAAATACAATTAAATGTAGCATAACAAATCACTATGCTAAGCAAAGTAATAAGAGCATAACATTTATCCAAAAATTCAAATAATAATACTGAGCATTTAAATAAACTAAATATAATTAATAAAATAAAATATAACAGTTTTCTCTGAATCCAGATAGAATCTCAAAGGATTATATATGAACCCTTATGACTCCATTTATTCTTATATCACAAGAGCATGCTTGTAGATACAAGAACATGGATTATAACAACCAAAATATGGTTTTTTAGCCATCATAATGTCTTATAGACACTAGATTTCTGTTTATAGATAAAATCTCAAAGAATTTTAGCACCTTATATCTCATAGCAAACATTTTTCATATCAAGCAATCACATGAACATATATTTCATCTCATGGTAATAATTTAAGCATAATTAGATATATTTCATAATTGCACTATTTTTTATAATGGTAGGCAACATAAAATCCTGTTAAGTACAAATGCGCAGTTTCAAAATATAACTAAATTATAAAAAATATATATATAACATTATTTTAAGACTTTAATTTACTATAATATTATTTTTCAAATTTCATATTATTTTTATTCAATAAAAATAGCATAAATTCCAAATCCTCTCGTGTAAATTTTTTAAAAAAATATTTAAAATGTTTAGAATCTCAATATTTATACCATATAAAAAATTACATGATAAATTTTTTTCAGTGCAAATTTCTTCTTATTTTTTTATAATAGAAATATAAATTTAATAAAAAAATTTAAAAAATAGTTTATATTTTTGAAAATTGAGATAGACATAATGTGACCTACCTCGATCGGGATAACTTTTTAAATTGGGTCAACATCTAAAAGTGACCCAAAGCGGCCCAAAATCCCTTCCTCTATCTCAAATTCCCTCTCCTCTCTCCTGCTCAACAGCTGTGGTGCTCAAAATGAATGGTGTAGTGGATTTAAAACATATTTGAAGCGCATATAATTGCCAAGCATTGCGGCGCCACTATCCAAGGTTGCGACACTAGTTCAAATTCCAAAAACCCTTGGCTACAGTACGGGGGCACAACTTTTAAGCATCTTAACGCTAGGCACTATAACATTGCAGCGCAAAAGCACTCAACATTGCGATGCTCCAAAGGAGAAAAAATTAGATTTTTCCAAAATGTGTTTCAAACCCATGGGACTCAATTCAGAAAACATGCAACCCTTTTTTGATACATCAAAACACTTTCAAACACATACAAATGGGTTCAAAACATAAAATTTTAAACGTTTATTATTATTTTTTAAATTGAGTCATAACAGGTAGAACAGAACTCTTAATTTGGATGATGAGTCAAAGCTGAGATCCAAGTATATAATCAACATAAAATGTAATTATTATGAAAAGCTTGCACACATGAAGATGGCATAACATTTTAAAAGAAGGCAACAAAAATAATGTAGTTTCTATTATTGACAATGAATATATAAATTTTATATGTTAATTACCAATATGGGTAGTTGCTTCAGAAGCTTCATTTCATGTTATATTAAGGCATGAAACCTTCTCTCTTATAAGAAAAATGATTTAGGAAAGTGAGAATAAATAATATTAGTGTTCATGAGTATTGCCATGTTTTAATCATAGACATAAGGTGCAAAGTCTTTTTGGGGAATACTAGAAAAGATAGTGAATGCAACTGAAGATGCACCTTTAGAGCTATGGATTAATTAGCTTAGTCACATGAACTGATAAATGTTTAGGATTATTTTAAAGATGCAATTCACAATATTAAAGGGTGTCCTTAGAACTTAATTTGTATTCATTGCTTACTTAGAAAACAATAGAAAGTATTTTCATAGAATGCCTCCATATAGATCCTATAATGTACTTGATTTGATTCATTCTAATTTATGCACTTTGTATGTAATAATTCTTGGCAGAGATAATGGTGGTGAATATAATTTTCGATTTAAAAACTATTGCGATGAAGAAGGGTACAAATCTTGAGAAGATAGCCCTCAATACACTTGCATCTAAAAGAATACACGTTACAATCAAGGAGACTATTTGATGAAAGACGTTAAATTTACTTTCCTAGATGTGAGAGAAGATAGTTAATAGCAAAAAATAATAATATACTTTCTTGGTCTATAGACCTGATCGATGACTTTGACAATAGGCTATAAGATCCAACTAAAGAAAAAAGTGATCTTAAGCAAAGCTGTAATTTTCTTTGAATATTAAAGTATGAATGACTTTGAGAAATAAAAATCAAATTCTAGAGATGAAAATTTTATTGACATGAATTCCTCCAATGTTGTTTATATATCGGTGATGTGCTTTTCTTAGTAGTTACAATGGGCGTCATCCTTAGTGTTGATAGCAAACATTAAGGATGTTGGCGATGATAAATAACAACATATTTTGCAACATCGAGAGTTAGCATGATTGGCAATACCAAACGTCAATGTAATTGGCGATGGTGAATGTTAGCTTTGTTGAGAATATAATGTTTTAACATTGTTGGCGATGATGTATATGCCAATGTTGTAGGCAATATATGACTTTAATTTTGTTGGCGATATATGACTTTAGTTTTGTTGGCAATTTTGGATGTTTGTCTAGCTGGAAATCAATGGTATTGAATTATAAGCATTTAAGAATAAAAAAAGGCTTAATCCTTCAAATGGTCATACCAAGTTTTCAACAATTCTTTCAAGTAGGGATGTAAATGACCCGAGCTTGTCTTGTGTTCATGTTGAGCTTGTGTCTGAAATTCTTTGTGAACATTGTGTTGTGTTCGGTTCGTTTGAATTTGAACCAAACACGAGTAGAGCATGATAGAAAAAATAATGTACTTTCTTAGGCTATAGTCGTGATGACTTTGATAATAGGTTATATGATCCAGCTGAAGAAAAAGTGATTTGAAGTAGAGCTGTAATTCTCTTTGAATATTAAAATATGAAAGATTTTGATAAATACAAATCAAATTCTAGAGATGAAAATTTTATTGTCATGAAGTCCTCCAATGTTGGTTAGATAGCGGTTATGCTTTTCTTAGTAGTTACAATGGACGACATTCTTGGCGTCAATAACAAAACATTGACGATGTTGGCGATGATAAACGACAACATTATTTCCAACATCAGGTGTCAGTATCATTGGCAATACCAAACGTCAATTTTATTAGTGATGGTCGATGTTAGCTTTGTTGGGAATTGAAGGTTTCAATATTGTTGGCGATGATGGATGTCAATGTTGTTGGTGATATATGAATTTAGTCTTGTTGGCAATTTTGGATGTTTGTCTAGCTAGAAACCAATGGTGTTGAGTTATAAGCATTTTAGAAAAAAAAAAAAGGCTTAGTCCCTCAAATGATCATACCAAGTTTTCAACTATGCTTTCAAGTAGGGGTGTAAACGACCCGAGCTTGTCTTGTATTCATGTTCAGCTTGTATCTAATTTTTTTTTGTGAACATTGCGTTTGTTTTTGGCTCGTTTGAATTTGAGCCAAACACGAGTAAATCACGATAGATTGATTACATTTATCTACTAACCAATTGTATATATATTATCACATTGTATTGAACAATGCTCTATTTGTATTAAACTTGATAAAAGTATAAACTCAAAATAATTGTTCAATATCAACTTACTTTCTAAATGAATGAATTAAATAAGAGTTTCTAAGTGAGCTGAGCACCAAATGTTTGTGAACGATAAGATTTTTTAGCAGTCCTACTTTCAAGTACTTAATATGTATCTATTTTGTACTCGAATTGAAGAAGTTTTAGTATCGCCGAGTTTGTACGATCAAAATGTTCATTTCGATTATAAATTTATCGACAATATAGTTTCGTAGACCCCGACCCCATAGTTGATTATAAAATTTCTAATTTGAATACTTTATATATTTGAGATCGATAAATTTGTTTCAAAGCGAATGCTTAGTCAAATAAATGTTCAAATATCAATTATCATGTTCCATTTCTTGCTTTTATAATGTTAAAATAAATGTTTAAATCAGTAAAAGACTTTACAATTTTTTCCCCACAAAATATGCTTTATATTGGCTTTCATTTTTCCACCTAAAAAAACATGGTACATATGGTACACATTTAGGCCAAGTAAATTTAGTACCTTTAACCCATTTATATTGAAGGACTTATTATGCATCATCCCATTTGGCCTATAATAATTCAGTGTTCAACAAAAAGCTCGTAAATTTCAATAGGCATTCCTTTTTTTCTTTTCAAACTTCTACAGTTGGTCCTATGTCTCTTCATGAATAGCCCCAACTACATGCACAACAGTACAACTTTTAAGCCTCTAAAAATTGAAACAACAATCTCTGTTCATAAGTAGATTGATTGGTTTAGATTTCATTTGAGACAGATTTTTTATTATTTTCTAAAGTAGTTTCTCAGTATAAAAATTTCTTCAATTAGAAATTTTTTGTACTAAAAAGTTGATTTAAAAATGGTAAAAAAAAAAACGGTCTCAAACGAAGCCTTAGTAAAAATGGTAAAAAGTTGTCCCAAATTCTGATATCATTAAGTCACTCAAATGCTCAATAAACGGTCCACGATCAAGGGATTCAACATCGGTTGTCCAGTCAAACCACTTCCAATTCACCCTTAATCTTCCTTCTATTTATTGGACATGTAACTCTTAGAAAACTATAAATAGACCCTCATTTCTCATGGATAGGAGGGAGGAAAGGGTCAAAGAAAGAAGAGAAAGAAAAGAAGGAAAAGTTCTCTTGCCACCATACTCTCGACCATCTCCTGGCCACCGACCGACACCGGACTTCCGCCCGTTGCTAGATTTCTACTCGATGCCAGACTTTAGCCCGTTTCTGAACTTTACTTGATGTCGGACTTCCGCATGTCTCTAGACTCCTACCCGACGCAGGATTTCTACCCGATGCCGGACTTCTGCCCGTAGCTGGACTTTCGTCAGACTTGTACCCGACGTCAAACTTTTGCACATCGCCGGACTTCTGCCCATCGCTAAACTATCGTCGAACTTCTACCCGACGCTGAACTTTCACATGTCGCCGGACTTTCGTTAAACTTCTACCTGACGCTAAACTTTCGTCGAACTTCTACCCGACGCTGAACTTTTATCGATAGCTGGACTTTTGTGCATCGTCGGACTTCTACCCAATGTTGGACAGCCACCCGTCATCGAATTCCTACCCGACACTAGACTTCCGCCCGCCAACGGTCCTTCCTACCTCATTCACTAAACAACTGTCTTTTTGACCATTGTTGCCCGCCGACTACAGTCCTTCCGACCTTCGTCGCCTACCGACTACAGTCCTTTCGACCTTCGTCGCCTACCGACTACGGTCCTTCCAACATCCGTCGCTAGGCAACGGTCTTTATGACCTCCATCACCTGCCAACTACGGTTCTTCTGACATCTGTCAATAGACAACAGTCCTTCCGACCTCTATTGCCCGCCAACTATGGTCCTTCCGACCTTAGTCACCTATCGATTAACAAATCAACAATGATTCTTCATGTTTCCACCGTTTAACACACTATGTATAATGTATACTTGTTACATTAAGCCAAGGCCTCCCCCTATAAAGGGCCTCATTTATAATCAACTGTAAATACGAGTGGATTCATTTAAGTTGAGCTAGGTCATATGGTTTTTCCTTCTTTTCAGGGGTTTTTCACGTAAAAATATTGGTGTCTTTTATAAATATTACATCATCTCCTTTTATCTGTATGCGTGCTGGATCTTAATATAAAGCTAAGATATTAAAATTTATACTTCTCTACCGCCACGAATATCCCAGAAAGCAACAACGAGTAACAATCTTTTTTAAGCTAATAAAAAAATAAAAAATATTTGAAAACAAATGTACACATCGTTTATGAAAATAATATGTATATGTTTATGCTGTCTATAATCAAAGAGACAAAAGCATTGAAATAGTTCATTTTTAATAATTTGAAGCAACACACTTCTTTTAATAATTGCATGTCTTGAATAGTAATATGTAAGTTGTATATGCTATTTCTTTAAATATTATATTTCCCATTTTTTTTAATTTGGAAATTTATATACTTTACTCTTAAAAGTTATTATTATTATTATTATTATATACATAATAAAAAAGACTATATATTTATTCACATAATCCTAAACTATTTAAATAATAAAAAAATATCATATTCTTTAATCTCTGCATCACCTTTCCTTTGATAAGCATCCCATTGATTTCATCAATATATTTTTCTAGTGAGATCTGATTATGGCTTCTTTATCTCTTCTTCCTCTAAGTTCACAAACACCATGCGTTTCACGAATGTCCTTTCCTAGCAAGAACCCATCACAACTTGAGAAATTATTCTGTGCGGAGACCGGACGCAGAATGCCGTCTAGAGACCAATCAGAATGCACCACATTAGCGGCACCGAGCAACGGTAACGAGCGAAGGGGTGACGTGGCACTTTCTAGCTAATCTCCAAATAACGTTCGACATTCGTACATAATAATTAATCACACAACTTCCTCACTTCTTCTATCATCGAGGACTTCCTCAATTTTTACATGCCATTGATCCCATCGATGTCGTCATATCCTCATTGATATTCCTTGAAAACTTTCTCTTCTCGTTCTTCGTTGTCAAGGATTTTTTAAAGATACAAGAAATAGCATTATCCACATAGTAACATAGTTTAAATTTAGATATCAGATATATAAATGTGATATTTTTTAAGGATTTTGTGAGTAAATCTTCTCTTTAATTTTAACGTTTTTCTATTTTTGTTAAATTTAGGTTTTGACGTTTGGTGGGTTGGCGCTATTAATGGAGCCATAAAAAATGCTTAATATTTATTTATTTATTTATATATATATTTTTTTGGGACAGGGAGTATCAGCCTTCGGCCACTAATCTCCCCGGTCGACCTAGCTGACAACCCACCCCATACTCATCCGGGCCAACACTTAAGGCTTTGCACGAATTGCCATGAGATTCGAACTCGGTACCTGACCTAAGGCCAGCCAGCTCTTCACCACCAAGACAACCCGTGGTGGGTACTTAATATTTATTTAAATGTTAAGTAATTTTAAAAGTCAAGCATCTCATATACCAAATCCTGAAATTCCGCTTATTTTTAAAACGGCGGTGAAAGCATTCAACTTGAAAAAACCAAAGAAAAAAAAAAGAAAAAAAAAAGAAAAAAAAAAAAAGGAAAAAGGGGGGAAAACTCACGTGAAAGCCCACAACGAAGCAACAAAAGGAATCATCCTACATTCCTTCTCTTCAACGAGATTTTATCAATCGCTCTATTTTCACTCGAAAAAAATAAAAAAAAAAATTAACGGAAATGGCATTTCGATCTGCCCACGATTCCGATTCGAATCAGTCGGAATCGTCGCCGCCGTCGAGGTGTAGCGGCGGCGCTCGAAGCCATCTCCGTCACGGCCAGCAGGAAAAGAGAGGAGAGACAACGACCGCGAGACGAGGGAGGACTCCTGCCTGCCCCCACCACGTGGCGTCCCGTGATTGGCGCCGCACCTGGTGAAGTGCCGGGTCGCGCTCTCACGCCCAGCGTCTCTCTCTCTCTCTCTCTCATCTCTATACTCCCTTTTCAATACCGAGAGAGGGCAAAATATGCTATTCCTTCTCCTTCTCCGCCTGAAGAGCCGCTTGCGATCAGCGACAAGGGAGAAGAAGAGATCTCGCCGCCGCGATCGAATCGCGTCCAATATCCGGCCTTGACGCTCTCCTGGCCTCAGGTTTCGTGCTATCCGTTCAGTTTCTTTGCTTAATTTTGACTTACGGGGCCGGCCTTTGGGGTTTTCCCTATGCGCATCAAAACCCCTTCCTGTTTCCAGTTTCCCGCGTTAATTAGATGGATTTCTGCTTTCGGATGTCTGTTTTTGGCGGAAGATTTGTAGTTGGAGTATAAATTGGTTTGGATTTGGAAGGTTTAATTCCTTGAGGGGAGTTGGTTGTTGTAAGGAGGCTTTGGCTACTGAGGGCTGGTGCTGTTTGATGCTTGCTTTCGTAAAGGATTAATTACTCTATTATTACAGTTTCTTTTTTCATAGCATGTTTATGACTAAACTTTTTGTAATGTATTTTTTCTTCTTTGCGTTTATTTTACAGGTTTTGGTCTGTGCGGTTAAACTGTCATTGGCTTGTTCATCTTCCGTTTCCATTTCCTTTTTTTTTTTCTTTTTAATTGTAGATGGTAAGTCCATGTTTAGGTAGAAGTAAGCAGTGTGGGAGGAATTTGGAGTTGGGGCTATTAATTGGCATGGGAGGGGGAAGGTATTACTAGTGCAGGATGGTGCTTTTTGATTCTTGTTTATGTGATTGATTACACGCTTCTTCGTTCGTGGTTCTTGCTGTATAAGATTTTTAT
This sequence comes from Dendrobium huoshanense, assembly GCA_016618105.1. Lineage (NCBI taxonomy): Eukaryota > Viridiplantae > Streptophyta > Magnoliopsida > Asparagales > Orchidaceae > Dendrobium > Dendrobium huoshanense. The sequence continues at coordinate 11,924,847 of CM028352.1, forward strand.
TGCTGAGCTTTTTGACATGATTCTGAAGATAAATTTTGTCATACTTGTTTTTCTTTTGTAGTTTAACTCAATTTTGTTTTAATTATAGACGTTAGGTTCACATGTTGAGGGCAGCATATATTGCTCAAGTGATTCATCTTGCAGATTTGGGATTCTTCTTGCTGAGCTGCTGACGTTTTGTCAAAGTTGATTAATATGGACATGCCTTGTCCAAAATGCTAGTGATGCATGCAGCACTGACGTGTCTAACATGAAGGAAGAAAGTTCATTAGATGATAAGATGATAGACAAGAATTGGGCCCCAATGCGCAAGAGGAAACGTAAATTATCTGGTTTGGATGAAAGTAATAGGAAGCAGGAAGCTACAATACTTGCCGAGTCTGAAAAGAGCAACTCTTCTCTTAGAAAAAAATTGAAGGAAGGCCATGATGCTTCCTCCAAGTTAAAAGGGAATGATGGAGTAAGCTCCATCTTGTTTGTTGTGCTCTTTCTACTTTCTATTTATGCATATGGTATACTTTATCTTTTAAGTATCTTATGCAACATTCAATTAGTAGCCTTGGTAATCTTTATTCAAACCATCATTTCAACTTCAATTGTTACTATTTTCTCAGAACAAAGCACACAGTGAACCATGTAAGGGAAAAAAAAGGTTTATTGCTCCACTGTAGCAAAAACCAAGTTGCTTGTTCCAATGAATCAGAAAACTCTTAATATTGTTTCACCTTTCATATTGTTTGATAAATAAAAAATGCTGGCCAAATGAAAATGTAGTTATTATCAACTGGTTTTCCTTCTTTTTCCATGGCTAGTGTGACTATATTATCAACTAAAGCATGTTAAAAACGGTTTAAAGCCAAATTTTATACTAGTAGTTTTTGAAAATTTATATTAAGAAATACATCAGATAGCATATGCCATATTTTATTCCTTTTCTCATTGCGTTGGGCACTCTAGAAACATGTGGTTAATCGAGCGAGCAAATATGAATATTCAAGGGATACTCATATTGCTTCACATTGGAATTGAGAGTGATTGAGAGAGGGAGTCCTATGAGAGTGGATGAGTGACAATATTTTTTCCCTTGCAAGTAGACCCGTGCTTTATCAGAGTGATGGTGAAATAGATTGGGATATTATTAGTAGAATTCAAGTTGGATGATTGAAGTGGAGGAATGTTTCGGGTTTGTTGTGTGATAGAAAGTACCAAAGGTAAAATTTTATAAGATGGTGGTGAGACCTGCAATGCTTTATGATTCTGAATGTTGGCCTTTAAAAGAGAAGTATAATATTAAGTTAAGTGTTGCTGAGATGAGTATGCTCAGGTAGATGAGTGGATTTACTCTTAGAGACATGATACTAAATGAGCATATCCGTGGAAAGGTTGGAGTAGCTCCAATGACATATAAGACTAGAGAGAGTCGTCTTAGATGGTTTAGTCATGTAAAACGGCGGCCTTCTGATGACCCTATTCCTAATAGATGTATTAGATTTGGCCCATGTTAAGAAAGCTAGAGGTAGATAATTTGTTCAAAGTTATTATACACAAGGTCAATATGTAACTAGCGTTGACCCCTGGTTGTTAATGTTATTTAGGATAAAGCGAAATGTTTTGTTTACCGTTTGCTTTATTTTCTTAGAGAAAGCAAAATTGAAAACTTGACCTTAAGCTTTCTGGGTTCATTTTTATGATTTGATTTAATAATTTTGTCATAGTATTGTTATGAAACTATTCAGTCAGAGTTTAACTGAGAGTTAACACCCAAGAATGATTTTATTTAACCAGTTCTTACTGCTGTTTTTGCATTTGGTGCATAATCAAACAATAGCTGTAGATTTTTCCGGTATTTTGGCTAAATATGAGACATCCGTAGTGCTTCCTTTGTGTTGATCTCTTTATGTCCTTGAACCTTATCTCTTTCCTTTTTGCAGTATTATTTTGAGTGTGAAGAATGCGCACTTGGTGGAAATTTGCTATGCTGTGATAGCTGTCCTCGGACATACCATCTCGATTGTCTTAGTCCACCCCTGAAGGTTTTGTTCTATGCATTTATCTTTTTGCCTTGCATAATGATTATATTGAATTATTTGATTTATTCTTTTGTCTTTTTAGTGCTGATTTTTCTCTTTTGGTGTTTTTTATTTCTGTAAGCATGCTCCGACAGGGAAGTGGCAATGCCGAAAGTGTTGTTCGCAAACAGAGGATACAACATTGATGACCATACAAAGCAGTTCAAGGCGTGCAAGGAGTAAAAGCACAATTCAGAAAGCAAAGGATATGCATGGTATCTCTAGTCATGGTAAGGCATCACATTCCAAGAAGACTTCTCTGAATATGAATAAATCAACCAGCAAAGGGGAAGATACTTTTTCTAATGGAAGCACAGCTTTTACGAAGAAAGCGAGTTCCTGCCGCACTAATTCATCTAGCATAAAATCAAAGCCTTCTGGTGAAAGTAATTTGATGGTCGGGATATCAACTATAGAAGATAGTCAAACAAAGAAAAATGTTGTCTCTCTTACACGAAGGAATAGAAGTGAACAAAAGACAATTCGTTCTCTTGTAAAATCGTCAAAGTTCAATGTCAGTGACAAGTTGTCCGAAGAGAGACCTGATGAATACAAAAATGAAAATCAGGACAATAGGCTTGACCATCCAGCTGCTCTATCTTCTCAGATATCAAAGAAAAATAGAAAAAAAAATCACAGGATTGACAATAATAAGAGAGCGAAATCTAATAATGTTAAACATGCTGGATATATTTCCAATGACATTTATGAGGATGGTTCTCTTTGCCCTGAATTGAATGACTCCAATGACACAAAGCATGAAACAAGACAGCTGAGGTTTCCAAGCAAAAGACAACTGGAGGTAGCTTTCACCCTGCAACTTATACTATTCTAGTGAGCAGTTCGTATCTTATAATCTCCATTAATTCTTTATTTCTCAGTTTCTTTGTCTTGAATTGTCCTAGTTATTTCCCTCTCTATCCCTCTTCCCCTCAGTGGGAGATCTTGAATGAATCCAGTGCCTGGAATTTACAATTTCTTCTGATCTTTAGCTATTGTTTCAACTAGGTATGAAAATAATCTTATATGACATTGGAAAAATATAGACAATTGCATTCATGATATCGGGACATTATTGGGATTATGTTCACTGCTGATTTGAGAAGTTTCTTGTTAATTTATGTAGCTATTTTTCTTATTATGCTAATATATTTAATTGTTTGCTTGTGCTAATTGTGCAGACATCTCCTCTTGTAGCATCCTCTATATCTCTTGACGATGGATTTGGAGGAAGGGTTGAGAATGAAATGAATTTTACTGAGAATTTGTCTGGTGAAGTTCAACAAGTAAATCAGCACCAATTTTATTGTTTATTCCTATCTTACTTTTTTACGCAAAGAATTTCATAAATTGAAGGATGTTATTTTAAATATACTTGCATTTTTTCGTCTATTATGAGTGCTGTAAATTTACATTCTTTCTTTTGTTTGGAAAGGTTGACCGCATTTTAGGGTGTCGTATTCAAAGTTGGTCTTCGCATGTTGATAAAACAAATGGAATTACCACTTCTCAAACAGAAAACAAGGCAGGCAGGCTGAAAAGTAAATTACCATCTTCTGATTTATCTCGTGAAGAAAATCAAGACCAACCTGATGAAGGCTGTGATGACAGTAGAGTCCTGGACACGAAGAATTCAAATTTTACCATGGATAAGAGTCATCAAGGTGTTGCAAATTCTATTACTGGAAAAATTGTGGGGGATGGCTCTGATGATGCAAATGAAGATGTTAAGGGAAAACCATTTGCGACTGGTGAACACATGGGTAAGGCCAAAAGCATTGGGTCGTCAGTTTCACAATCTTCCATGACTAATTGTATGACTAGCGAAGTGTTTGACCTTCCTGGGGTCCCTGTTGCTGGTGATCTAATTGAAACAAGAGTTGGTAAGGATGGTTTGGAAGGGAGCATAGCTGTGAAATATCTTTATTCAGAAAGTAGCAACGATCATCACACTCCAGTCTCTGACTTCCCTGTTTCTTGTGAGCCACAAGATATCCATTTAATGAGCACAGGTTCTAAATCCGATTACTGTGTTGAAAATGTTATGCTGAACCAGCCAGTACCCGACTTGAGGCTTGAGAAAAATGATGCTGTTACTTATGAATTTTTTGTTAAGTGGGTAGGTAAATCAAACATACACAACAGTTGGGTTTCTGAAAACCAGTTGAAACTTTTAGCTAAGAGAAAATTGGAGAATTATAAAGCGAAGTATGGAACTGCTATCATAAATATATGTGAAGATCAATGGTGTCAGCCACAGCGTATTATTTCTTTACATGAATCTGATGCTGGACGTGAAGCCTTAGTTAAATGGAGTGGCCTCCCTTACGATGAGTGCACCTGGGAAAAGTTAGAAGACAATGTAGTTCAAAATTTTTGTTATCTTATTTCGGAATTCAAACAGTTTGAAAGTCAGGCTTTGGACAATGATGCTAGAAATGATATTGCTAAAAGAAAAATCCAAGAAATAATTTCCTTGACAGAGCAGCCAAAAGAGCTTAAAGGAGGATTATTATTTCCACATCAGTTAGAAGCTTTAAACTGGCTTCGCAAATGTTGGCACAAGTCGAAAAATGTTATACTTGCTGATGAAATGGGACTTGGCAAAACAGTGTCTGCTTGCTCTTTCATTTCATCCTTGTATTTTGAATTTAAGGTTAAGTCACCTTGCCTTGTCTTAGTTCCGCTCTCCACAATGCCAAATTGGCTAGCAGAATTTGCATCATGGACTCCTCATTTGAATGTTGTCGAGTATCATGGCTGTGCAAAAGCAAGATCCATAATAAGACTGCATGAGTGGCATGCTATCGCTTCAGATGGGTCACATAAGAAGACTAAATCATACAAATTTAATGTTTTGCTGACCACTTATGAGATGATTCTTGCTGACTCGTTTCATCTACGTGGCGTTCCATGGGAACTTCTTATTGTTGATGAAGGCCATCGGCTGAAAAATTCTGGAAGTAAACTTTTTAGCTTGCTCAATTCATTCTCTTTCCAACAACGTGTTCTATTGACTGGAACTCCTTTACAGAATAACATTGGCGAAATGTATAATTTACTGAGCTTCTTACAGCCCGCCTCATTCCCCTCTCTCTCTGCTTTTGAAGAGAAGTTCAATGACCTTCCGACAGCTGAAAAAGTAGAAGAGTTGAAAAAGCTTGTAGCACCTCATATGCTTCGGAGGCTTAAAAAAGATGCCATGCTGAACATCCCTCCTAAAACTGAGAGGATTGTTCCTGTTGAGTTGACATCCATACAGGCCGAGTACTACCGTGCAATGCTTACCAAGAATTATCAAATATTGCGTAACATTGGCAAAGGGGTTGCTCAGCAGTCAATGCTGAACATTGTCATGCAACTACGCAAGGTTTGCAATCATCCATATCTCATTCCTGGAACCGAACCTGAAACTGGTTCTGTGGAATTCCTACAGGAGATGCGCATAAAAGCATCAGCAAAACTTACTTTGTTGCACTCTATGCTCAAAATTCTACGTAAGGATGGCCATCGTGTGCTTATTTTTTCACAGATGACCAAACTTCTTGATATACTTGAGGACTACCTAACTGTAGAATTTGGTCATGGAACATTTGAAAGAGTTGATGGGTCTGTATCAGTGACAGATCGTCAAGCAGCAATATCTCGGTTCAATAAAGATAAAACCCGTTTTGTCTTCTTACTGTCAACACGTTCTTGTGGACTTGGGATAAATTTGGCTACTGCAGATACTGTTATTATATATGATTCTGATTTTAATCCGCATGCTGATATACAGGCAATGAATAGAGCACATAGAATTGGGCAGTCAAACAGGCTACTTGTGTACAGGCTTGTAGTTCGAGCTAGTGTTGAGGAAAGAATTCTGCAGCTCGCTAAGAAGAAATTGATGCTTGATCAACTATTTGTGAACAAGTCAGGATCTCAAAAGGAAGTTGAAGACATTCTTCGGTGGGGAACAGAGGAGCTTTTTGGTGATTTTGATGGTGCAATTGGTCAAGATTCAAAAGAGAATTCTATTAGCAAAGTTGATACTAATACAAATTTAGAGCACAAGCATAGAAGAAGAATTGGTGGCTTGGGAGATGTTTACAAGGACAGGTGTACTGATGGTGGCATGAAAATTGCATGGGATGAAAGTGCAATATTAAAATTGCTAGATCGTTCTGACCTTCAAACAAATGTATCAGAGAACACTGATGGTGATTTGGATGGTGACATGCTTGGTTCAGTAAAAGTGAGCTTTAAGTTCAGCTTTACAGTTATTGCCTGTTTCATTCTTTCTGGACATTCTTTTTTCATCTAATTGCAATACATTGTTTTATTACATCCATTTTATGGTCATACGCTGTGTTTTTCTTAAGGTGCATTTAATTTACTTGGGACTTCTTTTCAGCTTTTTAATTCCAAAACTATTAATATAATTATATGAATAAGTAGTTGTAAAAGTTGACGCCATAGCTTTCAAAATTTTCATGAACGGAATGTTGAGGATTTTAATGATGTTCTTCTAAAAAAATTCAGTTTCTATTAACTAAATTTTTTTAACAAGTTTTATTATTTTACCTTGTTTTATTTATTTGTTTTATGGTTTTGTTTTGTAGATTTATTTTGAATGTTGGTGATATGATCTTACTCGTAGTTTAGGGAAAATGGAGATCCCAGCTTAAAACAAAAACCTCTGAACTAAAATCCCCCTAAGTTAGAGCGGTTTACCTGAGAACTACAACTTTGGTAGGTTTCTTGAAAATAGCGGTTGCAATCTAGTGGTTAATGTGGCTGAAAAAAAAAATAGCTACAATAGGTGGGCAACTGCTATTCTTGAAATTCAGGCTGAGAAGAAGGCTGTAGACAACCTTTGGAATTGATTTTTGGGCATAATAGGAGAGCCCTGCATCTCCCCTGATCACTAACCTTCTCCCTTCCATCAGCAGCTCCATCGTCAATGCCCCCTAGTTGACCTTTGTGTCTCCCAAGGTCTACAGACACTTTATTCCGAAGATGACATCAGTGCTCTCTAACTTCAATGGGAGAAAATCCTCTCTCACCTGAACCCCCTGTGTGATCAACACTACTCCCCTACATATCCCCTGGCCCGTCTCCACCTTCCTTGTATCCATCATCCCTCCATAACACCCCTTGTATCCACTAATGTCACCCCTAATAGGTCCACGACCTAGCTGGAGATGAAATTATAGGTAGCCCTACTGTCAAACAACATCACCACCTCCCTGTTTGCTATTTCTCCATTCATCTTCATGGTATGACTTAGAGTGAATCCTACCACTGAGTTCAGGGAAACCTCTGCCACATCAAAATGTAGCTTGTCCTCCTCCTTACCCCCTATCTCACTCTCACCTCCCTCAGCTTCATCGTCATCACAGACAGTGAGAACCTGAAGAGTTCGGTCCCTGCACCTATGCCTTGGAGTATATTTCTCTTCACATCTGAAGTATAGCCCATTCACCCTCTTCTCATGCATCTCCCTCTCCATTCGTCTTTTGAAGTTCACCCAACTTCCTCCTCCTACTGGCTTCTCTCTTGGTGTCTCACAAAGGTTGCCGGATGCAGTCCCCTTGGGTACTAAAAGAGTGGTGATCATTTGGTAAGAGCCATAAGAACTGCTTCCTCTGGCTCCCCTCTCCATGTATTTCTGATCCTTCACTAATTGTGCCAACTCCATAGCCTCTCCCTAGTCACGAGGCCTCATGACCCTCACTGTTGCCCGGATATCTGATTTGAGTCCCTTCATGAAATTTCCCTCAATAGTCTCTGATAGTTGGTCCAATCGACTCGCCAAGTACTCAAACCTCTCACGATAATTTGCCACTAAACCCTCCTGCACAAGTGCAGAGAACTGCTCATAGAAGTCCCCTCCATTGCCACTTTGGAAACATTCTAATAAGCATTCCTTGAACTTCCTCTAACTTTTTATGGGCTTCCTCATGTCTCTCCACTGGTACCAAGCCAATGCCTTCCTTTCCATACATAAGCCAACGACCATCAATTTCTCCTCCTCTGTCAACCCATTGACGACGAAATACCTCTCTTTCTTGTAGATCCATCCACGTGCATTCTTCCCTTCAAATATGGGCATCTTCACCTTCCAGAGCTTGTGATCTCCCCCATTTCCCCTGATTCCTCTATAATTTTCCCTTTCTCAAGCGTTCAATACTCCTCAAGTGTCCCGATCCTCACTTCCATGCTCATACCCATACTCGTCTTCACTTTCTCCCCTCCTTTCAAAATCGACACCTCTTCTACCATAATGTCCCTCTTTTCCTTTCCAATCACCCCCATGGTTCATGGCCTCCATAACCACGCCTCTGTCCATACCTTCCACCTCTCTCTTCTATGATCTCCACATCATTTTCACTCCTATGAATTTCAAAATTTGTATTTCTCCCTATTGGTCCTCTTGCCTTCGATGCCGCCGATTGATTTTGATTTTCCAATATCTTCTTCACCATCTAATGAAGATCGAAAACTTTGCCTTCCATGGAAGATATTCGATCCTTCACCGTTGCTGTCATTTGGCTCATTTCCCCTTAAAAGCGTTCTTCCAATGCATCCACTTTCTTGGCCTCCATCAATACCCGGATTTATTTAGACTAAAACAATCTAGATCTTGTCCCCAAAAACAGCAAAACGCCCATCTTCCTGCAATTTCACAAAATAAGCCCAAAAATAGTCCCAAAATCTGCTATGATATCAATTTGATAGGAAACACTTGAATATCTCAAGTAAACCCTATCAATCTTTGCAAAAAGCAGTAAGAAATCTCCTCCAAACTCCAAGGGAAAACTAGAAAAACTGTAATTTTATTGCAATAATCAAAGATAATAGAAGGAAAATACCAAGATACAGTCGATCCTCAATTCGAGAGGAGGATCTATCTCTCCCGATCCTTAGACGTTGCTAGAACCCAAAACACTAAACTCCAACCACAATTAAAGCATACAATTAAACCACATAAGCCATAATCCTCCCTAGCCCTAGCCGCTCCCTCCTTCCTAATTGAATTCCCTAGTGGGCCCCACCCAAGCTTTGGGCGGAAATTCCAAGAGGGCGAACCTTCTTGGTTCGCCTCTTGTAAACTTAGGCCGACCCCTTGCCAAGGGCCGGCTGGACCAGTCCAACATGGATCGGTCTAACATAATGTTGTTGTTCGTGAAGGCCTGGACCGAGAAGACGAGGCCTTAAACATATTAGGGAAAGATTTTTGGGAAGAAAAAAGAATAGTGGGGCTGTTCTTGAAGGTTTGGGTGGCTGTTCTTGCAGTAGAAATGAGCAGGGAGGCAGGCTGGCCGAACCTGACAGCCTGCTACTGCTGTGGACAGCGACAAGGGGAAGAAAGAGAAGGATTAGACCCTGCAGACTCTACGGCAGAACTTGTTGGCGTTCACCTGGCTGGTTGGTAGAGAAGGACTAGTGCTTGGAGGCTCCAAGAGAGGAACTAGTGGTTGAAAACTGGAGGGAGGATCGGTTCTTGGATTCTTCAAGAACAGAATCGGCAGCCCGAAGAATTTGGAGGGAGGAGGAGAGAATTCTTGGAGACTCCAAGAGGGGGCCCAGAGGGTAACATTACTTAAGAAAGTATTTACTTAATTGATCCGCCAAAATCTGTCCAATTCTCAATCCCATGGCCTTTATATAGGCAATTTTGTTATAATTTACATAAAATCCTTCCAAACTCTCAGAATGCAGAAATAATATAAGAAAATCTAAAATAATTTTATTAAAGCACTAATTAATTACTTGGAGGAGATTAACACTTGATAATCCAACTAGGCTTTTATTAACGGGCCTCTTTAGGTCCTCATGGGCCCAAAGTTGAGTAACCCCTCTAGGTCCTCGTAGGATCTACAACGGTAATTTGAATAGAACTTCTTTGACCGTTAGCTTGATAGGTATCAGTTGGTGTTTGAAACTACATTCTAAAATGTCTCAGCTTCTGCTGATGAACTAAAGCAATTCATTATTCTTTCTTCAATGCCTTAAAAGTAACATGCATTTTTTTCCTCATATTCAGACTTTGGCATTGATATTGTTCTGTACTTTTATGGCCTTTGTGGACATAATTCATAATTCCTTTGATGTGGTCCAGGGCTGCAATATTTTGAGACCTGGGTTGGTTTGATATTTTAAAAGATGCGCTTGATTTTTTATTTTTATCACCATTGTAAGATGTGTTGGCTTAAGGTTCATGTCTGTGCCTAGTTCATTCTTGCATTATCTTAAATTAAATAGAAATTCCTCTACCATATTATGCATCTTGAAAAATGCATTATGCTTGTTTATATATTGTTGCATCAGTTCAGATTCTCGTTCTATGCTAGGGTAAATTGTAAAATACATTATGTTTGTATGTATAGGTGCAAATCTATTGTTTTGTGCAATTAAAATGTGAAGCAGCAATTAGGGGTTAGTTTGTGCTATTGAAATGCTGAAATCTGATTTATTTTCATTGGAAAGATTGGAGATTACAACTAGATATTTTAGTACACAGGACTCGCTCAATTGTAATGTCTGGGAGGGATTGATAAATGCAGCCACACATGCATATTATAGAGGCTGATACTTTGATTCAAAATTGTGATCGCCAGGCCACAGTGGAATAAAGTCAACGAATACAATATTAAATATGGGCAAATAGTTTTTAAAGCTATTCATCTCGTAACTGGATTATCTGCTACAAACAAATCAAGTCCTCTAATGGATTTTGAACCAAATAATTACGTTTTTGTTTATTTTGATATCTTCATAACCTAAATTTGATTAGATTTGAATTTTAGGGGATATTACCTCTTGAGGCAGTGGTTTTTTTCACATATAGCTACATTATATCTATTAAGGGAGCATTCCATTCTAAACAGGGGAGAGGTAAATGAGTTGATTATTATTAATATCAAGGAATGAAACCGAAGTTAACAAATGGTTTACCATTCCTGTATATCGGATTTGTATAGAAACATAGATATTAGTGGGACTCAAAATTAATGGCAATAGTTGAAATGAACTGACATTGTTTAGTGTGGGGTATCCAAGGGAAAATAATTATAGAGAACAATTCTTACAACAGATCTCGAAAAAACTTAACAACTATAGCAAATTCTCAAATTTGACCTGAATTTGTTTTAGAAAATGATAATTTTATTTTCACTTATAAGAAGTAAAACGTATAAAAGATGCAAATTAAGAATGATGGGAGAATTGAATCCCAATTCAAACGGGAATACTGTAAAGTCAAATTGTTTTTTTTTTGCATTAACTTCTAGCTTTTTTTCCCTTTGCTTGGAATTGCCAGGAAGTTCCTTCCTCGATTTTCTTGATTAGTCAAATTTGAAGTTCCTGGAATCAGATAATGGTTTGCTCGCAATCTTTGAATTTATTACTATGTCCGCTGTCTTTGTTATTCAGCTATTGGTGCATATTTTTTTATGATCAGAACACATCAATTATTGTTTTGCTGCTTTAATATGGGCTATTTATTATTTTCTAGTCTTTGGATTGGAGCGATGAGCAGCTAAATGGAGAACCTGGTGGAACTGTGATGACAGCTGATCTTGCTGGTGATGGTTGTGAGCCATATGAGACTAAGGAAGATAATACAAACACTGTCGCAGAGCAAAATGAATGGGACAAGCTTCTACGTGACAGGTGATAAATTGATCCTAGATACCACTAAGTTGGAACATTTGCTCTCGTGTTCGTGTTCCCTCTTCCTCTTACTGTAATAAAACAGATGTAGCTTTCCATGAATTTGATGTTCAGACTTGCTTTACTCTTTTGCATGCAACGGATGCTAATGGTGGCCATGTTAATGGATAGTTACGTTTGGTTTTCTCAAAGGGGACACTTCAAGGTTTCACGAGTTATTTTACTAGGCCCTTTAGTGTTTATACTTTATAAATTAATTTTACCTTCCACTTCTTAATTCTATCACTTTTTTTTTTTACTGACGTGTTCCCTCAAGTCCTGCTTCTTGCTGTGTTGGCTTGTTAACTGGCACTTTTTCTCATACCATTGGTAGGTATTTTAACCTCTTTCGTGAATGGACTGCATGATTTTTTCGGGGGAAAGCAAGTGTAACTGATATCTGTTGCCCAGTAAAAAGTAGATTCTCCTTTAATTGGTTAAATTTCTGTTGTTCTATTTTGTCGAGTGAGCTACTATTATTTATACATTTCAGTGATTAACTACTGCCCCTCGTTAATGAGGCGATGATATTAAATTTTTTTTTTTTTCTGATATCTAGTCTAAGGAAAAGGGGAAAATATAATTTTATTTATTCTCAGAAAATTCTCAACAGATGGCATGGTGCTTAAATTAGGAGTAAAGATTTTTTGGATTAAGCTGGAGCTGAATTAAATCTGAAGGGTTGTTTTGGTATCCTTTCAGTTGGATTACATCAAGGATCAGCCTTAAGCCCATATCTTTTTGCTTTAGTCATGGATGTTTGGTTAGACATTTGCAAGAGGCTATACCCTCGTGTATGATTTTTGTTGATGATATTCTTCTTGTTGATAAACTAGAGAGAGAGTTGAAGGTAAACTTGAATTATGGAGGTCAACCTTAGAGTCTAAAGGCTTTTGTTTGAGTAGATCTAAAATTAAATATATAAAGTGTAATTTTAGTGATAATAGATCTAGTTGGGGATTATGACTTTGGGCAATCAAGTCATTAATAGCACATGTTTTAGATATCTTGGGTCTATTGTTCAGAGTGATGGTGAAATAGATGGGGATATTATTAGTAAACTTCAAGTTGGATGGTTGAAGTGGAGGAGTCCATTAGGCTTGTTATGTGATAGAAAAGTCCCTCTCAAACTTAAGGGAAAATTCTATAAGATGGTGGTGAGACCTGCAATGCTTTATGGTGTAGAATGTTGTCCATCAAAAGAGAAGCATAATATTAAGTTAAGTGTTGCAGAGTTGAGGATGCTCAGGTGGATGATTGACTTTACTCTTAAAGACTTGATACGAAATGAGCATATACGTGAAAAGGTTGGAGTAGCTCCAGTGGAAGATAAGATTAGAGAGAGTCACCTTAGATGGTTTGGTTATATAAAACTGCCGCCTTCTGATGACCCGGTTAAGAAAGTAGATGTATTAAATTTGACTTATGTTAAGAAAGATCGAGGTAAACCTAAAAAGATTTAGTTAGAAAATATTAGAAATGACATTTCTTTATTAGATTTAGATGAGAATTTGATCCTTAACATGAAACAATGGAGAAAAATGATTCATGTGGCCGACCGCATATAGTGGGATAAAGGCTTGTTGTTGTTGGTCATTTTGATATCCTTTATAAGCTTTTTCCAAAACTTGTGCTAGAGTGTGAATCATATTTGGTGCAAGTCAGCCTCTCTACATCAGGGAGTGTCTTCAACACCAAATCTTAAGATAATAGATTATTCACTAGATGATTGACACCAGTTAATATATCTAAAACATATTTTGTAAACCCAAAATTATCTTACTCCTGAGCATATCTCCATGTTATATGTGAGTTATCCACTTCATCCACCTGGGCCCCTTATTCTAGATATTTTTTGTGCAAGCAAGTTCATATACAAGTGACGCTAAAGAGTTTAGTTTACTCACTAAGGTTCCAACTTGGGAGTTGGTTGAACTTTCCTAATATTGTGAAAGCTAACCAGAGATTATGAAACCGAGAAATTGCATTTGTGAAGGGCCTAGTAAAACCCCGGCTATTGTGCTGCTCCTAGAGGATTTTGAATCACTTGGTGGGTTTCAAGTTGTGGGGATACAACTATAGGTCTTGGCATGCAGTAGAGAGATTTATTTTTAATCAAATAGCTTAAGCCAATTGAGTAGCAATCACCAGTATATCTAAAACTTTTTTTTCAACCATGTCGATATGATACTGGTCCTAAAACCAAAATTACCATTCTTTGTGATGACCTGCAACGTGAGCAAGCTCGATTGCTTGACAAATCATGGAGGTATCTTTGAACTTCTTCCAAAACTACCTTTCTCTATTTTATTTATTTTGTTATTTATGTAGTATGAGCAGTATATTTTTTTGAATGTAGCTTAAATGCTTGATATATATATATATATATATATATATATATATATATATATATATATATATATATATATATATATATATATATATATATATATTTGAAACATCTATTCGCTTGGCATATTATGTCCCTTATTGTTACTTCTAAGAAATTGTTGCATTAAAGGTATCTATGTGATGTTAATTGATAGATTATTGTTGTTTCTTCGAAGTTTCAGGTGGGAAAAATATCAACTTGAGGAAGAAGAAGCTCTTGGTCGAGGAAAACGCTTGAGAAAAGCAGTTTCTTACAGGGAAACTCTTACCTCCGTAATCAGTGAAGCCTTAAGTGAGGTAAGTATACTTTTAATGATACAAAACTGACTTTATGAAAATGCATTCTTTTGTTAATTTAATCTTAAGTGTACATTTTGTCACTTTGTACTATGAAGGACCTGTAACAAATTCCCTACATGGATGATCCTAACAAACATTTTCCTATGCAATCTTGTAGGTGTTCCTTAGAAAAGTTTAGTTACCAAAACATGTGCAAGTTTATTTCTAGGTTGTATTTTTTTGGCTGTTTTTATATCACTAAGAATTTGCTTCTCCCTGTTACAGCTACGTTGCCCCCATTATACTCAGTTGTTTTCGTAGAAGTCACACTTCCTTTAAGCCGTGGTTGCCTATGATTTGGATCTTAATTTTCTCTTAAAAGAAGTTTTGATAGTTTTATCTTCAAGTTGGTTTCATATGATTTGGATCTTAATTTTCTTTTGAAAGAAGTTTTGATTGTTTTATCTTCATGATGCTTGGGTTGAACTTTGTTGTTTCTCTTTTATCGTTTTGAGCCTCAAATTGCAATGTCATCAGATTATCGTTCTTTCTTAATTTTACATGAATGTCCAACCTTTCCCTTTTGGCATATCACATTTTTTATGCATCTGTATGCTGGATGTAATTAAACTTTTTTGACGGGTTTTAAATGTAAGTTGTCACTATTGAACATTGTGCTTCTTGAGTGAGTGACAAAGACAACCTATGAAGTCATGAACTTGATCTATTTGAAGTGGTTACTAAATTTAAGCTTGTTTTATTTTTCTTTAAACAGTTGCTTTGGTAATTATTTATTGATTTTTTGTTTTCCAAACTTGGGTTTTTTAGAATGTTACTGAGCAGGAACCTGAGCGAGAATACAGCCTTGCTGGCCGAGCGCTGAAAGAAAAATAGTGAGTATAATTTGCTTGCATTTGACCCTTTAGTTCGTATAAGTGGCTAATTGGTTTTCCATAAACAGCTTGAAGCTCCGTACCAGACAAAAGGAAAGAATTGCAAGAAGGCATACACTGGAAGTTCATTTTTCTGCTGAGAGACCCGAATCATTAAAGCAATCACCTGTTCTTGATAGCAAAGAAGTGCAATGTGCTGATTCCACTGCACATTCAGAAGATTCAAGTGAACTAGATCCTGCGACAACTCCATATGACTCTAAATATTCTCAATCATTTGATGCTAAGAATTTGAGTTATTCCACATGCAAACAGGGAAAGATCTCAAAGCTTGGTAAAAATAGATTTCATGGCAGTCATCTTAGTCTTTCAGTTAGACCTCCTGGTCTTTCTTCTGATAGCATCCCACCAATCAACCATTTCCAAGACAGTTGCGCAAATTATGCTCCTTCTAGTTCATTTTTACCAGTTTTGGGGCTGTGCGCTCCAAATGCTAGTCGGAGAAATTTAACATCACGGAGGAGTTCAACAACTCAGATTTTCAATTCTTCATTGAGCCAACTGGCATCTAATCATGAGCAGAAGAAAACATCCAGTGGCGTTCGAGAGTTTTCATCTGCACCTTTTGTTAAAGGGGAACTTTTGACTGACACTAACTCTGTTGGTCAAGAACCTACAGATTTGTCAATATTGTTAGATAAACCGGGAGACGGGCAGCATCGTCGTCTGAAGAATATCATTCCAGACAGCTACTTTCCATTCGGCCCCGTTTGTCCTAATCTTGTTCTTTTTTTTTATTATTATAATTGCGTGCGGTTGGTTTTAATGTCCTTTGCTGTTGCTGCATTATAGAAAAACTATAATTAAGTTTGATATGTTGTACTTCTTCATTTTGCAGCCTCTGCTTCCGGCATCTGGAAGGTTTTCTTCAGATCTTAGTGAAAGTTTGGGTGCTTCTTTCTCATCATTTAGAGAAAAAATGGGTCTTCCCAATTTCGTTTCTGATGAATTGTCTGCTCTGAAGTTTTCAATTCCATCTAGAAGTTCAAGGAAACTGCAAACAGACTTCTTACCAAAGTTGTCACTGTGCTCAAATATGAAACTTGGAAAAGATTCTGATAAAGACATGTCAACTGTACCTTTAGTGCCAAGTTTTGGACAGCATTTCAATGAGACGCTTAAACAAAAACAGGTGATGCCCGAGCTACCTCCAATGCTGAACCTCGGTTTGGTGCAAACTGGACTCTCTATACCTGAAAATCATATGAAGAATCAGGACAACATAACGGTTAAAATTCAAACTGATGCACACAAATTTATGAAGAAGAGATTGAAATTGGATGCATGGTCAGAAGATGAACTAGATGCCTTGTGGATCGGTGTACGCAGACACGGAAAAGGTAATTGGGATGCTATACTTCAGGATCCCAAGTTTTTTATTTTAAAGAACAGATCTGTTGAAGAATTACTGTTTAAGTGGAATGAGGAGCAGTACAAGATAATCGATGGATCTATACCTCCACCCAAAAATTCCAAATCTGCAGCATTTCTTGGTCTCTCGGATGGAATGATGGCACGGGCATTGCATGGTAGCAAATTCATGAGTCTTGGGGCAGAGCTGCCCAAATTTCGGTCTCATCTTACAGATATTCAGCTGGGTTTTGGTGATATGATGCCTAGCTTTCCTTTTTTCGAGCCATCTAGTAATTTGAGAGGGGCTAGTGAAAGCCTTCCTCCTCTTCCATCTTGGCTAGGTGACAAGTCTGAATCCAATTGCATTGACAAATTTTCTGTAGGACCTGTAGATAGAATTGAGAAGACCATTTTACCTTCGGATCGACCTTTTTACCAGAGTACCTTTTCAGGTAGTTCTGGAGGTTTAGGGATGAATTTGCCAAGCGGTTGCAGTCTACAACAAACCGATTATGTTTCAGCTAGAAATAGGCATATGAAGCTGCCGTCTTTGTTGGAAAAATCATTAAGTTTATTGAGGGAAACCCAAAATATTCACTCTGATGGATCCAGCAGGGGAGACCTGCATGATGCTAAAAGGAAGCTCGCCTCAAAATCTCTTACTGAGGATGACAGTTTTCCTGGCGGTTCAAAAGAGAACAAGCTGCCACATTGGCTTCGAGAAGCTGTCAGTGCTCCAAGACCCTCAGAGGCTGCATTACCACCTTCTATTTCAGCTATATTACATTCCTTTCGTGTTATTTATGGTGAAGATAAATTCAAAATCCCACCATTCTTAATCCCTGAACCACTCCCTTTCATTCCTAAAGATCCAAGAAAGAGATTAAGAAAGAAACGGAAGCTGAATAGGTTTAGGCAAGCAATTCCTGAAGGTTCAAACCCTACAGGAAATGCTGATATTTATGCTTCATGCTCCATTCCTGCAACATTACCCTTGATGGGATATTCTGTTGCTTCAGTACCACAACTTACGCCATCCTCTATCAACCTAACACCTTCATTGGCGGAGAACGTCATTTCGTCGGCACCGCATATGCCATCCTCTATTCCTACAGCACCTCAACTGGTTTCATGCACAATTTCCTCAGCACCATCATTGGTATCTTCTTCCATTTCTACAATGCCATCCTTCACTATGTCAACGCTACCATTGATGCCATCTTCTATTTCTCTGGCTCCATCAGTAATGTTTTGCTCAATTCCTCCAGTATCACCACTGATGGAATGCTCCATCCCCGCAGAACCACCCCCTAAGCCATGCACCATTCCTCTAGCACCACCATTGACATCATCCTTGCCTGGTCTCCCAATAAAAGACACTGGATTCATCCTTCCTTCTCTGAACTTAAATTTGAATTTACCATCTTCTTCACCATATGGTGCTCAAGGATTGCAGTCATGTGCGTCCCCATCACTTTGTCCTGCAGGGTTTTGGTCTGCTTCTTGCATGGATCATGCACTGTCAATGTCATCAATATCTGACATGCCTAGCACCAGCTATCACAATATTGAATGCACTGGACCTGGATCAAAGAATCCTGAAAATTCTCATCAGATTGGCTTGGATTCTAATGGGGACTTCAAATACATCCATATGAAACAGAAGGCAAATTTAAGCTCACATTTAGGTTGCCAGGGAAAACTGAATGTTGAACAAGTTGATCGTACAGAGAGTGGAGCATCGAGCAAGAACAAGTTAGAGTCACTGGCTAACGGCATAAATAATGTACTGGAGAGTTCATAAAAAACATTCCTTGCAGATGATCAAAGAAGCGACCAAGAATCTTAAATTTCTTTCCTTCGTTTTTTTAAAGCAATATTACTTCCCTAAGTTTTTTCTCCTAACTTTTAAAATGATAGATATCTCATTTTTATTGTTAGCATTATTACTTTGTGTAAGGAGTGCAAATGATTGGAGACATCTAATTGTAAAGTTCCAAGGTTAGAAATATAATGTTACGAATTTTTATGTTTGTTCCATATTCTTGATCCCCACAGCTTGAGCTTTGGTGATGGGGACAATTATTTTGTACTATTTTTTTTCATTGTAACAAAATTCTTGTGCTCCTGATATGAAATTCTGTTTCACTAAAATTTTTTGGTTACTCTTTGACTGTTGGTTTTCCAAGTAGTTCCCTTAACTAAGGAGTTATTTGCCTGTGATTTTCACTCTGCTGAAATTGCTGATACTAAGTTAGTTTTTCTATGATCTTTCTAAGCGGTTTCTTAGCTTAATGACTGAGCTGATTAATTTATCAAATATTTTACCATCTAAACCGATATTAAATAGGAAATTCTATGCTTTTGACTTCGTATTCTGTGGCTTATCAGTAACACTTTATGCTGTTATAAGTTAGTTTAGTACTTGTTTATACCCTTTTACTTTAAGCTATATGATGCTTTTTATAATTATTCTCTGACCAACTGTTTACTTGTTTCTCCGTCAAATTTATATTCATCACATTTTTTGAGTAAAATAACTCATTTTGTATTCGATGAAGTAGAAGGAAAATTATGTTTTCTGTGAAAGGATGTCTCAGACAGCTATTATTAATTTTTTTTCTTAATTGGTGTATCATTGTCTCATTTACCCGTACTTTTAATTGCTTACCCAGGAAGATTACGTCATTGATGCAGCATTTTTCCCTCCTGCTTGGTTTCCTTTCATCAGTGAACTTTGTAGCCTGGAGATGGTTTGGTCTACAGGGCAGGCAGGCACGAGAGTATTTTCTCAATACATTCTCTGAACTTATTCAAACGTTGGAAGGCTGACAAAGAGGTATAGTATTAATCCTACCCTTTTTTATGTTTCTGATCCGCTTGAACTATCAATTTCAACTACGTTTCTTGCATTTTGTTTGTGTGTCGGAAATATTAGTTAGGCGCTTAAATTTCTTGTAAAAGAAAGTGGTTTTTTTATATCTATGAAATTCATCTGTAGTAACACTTTTCTCTTTATGTTGACTGCTGGTATTATTTGCTTGGACCTACTAATTTTATCATATTGTCATCTAGCAAATTTAATCAGTCCAAATGCCCAGTTAGATTAAAAAACACCAAGACATCACATCAATTGTTTTTATTTAGGTTAAGTTTGGAATTATCGCCTGTATTTCCTTAGAGTGGATGATACATTTACTTGTTTCATGCAACTCTTCTGACAAGTTTTATGTGAATCTATGTGAGAGAACAATAGGGTGTTACTCAATCCCGCCTTTTTACCCAAATAATTATTAGATCTACCCATATTCTAGTCTATCTTAGCAATTCCATCTACTCTCTCCGCTATGGTCCCTTCTTAAGCACGTATTCTCCCTTCTTTGTTGCAATCCGTCATCGACCTTTACATCAATTGGGCATGGAGCCTACCAATCAACTAAGTCTTCATCTTCCTTGCAGACCATTGTGGCTTCCTGGTTTGGCTTCATTGTGCTGCACTTTCCAATCTATGATCTCACCTGCGATCCTATCCTTCTTGTTTGAGATTCCCACGACTTTGTTGCAAAGCCTCATGCATTGCTTAGAGTTGCAATGAAACCCACGACACCCCTCACACAATATTTTATATTCTCTCAAGCATGAACTTAGAGTCCCCACCGCATCCACAACTTCATGGCAACCTTTGCCCATGCATCCCCCTCACCAATGGGACCCCACTGCAACACCTACAAGTTCCATTATTGTCAAATACGCAATATAACGCATCTCCCTTTGCACCACTGTTTCTACATTGCATGTAAGTTAGTGATTTTGCCAACTTTTACCACCAACAATATTTTCCTTGTGCCTCTCCCATCACATTGACCACTGTCGAGCAACAACCCCCACTGCTTGCCAACCTGTGTTGTAGCTTGATTGTGTATATGGTTGACATGTTTCACTTACTTGAACCTCTCCCTGTTCACTAGATCCCACCTTTATGATCCCATAAATGTCAGCTTCGTTGCCAACAAACTGTAATCACTCCTGTTGAAGCCTTTCCTTTCCATGGTAACTATTTTATATACATTTCTTGAGTTTCACACTTGCAAATAAGATCAATCGAATAATTATTATTATTATTTTTTTTTCTCTTGAATGTTTTTGAATTTATTGATTACTATTATTCTGAAGTATCAAATGCTAAGAATGTTATTTTTAAGAGGATGCTCTAAACATATAAAAGGAACATGCATATTGATGTAGTGGATCAGCGGAAGAAATTGACCTACTAGAAGGGATACAAAATTGGGGTGTCAAAATCTAACCCAACACGAAACCCAACCCAAACCGAAACCCAACCCGAACCTGACTCGAAAAATTTCGGGTTTGGGTCGACCCGTTTATATGGGTCGGGTTCGGGTTTCAGTTTTTGACCCATTTATAAAATCAGGTCGGGTTCGGGTTGATCCGAAAACTCGATTTCAACCCGCTTTGACCCGCGAAATTCAAAGAACTGCTAAATTGCCAACCCGCGTCAGTGGGAGTGTGGGACTAATAACTGATTCTTCTTTATGTTTGACTTATATTTTTATGGTCACATTAAACAAGGCTATTAAATAAAGTCATGATGATGGCTCTTTTTCAGAAAATCTAATCAGATCTTTTGTATTTAATATTTATATTTGCTTTATACTCTTATTGGAACTTGTGACTACTCATAAAAAAATAAAATTAGTAGATCACTTCTCAACATGTCAATCCCTTCACGTCAGCTGTCATTCATTACTTGCAAGGCCATCCACCGCAGTTGAATCCAAAAATCAAAATGATGCCGATGGTCTGTTCGCCGACCCAGCAGGTCCTCCGACCATTAAACGGCACCGCCGGAGATACAGGCTTTGGCGAGTATCGGTCGCTCGAACCATCAGGTCATCTGCAGTCCGCAGTAGTAGGCCACCATACTGCACCGGCACCCCCAGCCGATGTGCCACCTCCTCGCCTCGTCTGACGTCGCATGGCTTTTGTTTAATCAAATGGGTTTGTGGGTCGGGTCGGGTCCGGGTTGACAAACTTGACGCGTTTGTAAAATCGGGTCGGGTTAGGGTCAATCCGTTTACGGTCGGGTCAAGTCGAGTTCGACCCGAACCCTTCCCATTGACCTGAATTGACACCCCTAATACAAAACCAGGGAACCAACACAAGCTTGAAAGCTCAAAATATCATATATTCTTCATTAATGCCTCATTATATATATATATATATATATATATATATATATATATATATATATATATATATATATATATATATATATATATATATATATATATATATATAAGCTAGTCATAGAAACTTTTAGAAAACATATAACAAATTAGGTAAATTATTCCTAAGGATGCTATAACTATGATATTCCATGTCATAACTCCCCTTTGCTTCAGAACGACTTGATTTTGCCTAGGCGCATTATCGGGAAGGAGGTATATGTTGACATCAAAATCAGATCCCTAGATCAAAGATTTTGCGTATTTTGATTTCAAACTCAGATGACACTCCCATCAATTTCTTAGCCATCAAATTGATTGCTACCTTCCTGTAAACATCCTCCTCAAGCTTCATTCCATCTTTATTGAATTGACTGGTGCCAACAAATTCATACATTGTGTTGTTGATTTCAATGGAACTGTATCCAGGCAGCTTTGCAATCCCTTTCCTGCTCGTCATCTCTCTGAACTTTCCAACCGCATTCCATCTTTGATCTCGAATCAGCAGATTTGAGAGCAAAACATAACTTTCACTATTGTTGGGATCCAAATCAAGAAGCATTTGAACAGCATGCTTCCCTAATTGGATATTCCCATGAATTCTGCAAGTGGTTAGTAGGTTCCTCCAAATAGCAGCATGAGCTCTCAAGCCTCTTATAGGAATTGTTTTGATAAGCTTTTAAGCTTCATCCAATCGGCTCGGCCAAGAAGATCCATCATGGAACTGTAGTGCTATGTCTTTGGCTGAAGGCCAAAATCTCTCTCCATGGCAATGAAATACCTTCTGCCATTCTCAACAAACCCTTGATGTCAACAAGCACGTAGAAATGTTAAGGAAAACACACTCTTTACTATTATTTCTCTAAATACTTTCATGGGTTCTTCCTCAATGGTGGACTGCAGGCGTAGATTGCGCGAGGTTAGGTGTGGGATCGAAGGTGTGAAGCGGGAGCGGGAGCGAAGTGAATTCTGGACGGACGCAAGAGTGGGTTTGGGATCGCAGGAGCAGAGTGGGAGCAGGAGTAGGAGTGGAGTGGTGTTGGGGCTGGAATCGCGCTAAAGTGGATTGGGATCGTGGGCCTAGTCGCGAGACGAAGTAGAGTTGGAATAGCATTGGAGTAATTGGGATCGCAGGTTTGGTGGCGGGAGGAATTGGAGGCGGAACCAGGGTCAGCAGAGGTTGAGGAGTCGAAGGCGAAGAGGGTTGCAAGAAAGCTCAGCCCGATCAAGTGGAGCGCAGGCAGGGCCTCAGGTTTGGAAGGTAGGGTCTAGTTCGTGTGGGACCAGAGAAAGTTGCGAGAGGAAGCCGGGGTGGAACCGCACCATCTCGAGCTAGAGCTGATCGGATTGCTGACAGAACACTTGTGAGAGGCGGAAGTGGGGTTGGGTGCAGCATCTCAAGTGAAAGTGCTCAGATGACACTAGAAAGTGCTCTGATGACACTTGAAAGTTCGTTAGGGATGTTAAGCTAACCAAGAGGGGGGGTGAATTGGTATTTTAAAATTTTCTTTTCACAAAGAATAAAAATCACATAAACCAAAATCACACCACAAAAATAAATGCGGAAATAAAAGTGCGGAAGCAAGAAAACAAGAACATAGAAATTTATAGTGGTTCGGTCAACTCGACCTACGTCCACTCCCCGGAGGCGCCCTCCGAGTATTGCACTACAAACGTGACTCTCCTTTAGCCCCCACAGCTAGGCGGAGAAGCCTTTACAAAGCACCTCCTTTTTGCCACCCCGGCAAGGCAGAGAACCTACCTCATTTTGCTTCCTCCTGAAGCTGGCAGAGAACCACAACCAAAAGCTAACTCCTTACCTCTACCGACCCTTCCACGGACGAGAAACTCTAGACGAAGAACAAGCAGAGCGATCCTTGAAGCAACCCTTGTGAATCCCCTCACAAGCTCCCCTTCACAAGATCCTCTCTCTCTCCCTCTCTATCTTTCTCTCCTCAAGCTCTTCTCAGGTCAAGGCAGCAGTCAAAGGTCTTCCAAAACGTTGAACAAGAGTTCTTAAATAGAAGAGCTTCAAATGAGCTCATTAATTGCAAGTTGCCGACAATATCGTCAAGGTCGATATGGACATCGGCCTGGCCGATCAGTACAAATCTCAGAAGATCGGCCAGAGCATCGCCCTGGATGCAAAATTGGATGATTGAAAATTGGTTTGATCGTTCAGGCCGTTCTCACGATCGTCCCGGCCGATCAGTTCAAATCAGAGGAAAATCGTCCAGAGCATCGCCCTGAATACGAGCTGGCCGATATTTATCGTCCTTAAGTAACTTAAGGTTTTTGAATGGATCGTCCTGGCCGATCCTGCGATTGTCCAAGACGATATGATCGTATCAATCATCCTTAATTACTCTCTTGATTTCCTGATCAATTAAGGCATAATTTGAGAATTTCGTCTAGGTCGATCAATGATCGTGCTGGTCGATAATTTAAAAATACAGTATATCTTAATTGTCTATGACGGCAACTTCTTTCTGTTTTGAGCTTATCGTCCTGGCCGATACGTGATATGTTAATGTCGGCTGCCTTAATTAAGAATCCTTATTTAGACTTTCTATTTTAAACCTGATCGTCCAGGACGATAAAAATATCGTCCTGGCCGATATGAGTAAAAACATAAATTCTAAGTCTCTCAAGTGTGTGTGTAGGGTTACTTAGCATCAGTCTCTTTGACCATTACAAGTAGACTCAAGAAGTGAAAAACAAAAGTACAGACTGACTCAACCCTAAACCTACGCAATCCTGAACTGGCTTCGTCTGTTCGACCGATCTTCGATTCCTGAAAAGTTAGAAGCAATAAGCAGTCTAAGAGAAATAGTGTTTGTCAATCATCAAAACATAAGCCATGAAAATAGATTTGTAACATCAAGCAACTGCTCATAAGAGCAAGAACATCAAGAACAGTAAAAACTACTAAAATTCAAAAATATTTATTCATTCTATTCTTCCTATAGTAGCTTAAATATATAATTGGTAATTGAAACTTCTAGAAATGCATAGAAGTTGACTATTAAATGATAAACTATTCCTAAGGTACATTTTAGATAAGATGCTCTTCATCATACTCCTCTAGTCTAAAGAAACTAGAGCACGGAGTAGAAGGGGGTTCGAGGATTGCTATTTGAAGCATGGAAGTTGGTTAGAGAGGAGCGCGTGGCGAGGGTGACTTGCGGGTTTGGGCGCGGGTGAGGTGAGGGCATGGATTGGGTGCTGCATGTTGGCCATGCATATGCGCATGCGGGCCGCACGTGGTGAGGGTGGCGGGCTGGTCGTGGACCATGGACTGGGTGAGTTGAGATGGTGGTGTGGAATGAGTGAGGGCGGACTGGGGTGCTTGGAAGCGTTGTTTCACGCCGAAGCAGGGCGGCAAACAGGTTTCAAGGTCGGACTCAAAATGGACGGATGGCTGTTGTCGCGAGCGGCGTGGATGGTGGGTGGCCATTTGCGTGGACTGAACAAGCACCGACACAGATCGTTGGTCGATGGTGCGAGTCGATTGCAAGGAATGCAGCCATGGTTGCGGACAGAATTTGTTCGCGGACAGGCAGATTGTGCATGTAGATGTCCGATGGTATGGTTGCCATCGGGGGAGAATTGCTTTGTCGTTGCCTACTAGTGGAGGCTTTGAACGTCATCGACAACCTATCTTCATCCATGGTCTTTCCAAAGCATCTAAGACCCCAATCGACGTCAAGGGTTGATTTAGCAGAAGCCCAAGGCTCTGATACTAATTGATGCAGTGGATTGACGGAAGAAATGGACATGCTAGAAGGGATACAAACCAGGGAACCAACTCAAGCCTAGAAGTTCAAAATATCATATATTCTTCATTAATGCCTCATCCTACTACAATAGTAATATATATATATATAAGTTAGCCATAGAAACTTCTAGAAAACATATAACAAATTATACTATAACTATGAAGTTCTACACACATATATTAATGTGCATATGATGATTGCAGCTTGAGATGAAATCTTCATAGTCTTAGAAACTCATTATATGCTTTCTGTAAATGATTGATTAAGGTAAGAATCTTATTGTAAAAAGGCATAATAATTATGTTGTCTATATTCTATCTCCACGATAATCGTATATTATTATTAGGGCCAATGTTAATATCGTGACCAACCCCTTCAGGCTTCTTATATTCTCGACTGATCTCCTCAATCCTCACATTATAACCAAGTTTATGATGCTTATTATGATTATTTATTTCTGAGATTTTAGCGATCCAAACGAACTTATTATCCACATTCTCACGATCCATGCACTGACTATGATGACTACCTATTTTGTTGATCTGCACCTTACTAAATTGATATCAATAATATTCAAATCTTGTAATTTTGCATATTTTATAATTTAAAACATCCAACCAAATTATTATATACTATATAGATTCTTAGAATGACTAGACATAATTAATTGAGGATTTATATGAAGCTGACCTCGATTTTAATGAATTGAGTCATGGACATGAATTGTTGCAACTTCAGTCACGTGCAGCACAATTAATGGTGTAGAGATTTCTAGGTGGTATAGCTTATTAGTAAAAATCATTTTACTTGGCCATAGCTTTTGCGATTTGTCTAGTAAATTACTGTTGAATCCCTGCATGTCGATGTGTATCAATTTTCAGACCAAGCTATGATAGAGTGGAATTAAAGTATAATTTTTAATCCATCAATTATCTTAGGTTACATTAATGGGGTAGATTAATTTGTCTTTTTTAAATTATAAATACATGTTTTCTTTCATCATTTTTGCAACCTATCTATTATGATGTGTTTTAATTTTTGTAGAATGGTACATAAAGGACATTTTTTTTAGTGCTGTCTGATTAGTGTTAGTCGAGGAATTGCTTATGTGGGAGCCATAATCCTTAAATGTCATGCCCCATAACAGCCCGCTTAATCTAATATAAGACGTGACAAAGGTGGGTGCAAAGTAGCTGATTGAGGCTTCGTTTGGGACGGCTTTTTTATTGCTTCTTAAAGCAACTTTCTAGTACAAAAATTAAAAATTTTATACTATAAAGTCGCTTTAAGAAACAGTAAGAAAGCCATCCCAAACGAAGCTTGAATCTACCGCCAACATTTATTCTAGAACTCTACCTACCAAAATTGAGTCAGTGATAAATTCAATTGCCTGAATGATTCAAATAAATCATATTACATAATTCCTATCTCAAAACTATCCAATAAATTAACCCAATTCAATTGCACGTAAGCATCAAAATATATTTTATTCATTCAACTACATAGCTTCTAATCGGTATCAAAGTTCAATTACTTCAGCTTGCTTCTAATATTACATCAAAATTAAGATTTGAAAACTTGGTCCTGGTTAGCTATAAAGTTAAGCATGATCAATAAATTTAATATGAAATTCAAATTTTCAAGCGCGTAAGACAACATGGTATGCTAATCATGAACTGGACATAAATATTAAAGCATAATCGAAGTCTTGTCTAGTGCATTACATATAAATATCATAAAGTGAAACTGCTTGAATAATTACATATTTACATGACATAACAATAAGTGGGGTAATCTTAGTCAAAAAATGTTTTAGAAAAATATGAAGCTACCAATTCTCAAAAGTATTATGCTAGTCAATGTACGTTTGTCAAATTACCAAATTAATTGCAACATATCATTCATTTGCTTATTTCATTTTGTTCTTAACATACATCTTTTTTTATTTTAGTCTTATAGTATATTAGTATGTCACGTATTTATGTCTAGATTCATTGGCCATTATAAGATAGTAAATTATATCAGACCCACATTGCATACCATAAGGTCAAAACCTTGCTCAAAGGTTATATCATAAAGTTCAATAGAGCTCAAGTGTAACCTAGCGGTACCACTATTGAACCATTTAGGGCTTTTTTAACCTTAGGGGCTCACCTAAAAATCTATTGCCCCATATGTACAGGTTATTATAAACATACGCGAAAAAGGCTAAATTAGTTTTGGCATAGATCCAACATGCCTTACTTCCAATTAGCTTTCGTGTCTGTGTTGGACGCTTGTCCGACATAGGCATAGTTCCAACCATGGGTGGACTTAAGGCAATTGTCCCCCCTAAAAGTTTTAAAATACTATGGTCTTTAGGCAATTTCCCTAACATAATTAAACACATTATGTAGAGGTTATTATTAAGGAACGATAAACCAAATACAAAGAGAAATAGTAAAGAGAATAAAAAAATATCCTTATAACTAAAATTTGTTCAGGGAGCACTGCCCCTTGGACCCCCGGCATATCTACGAAGCGTACAATGATGAACAAACAAAGGTCGAGAGGCAGTGCACTCGGAATAAATTTTGATTGTAAGGATATTTATAAAAGCAAACTTTATACTTTTACTTATAAGTTTGCCTCTTCTAAAAATTAAGGCTGGATCTGCCCCTGGTTCCAACGCGCCTCGATAGATATCTGACATGTCAAAACTTCGTCAAAGATTTTTTATTGTAAAATTGAGCTCCAAAGCTTATCGGACACAACAAGACATGAAGGGGACATGTTTTTTACAGTACAGAACACCCCATAATTCTATACTCAATCGAGACCCGTATTGATCATGGGAGTTGAACTAGATGCATTTCATCGCCTCGTCTTCATAACCTTAGAAGCCAAAGTCCCTCTCGCATCTCCATCTTTGCTAATGTCGATCTCATATCTCACCCTCGAAGTCGATCTTGCATCGCATCACACACTCACTTCAAAGTTGTGATATGAAGATGAAGATGCAACTTGCCTCGCGAGTCACATCTTCTCTCCTGATACAAAGATGATTATGAAGCTGAAGACATATTCCCATGCATAACTAGTTGAAGCGAGAACTTACAGCCGAAGGCAGTGGAGCACTTTACAGTTCAAGCCACTGAAGGTAATAAAATGTTTGGGTTGATTTGTGCAGGCCATAATGAAAGATGATCTTCATTTGTTTTACTTATAATTTTAATAGGTTTGTGTTTTCTTCCCCTAGCCATCTGTGTCTGCTGCTTTGATATTACCGATAATGGCAAAATATGTGACAACTGAAAATGTTTAATGAATGCTTTTGTGATAAAATATTTTTTTATTAGTCGTGTTTGTTTTTTTAATCATTATGAATTTTTTTTTATAATATTATACTTCATCATGTGACATCTATAGTAGAGAATATATAGATTTCATATTAATAATTTATTATGTATAAAAAATATGTCTATGAATGCTGTGTTCTACTTTATAATTCTCCTAAGCTTTCTTTTTCTTCCTGTTTCTCAAAGCTATTGTTTACAGAATGGAAAAAATGAGAGTAATATAATGCTCAAGTGTTTTTTCATTCTTAAAATTTTCTTCCTTATGAATTAGACAAATTAGTGAGGAAGCTTTTGCTTTATATCTTTGCTCTGTTTCTCTTGTTGCCTTTCTTCCTAATATGTGCTTATTCTTCGGTTTCCAATTTTTAATGTCTCTATTTTTTTTTTTAAAAAAACGGGGTATCTATCTGCTGTCACTCCAAAGAGAGCACTTGATGGTGGAACCTAAGAAGGCCACCCACCGGTATCGAGCCCACACTTGCTTTGCCCCATTGAAGAGGGGGATTCTAATTCGGGATGGGGGGTTCCCAACGGTGCTCGTCCACCAATATCTCTAATTAATCTAGTATTCTCATATAACTTATCAGTTAGTTGTGAACTCATCAATTGGTTGCTTTTCAACTTCAATCCAATTCAATGGAGTTTTACATTTTGTCATATAATGTGGAATTGATAGTTATTATGTTAATAAACTCTTTTAATAGAATATAATCTTTTTAACTACCTCCAAAAACCAAAATGCATAGCCTTTGCGAACCCTTTAACTCTCTAAGTAGCTTTTTTTGACCAGCCATTTGTTTGTTTATGACCTCCAAAAAATACTATTATCTTTAGGCGATAGTCTCCTAGCAGAATTATACTTATTGTGTAGAGGGGTTATTACATGGGATTTTAGGCAATTGACCCCCTAAAAGTTTTAAAATACTATGGTCTTTAGGCAATTGCCAACAATATAATAAAAAACATTATGTATAGGTGTTTTTGTTAGGGAACAATGAACCAAATACACAAAGAAATAGTAAAGAGAATCCAAAAATATCCTTACAGGTCGTATCCTGTCAGGGGGCATTGCCCCCTTGGACCCCCATCACATTGTGTAGAGATGTTACCTATTTTTTGTTTAAGAATAATTGTGAATATATAAGATGTTGATGATATTTATAAAATATATTATATATTCAAGTACAAATAATCATTAGTCACTAAAGTTATCCCCCAGACAAAAATTAAGGCTGGTTCCGCCCCTGTTGGTCGGGTCAACCCGGAAATCCGACAGGTTGGATCCGGGTTGAATCTTATAACCCGTTTGTAAAAACGGGTTAGATTCGGGTCGTGACAAAAGTGTCGGGTTAGTTCAGGATTCTACCAAATCCAACTCGCAACCCATATTTGGCACCTCTTGTTATACTTTCCCACTTCCACTCTAATATTAGCAATGATTGTAACATTCCGGTGGACTCCTGGTGCTCAGTTTTAACAAATTGGCATGATTCAAATTGGCTACGTTCTTCTTCATATCAAGATACCAAAATAATACTTTGAAATTTTTATATATTTTGTTATTTTTTTAAATGAATCGAGTAATCTGAGTGCTGAGACTTGTTTAAAATCTTGATCAGACCGGTTGATTCAATTGTGAACTGGTCCAATAGCCAGTTCAGTCAAATTCGAAAACCGGATTTATATTGAACCCTTGAACCGGTTTAAACCGAAACTAGTGAAGCAGTTTCAATTTGGTTGAACCGGACGGTTCAATAATATTATTTTTTATTTAAAATAAAATTTTAAATATATATTTAAAGATATATGCTTATGCAATTAAAGTTAAAATTCTCATGTGATGTGAGACTAAAAACTTCTATGAATTTTGTATGAGTTAACCCTATCAATTTACTTGGGACATAAATTTGGGTTGAAAATGTGTATAATTTATTAAAATTAGGAATATATATTTTTTACATTATAAAATTTAAATATTATATTAAACATTATATTATTATTCTTATTAAAAATTATATTTATATTTATAAATTTATATTATTGAACTTTTTAGATATATTCATTATGCACATAATTATATTTGTAATATAAGTATACTTATATTCACATTAATAGTCAATCGAGCTTATTCATGAGCTTTAATCAAAGTAGTTGTGTATTATTCGTTAAAGTTTTAATTATATTGTAATTTATATTATATTTGAATAAATTTAGCATTTATTGTGTCATCCGGTCCAAATGTAATATAAATTACAGCTGAACCATCAAGCCTGGTTCGACCCCTCTTAAAGCATCGAGCTGTGAACCTCTCCTTTCGGTTCGTTGTCAAGTTCGATTTTCACAACCTTACGAAATATGTTTATATTTAAAAATTTGATTGAATAATTCATATTTTATTTCGAGCTTAAGAATGCAATTCAAAGCAGTTTTCCTTTGGTACGGATTTTCCTTATAGTTTCTCTAATGTTGTTAAGTTGTGGCAGCTCAGACTTAGGCTTCGTTTGGGACGGCTTTTTTACTGCTTTTTGAAGCGACTTTCTAGTATAATTTTTTTAATTTTTTTGCTAAAAAGCTGTTTTAAGAAGAAGGAAGAAAGCCGTCTCAAACGAAACCTTAGGCTTCCTTTGGGACAACTTTCTTACTGTTTCTTAATGCAGTTTTTTAGTACAAAAATTTAAAATTTTATACTATAAAACCGCTTTAAAAAACATTAAAAGCGGTCCTAAACTAAGCCGTAACCCTGATTTTGGATTGATCTAGCTTTAATTTCATTTAGAGGATTACAATTGCTGTTATTTTCAAATTTCTAGAGTTAAGTCCTTTCAGTGGTGGCATCTCGGCTTACATCCACGTAATTTGTATGGCTAAAGCTGGAACAATTATTACGTTCTCTGATCGGACGTAGAGCTACGTTCGGCCGCCAATAATATGTCGTCACGTGCTCTTAATCTTTACCGCGCTGCCCGACGACTTCACCCGGACCGGAACCCAAGAATGCTATGTTCGCGTATTGTGAGGTATTACTCGGTATTGCTCGGTATTGCTTGTCAATAAAGAGAAATACCGTTCTGTGAAGACCAATACCGAGCAATACCGAGTTGTACCGAGTTTTTCTAGAAAAATTCGGTACAACTCGGTATTGCTCGCTATTACTCGGTATTTGCTCGGTATTGCTCGGTATTGGTTATTGCAGAGCAAAATCGACCAATTTCTAACAATACCGAGCAATACCTAGCAAAATCGAGAAATACCGAGCCATCCTGGGTCCGTTCTGTTAAGGACCTTTAATATCATCATGTATTTATGTATCCAATGAGAACATTACACGTGTTCAACGGTTACTAGAATAGGCTATATATATTGTTCATTACAGGCATAATGTAATCAAGAAAGATTTAATAAAGTTTACTTCTTCTCTCTCCTGCTATTCTCTTCTCTGTTCTTGAAGGAATCATTTCCACATGGTATCAGACAGTGCGTGATCTTGCGGACCGAACATGACAAATCCGACGCAGGCTTCCTCGTCGATCGGTACCACCACCACGGGCGCTGCGGCATCTTTCCATCTTATCTCTCCCTCTCTAAAATTTGTAATCTCTAATCTCAAATTTCTGGTTCCTCACGCTCTCACCCCGGACAATTTTCCGATCTGGAGTACACAGATCGCTAAACTCTTTAAAGCAAATGGCTTCGCCGAGTTTCTTGACTCCACATCGACTACCGAAAACGTTGATCCCAATCAAGATCCGCGTTCTTGGCAAGTCACTGATCAAAATCTTGCGACGGCGATGTGCTCCACCATCTCGCCGGCTGTTCTTCCCTATGTGATTCAGCTCGAATCAACTCACGAAATATGGGAAACTCTTCACAATCGATTTCAGGCCTCAAATAGATCAAAGGTAATTCAGCTCAAAAACGAGCTCCATAATATCTCTATGCAGGCTATGACGATGACTCAGTACCTTACCGAGGTGAAGAAGATAGTGGACCAGATTGTCTCAGCCGGCTCTTCGGTAGATCCAGAAGATGTAATCATATACATCTTGAACGGACTTCCGTTGGCCTATCAATCGTTCGCCACCACCATTCGCACAATGCAAGGATCATTATCTCTAGACTCTCTCTATGCGCTTCTCATAAGCGAAGAAATCCATCTCAAATCGGCGGCCCTGAAATTTCCCAAACTACCGGACAATCAATCGGCCTTGTACACAGCAAGAGGTCGGGGAAGGCGCGGCTACGGAAGACAGCCGCCAAACACAGGTTCGGCAACCTATACTAACCCAAATTCTTCCATTGTCTGCCAAATCTGCAAGAAAAAGGGACACAGTGCGGACGCATGCTGGCACAGGCTCAATACTAACTACAAACCTCAACAACAAGCGACCAAGAACACAAATGCGCTCATGGCACATAATGAAGGCAACTCAACGTCGGATTGGTATATCGACTCCGGTGCCTCATCTCATATGACGAACACACCTGAGAATTTGGACTTCTACACGACGTATAACGGATCAGAAAACGTCATTCTTGGCGACGGCAGAACGGTTCCAATCGCTCACTCTGGTTCAGGAATTCTTCCTACACCGGCTAGTAAGCTAATTTTATCTCGTTTACTGCATATCCCTTCCTTATCCTATAATTTACTATCTATTTCTAACCTTGTTAAAGACAATCCTATTTCTATAACGTTTGATGCAAGTGGCTTTGTGTTTAAGGATCGGATGACAAATCGAGTCATCCTTAAAGGACCGTGCAGTCAAGGACTCTACAAGATAGCACACCGGTCTCATGGTGCCACCGCAACCGCTCTCGCAGCGAATACATCTTCCCCGGGAACCTGGCACTTGCGACTTGGACATCCACATCATCGTGTTACTCAAACCTTGTCTCGTGTTAATCCTTCTCTACGTATAAGCACAAATAAATACAATTGTATTCAATGTATGGCTTGTAAAGGACATAAACTAGCATTTGAACGATCTTCCAACAGTAGTCGTTTTCCGCTTGAACTTGTTCATTCCGACGTGTGGGGACCCTCACCGGTACCCTCACACCAAGGCTTTAGATACTACGTTATCTTTGTAGATGACTTTTCTCGCTTTGTTTGGTTATTTCCGTTACTACACAAATCTGATGTAACACTTACGTTTGTTAATTTTGTAAAATTCGTTGAAAGACAGACTAACCGGAAGCTTCTCACCATTAGAACCGACGGTGGAGGTGAATTTATTAACAATCAATTCCAATCATTCACCAAAAGTGCAGGAATTCGACACCAAATGTCCTGTCCGTATACTCCCGAGCAAAACGGGATAGCGGAACGTAAGCATAGACATATAATCACTACGACAAGAACTCTGCTATCTACTGCAGGCCTTCCGCTGACTTACTGGCTTGAGGCAGCCACAACAGCCACATACTTGATTAATAGACTACCGTCTATCACAACCCGCAACACGGCTCCGATCTATCGCATGTTTAACATTCAACCTTCCTATGTTCATCTAAGAGTGTTTGGGTGTGAGTGCTTCCCGCTCCTTCCACCAACTCAGCGCACAAAACTCACACCAACCTCCATATCTTGCATTTTCTTGGGGTACTCTGACACATCGAAGGGATACAAATGCCTAAATCCGGTAACGAATCAACTATTTGTGTCTAGAAATGTTCGTTTTAACGAATCTGTTTTCCCTCTAAAAAGCAAGGTTCCTCAAGAACCGGTACATCAAGTATCGGTGCCACCCTCGCTTCTCATTCCGCCTTCAGTGATGCCAAAGCACAACAGCATACCTGTTCCACAAACAGCTACCTCCTTCGTTCCTATTAACTCCGAACAGACTATGCACATCAATTCAGGATCTACAGCTGCTACACACACGGATACTTCACCTCTGCATTCAAACCACATCATTCATCATCCTATGACAACTAGGACAAAAACGGGATCCCTCAAACCTGTTCACCGCCTTAACTTGCTTCACAAAGAACAGCTTTCCACTGATCCTACAACATACAGTGAAGCTAGCAAACACTTTGAATGGAGACAAGCCATGGCACAAGAATTTTTCGCCCTCCAAAAGCAAGGTACATGGCTGCTTGTTCCACCTCCTCTCACAGGGACCATTCTAGGATCAAAATGGACATACCGAACCAAATTCAACGCCGACGGGACGGTAGCTCGCTACAAAGCTCGATTAGTAGCTCAAGGAAATCAACAGGAATACGGCCTAGATTATCAGGACACATTCAGTCCAGTGGCTAAACTCCCGACGATAAGAATTTTAATTACCATAGCTCTGTTCTACAATTGGAGTGTTCAACAACTCGACGTGGCTAATGCATTCTTGCACGGCGACATAAAAGAAACGGTCTTCATGCGTCAACCCAAAGGGTTTGAGGACGCATCCAATCCGAATCATGTATGCAAACTACAAAAAGCTATATATGGTCTCCGTCAAGCTCCGAGACAATGGTATACAACCTTTACTTCTCATTTACTGCAGCTCGGATTTACTCAGAGCCAAGCAGACCCGTCCCTCATGACTCTACACAGTGGTTCCGTTCTTCTCTACTTACTGATTTATGTAGACGACATCTTGCTTACCGGAAATAACGAGAATGCCATGGCCGACCTCGTAAACAAACTACAATCCAAATTCGCTATGAAGAATCTGGGTCCAGCACATCAATTTCTTGGTATCAAAATTGAACGCACGCGAGATAAGTTCTTTCTATCTCAATCTCTTTATGCCAAATCAATAATTCAAATGGCCGAGTTACACAAATGTAACTCGGTCGCTAATCCGTCGTATACAAAAATCCCAGATTCTCGCTCGGACGATCATGCTGCATTCGACGAGCTCAAATACAGGAGAATTATCGGTTCTCTTCAGTACCTAACTCTGACCAGACCGGACATTGCATACGCCGTGAACGCTCTCTCTCAGCATATGCACAAACCGGATCCAACTCACTCCGTCATGCTCAAGA
Source organism: Dendrobium huoshanense (assembly GCA_016618105.1). NCBI lineage: Eukaryota > Viridiplantae > Streptophyta > Magnoliopsida > Asparagales > Orchidaceae > Dendrobium > Dendrobium huoshanense. Next base: position 11,960,950 of record CM028352.1, read on the forward strand.
AACTCCTCCGATATATACAAGGCTCTCTCGAGTTCGGTCTTCCAATTACTCGTTCCACTCTCACACTCAAGACCTATTCAGACGCAGACTGGGCGTCCGATCCAGATACTCGGAAGTCTACCTCAGGATTTTGTACGTTCCTCGGAGATACCTTAGTCTCATGGACCGTTAAAAAGCAGAATACGGTATCTAGATCATCTACAGAATCAGAATACCGCTCACTAGCCTCGGCCACGGCGGACATCATATGGATCAAACGGTTACTATCTGATTTTGGTGTGTTCCATTCTCAACCCATAAACCTATATTGTGATAACATGTCTACCATTGCTCTCGCAAACAACCCTGTCTTTCACGCTCGTACAAAACATATTGAGATAGACCAACGGTTCGTGCGTGATCACATTCAGAACAACAACATTCGGCTTCTTCCTATCAGCACAGTCGATCAAGTGGCCGATATTTTTACAAAACCGTTAACCACACCAAGATTCAAATTACTTCGCAGCAAACTAACCATTGCTCCCAATGATCAGCTTGAGGGGGCATGTTAAGGACCTTTAATATCATCATGTATTTATGTATCCAATGAGAACATTACACGTGTTCAACGGTTACTAGAATAGGCTATATATATTGTTCATTACAGGCATAATGTAATCAAGAAAGATTTAATAAAGTTTACTTCTTCTCTCTCCTGCTATTCTCTTCTCTGTTCTTGAAGGAATCATTTCCACACGTTCCGGGTCGGGTTATCGGGGCGTACAGTAAATAGTAAGAACGCGTGATACGATTCTACTGGCAGCTAAAGGTAGAGTTACGTCATTGTGACCGGACCAAATAAAAGTTCCTAAAGCTGGGCTCCTATTATATCCCGTCTTTGCGGTTGCAAAGATGGCGTATGAACTGCAGATACGAACAGTGGATATGATCTAGAAATGTGGCTTCTTTCGCAGGTTATTTTGTACATATGAGCAGCGTTGACAAAAATTTTGATGGATTTTGAATTATGGATGGAATTCATATTATATAATTTAAACATGATTGAGTTAATCTGACTCCTTAGGATCTAATGGAAGAATTGAATTTACTTGGGAGCTGTTTGGTTGGAGGAAAATGAAATACAATGTAAAAGAAATGCATTACTTTTTTATTTTTTGATGTTTGGTTGTATGGAAAAAGGAATTCACACCGGCCGGAGAGAGAAGCCTGCGGTAACCTTGTTTTTTTTTTTCCTCCATTGTCACGGTAACCCTTTCGCTTTTCTTCGTTGATGTTCGACTTCGCCTGCTTCGCGTGAGGTAGACTTTTGATCGAGTCGCTAAAAAGCTCCTTCGCCTTCGTCGACCATGTTCTGTCCCTGTCAGATCTGTTTTACTGAACCTCTCTGCATGCCGACGGAACCGGAAAGGAAGCCCCAGCTTCCCGACTCCAATGCTTCAGCTCTTAACGGATGCAATGAGGGTGCTGAGAATTGCGACCAGAGCAGCTAGGGAGATGCTATGGATGCTAAGGAAAATGATTGCGATGAAGATGCAGCCACGACAGAATAGCCTGCAACTTGTGAAGAGCAGAAATTGCATGGTACGGCCATGGCTTTCCGAGTTTTCGAGCAGGGATGTCACGAATAGGTTTGCGACACCAACCTGATTGTCCAGTGTGTGGACGATGAACTGCTTGTAGGTGTTTGGGCTCATCAACGACGCTACAGATTTGTTGAAGTTCCAAATTCAGCCACCCTAAAGACCAATGCTACAGATTCAAGCATTTTAGGTGCTTGTGGAAATTCCCCAATAGTGCAAATTCAGACTTTTTTTTATTTTATGACAAATTTTAGTTTATATTTCTCTTCAAATTCATTATTTTTTTCAATTTTATAGAAAATTTAATTTTTCTGTATATGCCTTCAAATTCTCTTTTTTTTTCAATTTTATAGCAAAATTTTCAAAATACACTATTTTTAGTTTACTTTGTATACACCTTACCAAACAAGAAAAATAGTTCCCATGCATTTACTTTGCAGACAATCAAACAGTCTCAAAGTATTCTAAATACACTGCATTTATTTTACACTGTATTACTTTGCACTGCATTCTTTTTTCAACAACTAAACTCCCCCTTAAACATGTAATTAGTTATTTCATCCATCAATAAAGCTACTAAAGTTTCCAAAACATTAAAAAAAATATAATCAACTTTCATTTAGTCAAAGCATAAATACAACAATTCAACTAAAAAATGTTTATTCATTAAAATAGTAAAATTGGATTATAAAATCAATACCTTATACTCAATGCTTAGAGAATACTCTTCTAGACCTGATCACTACATCAGATCCTTTCCTTTGCTTGAAACATTTAAAGCAATAAAGCAAGCTCAACTAGCCCAGTAAACTCCCTCATAGATATCAATATCCAATGCAAATATTTAAGAGCAATTAATAAAAGAAAAATATGATGACTTGCGAAATAACTAAAGTATAAGCAAAATCAAAATTTACTAGAGTTCCCGTGTATAATTGATCTCCGAACTAGCACTTATACTTTCATAATCACATAACCATTTTCACATAAGCCTCCAAATGTGCAGAATACTCATTCTCAAAGATTCACTTGCATATCACTTTTACTTTCATTTTCCCAACAAAATTCATACAAATATTTAGAGTTTAATAATACATTTTTTTAAACATCTCTTAGACTTAATTGGTCAAAAGGTTAACTTATAAAATACAATGATTGTGATGGAAATGTCCCGATGCATCGGATAACTGACGTGGCTTGTTGACTATGATCCCTTGGACCACAGACGTCTGTTACCAACCTCTGTTACCAACCAACCACGGTCAATTTTGCCATCGTCACTCGCTGACTACTATTTGTCTGACTACTACCGCTCGCTGACTACTATTTGTCTGACCACTGTCGCTTGCCGATTATGATTCATTCGACATTTGTCTCCCATCAACTACAGTCCTTCCAACCACCGTCGCCCGTCGACTACAGTCTCTCTGAACTCCATCATCTATCGAATACAATCCCTCCAACATTCGTTGCCCATCGACTACAGTCCCTACAACCACCATCACCAGCCGACTATGGCCTCTCTTTCAACCATGGCTCGCCGACAACGGTCCCTCTGACCTCTGTCGTACTGCCAACCAAATGAGCATGTCAACTTTCTCTTGAGCATTGCTGTCTTATCATTGAATTCTTCTAACCCCAATTATGTAATGTATTATACATGATATAATGAGCTAAGGCCTTTCCCCTAAGGAAGGGCACTGTTTGAAATCGACTACAAACACTATTATAATCATTTCAACTGGGCCAGATCCCATAGTTTTTTTCCCTTTTTAGGGTTTTCCATATAAAAATCTCGGTGTACTTATAACTCTCACACCCCTCTCTCTTATATGTCTGTCTACTTGATCTTCATATAAAGCTTGGGCGCAAAACTCTATATCTCTATACCATCGTGAATGTTCCAGTTCGCAAAAATTAGCATTCGGGATTTTACACAGTTGTGAAAAATATTTAAAAATTATATCTCACTTTCTTATATCAAGCTATTTTTTATTATTTTTCTTAGTTTTTATTCTTCTAATCATTTTATTATAATAATTATTTAAATCATAATTATTTTCTTTCTTTCATAGTAAATGATCCATCTCAAACTCATAGAATAAGACTTGAGCTTGACTCAACTCACTTACACCCCTAGTGGAAGTAATGGCATTTTCCTTAGAATTTCCCATAGCATTAATAAAGCTAATTGTAAGATGAAGTATAAAAAAAAAAAAAGCGAGATTTATTTGAAACAGCTTTCTTATTATTTTTTAATACAATTTTTTAGTTAAAAAAATTCATAGTTAAAAAAAAATTATACTAAAAAACTGTTTTATAAAGCAGTAAGAAAGCTCTCTCAAACGATGCTTAAGAGATATATCTTTTACAATATTGTCTTATTTTTAATTTATGCTCTTTTTTATTATTTATAAGGTGGTATAGCAAAATGAGAAACCAGATAAAATAAAAAATTATTTCGAAAACATTTTTTTGTAGATCTCCACTCTTTGCTTTGTGAATCAAAGATGTATTAATTAAACTCAGTGTGCATATCTCACATAAATGTCGCTTTAGGATGTCCCAAACAAAGCCTTAATCTAGGAGTTAGAGCAGGCTCACGAGCCTGTTTATTTATTATGAAAGAGAAAAAAATGATTATGATTTCATTAATTATTATAATAAAATGATAAAAAAATGAGAAATTATAAGAAAAATAATAAAAAATTACATAGTATAAAAAAGTGAAATTTAAATTTTAAGCAACTTTAACAACTTTATACTTAAAACCCTGAATCCTAATATATTTTAAATATATTTTATATTAATATTGCTTAAACAAGTTGGCTCACGAGCTAACGAGTCGAGTCAAAACTGGCTCAAACTTAACTTGTTAGGTGATCGAGCAAACTCACGAGCAAAAAATTTAGGTTACAATCAACTAAGACCAAATAGTTCTACACTTTCATTTATATTTCCTTCCCTTGAGTGCAGCACAAGCAAAACCAGAAGGGCAGACCAACCCCCTTCTTTTAATTCCTGTTTCTCCACGCAAGCACATATACCTAAACTAATCCTCCCAAAAGAGAATACAAACCACTAAACCCATTCCATTTACTTAATCATCAAAATCATTTCAATACTTTTTTCCTTAATCTCTTCATTCTCCTCATAAACAATGCAAAAGAAGTAAAAAAGAAAAAAAGTTGTTGTTCTCACTGAAGTTCACAACAGTTCTTACTTTATTGCCTTGCTCACAAGCGTCTATAACTATCCCAACTCTCAATATGAGTTCTTTGAAGCTTGGCATCTTCAGAGAAGCGAAGCTTCAGTTTCAGCACATGATGGAGAAAAGAATAGATTGCTTGATATTTCTCTCCCTTCTTCTCTTCCTCTATACTACAACAAAATTCCCCTATCTCTGTGGTAAGAAAATACTTTCATTTTCTTTCTAATTGACTGCAGAAGCATAATATTATTACATATGTTTTTATTTGTTTAATTTACTTGCTGCAGAGGGAAGAAACACTGCAAGCTTGAAAAATTCAAGAGCTCAAGAGCTCAAAGTAGTGAGGCAATTGGATTCTTACTATATTGAATCCTCCCCTTTACCATTTCCTCCTTCTGAGTATGTGATGGGCCCTTCCTCCTCTCCTCAGGAGTTCCCACCCTTTTGTGTCTTACCACCACCATTCCCACTCACTCCCATGCCCCCCTCTAGTATTTTCCCCAGCCCCACTCTTCCCACACAAAGCCCATCTCCCAATCCACCGTTTATCATACCAAGCCCGACAGGGTACAACCCAAGCCCGCCTGAAATATATCCCGGCACCCCTGGGTTTGAACCAGGCACACCCATTGTCTTACCCAGCCCGTCTGGATTTGTGCCCACCCCTCCGGGATTCGGGCTCAACCCACCAGCATTCGAGCCTAGTCCACCAGGCTTTGAGCCAAGTCCTCCTTCAGGACTGGTCCCTATCCCACCAGGCCTCGGGCCGAGTCCTCCTACAGGACTAGTCCCTAGCCCACCAGAATTTGTACCGGGACCGCCAATTTTCTTGCCTCCGATCATCTTTCCACCGCCAAATGTACCGCCACCACCACATGCCATGACCACTCCAGGATTATGGTGTGTGGCTAAGCCGACCGTGCCTGATCCGATAATACAAGAAGCAATGAACTACGCCTGTGGATCTGGTGCGGACTGTGATTCAATCCAACCCAATGGGTCATGCTATCAACCCGACACATTGATTTCACATGCATCCTTTGCCTTCAATAGTTACTGGCAGAGGACTAAGGTGGCTGGAGGATCCTGTGACTTTGGTGGAACCGCAATGCTCATCACTAGAGACCCAAGTAAGCTTTACTCATATAAGCAAATAAAAAATTGTCCCAAATGAAATCTCAATTGTATAACAAACATGCTGCACATAAATAAGTAAAACACGACTTGTTATACAATATCAAGCTTTGCTAAACTTACAGATTTTTTTTTTTAATTTTTATAAATTTCTGATTAATTAAAATTTTATTCCAGGTTATGATGGGTGCCATTTCTTGATCTACTGAAATTTTGAAAGTCAGATTTGGAGATAGTGAGGGCCTGAAATAATAACATCACAGTTCCATTTTTTTGCTCAATCACATTACATTTGTTAATAAGTTTTGCAAGTGGATCTCTGCATATCTTGTCCTGTACTAATATTATAACATGTAGAGTACCAAATTGTGTGCTTTTGCTCCTCATTCCCTTTGGATTGTCTAAGTTCTGATACTTCTATATTTTTATATATACATACAGAATTTTGAATAAAAAATGGAATTTGGTGCTTTACTGTCTTTACAGACAGAAGGTTATTAAGTCTGTTCTCTTCATTCCTTTTTAATTCATTAAATATTATTTTATGATAATCTATGAGGTTGGCAGAGAAGGAATTAATCCAATTTCTTTTTCATCAAGCTAGCAACAGAGCTATGACGAATGTTCAAATTTCATAGGTAACTACTTCCTTCTTACCTTCAGCTTCCTCCCTCCTTCAACTTCAACCCCTCAATTCATTCAATACCAGTCACGGTCACAAGGTCATCTATCCTCAGTGTTTTTTATCGGAAGCCGAGCGCCGTCCAAAGACCAATCAAAATGTACCATGTCATCCGTGCATTAGGTACCGCAGCTCGGTACTACTGACATGTCGCATTCTGGGTGGTCTCCGGGCGGAGTCATACATCTGGTCTCCACACAAAATAATTTCTCTCCGATAAGAGCACGATTAACTTTAAAATTTCGAATGAAATACATACCATTACATCGAAAGATGTTTTGATATTTATGAATCTAATTTTATTTTTTTAATGGTTTCACAGATAATAATAAAAAACTTTAATTGGAAATTTTATGATAATGAAATTTAAAATGATTTAAGTAAATTTGAAATAAGTAAAATATAAGATTAATTTGTTTGATCATATTGCACTTATTTTAATTAATTTTGTAATTAAAATGATTAGAATCTCCTGAGATAATTAATTTTGTAATTAATTAAATCAAAGAAAAAAAAAAAAGAGAAATTCCAACTCATTCATCCAAATATAAGACATTATGAAAATAATATTTGATCCTAGAACATAAACAAGTAAATTCCAATATCATTTTACAATTTACAATACATAATATTATTATTATAAATTTTTTTTTACATTTTCTAAAATAGAAAAAAAAATAATGTTAGAATATCCTATATTTGAAAATAAAATTTAAAGTCATTATAAAAACTTTAAGATGGGTGCAATATAATTAATCAATAAAATTTCTAATAAGTTCATCTTCAAATAAATATAACATTTTAAAATTTATCCTCATTAAAAATTATGTAAATTTAAATTTTGATAAAAATATCATTCCTTTCTTATCATTTAGCACATATTTAGAAAAGACTAGTATAATTGCACGTGCATTAAATGCACGTTAATAAAATTTAAATAATTATAAGTAATATTATTAAATTATAAATATTATTTAATTAATTCATTTTTTTAATAAAGATATGTAATAAATAAAATTTATCATTACAAGTAACTGTAACAACATTTATATTCCTACTTTAACTAAATTAAGATTTTAATAAAATAACAATAAAAATTATATTATTAAAACAAAATTGATAATATGGTAAAAACTTTATATTAGAATATTCTAAAAAAACAATAATGATTGAGTTTAGTGATTTTGGATGTGCTTTTACATGAGTATAATATATAAATATTAATGCATATTACATCCATCTCAAAAATTATTTAAAGACTTTAATATTAGTCATAATAAAACTTATAGAAAGGAAATACCACATAATTGTTAAACATTTTAATATAATGTATATCAATAGTCAAGTTGGGATATATTCTCTTGAGATGTCAACCCTAGTTTCTAATTACATCCAGAGAAGTAAGCATATAAAATATATATTGTAGTTTTATATTTCTTTTATAAATATGCAAGCATTCTTTCAAAGTAGTTATAATTGAGGATGCTAATTTAAGAAGAAATTATAAAAAATTGAATGATACCTTCTAAAAAACAGAATGAAAAAAGGAAGTAATTATATACTTTCATCGATTTTGGGGTGATAGACTTCTTAGAAAATTAAACAACATTATAAAAAATTTCATATCATTATGTATAAATAATGATGCTCTGATCACGTACAAGGAACAGCATTGCTGCGCGGATCACAGGGGACGTGTGTTGAGTGTGTCTCGTTTGTGTTTGCTAACATTCTTTAGCATATCGTGATTGAAGAAAATTCATGGAAGCATGGTTGTATTGTTTTTCATTAAGATGCAACAATACCTATTGGTTTGAGAAGGAATTATATAATCTAATAATTTGATTTGATACTTAAGATAAAAAAAAAATTAATAAATAAGTTAAAAAAACATATTTAAAAGAAAAATAATTTTTACCCTAAATAGGCCCTAAATTATTTCACATAAAATACTTTCTATTTTTTATATTTTACAATTTAATACGAAATAAAAATATGTTTGATATTCAATAAATTTTATTGAATATTATATTTAATAGTGATGGCGGACAACAATAGGGAGTGATGGTAATTATCACTGCGGGACCATAGGAGATAATTTCATTTAAAAAATATATAAAAAAAATCCTAATAAATACCAAAAGTTTGTTCTAAATATTTAAAGAAATAACAATATTTGTTATGAAAACAAAAAAATAAAAACAATTTTGATTTGTTATCGATCATAAACCAAAACAAAAAACAACTAAAAAGTATAAACCAACCATAACTCATAAAAACAAAACAGAAAATTGATCTCAAACAATCTCTCTGTTAATTTCTTCTTTTTTCAATTTCTTTTTTAATGAAATGTGGGCAGCAACTCCTCTTATCTCTTCTATACTTGGAAGGATCTGATAAAACAAATAGCTAAAAACTCAACCGGAAAAACTACACAATTAAACGACGCACACAGCTGGAAGGCCGCGTTATTTCAGCTCCACCAAATTCTCTGGCTGCTTAAACAACGGCTTTCCTATATTCACTTATATGTACATAATGAGAGGATTCTTCCAACAAAGCTACACGATAGCTACTGATCGAACCTTGTTGCATGATAATAATGGCTTCATGGGTTGCAAATACTCATGCAACAGTGGCCATGGTGTTGTTGTTGTTGATGCAGTTCGAGCTCCCGGCTAGATCAAAACCCATGATTACAGACCCAAAATGTTCGCTGGCGAGATGGAGAAAACGGATATGGCGATCCAAAGCCTTTTTTTTATTATAGCAGAACCACTCCGTTACTCTTGAAGAACCGTTGGACTATTCAAAATAAAACGCTCATGTTGAAGAAACAAAAAAGGCATTAATTACTAGAAAATATAATAATGATCATTAGTAGCTTTAATTTTGTTAAATAAATTCTGAAAAACTGATGGAAATTTAACTTAAATGAAACGGACAGAAACTCAAGCGTGTATTTAAGGGCCATTAAATTATATAAGTATTATTTTTTTAATTAGTAATGATTTATAATATAATGACTTTAGTACATAGCCAATATGAATCGGAGCAGAAACGCTTGAGCAAAAATATTTTGGTGAAACGTTCCGATGAAGCAACTGAAACGTTGGTGTTTGGATATAAAATTAAAATTATTAATGATTGAAGAAATGTTATGGAGAAACTTAAAAATAAATAATATGAAGAGTCATAAATGAATGGTGTAGATTTAATTTTATGTTTACAAATGAACGATTAGGATTTGCTAAGAGTGGAATCCCAAGCCACTTTTATATAGTAGTATGGATAGTATAGATATGACCAGTTGCTCAGGGCCGATTCCCCTTTAGCTCAAGGGGGCAATTGGCCCCCATAAAAAAAAATAATTGTATGATTCTTTCGGTAATTTGTCCTTTTTTCATCTTTTTTAGTCTTTATTATAAGAGTTTTTAGGCAATTACCTCCCTTAAAAATTTGAAAATACTACAGTCTTTAGTCAATTACCCCCAACAAATAATAAAGAGAATTCATCATTTTATTTATTACTTTGAAATCCAAAAATATCCTTACAGCCAAAATTTGTTCTTTAGGCAATTGCCCCCGGGCAAGTCGAACCCTGCCAAAGGGCTATGCCCCCTTGGACCCCCGACATATCTGAGAAGCATACAACGATCAATGATATGAACAAATAGATGTCAAACCTATGAAAAAAAATATATACCCTTTTAGCAACAAAATTATAAGCCGTTTTTTGTGTGACTAATAACAAATTTCCTTATTATTTAGAAGTTTTAGTTACTTTTGGTATCTAAAATAAATTTGAGGCAATACCAAAAATTACTTATAAATTTACCACAAAATATCATTAGCCAATGTTTTCTTACATTTAACAAATTTGCTTAAGAAACTCCAAATCAAAATTTACCCCCAAAATCTCATTTTTAACATTAGAAAAATAAACATATAACAATATATTAAAAACTAATTTGCTCTTAAATTTTTATTAAAATTAATATTTTAAATTATATTAATTTTAACATAAATTTAAGAGCTCTTCGGGTCCTGAACAAAATCGGGTCAGGGTATCCTAACCCAAAATCCTCTCTTTTTTTTTTTTTCTTTACATTTTACAACAAACCGTCGCCATCATCGCGCCTGCGGTTCCTCCGCCTGCCTTCCCCCTAACCCGACGCCGCCGGAACCGGTAGTGGTAGAAAACCCACTAAACCCGGACCCTGCGAACGACGACGTACAAGTAAAACTGCCGATAATCTGCAGCGGCGGCGGCGGGCAGTACATCGGCACCGGCATCCTCGTCGGCAACTTCGGCACCGCCAGCTCCTTCTTCAACACCGCCAGTGCCTGCCTCACCGTCGGCCTCATTCCACTGTCAGGATGCGCGCACCATAGCCCCACCGCCATCATCCTCCCCATCTCCTCCTCATCAAACTCTACCCCCAATCGCACGTCGGCGGCCTCCGTCATCCGCCCGCTCCCATAAAGATCCCAAACCCAGGCCACTAGCCCGACCCGATCGGGCCGTTCTTTGGGCTCTACGGGCCGGCGGCCGCAGGCGAGTTCGAGAAGGACCATGCCAAAGGCGTAGACGTCGGATTCCTTGCTGGCTTGGCCGGAAGTGAGGCTTTCGGGGGAGAGGTAGCCCATGGTGCCGGCGAGGACGGTGGTTTGCATGCCACGGTCGTGGTCAACGAGTCGGGCGAGGCCAAAGTCGCCGAGTTTGGCGTTGAAGGCAGCGTCGAGCATAACGTTGCTGGGTTTAATGTCGCGGTGGACGACGCATTCTTCCCATTCTTCGTGGAGGTAGAGCAGAGCACTTGCTAGGCCAAGGCCGATTTTGTACCTGTAATTAATTTTCTTAATTCCCTCTCAAATTGCCAACAAAATAGCTCCTTCAATTGAATCAAGATTATGACCATACAATGAACTTTTTCGCATATAAATTAGTAATTATTGTTAAACAGAGAGCCCAAAAAAAAATTCTCATACGAAAACTTACCTTAAAGGCCAAACCAGAGATCTATTGATGTCATAAAGATAATTATCCAGGCTTCCATTTGGCATGAACTCATAAACAAGGATGAGCTCTCCTCTTCCATGGCACCAACCAACCAACTGCACCAAGTTCCTATGCCTCAACTGGCTTATAATCTTGACTTCAGCGATATACTCTTTCTTCCCCTGCTTCGATCCCCTCGAAACCCTTTTGATGGCAACCTCGCCAATGGACCCCTTAAGCACTCCCTTGTACACTCCACCGAATCCCCCTTCTCCAAGCTTCATCTCCTCATCAAAGTTCTTGGTCGAAGCAGCAAGCTCACTGTAGAGGAATCTCTTTGGTCCCCTTTCTTTCTCAAACTCATCATCAATGGTCATATCACCTTCTTCTTCATCAAAGTCCACTTCTTTTGTTTCTTGCTTTATTCTTCTCCTCCATAGAAGAAACCAGATGAATCCCGCAGCGATCAAGAACAAGCCTATGCTTAATGATAATCCAAGTCCAAAACGCGCACTGCTCTTTCTCTCTCTTTCAATATCAACGAATTTAAGAGTAGAGCTGAAGTCCCATGAAAGTATGTTGTGTGTCTCCGTATTAACCCCGGTGGCGGCTGAAAATCCGAAGGCCACCGTCTCCGGCAAGACTTCTCTCAAGTCAATGATGTGGTAGAGGGTTGACTGGCCGGCGAAGGTTGGATTTTTTTCAAAAGTGAGGAAAACGCTGAGGTTCTTTTCGGAGGCGTTGTAGCTCACCCAAGCGTTCCCGATACTGCCGTCCTTGAAGCTGCTGTTCCATGGGGCGGTCACCGCCGATTCAACGGAGTTAATATCAATGCCTACGTGGTCCTTAACTGGGTCCCAGCGGTTCGGGAAGGTGTCGAACTCGACGGCGACGAAGTTGACTGTACCGTTGGGCGTCGTGCTTTCACTGACGAGGCCGAGGTTGCCGCCTATCGAGTCGGGGGGGACGGTGGAAGGGTAGGGAGAGAGAAAAAAGGTGAGGCCGTCTCCGTAACCAGTAGTGCTGAGAGCTTTGATGGCGAAGGAGAAGTGCGTGGTGAAGTCGGCGAGATCACCGGATGCGGCATCCCAAAGTTTGAGGGGGTCGCGGTAGACAGCGCGGCCGACGCTTCTGGATAAGGAAGTGCCGACCTCGTTCTTAGTGAGCTTGATGACTTTGTCGAAGAAGGAATCGTTCTGGAATGTGATAAACTGAGGGGTGGAGGAGTTAAAGGTGGAAAAGTTGAAGGAGAAGGAGGTTGAAAAGGGGAGGCGGAGGAGGAAGACGAGGAGAAGGAGGAACAGGAAGGGAAGCGGAGGAGACATTTTTGGGAGGAAAGGAATGGCCTTTCGGATTTTGGTAATGGAGATCAGCCATAAATTTTGTAAGTTAGAGCTAAGGAAGAAGCTTGATGATTGGTCTGTGCCGGCCGACTAGGTCAAATTGGAAGATGGTGACGGGAAGTTGCAACTTTTGGACATTAGTCATGCCTCTGTCGCACCCCGACGTAAAAGAAATTGCGATCGGTACCGATATAATAAACAATATGTTTTTGTTTTTGATGGGATTTAATATTTATCATTTATGGCTGGATGCAATTCATGAACATGCAATGGGTTGTCGATTGACCGAACTCACCGAACTCGAATGTGATCCAAAAATTTTTAATTTGGATGAATCCTTTTAATAAATAGATCAGATTTGGATTTCAAATTTCGACTCATTTGAAAAATCGGGTCGTATCTGTGTCGACCTGCTAACCCAAATTTAACCCGATTTTTTTTTTTACATACCTAACACTTAATACTACTCTATTTACTTATCTAACACCTAAATTTCACTATTTACTATTCTACCAACTAAAAACTCTTGTCCTCATCAAAACTAACACTTCGTTGCTTCCCGTCAAACCCAAACCTTGAACCTATCTTTCTGAGACGTCTGCTTCGCCTTCATTGTCTCTTCCTCGCTCGATCGGCTCATCGATTTATTCTGCTAGGTATGTTCTTCTTCATTTCACTATCTCGTTTTCCTGTTCGTCAACCCCATTTCCCTTGAAACTGATTTCGGCCTCTCCTCGATAAATCACCTAGGTTCGTCAACCCCATAACCCCACCCCCGGCAGTACACAATTCCGCCCTTACCCGGAACGAAAATATGGGAACTGAGTTTTTGTACAGGCCACGCACTATGCTTTTCAACCCCATAACACCCCCCCCCCCCCCCCCCGAATTTTATTTTTGGCCCCCAACTGACTTTTTTTCATGCAATTTGTCCCTCCAAAAATTGAAAAGCATCTTAGCCTCCTGCTATTTTCATCCGATTATGTTGAATTTTTCTAATACTAACAAACAAGTCTATGAAAAGTGATTATGTGCAAAATAAATTATTTTTATACCTTTATATATATTTTTATTTTTTATATAAATTTGTCATTTGCCCCTCCTGAGAACAAAGATTGGTTCCACACTTCCGCCCCTGCTTCCTGGCATGCTCCTGTTATTTCATATAGGAAAGGAAGATGGGGAGGTTCGATTTAGAAGCTCAAGCATCTATGGGTTTCTCTGTTTGCAAATTCTGTGATTTTTTGTCTGCTTGATTGAGTCTCATTTGCTCTAAAAATTTTATCCACAAGAGCATTGCAACTAATTTCAAGAAGAAATCTTATATTTCCTGGAGAAGATTTTCCTGAATAATTGCCATCATGCTATAGAGTTAAGGAAAAAATTGTAGCAGCAAAAAATCATATATTTCACTAGATTTCTATACAACTAATTTCGAATATAACAAAATGATTTGTGTGCAGATAAATTATATTACAAAATGACAGTTAGCAATTTCGTCATAGTGACAATTAGCAAAATCATATATTTCACCGACTCCCATTTAAGTTGGATCAGAATGACAATTTGCACGTCAAATGGGTATTTTTTCATAAACTTACAGGATGAACATTTTCATCGTCAAAACTTAAAGGTTTCTTGCATGTGCTTCTATGGTGACCCCATGAATTTCAGCGGCTACATTTATGGCTACTTTTTTCTTTCTATGTACCTTCTAAGAAGTTCTTTATTTGTATTTTCTTAGGTCTACCATGAGGTCTGATCAGTGTAACTGGTAGACAAACAAACTTGCTATCACTAAGTACGGACCATTGTTTTTTTTCCTGTAAGTGTTGAAATAGCTCCTTCATATGCCATTCTGTAAATGCACAAAGTATTTGTATTTAGATAACTAACATTGACAAAACATTAAATTGAGTAAGACAACAAACCTGTAATTGTAATAGTGTTCATTCACATATGTGTGTCACAAATTGTGATGTTTTGTTCCAATAAATATTGCAACATGTACACTGGGTAGTCCAAATTGTTAAACCATACACTTCATTAGCCTGTGTTGATTGTGACTCACTGTGCTTATTCGGTTTCCCTGCCATCATCTCAGCTAGTTGGCTTCCCACTTACTCTGGCATGACTCAGTGAGTCGAGGTGGTCTGGCTAGGCGGCTACAGCAGTCACTTTAATCATTTAGCTTTTGGTTATAAAAACCGTATTACTGTAGCAATGTTTTCATCAAGTAATATGAATGAGAGTCATCTGATAGTATGATCGTCTTCCTCCTGTTCTCGTTTTCTTCTTGGTTTTACGGTACCATTTAACTTTCGTTTCATGGTATCAGAGCAGGACGCTCTCTAATATCCTCGCCTGCCTTTCTCGTCTACCGTATGGCCAACACCGAAGCATCTTCCACGGCAGCTGAGCCGATGACGCCCACCACCACTTACCCTGCACCTCCTATTGCTCCAGTTATCCCACCACAGCTAAAATTTCTTATGTCAAATATCAAATCAGTACTTAATGTACAACTTGTTGCTTCAAATTATCCCATCTGGCGATCCCAGGTTTTAAAAATCTTCGGCGCCAATGGCTACTCCGGCTATCTCGACGGGACCATACGTCCACCTCCCAAGCACCTCCCAGCAGATTCCTTCTCTGTGAATCCTGCATATTTATCCTGGCATTTAATCGATCAAAACTTAGCTGCTGCCCTGTTTTCATCCATCACTCAGCCGCTATTGCCCTATGTGCTTAATCTCTCCACCTGCGTGGACATTTGGCACACTCTGGAACATCGTCTGCAAGCATCTACACGCTCTCGTCTTCTACAGCTTAAAAATGAATTACATCATCTTAAAATGCAGGATAAAACTATGTTTCAGTATCTATCAGACATCAAGCAGCGTGTGGATGCTATTGCCTCTGCGGGAGCGCCCATTGAAACAGAAGATGTGATCTTCTACACGCTCAACGGACTGCCTCAATCATACAATGCCTTCAAAACGGCTATCCGAACAAGAGCAGAGCCCATTGGATTGGATGAACTCTATGCACTTCTCTGTAGTGAAGAGGTTAACATCTCAGAACAAACCAGTTTACCTCCGCCCGATGCTTCTCTTGCGCTCACTGCCTTTCGGGGACGTTCGCGTGGTATGTCTCGCGGACGATCTAATAACTCTCGTGGCGGACGCATCTCTGCTCGCAGCACTGGACGTCGCCAACAGAACTCTGTAGTCTGTCAAATCTGTGCAAAGCAAGGACATTCTGCTGTCTCGTGCTGGTATCGTGCAGACCTCTCATACCAACAACCACCACGAGCTCTTATTGCTCAGGAAGAAATATCAACGTCTGGAGACTGGTTTTTAGACACTGGTGCGTCGTCTCATCTCACGGCCGACGCAACTCAACTGCAGGCTGCTCAGCCATATTCTGGTACATCCAATGTCCAAGTCGGAGATGGCTCTCAACTGCCTATCGCGAATTCAGGAAAAGGCATCCTTCCTACTCCTAGTCGTAAGTTATACCTTTCTCATCTCCTTCATGTTCCCAAACTAACACATAATCTCATCTCTGTGTCGCGGTTACTCAAAGACAATCTTTGTTACATAATTTTTAACAAATCTGGTTTTCTGCTGAAGGACTCCCAGACTCATCAAATCCTTCTTCAGGGTCCCAGTCACCATGGGCTCTACCCTATTAATCTGCCATCTTCGGTTCAGTCCAGCGGCACACACTGTGTCCCTGTTGCGTTCTTCACAACTCCATCTACTTTCATTCACTGGCACAAACGGCTTGGACATCCCTCTCCAACTATTCAGCGCAGACTCTCTGCTCATCTCAAATTTTCCAGCCCGTCCAAGCATCACTGTGACTCCTGTGTTCGAGCGAAAAGTCGTCGTCTTCCGTTTAGCTTATCTAAGTCTACCACTAAACAATGTTTAGAACTTTTACATTCTGATGTATGGGGACCTTCCCCAATTTTGTCATCTCAATGTTACAAATATTACCTTCTTCTAGTAGATGATTTCACACGCTTTTCTTGGGTATTTCCTTTAAAATCAAAATCTGATGTTCTACCAGTTTTTCAAAATTTCAAAATTCTAGTTGAAACTCAATTTCAAACACAAATTAAACAATTCCAAACAGATAATGGCGGAGAATTTATCAACCAACCATTCAAAGAATTTTTAGCTAACTCCGGCATTACCCACCGTCTCTCATGTCCCTACACACCCCAACAAAATGGCTTAGCCGAGCGTAAACACCGTCACCTCCTCGAAACAACGAGATCTCTCATGTTCGAAGCCAACATTCCTTCCAAACTGTGGGTTGATACCTTGCTGGCTGCTGTGTTTCTTATAAATAGACTACCAACAGCTGCTTCATCAAATATATCTCCTTATCAAGCCTTGTATAATGTCCAACCTGACTACTCGTTTCTTAGGACATTTGGCTGCTTATGCTATCCATGGATTCCTCCTCCTCATCGAAACAAACTCCAACCACGCTCCGTTGCTTGTGTCTTCCTCGGCTATGCTCAAACATCGAAAGGATATAAATGTTATAATCCTTCAAATCATCGTATCTACATATCTCGGCATGTCACTTTCTTTGAAAATCAATTTCCCTTTAAAACTATTCCGGTCGTGCCTAACGCCACTAATTCCATTAACCACAACTCTTCTCCTCTTACCTTAGTACCAGCATCTTCTACACATCCTACACCTACACACACTACGCACTCTAGTGTGTCATCCTACCAACTTACACCAAACCTTCCTTCTACCCCATCTCACCAGTCAATCAGCACAACTCACAGCACCTCCAATTCTCCTCCTCCACCTTTACCAATTAAGCATCCTATGCTTACAAGATTTCAAAGTGGCCACCTCAAACCAAAAGTGCTAATGAATTTAGCCCATCAGCTTCACTCACCGTCTCCAACCTCATTTGCTGAAGCCAACAAATCACCCATTTGGAGGGCTGCTATGTCCACTGAATTCCAGGCACTTCAAAACCAAGGGACTTGGTCTCTTGTTGATCCCTCTCCGCATCAGAATGTACTAGGATGTAAATGGCTGTTTAAGACGAAAGCCAACCCAGATGGCACGGTTGAGCGCTACAAAGCACGTCTTGTAGCACAGGGATACAAACAGGAATTTGGCATTGATTATACAGACACATTTAGCCCCGTAGCCAAGTTTCCTACAATTCGACTGCTACTTATTCTTGCTGCACATTTCCAATGGCCGGTGCTCCACTTGGATGTCTCCAATGCCTTTCTACATGGTAAACTCCAAGACCCAGTTTTCATGAAACAACCTTTGGGATTTGTTGATCCTCAACATCCCCTTAAAGTCTGTCGTCTTCACAAAGCAATTTACGGCCTCAAGCAGTCGCCGCGACAGTGGTTCTCGACGTTCTCCAGTTATCTTATTGATTATGGTTTTCGGTCTTCTAAAGAAGACCCGTCTCTGCTGATTTTCCGCACTGGCTCCACATCTCTCTACCTGTTAGTTTATGTAGATGATGTCTTACTTACCGGCAATGATCACTCGGCCATGACTCACCTTATTGACGTCCTGAATGCTCGTTTCAAGATGCGAAATTTGGGCCCTGTCTCGCATTTTCTTGGCATACATGTGCAAACCTCTGCTACTGGTTTTATCCTAAACCAGACAAGATATATTGGAGATCTTCTCACTAAAACAGGGATGCAACAATGCAAGCCCGTGTTAGCACCATTACCGGCAAAACTTCCACCCAGTCTGCCAACCGACATCAAGTTCTCTCAGCCAGCACACTATCGCCAGCTAGTCGGGTCATTACAGTATGTAACTATCACAAGACCAGATCTCTCCTTTGCTGTAAATTACTTATGCCAACAAATGCACAACCCCTCCGATCACCATTTTCAAATTTTAAAACGAGTCTTACGCTATCTCAAAGGTACGCAGCACCTAACGCTACCTCTTCAAAAATCTGAGCTCAACCTCACTGCCTATACAGACTCCGACTGGGCTGCAGACTCGGTAGACCGACGATCGGTAACGGGTTTCTGCACATTCTTAGGTTCTAACCTGCTTTCCTGGCATGCTAAGAAGCAACCAACTGTTGCTCGCTCCTCTACCGAAGCTGAATATCGTGCATTAGCAGCGGTTGCCAGTGAACTCATGTGGCTCCGACGACTTCTGGCTGACTTTAACATCTCTTCCAATGAGGCCACACCAGTATACTGTGACAATATTTCCGCAATAGCGTTAGCAAATAACCCTGTTTTTCATGCCAGAACCAAGCACATTGAAGTAGATTATCACTTCATCCGTGATTGCATTGCGGCAAAGCATCTGATTGTACACCACATTTCATCTCAAGACCAGCTTGCTGATCTTTTTACTAAAACGCTTCCTGCCGCACGTTTTACAGCCTTACGGGACAAGTTAATCAATTCCAGTTAAAATTGTTACCTTGCGGGGGGGGTGTTAAACCATACACTTCATTAGCCTGTGTTGATTGTGACTCACTGTGCTTATTCGGTTTCCCTGCCATCATCTCAGCTAGTTGGCTTCCCACTTACTCTGGCATGACTCAGTGAGTCGAGGTGGTCTGGCTAGGCGGCTACAGCAGTCACTTTAATCATTTAGCTTTTGGTTATAAAAACCGTATTACTGTAGCAATGTTTTCATCAAGTAATATGAATGAGAGTCATCTGATAGTATGATCGTCTTCCTCCTGTTCTCGTTTTCTTCTTGGTTTTACGGTACCATTTAACTTTCGTTTCACAAATAACTGCCAAACTCACATGTACACATATGGTTATCTATGTCCACCTCATGATGCTCATAACTCCCTTCAGCCTTAGCTTTTGTTGAAGTAGATTGTCATATAATGAAATATTATATTCTAGTTGTATCATCTCTAATGTACTCCTCCACACATGAAACAAGATGTCCCTTCCAAGAAATAGAATTTAACTTCCGCTGAGAATGTTGTTCCATCAACATAAATCTTATCATGTCAATCAAATCTACCACGGGCTTAATCCTTGCCTCCTCTACCCAAGAATTGAAGGATTCTGTAATGTTATTTGTGTTGTAGTGATTTTTAATATGCTTTGAGAAAGTTGCTTTAGACCACTTACATAGCAAAGAAGTTAGGTATGAATGAACTTGTGGATTGATGCAAAATATTTGTTCTAGCTTAGAATTAAACTCATGCAGGCTGTAGCATATTGTGGCGGTCCACACCAATTTTTGCAAAATGTGGCTATCATCACAAACAAAAGTTTCTTAATATTTTTTCAAATGTGTTTCATGTAAACTATGTGCTCGACATTAGAAAAGATTGTCTTAATAGCTTCACCTAGCCTTTTCTCCATATTCACTATGAACGTTAAATGTTCTACATTTATATTAAAAGCTTGGGACAAATTCATCATAAACCACTCCTAACTTCTTTTTATTCAGAATCTGCAACGACGAATGCAATAGTAAAGAGACCATTATTCATATCCAAGTAATTGCCTTGGAATGAATGGCTTGTTTGAAACTTGACGAATCCTCAAAATGAGAACAAAACACAAAAATATTTTATTTCTCTTCAACTTGAGCCGCAAATGAACCATCACACAAACCATCTACTATAATGTCATTGTTCACCATGTTATTTGCACATAAATCATGCATATCTCCACATTGAATGTCATTCACATGACCCATATCTTCTTCATGATTTTTCACTACAACCACCACCTCCACTCTATTTTCATCACAGGAACCTGTAAGCATGTCCATTGCATATGTATCACTCATAATTAGCTTGTAAATTTTAGGTTATGTTCCATTAATATGATAATGTAGATCGTATGCATGTCCCCTAAGCCACTAGCAAAGTGCTTCGGTACGTCCTTTCAATAATAACAAATTAATATCACCTCTCTCAAACTTTAAAGTTTTCTGACTTTCAACGACATATTTCATCTTGTTTTGGCACTTCACCGCAGTCCAATATCCTTCATATTTGAAGACAATATAGCAAGTACAAATTGTTGCAGTTCATATCTACGAACACAATTATTAGTAAGATAAACTTCATCCATAAACCCTAAACAAGCATGTAATTATTTATGAGTTTATACATATGTTAAAAAAAAAAGGAGTTTATACATATGTTTGCTAAACAGTTTATCTTTAGACGTGAGCACCTAATTTTTCAAACATTACTAGAGAAGGAATATGGTTTTGAGGTGAGCACCTAAACCCTAAGGAATAATCAATGGGAGTTGCTCAATCGGTCATCGGATGAAGAAAACGATCAGCGTGGGCTGCGTGGGATTCAATTGCCAGATAGAGTTGCTCAGCCGTCGGATGGGATGCTCGCACAACACTTCGACTCGGCTGGGATGTGTTTGCATGGCCTGGAGAAGACGAGCGGCATGGGTGGTGTGGAGCTGCTCGATCGGGACGTTCACACGAAGAGGAGAATGATTCCAGCGCAAAAGACAGGGTCGGGGTAAGGTATGCGAAGGGAACTTTTATTCTATCCAGTGAACGTACGCAGATGAAGGTTCGGTTTTTGGCAAAAAAAAACGCCTGTACCGAGTTTTTCGCGCTTGTATCGAGTATAGGCGCTTTTTTTTCCTAAAACCGAATCTTCCTCTGCGTACGTTCACTGGATAGAATAAAAGTTCATGCGAAGGGGGGTCACAGAGGCTAGTTTTGATGAGGGCAAGGATTTTTAGATGGTAGAATAGTAAATAGTAAAGTTTGGATATTATATGAGTAAACAGAGTAGTTTTAAGTATTAGGTATAGAAAAAGCTTTTCTTTTTTTTTTTCGGTTAGTCATCTAAGAATTAAAAACATATATGTAAATAACCCATTTTCTGTTTTTTTTTTGCTAATAAGAAGCCGTTTATGATCATTTTTATTATTTTACTTTTATTTTTTTATTTATATTTCAACGTAAAATAAAATATAATTATAATTTGTTTTAAACAATATATTGTTCGTGATGACAGTGCATGGTGATAATAGTTATTTTTTAAATTTTAAATTTAAAATTTTAATTTATTATTTAAAAATAAATTAATAAATTTTGAAAATTTTCAATTACAAGTAAATAACTCATAAAATAAAATAAAAAATATTTTATAATTAAAATAGAAAAAGAATACAAAACACTCTAAATTTTCCTTGTTTTAAGAGCCCTCAAATCATCATATTATATGTAATTATAAAATATTTTTTAGAAAAAAAATTCACATATATAACTTAGATGTTAAATATCTAAATATAATAGTTTTAAGTCCTTTCTATCTAAATCCTTTCTGTAAAGACAAAAAAAAAATCAGATAAGGAGAATTGAATGGATGGAATCTTCATAAAAAGGCATAAATTAATATGATAAATAAAAAATGCACCAAGAAAATTTCAATAAAGAATTACCTAAATTGATAAAAAAAAGAAATAAGACATCTAAAAACATTTATTGTTCCATACAAATGGGTTGTGTCATATATAAACCCGGCTAGGAATCCGACCAACTCAATCCATCATAACCCATTCACCTACTATAACTCGTACTCATCTATCATTAGACCTAACCCGCCTTAAACTGTAGAGTTGTGTTGTATTAAGCTTCTTCAATCTGACAAAGGCTTCGTTTGTGACAGTTTTTTAACTGCTTTTAAAATCTATTTTTTAGTAAAAATTTTCTTAAAAGCAGAAAGAAATAAAAAACAAAGAGAGAGAACATATTCATTATAGAAAAAAAAAAAACAAAAACATAGCTCCCATTATTTAATCAAAATTTTGATTTTTTTTTTTTTTTTTAGCTGTTTCATGTATTTGTTTTGTGCATTTAAAAATAAAAATTTCCAAAAGTGTCAACGATTATTTAATTTAAAGCCTCATATGCCACTATTTAAAATAATAATTAAGATAATAATAAATTTTCTATAATCTTGTTGTTCAACAAAATGCTTCATCAGCTTTATCATTCCTATTTGGCATGATGCTCTTTCCTGCTGATGGATTCGATGCAGCATTGCAATTTTAGCTTATTATTGGCCTAATTGCTTCTGCTAAAGCAAAAGCCAGAGGGCTGCCTATTGTCATTAAAGGCTTGTTTCTTTACAGCAATAGACAGCAATTAAAGCTGAATTTCTATAGTTATTTCTATAATAATTAATTTTCTGACGTACAAATTTTCATCATAGGCCACTACTTACAATAAAAACAATTTTAAATTTATATGATATTTTATATACTTTTAATAACATCATAGTATACTATTTATTATGTGAACATATAATTATAACGCATTAGCCCATCGATTACTTAAGTAATACCATACATTATAATAATAAAAATAAGAGTACTCTTAAGCTTTTATGATTGTATATTCTGAAAGCCATCCGTGTCATTTAGGCTTCGTTTGGGACGGCTTTTTTATTGTTTTCTAAAACGGAGTTTTAATACAAAAATAAAATAAATTGTATTAAAACTCTGTTTTGGAAAACAATAAAAAAGCCATCCCAAACGAAGCCTTAGGCTTCATTTGAGACGACTTTTTTACTATTTCTCAAAATAAATTTTTATTTTTAAAAAAACAATAAAAAAGAATTCCGAAACAAAAGACATAGGCTTCATTTAGAACACTTTTCTTACTATTTGATAAAACATATTCTTAGTATAAAATTATTTTGAATTTAAAATTTTTGCACTAAAAAACTGCTTCAAATGCAGTAAAAAAAAAATTTAATCTAAATGAAGCCTTACTTTGAATCAAATAAGCACTAAACCTAATTTCCAAACTAAAATTCATAAAACTTCCAAACACAATACCTTTAAGTTCGAAAGTAAAAAGTAAAAAACCCTGATTATAATTCCTAATTTCCTTGAAAGTAATTCAAGGATAATATGCTGGAGATAACAAACGGTGAAATCTGCTTATTACAATGCAAATTGCGAGTTTAGTAGTAGCAAAGCAGCAACAATGACTCTATGTTATGCTGCTACTACTGGAACTCTATTTACAGCTTTACAGGTATTTGGCAACACCTTAACTTCAGAACTTCCTCATAAGTCAACACAAAATGGAAAAAATCTGTAGAATACTAATGGCTTCATTTGGGATGATTTTCTAACTGCTTTTTAAAGCGGTTTTTAGTACAAACATTTTAATTTTTGTACTAAAAAGTCATTTTAAGAAGCAAGAAAAAAGCCGTCCCAAACGAAGCCTAAATGATGGATTCCTGACAAATTAACCTTAAACCTGAGATGAACGTGGCTCCTAAGCGTTATCATCTGTAGAAAAATAATGAAAAATACTGGACCCTCGTTTAGTAGTTTTTGCTCGCTTGGAAGAGCAAATCCAGCCGCGGACTTCTCGTTGAATTTCCTCCGGCAGTTCATCAATGACAGAAGGATCAATATCCTCGGCATTGAAATTCCATGAAGAATCATCCCTCTGTTGATTTGAAATCTTGCCAACCCTGCTATGGCCATCAACCAGATATTCTTCCTGGTGGTCTCTTTGATCCTGGTCTTTATGACTCTCGCTCCAGGAACTAGGAGCTACGGTTTCCATTGCAATGAAAATATATATATTTGCTCAAAAAATGGCAATCATAATGAACTGTAAATACATAATGAAATGAAATTTGAATGAGATGTTTGAATAATACCATTTGATGCATGCTTTGTGGAGGTATTGGTACCGGAAAAGAATTTCAAAATGGAACCATTTCCCTGCAACAACAGCCAAAATGAGCCATTGATGCCATTGAATATATATACCAAATAGCCATCAAATAAAGGATTATGCTCTCAAGCCACAATAAACTTCCAAGTGAACATACAAAAGAGAGTTGCTGATCTGAAGAAATAAGTTGCCTGCCTAAGTTTTGTATTTGGCACCCTATGAAACATTACCGAAGAAATCATGTGGTACTTTCTAGAGATAATTTATTAAACAAATATCGACATCAAATGCAAAAAGCTCAATGCCCAATAATGATTTGTCTCTGCAAATTTAAGTTTTGTTTGGGACAGCTTTTTTACTGCTTCTTAAAGCAATTTTTTGGTACAAAAATTTTAATTTTTATAGTAAAAAACCACTTTAAGAAGCAGTAAGAAAGCTGTCCCAAACGAAACCTTTAGGAAGTTGTTCTACAGAAGTTCAAGGAATAAAGCATCAGCTGTATGAATTCATTGTCATAAAGTCAGTCATGTGCAAGAATACCTTAACTTTTTCCTTGAAAGTTCTTTCGAGGTGGAAAATTTTCATCACTTTAATTTGAAATAATGACAAACCTTATCTTTTTGCTTTCTACTCTGCGTGCACAAAACATCAATTTTTCCATCTTTAGAAGGCGCATCATCCTCTTTGACATATTTTCCATGAGCAAACACTTCTTCATCTTTATCAGATTCTGGTACAATGTTCTCTTTGCATCCTGTACGAGGGAGGATCAAGGGGAAGTTAACACCATGACCTCTATTACCACAATATCATCAGCATGAATCATTGGTCTTATCTCAATTAAACTATTTGGAGTTCGCTTCATTTTAAAATATAAGTGAAATAAATGTGAAAGAAAAGCCACCTATGGAGGATGAGGGAGCATCATCTTGGATGTCATCATTAGATGCATCTGATATAGCAGAGGACAAACTCTTGCCTTGAAAGAATCTCGAGATTGAAGATGTTCTCTGTAAAAAGCATTTAAATTAAGTAATGAAACTAAAATACACTATAAAGATGAAAAATATTCCAGGAGGAATCTGTATAACAGCATAAATGAATATTAAAAGTTTGTGGATAAACCAAATATAATTTTATAAATACATAATAGAGATCTGTGACCAAATGAAGGATAAGAAAACGGTCTTTAAGAGGGGATATAAGTGGAGATTTCTGGCTAGGATTACTTTTTATGGGCTAGATTAACTAATCATGAACATATGCCCAAAACTACTGGTTTTCCACTGTGTAGCTATCCTAGCTCTTAGATAGGAAAAATATCTAGAGATAACTAGCCCATAGGTGTCACAGAAGAAACATGAATGTCAACTAGAATTTGCTAAATTTTATGGCTTGGCAACTAAGGCTTTGTTTGGGACGGCTTTCTTACTGCTTCTTAAAGCAACGTTTTAGTAAAAAAAATTTAATTTTTATACTAAGAAGCTGTTTTAAGAAGCAATAAAAAAGTCGTCACAAATAAAGCCTAAGTCAAGTCACAGACCGAATATATTAGGAAGTTCATTGTGCTCATTTCCTAAGCAATGTTTGGATTTGCCCTGAATGCCCAATATTAAATGCCTAGGCTCACCGGGAATTAAAATTGATTAAGTTAGGTTCGGTGTACATCTAAATGGTTTCACCTCTTAACAAATAGGGTAGCAATAAACCAATCATACACAATGCAAACAACATCAACATCAAGCCTTTATCCCTATGTGGGATCGGCTACATGAATCTTTTTTTTCATTGTGCCCAATTAAAATTAAACTCTCATTTAAAACTAATAAAGAATCATACACAACGCCGAGCAAATAAAAATCTATGGAAGGGAATATTACCAGGAATAAAACAGAAGCTAGTAAAGACAAAAATAACAACTCCATTCACAAGAATAAAGTTCCTGAGATTTAGAGATCATTCTTCACATAGTTGGGATAAGGCTAATGATGATGATGATGATCATGGATATTTAGTTCTTAAAACGTTCCAACATGTGTAACCAACATTAATACAGCATAATCACATCACAAAGATAATTATAAAAATAATGAAACAATTAAAATGCACTGATTTATTCAATTCAAAACGAATCATATTTGTTTCAGCGCAAGGAGTGTTTAGTACTAGGTTTACTAGTAATATAGGACATCAAATATATTAGGTAAACCGCTTGCACAACAAAACAGCTCCAAGTCATGAGAACAGTTCAGAAATTTGTTGAAACTTACAGGAGTATCCAATATTTTACCAGCAGATATGGCAAGAGAGGTAACTCTCCATGCATTGCTATGAGAGCCCAAAAATTCACGAAGTCCAGTATCAAAAAGTTTTTTGGCATCTTCTTGAATTTTATTTATGCCATAGCGCAGCGGGCATGACTTCGAAGGAAATTTCTTGTGTGGTTCCACATCACTTGACTGCAAAATGCATAATAAATAAGAGTTTGAATGATATTTTTATAAAAACAAATACTACAACAACAACAAGATCAAGCCTTTATCCCACTATATTTTTACAAAAACAAATAGCAGCCATTATTTTAATAATACAAGAAGAAATGAAACTAATTTGTGTCTTTTAAACGCTGATAGTAAGAAGTACCTTAAATGCCCTTGCATGCAAGGTTAGGGTATGTGCAACTCTCTTATTCTGATCCATATCTAACTGAATGCGTTCACTCAGTTCTTCACATAACTGATTAAGCCAACTCTCAACCTTAAGGAAATGAAAAAAGATCATAAGAGAATTGAAAATTTATCATAAATCTGATTCTCGCAGATTTAATGATGAAAATCAACAATGTTAGAAAAAAAAACATAATAAAGAATCTACACTAGCACAAGATAACTGTAGCCATAGCATCTCATCCACCAGTCCAAACAAATGGTTATTCATCACTAAATTTCACTATTTATGCTAAAACATACTTGCATTTAATCTATTAAAAATGTCACAAGGTAATTAGCTAACACCATTATATAGTTCAAAATTCAAACATTTCCCATATCTTTAATCTCAAAACAACGTGCTTCTTTTAAATAATAATCACCCCTCAAATGTTTTTGGCACAAACAAAAGAGACAGGTTCCCTAAATCATTACTACATTTCCCATAAATCGGATTCTTCACATAATAAGACAAGTTCCCTAAATTAGATGGTTTGGTTACATAAAACGGAGGCCTTCCGATGACCCGGTTAGGAGAGTAGATGTATTAGATTTAACCTATGTTAAGAAAGGTAGATATAGACCTAAAAAGACTAGGTTAGAAAATATTAGAAATGATCTTTCTTTATTAGATCTAAATGAGAATTTGACTCTTAACTGGACACAATGGAGAAAAATGATTCATGTAGCCAACCCCACATAGTAGAATAAAGATTTGATGTTGTTGTTGTTGAATATATTTCTTAGTATATGCCCTTTATTTCTCTATAATGTTGGCCAACTGCAAAAAAATGGTTTGTCTGCTACCTGTGTTGGTTGATTGAGCACCTTGTAGTAGATCTACTCAGCTCGGAGACAGTGGTAGTCCTAGACTTGTAGGCTGAATAAATTTCTTGGCTCCGAGGTCCACTAATCTACTATGCATGACAGACACGAGGTCTATCACCCTACACAGAATCAATTGTAGCAACCAAATGGAACATAGAACTAGATCAAGTGGGTTGAGCCCTTATTCTTAAAACATCCATCTCTGCTAATCGACTGAAATAAGCCTAATCAAGAATTCCCGAATAGGGGGCCAAACCTACTCAGCTTGAAATCAAATACTATTTATTTAGAGATTATTATCTTTTTCATTAGTGGTCTTAGAAAAATTAAGAATGACTTCAACTACAATTCTACAATTAGTGGTCTTAGGCATTAAATGAATTTTATTACAAATCTTTAGAGTTTGAGAAATACTACAATTATTCTAACATTAGTAATACTACAATGGTGCTTAATCATTCTACGAAAAATCATTTATATCTCACATAAAGTTGTTAAACGTGCAGTAGCACAAACTTTTTATGTGGTAATGATTGGTCTTATAAAATAATAATATTCTTTAACCTATTAATTAGATGAATAAAAATATTTTAAACTATAGAATGACCCTATATGTAATTGTACAATAAAATTCATACTAGAATATGCTCCAAAGTCTACAATAGACATGTTCAAGAACGTAAACCTAAAATTGAGTTTGAGATCATTAATGAATTTGAAACTAAACCTTAATTAGAAATTGAATTAATATCTAAATGTGAAATTGAACAAATCATTTCTATTGATATTGTTGAATTAATTACAAGAATTGATAATGTATCTCCTGAATAATTCTCTTTTAATATCATCTTTGCGATGAATAACCAACGCGATAGCAATTTTCATTTTGGTTCATAGTTCCTTGATTTAAAAAATTTATAAAGAGAATATAATCGAGAAAGTCAAATTACATCAACATGTCAATAGATTTATTAAAGATGATTACCTTCATGAAAACTTTGAAAATGAAAATTTCATCTATTTGGTTGAATTCAAAGATACATAATTCAACCCGATCACTCTTCAAATAATTTAGATTATCATTTTTTAGGAGGTTGTTCATATGATAAAGACATCTTATTAA
The DNA here is from genome assembly GCA_016618105.1 of Dendrobium huoshanense. NCBI lineage: Eukaryota > Viridiplantae > Streptophyta > Magnoliopsida > Asparagales > Orchidaceae > Dendrobium > Dendrobium huoshanense. The sequence continues at coordinate 11,990,266 of CM028352.1, forward strand.
AATAAAAATTTCCTCATATTTTCACCACTTGAAATTATTTATGGTAGATGCAAAAAGAAATATTCAAGTATTTCCTCATTATTCTTACATAATTTTAGTGACGATATTAGTTGAAAGCTCATTGTTGGCTATGATAATTATAAGTCTAGGAAAGAGTTGAACACCAAATATGTGAAATTAAAATAAAAAGATAAGATAATGATTTGCCTAAACCTAAAACACTTTCTATAGAAACTCTTCAGAAAGAAACTAAAAGAGAAATAAAATTAAATAAAGTGAGGTAAAACTTGAAGCCATGATGTAATAATTTATGTCTTGTGAATATTGAAATTTGAATTCCTTAAATTTTAAATTTTTGAAATTTAAAATTTAAATTTCACAAGTGATAGTTATGGTAGTTATGATTTTTAGAGTAGTTATGGTAGTTAGTGAAGAAATTGTTTAGAGATATTTGAATTCTATTCTATTCCTTGAAATCATTACATATATATATACATTTTAGGAGAATAAATAAAAAAAAAGAAAGACATTTAATTTAATTGATTATAATAGTCATATCCTACGGATCTCCAACTACATCCCTCGGATTACTGCCCACAGATCTCCAACTGCAGTCCTCAGATTGTTGCTCACGGATTGCTAATATGTTGCCTCCCCTTGGCTACGTGATTTAACAGTTAGGATAGTCATAGGAATGTTACCATGTAATAATTTGAGTTTGAAGTTCTGAATTTCAAATTTTAAGTATTCAAAATTTAAATTTCAAAAAGGAAGTTATGAGAAGTTTGGTGGTTGCGAAGACAATAGTAGATTTTTAAATTACTTTGGTTAGCCTCCACATTACCAAGACATGTGAAAATGCTTTGCAAACAAAGAACCCTTTCAAGGGTCAGTAATAACTACCCACAAATGACCAAACCATTAATAAAAATATTATTGTAAAATGAGTGACATAGCTTGACTCTCATTACTGATTTCAGTGTGTGTGCTTAAGGGAATAAGGTTTTGTGGCTGAATTCCATCAAAGATGAGTTGCATGGTAGCACTTCACCATTCTTACTTCTTTGATGAGAGCCTGAATGATATTATTTCCTTCGATGTTTAACATGTTTATTTTCCCTTTCCCCCCATTCTCCTACCTCCTCTACAAACCCTCACAACATGCCATGGTCTTAAACTCTCCTTTCCCTCAAAAATTCCAAGCCAAACAACCAAAACAAAAACACAATTCTTGTTGTTTGTCCATTGTGACCATTCAAATAAAAAAAAAATTATAACTATTTAACTACTAATCCAAATACCCTAAAAACACATTCATTAGTTTACCAAAATCCCAACCCTAAAACTTGGAGGAGTTCCTCCCCCTTCCCCTCCAAACAAAACATGTCTTTATACAACAAGAAAGTTCCAATTTCAAATATATTTAAAAAACCTAGCCACCACCCACCACATGTTCCCTCAAAACTCCCAAAACAACACTAGCATCCTACCACTTACTCTCCACATCCCTTGATATCCTGTTTAACTATTTTAGATCATTGGATGACCACCACTTTACAAGGAATTATCATAAAGTTATACAATGAATTGGAAATTGGAATAATTGCATATAAGTTAAAAATCTAAAAAAATTCTAGTATTAGCCGTGTTTTAAATTTTAAACATGATTCATCCCTATAATCCTTAAAATTCTTATATTTTTCCACTTATTCCCTTTGATTCACATCCAATACATAGTTTGCACTAGTGATGGGGGATGTCAGAGATATCTTATGTGATGGAGAGAGAGATTTATATGTGGTGATTCATGGATGCCTTTACAAAAAAAACAAAATCAATAATTATGTTTATATCTAGACCAAAATCAACAAAAAAATTTATAGCCAATTTTTTTCAAACCAGACATAATTGATGAGGTAGTTTCGAGAATTATTATTATGACCTGTTCTGTGACTTTATTAGATCTATAGCATGGGCAGAGGCCTCCATCTCCTGTTATACTTTAAGTGCAGTTTCATCAACTGGCATTTCCCAACTCTAGGTATGACTTGCTCTATTCTACAACATCTTAAGAACTATATGCATTTAGTTACTTTATATTTTTTTAGGAAGTTGTCCGATCTCTAAAATCCCTTTTTTCTTGCTTCCACAAACCACATCTGCAATTATTATTTCTAAACACCTCTATTAAAGAAATCCTCTATTTTACATGTGATATTTAGCTTCCCTGACATCGGCGGAAATTCTGTGATTCAACTACAGTCGATGAGAGGCATCTTTCAATTGGTTTTGCAAGTATAAATAGGAGCTTGAGGGTTGTAGAAAACTCAGTATTGTTAATGGTTAAATAAATAGTTGGACATGTAGTTATCATTTGAGAGTTTAAATCCTTCATCAAATATAAGACTAGAAGAATTCAAAAAAGAGATTTTCTCCTTTAACATGCATATGGCTTGTATTTATGGTGATTTCTTTCATACCTTATTTTCCTTCTTCTACATGTCCATTATGGGTTTGATGAAATCACTAAGTTTAGCCAGATTTGATACATATGAGAGCATCTATCGAATACATGATTTTCAAAATATGTGTCTTACTTGATCTTTAATTTTATTGCTAAGTTTTAGTAAAAGGCCGTATAATTTAATCTAAATAGATTTCCATCAAATTTTCACTTTTCAATAATGCAATCGATAATTATTGTAGATAATAGTTAGCATACTAAGAATTATGTGTAATTGTGTACTTGTTTCATCACCTTATATTATATCTTTAAAAGAAATTCCAGACTGTAAGACATCCTACATTAGCTAATGATAGGATTTTATTTATTTTACCTTCAAGCATTTTATTTAGTAGATTCCTTAGTTTCTTTTTTATTTTTATTTTACTTTTTTTTGCTGATTTTATTATTTCCTTAGATAGGGGTAGTGTTGTAATTTGTTGCCTCATTGTGCCCTTTGATTTTCTATAAATACCTCATGTTCCTTTGGAAGATAGGAGTTTTAAGAAGTTTCATTCCAAGTTTTTTGAAACAGGGAAGGAGTTCCCTTCACTTTGGGGTGGAATTCCCCCTTATCCTGAAGGATTGTGAGGCCAAGAAGCCATAGTAGGATCCAAGATAGGTTTGCCTCAAAGTCCTAGCCTCTCTATTTTGGCTTGCCAGCATGTTCAGCGCTTCTCCACAATAGGAATGATTCTTGGCAGCTGCCGTCACCAGGTTTTTCTTTCCCACAATTCGGCAAGCTGCTGTTCCCTTCTATCCAAACATTTCATGTATATACTCGTTTTGCGTTCTATCTCTAAGTGCAAAGCCACTCATCCACCTGAGCGCCCTCATCCATGCAACACTTAATTTTATGCTTATTTTTAGGGCCAAAATTCTACGTCATAAAGTATAGTTAGTCTCACCACCATCGTATAGATTGAAATGACACAAATATTCCAAACAAGTTACATCCATTTGTTAAGTGGGCATTTTTAATCCTAAATGAGGATACAAAAGTAGTTATTCAATAGTTCCTGCCCATGAGATCCATACATGCAACAACATTAAGGTGTACCATCAATTTGGAATCAAAGCTTCTCATAGTCTATTAGTCATCCATGAAGGTAGAATCAAGCTTCCGATAACTAGGTAGTATTTATATGTCCCATATCAAAAGCTTCATTTTTCAAAGCAATCCATTAATAGGAACACTGTTATTGAAAAAATATATAAACTCATAAGCAAAGAATGAAAGTTAAGGCAGTAAAACCGGAGTTCTTAGGATTTGCATTACGACTGTCTCATGGAAAATTATTTAACCGAATTTTTCCGAAAAGTTTTCAAAGAGAATTCCAATAACATTTATCAATATTATATATACTGCAGAAAAATGTATCCTACAAGGAAAAACGGAGTTGTTTGTTGGGGTTTGGTGGAGGGGAAGCATTGGAGTAGAGAGAGAGAAAGATTTCTTACAGCAGCAGCAGTTTTCAATGCTCTTGGTCCAGGAAATGTCTTTCCACAGCCGTGGCTCTTAGGAAGAACACGGCCCTTGACTTCATCCCCACTAATACCTCGAGCAATATTCCATAACCAGGTACTGGAGAGACAATCCAACAAAAACAATTTTACATGTAATTACTGTAATTTTGCTGCTATTCTATATTTCTATTATGGACTGAACATTTCGTGACACCATGCGCTTACACACACACATGCAATTCCTCCGGTTGGTTGTAATGAATGAATTAAACTGCAGATTTCTCATAGACTAAGGTAACGAGAAAAGAATTAAAATGGTTCATTAACTTTTTATGAATGATCAAAATGGTTATCAACTATATTAAAGAACCATTTTGGACCTTCAAGTCTTTAAAAAGGAATCAAAATAGTCTCATGGTAAGACTATTTTGATTCCTTTTTTGAGTTGAGGAAACAAAATAATATTTTAATATAATTGAGAACTATTTTGTTCTTTCATAAAGAATCAATGGATCATTTTGATACTTTTCTCGTAAGGTAATTAAACAGTTGAATTATATAGGAAAGTGCAATAGAAGAAGCAAATAATCTTCGCAAATGCTATGAATGTGTTTATAACTGAATAATAAAATAATTAAATAATTTGAACACCTAAATGGGCAGCTGCAGGAGTACAGTAAATTTAGAACTAGCAAGTATAAGTGGCAACCATCATTTTCCTTGAAAAATCATTATGTTTAAGTGTATTTACCTACACAACTTATGTAGGGTAGCATAAATCAATTTACAAAATCAACCTAACTTACCACTAAATAAAAGTTTAAAATAGTAATCAAATGAATTATGCTCCACATATAGTTACTCTATGATTAGTCTAGATAATGGTGCCACACCCTGTGTTAAAGCCATATCGTTCTTGAAGCTTCTCTTCAGAAAATTTCAGTAAATCACCAACAGTGTTTACCCCAAGATCATTTTGTAAGGAGCTTCCAAGTTTTCCCCCAAGCTGTTTCCTGCAAATAGTAAATCTTAGAATGCACTAAACCAAATGCATAAAAACAAACTTGAATTAGTGCTGACGACAAATAAAAGTTATCAGACAAGAAAAAAAAATTTGCAACAATGCAACACAGGAATGGCTCAGAGACAAATTGAAATTAATACTGTAAAAAACGGAAAGAAGACAGAATAATACATCTTCTTTACTGGCAAAGAAGCAAGCAGGTCTTTTACTGCTGATGATGGCACAATTGTTTGCTGTGCTGGTTTATGCATTCCACTAGCAAGTTTTGCCAACATCTGAGATAAAGCATGTAAAATAATATTTCAAGAGCAATTTTTCAAGTTAAAAACTTGCAAATAAATTGGAATTGATAGGACGACAAACTACAGTTTGTTTTTATTGTCTCTTAAAAACTGACACTATGTGTATAATTTGAAGCCAAGAACAAAGGAATTGATCCAAACAAACCCAATCTGATTATTTGGATCAGTCCAATTAGAACATTGGAGATTAGTTTCAGTTACAGAATTTGAGCCTCAATTTGCCAAAATCGATTCTGAAAATTCCAGTCAAACTAAATAACCAAACAGTTACCAAAGCGTTGCTACCTCTCACATGCAAATCCCAACCAAGATATAAACCAGGGCAAATAGTTCAGTCAACAAGATCAATATTGGATAAACAAAAAAATTGCTTGATAATCTTCAGAGACAAATATATAATAAATAAAATAATCTAAAGAGTGTTCTAAGTAAATAAATGATAAATGATTGCATATCTCAAATTATGATCAATAAGTTTAAGATGTGTACGGATTCTAGAACCGATGGGTTAGTATGCCAAAATCTTGAATCCCACATAGCCATATATAGCCTCAATGCAAATTCCATCACTTCCATTTGATCTAAACATACATTTGATTTATTATTAGTTAATTATTCAATTACAACTTTCAATTATAGATAAAAAGTTGGCTATTTACAAGAGGGCTTGTCTAGATGTTGAATACATTTTATAACATTATATAATTGAATTCATTTAGCTCCCCCATGGTTAAGCTGCAAATTTGTGTGGCATGGAATTATCATCCCAACTCCAGTAGTCATTTAATCATCAATGGAAAGGTTCCGGCCTTTGCATGCAGTGGCAATCCAGTTTCAAAAACCGGTAGGCCCAAGTATGTCTCATCGGATGAACGTCAAATCCAGAAAAACCAGGCCCACTGAACTGGGTTTAAACCAGGCCCACTGACTGGTTTTAAAACTATGACTTAAGCTAATAAAAAAAATTCAGATGCATAGCAAGAGCCCATTAGAGTCCTTGATAAGCTACTAAGTGTATCCATGAACTACCTTGTTGTGGGCAATCCCAGCAGAACATGTGAACTCAGTTTCCTTCAGAACTTCACCCCGCAAATGTGCAACTATAATGGCTCCACAAGCTAATAATTTATCCTGATGGATGGCATCACTTCGAATAAACCACCTTTGGACATTCTTTTCTCGATCTTCATCCTGAACGAGTCAAAATATCATGATCAGCTTCCAGCAAAAAAGGAGAAGTGGAGCGATCACAGCTAAAACAATAGCTGCAAAAATATGCTGTCACAAAGAAAGAAGGAATAATTGAAACAAAAAAAGAATCAGATATTTCCACTTCTCCCAAAGCATCTTGTTAGATTTTAAGAAGATGATTTTAATTAGTGGCCATATTCCAAAATCATATTTAGAATACATCTTACCCCACTCAGACCAAGAACATGTGATTTCAAAGCCTCTTCATCGATGTCTTCTAGTGCCTCAGGAGGAGTTTCCAATAGCATTGATTCTGCAGCATCAGTCAGGTCAAGATAAACTTCATCAATTGATGCACGCTCGCACCTTCCTTTTGTTGAGAGTATGGAGACTACCTGCAAATTTTTACATCAAAATTGGTGGAGTAATTTGCAAATAGAGGAATAAACTCTCCCTTTAATGCACCACTTATAAGCTCATTTGAAATAAACCTCAAAGGATTCAATACCTCAGAACCAGCACTCCTATATGCATTCAGATCAGCTTTACCACGTGCAACAGGAACCTGAACCAACTGTATATTTGGGACAAACCATTTCAGCCTCAGCTCCTCGCATTGAACTGAGGTTCTTGAATTTGCATACTACAAGTTAGATGCCAGAATTGAATCACAAGAATCACATAGTAGAACAAGCTCACCGTTTCACCCCAAATTTTCGAGCTTCATAGCTTACTGCAATCAAAGCTCCGCCTTTCCAATCATTATACTGCACTACAGCAGTGGGCAAACCCCTAAGTTTGGGCTGCTTTCTTTGCTCCACTGCATGCAAACAAATATATATATGTCAGTAGTTAAGAAACATGATCTACACCCTACAAATATATCAAATGCAATACTTCTCTCCGCAAATTTCTACCAAGCAATTGAAGCAATCTTTTTTTAAAGCATACAGAGGACAAGGATTAGATGATCCAGTTTCTAATACAAGAACAATATCGAAGTGCTGATGCAAATAAACTTCTCCTTCAGCCATAGATTGAAATGAAAAAGTTCATGTCATTGGAAAGGACCGCAATGGTGTACCACAAAGTAAAGACAAGAAATATATGATTGTTGCCCTGGATATTCCCTAATGCTACCCAATTTATGTGGATCCTAAGTGAGTCAGGCGTACATCCAATGTAAAGGGGATTATACTGCAACCAACCTCAATCAAGCATCATGTGGAAAATGTAAAGGGACTACCTTGGTTGTTACGAGGCCAATGGAACAAAAAGATCATGCCATGGCAGCTTCTACTAGTGCTAATAAATAGGAATCTTTTTCCCACCAAAAAAGTGATGGCTCATTGCTGATTGATTTGCTAGTTATTCTAAAACTTTGAGCTACACAATTTGAATCTCAAGAATCAAATTATCACAAAGTGAGAGAATTTCAAGTGGGACTCTTCCTTACCTAGAACCACATAATTGGCTCGCATAGGCTCACTCTACTCAGTAGACAACTTCTATCTTACTTCATTTACTGTAATACTCTCTACTTTCTTTCCTATTGTTCTTAAATCTGCTCATTTCACTCCAATCTATGCTTACGATAATCTCACAACAAATATCTCATCAACCTAATTGAGCTCCAATATTTTAAATATAAAGATTCATGCGCTTGACTGACATTCAACACCTTGAATTTTAAAATATTGGAAACAAATTGAGCTAATGAAATTACTCCAAATTCAAACTATAAAAGAAAAAATATATAGCTAAAGATGATAATAGGAAAGAATAGTATAATGAAGTAAATAATGAAAGAGAAAAAGGGTCATTGAGTAAGGTGAGCCAGCATGCATTGATTATAAGGTTTAGGGTAAGCAAGAAGTAGCTCAATCCCTCACACCTCTATCTTTCTCTTTCTTCCTCTCTGTATGGTACTTGGATTCTTATATTCAAGGCGAATGGCTCAAATTCCTAGAATAATTAGTGGATCAAGAAGCATAGAACCAACTCTTTTGTTGTAATCAAATGCCTCATATTTATAGGAACAATTGGAAGCTTATGGGAGGGTCTTTATAACATTTCAACTATTAAGGAGTGAATCAATACGGACTAAAGCTTATCCTGAAAAACCAGTGGTCAAATTTACTTTCAACCCAAAGCTTAAGCCTTCAAATGAGTGTCAACTACTTGGTATCCCAATATCAATATATTTTTCAACTAGCCAAAGTGGGACTAAACACAACTATCTCATATGCTTTAGCAATCTCCCCGTCACTTAAGAGCTCCACACATCAATCATCACTCCCTTTCAATTAGGAATTCAAAAGGTATTACGCATCAAAAGCTTGTTCAATCATATGGATTCATCGTAATGAACTCACATTCCTAAACTTAGCTTAACCATGGTGGAAAGCATTCAGACCCATAGAAGCTGCAAACTGCATGAATCACTTGATTCTTGTCAAAACAGCAGCTCTAATACCACTTGTTAAAGGAATGAAACAAAGGGAAAATGAATTTCGGCATGAAAATCCAATAGTCAAGCTTCTTTAAATCCAAAAGCTCAACCAATGAAGTGAGGGTCACTCACTTGATATTTCAACCAATATATATTTAAATATTTTCAACTGATCGATGTGGTTGTAAATCCCAATATTCCCGCATGTCTTAACATCAAACCCGTAACAATCTATGTAGTGCCAATAAGGACTTGAGCATCCCCTATCTTCCATGTCACACTTGATTAAATGTAGACTCCACAAATTAGATTTGATCAAGACCGCTCATCAATTTGATCAACACCATGGAATATCCAAGCCATACAATATGGTTCAACTAGACAAACAAAGTAGTATACATTGTCCAAACAACGTAGCAGACTGGTTAATGACAGAACATTTACATTGCAGCAACTTGGATATTCTGCATGTAAAAGCTGGTTATGACCAATGAACCAAATCTATGACAAGGTATAAGCATATTAATGCAGAATCTTGTTCGGATATTATAATGCATTGGACCTTCTCCAAAAGCTTTAAAATCACTTACAAGAAATATTTTAAAGCTAAACTTTATTTACCAAGCAAAACAAATTTCTAATCCTGTGACCGCAGAAATTTAGACTACTACTGAATTTTAAAGCATCAAACTAATCAATGAGAAAAACTGCATCTTGTACAGTGAGCATGCACCTAAATATAAGTAATTCAAACCATATAGAGCTGGCAACCAGAACCATCTGCTAACTGCTTAGCAGAAAATATCATCCAAAAAAACCCTAGAAAAGCTTCATGAAAGAACAAAAATGAAAGCTCCTGCTCATAAATACTGCAAAAGACAAGTTTTACGCATGTGATTCGGTCAACTCTCCGGCTATAGTTTGAAAATGCAGCTTAAGGACAAGGGATAACTTATAGGGCACAAAAAACATAATTAAGAAAAAAACTCTTTAGAAAATAAAAACAAATTAATTGACGGGAGACCTTGGACATAGAAACAATCCATGTCGACGTGAGCAATTACTCGGTCTCCTTGAAGATCTGGTCGAGGGATCGGCATCTTCGTCCTTCTCGCTTGCTTTCCGCTTCCCGCTCCTTCTATGCAGCTCGTTCCGACTACAAAGCGCGCAGTTCACATTCTCCCGCGGCCCAGTAGTCTACGATCAATCCCCTTTATCTCTGTGGCTACGAGTAAATTAAATATAAGGGTTTTAAAATTTTAAGCATTATTAATTTTTTTTTAATTCATAATTTTTAATTTAATCTATTTTCATTATATTATAAATTCACTTAATTTTTTAAGTTTCAGTTATCACTAGAGCTGTCAACATTTGACCCGACCCAAAAACCCGACCCGAACCCGACTCGAAAAATTCGGGTTCGGGTTGAAGATTTCGACCCATTTGTAAAACCGGGTCGGGTTTGGGTTGACCCGGAAACCCGGAATCAACCCGGTTTGTCCCGGGTTCGCGTCATTCGAGCGCGTATTTCAGTCCGCGTCGACGACGTCGTCTGCGCCTCGGAGGTCTATCCGCGCGTCAAGACTCGAGCGGCTCAAGCCCATAATTTCGGAACCAGAATCCGCCACTCCGCCCGCCAGGCTCGCACCGCACGCGACCGCTGCCGGCTTCCCCCGCGCGACTGCTGCCGGCTGCCGCGCGCGACCGAAACGGTGAAACCGCGCGCGATCGAAACCTGCTGTCGTGCGCTACCGAAACCCTCGCGCGACTGAAACACACGCTCGACTGAAGTGGGTTCGGGTCAACCCGAACCCGACCCGAACCCGAAGCGGGTCGGGTTCGGGTCCAGAAAATTGACGTTTGCAAAAACGGGTCAACCCGACCCGAACCCGAACAGTGTCGAGTCAATATCGGGTTTGACCCGAACTTGACCCGTGACCCGAAATTGACACCCCTACTTATCACCACCCACAACTTCCCGCCCATCACAAACATTATCGCCTACCTTTTTTATAATTACTAATTCAATATGTTACATATTAATCTATAATTACATATGATAGAATTTTAATTTTATAAAATTTCAAAATAAATATAAAAATATTATTGTGCGATAAAAAAATTTATAGCTATAGAAAAAAATAATAATATCTTTCAATTGTATGAATTTTCAACACATTAAATAAATAAATTGAAAAAATATATCAAAGTTCTCACACGAAAAATCGAAAAAAAAAAAAAAAAACACAATGCTTGGACCTAGTTGAAATTATTTTAGCGATGTTTAACATCATTTATAGATGGTTTTCGTCCTCAAAATTGGTGGAATAAATTATAGATAACAAATTTCACGATGAAAGTTGCATAAACTTTAAAGTATTATATTTATGAACGAGATATTGTGTATAACCCATTTAAGGAAAGAATGTCAAGATCAAATAAAAGCCAAACGTAGTCTTGGTGTTGACACCGAGAGTCAGAATTGGTGTCAATTATGTGCATCAATCTTATTGATAATGGCAAGTATCAACATTGGTGGCAACGACTACCGTTAAAGTAGTTGAGCAATAGTAGTTATGTAAAATATGTAGATACAGTCCTGTTAAGTAAAATTTTTTATCATATCTTCTAATATAATGATTGCTTCTGTAATAATTGAACTACATGTAATGGCATGATTTGAATTAGGTTAGACTTGCAGGCTATTTAGCATTTACTAAATTTATGTAGACTTTTAGAGTTATTTTTATGCTTAATTTAGTCACACAAAAATTTCTTGGAGAGAAATATTCGATATATCTAAATATCCAAGCAATTTCATCTTGTAACTTTTATTATATATATTATTGTTCTAGTCATTTTGCACATATGAGTATAATTATTTAAAATTTTATCTGATAATTCAGTTGAATGTAATTGTTGCGGACTACAATATATGCGGTGATAGAGTTAAAAAAACTTCCGTCCTAGCATTGTACGAATATCTAGCACACAAACAGAGGAGAAATAGCAATACCAGTATTTTTACGTGGAAAACCTTAAAAGGGGAAAAACCAGGAGGTCATGCCCAGTTGAAAGAGTTATGCTAGTGTTTGCTTGGAATACAAAAGGCTGATTCGTCCTTAAAATCTAGGACGATCAGATTATAATGAATCTCTTCGGGATTGAAAATCAATTACAACATCGAGCAGAGTTCCGACGTCACTTGGAGATCGGGTGGAATGTTGGCGTCCTTAGGAGGTCGGGTAGAATTCCGGCGTCGTTCCGAAGTTGAGCAGAATTTCGGCGTCGTTTGGAAGTCTGGCAGAATTCCGACGTCGGGCAGAACTCTGGCATCACTTGGGAAGAATTCCGGTGCACTCGGGCGTCCGACAAAATTCTGGCGTCACTCGGGCGTCGGGAAGAACTCTGGCAGTGGTCGAGAAGAGTTATTCTCTCCTATCATTCTATTCTCTTCTTCTCTTCTTCTTCTTGCTTCCCTCCCCTCTCAAGAGAAATGAGGGGTCTATTTATAGATTTTCTGGAGTGGCATGGACTTGTAAATATATGAGAGATCATGGGTAAATAGGGAGTGGTCGGATAGACGGCCGATATTAAATCTCTTGATCATGCACCGTTCGTCAGACATTTGAAAGTCTTAATGATGTCGGAATTCGACGCAATCTTGGGCTCGTTGGATTTTTCTCGTCGAGCCGCTCGATTTGACTATAAGAACATCATATTTGGAAAACCGTTTGGTAACTCAAATTATGATTTGAACTTTCCAACAGCCACTTCGGGTGCTTGATTTGAACTCATTTGGGCTCGGATTGAGTCGAATTTGGTATCGTTGGGTTTCGTATTTCCTGAGACGCTCAGTTTGGACTATTAAGTTTACTGAAATTGGAAGTTCAGGTGATTCCGGATTTAATTTTTGAAGTTTCCTGGCTTAGTTTTACCTTGAGATTCGTGTCCGGTCAAGATAATTTTTTGATGATATATCAGTAATTATTTAAAATTTTATAATTATTTAAAATTTCGGGGGACTACTTTGTGCTAATTTGCTTGTCATGCCAGTTTTATCTATTTACATGTATAAGCTAATTACACACAAACTATCATATTTTTGTTCCAATATCTTAATAGTTAATTAATAACATTAAATCCATCATTAGCCACCCCTAACATCACAAAACAACGTTAAAATCCCACAGAAACTCATGATCTGCACCATCACAGAGACTACGCTCGCACTGCATACAAGAAAATTACAGAAGGGCTCTCTTAGTCTCTGTGATAATTTAGATTATTGGTTTAGATCATTTTCAACCGAATTATTTAAACTGGTTTGTCGTCCGCCATTCACTATGCTCGAACGTTAAATCACACGTCAAATTTGGCAGGTGAACAGTGTGACGCTAATATTGACGTCGCACTGTTCACCGACACCAATTTTTTTATTCAAAAAATTAAGTTAAAAATTATAGGTTATTAAGTGTAGGTTTTTATTATTAATAATTTATAAATATAGAATTTCTATATAATTAATTTTTTTACAATAGGTTATTCATTTTAATTATTTAAAATATTTTTTATTTATAATTCTTAATGTAGTTTTTATTTTATTTAATAAATAATTATCTTAGTAAGATTTTTTTTTTGTTAAGAAAATTTAAGTAAGCCTAATTTGAAATTTTGATAAATATAAAGTTATGAATAAAAATAAATATATAAATATGAGAAAGAATATACACAATATTCTTCTTTTGTGTTAAGAAATAGAGTTCGGTTGAAGTTGAGTTAGTGCATTTTAGAGTGTTATGGAGTGGAAAATGTGAGTTTTTCAATTAGAGTTGATCTTACGAAGGGAAATTATTCTGTGCGATCACCTGACCGTTTGCAGGTGAATCACGATGCCCCGCATCACGTCAGCGGTACATAACAAAAAAAATAACGTGATTCACCGCTAAATGGCATCCGATGACCGCACAGAATAAATTTTCCTCACTTTATATTCAAATAACACCAAAGTCAATCTCTCATCATTGTCTCTATCTGCTCCCTAAGTGTGCGAACAATCATTCTTATAAAAGTGTGGCTTACAGGTGTTATAACTTGTGCCTTATCAAATTCTAGAATGATATCGAGCAAGTTTATAATAAATATAAAAAATTCCAGCGACTTACGGTTTACTCTAACCACTAAAGGAATTTTATGTTTGAATGATTATCTCGGCACAAATCAATGCTTTCTTCTGCGATAAGTTTGCAAATACCAAATTATTGAAACTCGGATTAACTAATAATCACGCATTAATGATTTAGGATTATTCCAATGATTAGAGTAATATTAAGGCTATGTTTATAAGTAATTTTAGGAAATTTGTAAAATGGTTTAGCATTTGGGAACAAACTGCATTTGGTATTTTGGTGCATGCATGCGGCTGTAGCTATTATAAATTAGGTTATGAAATTAGTAGGGAAGTTTTGTTTGAAATTATTATGTGATTTTTTTAGATATAGATGATAAAATTATAAATTTTTGAATTGAGAAATCAAGTAATATAGGTTCATGATTAGAACTGCTCATAATGCGTTCGGTAGGGGTGTCAAAATATATTTTCGGGTCGGGTTTGGGTCCAACCCGAGACTTACCGCCTGTGTTCCACTAATCCAATTTGAACCAAACCGATTAAGCAAACGGGTCACGAATTTAGACATGACCCTCTGGGTTATTGGGTTGACCCAATATGACCTGCTAACTCGGGTTCTAAGCAGGGCAACAAGCCAGCAAGGGCGGGGGCGACTAGGCGAGGTCAGGTGTTGGGTGTGTGACACACAAGCAAAGGAAAGGCGCGAGCTGCGCAACGAGAGAACGAGTGCGAGGTGCGAGCACTGATGTCAGATGCGAATGCAGGTGCAACATGTAGCATTGCAGGGTGCGAGCAGAGTATTGTTGTGTAATATCAGATCTGCTCCAGGATCGTCCGGGCCGATCGTGGATCGTCCCGGGACGATTAGTGCAAATTTTGTTCCAGATTCTGTACAGAAGTTACAGGAAAGAATTCCTGTACGTATCGTCCGGGCCGATCTGGGATCGTCCCGGGACGATCAGAGCATGGCACAAGTCAGAGAATAGGGGTTTTTATCGTCCTGAGAAATCGTCCCATGACGATTTGATTTTATTTTGATCGGCCACGACGATCGTGCGATCAGCCAGGCCGATCTCAAGTAAATATAAGGAAAATCGGTCGTTTTGAAGAGAGAAAAATCAAAAGATTTTTTTATAAAAATATCTGAAATTCTGAGGAGAGAGAAAGGAAAAGAGGAAAAGAAGAAAAGTTGATTTTTGGGCGACGTCGGTCCGTTTTCGTCCGACGAGACAGTTCAAGAAAGTGGTGTACGCAATGTAAGGCATATTTCGCCTTTCTCAATTTTCAGTTTGGTGAAGTTTGAACGATTATTCTGTCCGGATTTCATTTTCGTTAGCGAATTTCGTCCGTATTTTCCGATTGGTTCAGTTTTTACCGCGTAACTTTTGGTATATTTCTGAAGTGCCGAGTGTGCACGTTTTGCTTATTTTCTGGAGAATTTTTACCGGATAATTTTGACTCAACTGTGTTTTATTTTGACTGTAAATTCTGGTGAAGTCTGAAATTGTCTGGGCAGTAGAATAAAAGTCTTGTAATATTGTTGTGAATGTTCTGTGGTAATTTGGTAATTTCTGAAATTAGAAATTTTTGTGTAAATTCCGTATACTGTCGTTATGCCGCCGGATTTTCGTACGATTTTTTGAAATTGTCCGGATTTATTCTGAAATGATATGATATGATTGTGTGCTATAAAAAAGGAGTTATAAGGGGTCAGGATCCTGTAAGATCCTGTCTGTGTCAGGAAAATCTGAAAATCTGAAATGAGCTCTAAAAATCTGAAAACAAGTTCTGTTCCGGATCCGATGGTTTCTGGTGCTATAAGCACATCTGTTCTGGTGCCACGAGCACAAAGGGAGTTATAAGGGGTCAGAATCCGAGAGATTCTGTCAGTGGCTGGGAAGGGAGGCATAAGGGGCCAGAATCCGTTGAGATTCTGTCAGGGTCAAGGAATCTGTTCTGACTTTTGATCTGTTCTGATTTAATCTGTTCTGATGTGATATGTTCGAAATTTGTATGTTTTGATACGATTTTGATATGATTTCTGATTCTGATATGTACGATTCTGTTCTGTTCTGATTTGATCTGATCTGTATGATTCTGTTCTGATTATGATTTCTGTGATTTCTATTATGTTCTGATTTAATATACGATTCTGTTACTCTGATTTCTGTACGGATTTCTGTCTGATGTGTGGATGTGGATTCTGAGGATTTTGATTGGAGGTTTGATGTCTTGCTGAGCTGTTGTAGCTCATCCTTGTTTTCTCCATGGTTTTCATGTTCTGGGAGAGGGAAGAAAGTCTTGGAATAGGAGTTCCGAGTTCAGAGTCTGATCTGTTATAGGTATTTGAACTTTTGATTTTTGTACAGTCATGACTTTTCTGTTCTGTCTTTCTTTCTGTCTGGAAGTCATGATCTGTATTTGTATATGATTCTCTTTCTGATGAATGAAAAGATAGATGATCTGTTCAGATGCATTTGATGTTTATAGTAGCTCTATTTGTGTTTGTTTCTGTTTGGAAGAAAGTTCTGAAACAAATTCCAAAGCCAGATCCTAGAATCAGTTTGGTCAGTTGAGTTTATCCGCGACCCGATGCGAGCGGGATCTGTCCCGGTCGGGTTGGGTCATGACATGTTGGGCCGTGTAACGCGAGCGTAGTGTGAGTGCAGGGTGTGAGTGTGAGCATGCGTGTTGGGTGCAACGCGAGCGTGTTTGCTGTGCTGACCGTGTTTAGGTGCGGAATTGAGAAGAGAATGAGCCAACCGTCACCCACCCAAATTGCATTCGGGTCACCTTCGGGTTTTCTTGTTTACCTCTGACCCAACCCGATTTCAAAAAATGGGTCTTAAACCTGAACCCGACTCATTTGGCATACTTGTTGAATCAAACCCAGAATTTTTTGAGTAGGATTTTGGGTCAGGTCAGGTATTTAAACCCCTAATGCTCGACCATAAAAAGCTATTGAAAACCAATTAGTTTAGATTATTTTCACTAATTTTTTTATCAAGATGTGATTCAAATCAAAGAATTTACTTTAAAATTAGTATAATTCAAAATTCGTATTGAGCAACAACTAGGATTTGTGTTTTGGGCCACAACTCTACTTGTAGGCCTTATTGTGTTCAACTCCACGTAGTAGACAATTGGAGTGACCAAACACACATTTGCTCTATTTTAACTCCATAGTATAATGTCATTTCCCTCTTATTTTCTATAATCTATCTATTAGGGGTTGTTATATTCTTGTATTTAACAATCTTGGTGCATTATAAAAGGTCGCCCTACTTTGCAAATAATGACAGTGGAAATAAAATGCACACAACACAAACAAACTAAACACAGTAATTTACATGATTTAATGAAGATGCCTACGTCTACGGGGTGGGGATGATTATTTCACTAATTTGAAGAATAATATGAATTACAATATAGGCTCTCAAGTTATCTCTTTTTTCTTATGCACTCAACAGCAGCATCAGAGCTCTATTTATAGATTTAAGCCAAATAAATTAGAAAAAAAGCTTCCTAATCTAATCCTAATCAAATCCCAATCAAATCCCTAATTAATGCAATAATTATATCATCTTAATTAATGCATCAATCAAATCTATAATTAATGCATTAATCAAATCTTCAATTAAATCAACTTAATTAGTAAAATAATCTATTCTGTAATCAATTACAATAATGAGCCATTAAAGCCTTCCAAATTAACATTTATTTCAATTTGTAAATAATTCAAAATCAACAATCTCCACTTCATCTTTCACTTTAGAAAGTGAAAGATGACTAATCAGGCCCCAATATCAAAATGACTACATCCAAATGATTACCTACATACCCCCCTCCCAATGTATAAAGCTGAGCGTAGTTCTTTAAACAAGTGGACAATTAGTCATGATCGTGGAGACTGCATCTCCAACCATGCATCAACTGTACCATTCAAATTAATACCTCAAGATACTTTTCACAGCTTGCTAATGACTCTTTCTTGGCTTACTTACAACTCCATCTACTTGTGCAATATATGGAATGAGCTGCTCCAAATCAAGCTATATTATACTACCAGTACTAAGTAACCATGAGTCGAGGGATTCTTAACCTCCAAGGGGAACACCTCATCATAAGCAATCCCATCTTGTTGTGTATAGCCTTTTGCCACCAACCTAGCCTTTTACTACACATCAGCTCAATGTGATCCTTATTTCTTTGCACGTATTCAATTGCACCCAATAGATTTTCTTTCTGGATAAAGCTTCACCAATCTCCAAGATCGTCCATTGCTTTTGTATAGTGACTAGGAACTTTAGTATATATGGATGAAAGTGCAAATGTAATGTGATCTCTCAACCAAGCTGGATTTGGAATATTCTGGAGCCTTATCCTATTCCTCTTAATAGAGTCCTGAGCAGGAGTCTCATCCTCAACATTATCTTCTATCTTCTGATCTGCAACAAAATCTGGTATCAGGATAGAAATGATCTGCCTCTATGGAACAAATGGAGTTATATCAAACTCTAACTTCTGCATCGCATATGTGGTCCCAATAAAACTCTCCACCTGCTTAGAGTATCGAAGCTTCAACATGTTAACCTCATCAAAAGTAACATCCTTGCATATGATAATCTTATTCTCTACTGAATCATAGAATTGAAGCCCTTGACTCCGTGCCTGAAGCCAATAAAGATCAACTTATTTGCCTATAGTTCTAGTTTATCATTATGAACATGATAGTAAGCTAGACACCCAAACACTCTCAAGTGTTGATAATATTTAGTAGGATGCCTTAACCACATCTCTTTTGGGGTCTTATTTTTAATAGCTACAAAAGATAGACACTTCATAAAGTGACAGTCACAGTCTAATTCTTCAGCCTAATAGACTCTATCCATTCCAGCATTTGATAACATACACCAAACTTTCTCCCCCAAAGTTTAGTTCATCCTCTCTATCACCCCGTTCTATTGTGGTGTCTCTCTAGCAGTGAAGTGATGCTCTATACCATATCTCTAGCATTCCCGAAAGAATGCATATGAAGTGTATTTGCCCATATTATATGGCATGATACATTAGATTTTTTTACCAGTCTTAGTCTCAATCCACTTCTTCCAAGTTTTAAAAATATATAATACCTCATTTTTTACGCCTCATGGTGTACATCCAAATATATTTGGAGTAATCATCAGCAAAAGAGACAAACTATCATTGCCCACCGAATGATGATATCTTTGTTGGGCTTCAAACATCTGTAATAACATACTCCAAGATGCCCTTTATACTATGGATGTCAGTACCAAAGAATAAATATATCTTCTTGCCAAACACACAATATTCATAAAGATCGAGCTTGTATGTGCTTTGTCCTTTAATCAATCATTGCTTCACCAAGGTCATAAGAGAAGCTTCTTTGACAAGAGCTAGTTGCATATGCCACAATATAGTGGCATCAGAAGAATCATCAGTAACAATAGCTGATTCATTGGTAATAAAGGTTGGGTGATAAACTCCTTTCAAATAAATAATGCTCCGTGATATATCTTTAGAACTCATGCCTCAATGGCTACCTTGTAGCCCTTGGTCTTTAATGCACTAATAGATAATAAATTCTTTATGATATCTGGAACGTACCTCACATTAGTCAGGTTTCACACAGTACCGTCAAGCATTTTGATGAAGATGCTCCCTACACCAACTGTACGACATGCTTAATCATTTCTTATTGTCACAACACCATTATCAAGTGGGACATATGTGATAAGTAGCACCAACATCTAGAATCTAGCATAAACCATTTGAATATAAATTTTGAGAAACTATACATAATGATACATCTGAATTTGTCACACTCTTCCACAAAAGATAAGCCTAAGTGGAAACCCCCTTTGCCTTCTACTTCAGCTTCAGGAAATCTTTCTTCTAATGAACAATCTCTAAGTATAAAGCACATTGATTTTTCTTAAGATTGTGCCTACGAGACCTGCCTTGCTTATTGTCGCCTTTTTTCTTATTCTTAGATATTTCTTGTTGGAGTGTGAGAGCCTCAGCTGAATCCATCTTTGCAGACTCCTAATTAATTGTCCTGAAGTTGGAACTTGTGAATCATTAATGCATTAGTTACCTCACAATAGTTCAAGATCTCCTTACCATAAATGAGCTTCATCATGAAGTTTTTGTACTCATCCGGGAGTGAATTCAGCAGAACGGGCGCCTTGTCTTCATCCCCAACATCTTCATCCATATTCAGAATATCTGCTAACAACTTTGTCAACTCATTCAAATACTCATCAATTGCAATATTCTCATGCCTCGTCTAAAACCTATAGAATCGTTTAGAGACTTGTCATATAAAGTCTTCCACTGGTTCACAACAGAAGTCTCCATCATCACCACATGTTTAATCTCTTAAGATAAGTAATTTCTGATCAAGCCACAAGCACTCTGGTTCATCTTGAGCCAATCTCTTTCAGACATCTCTTCAGGATGTTTATCGCCGTCCAGAACATACTCCAAATTCAAAGAGCACAACATATCCATCACCTCACATCACCACATGCCAAAGTTCCCTTTGCCGTTAAATTTCATCACATCGATTTTGACATGATGTGTAAATACCTGATGAATTGACGCTTTCTGCACCATTGAGGTGGATGTATCCTTGGTTCCACCGGATCACATAGACTCCTCCAAATTGTAGTTGTCTCATGTCACCTAAATTGCACCAATCGTGCTCCTTTCAGCTCCCAACAATGAATGAATAGAACCTTCATTCCAAAATGACAAACATAACCTTTGTCAAACTCTCTAATTCGCTACAGTAAAACCCACAAAAATCCAGCTTTGATACCAATTATCGTGCAAATAATCGCATCTGAAATAAAATTCACACAACACAAACACAATGATTTATGTGGTTTTGCGAAGATGCCTATGTCCACCAGGAGAAGATGATGATTTCACTAATTTGGAGAAAAATAGGGATCACAATATGCTCTCAAGCTCTCACTTTTTCTCATGCACTCAACAACAACCTCTAGGGCTCTATATATAGATTTGAATCAAACTAAATTAGGAAAAAGCTTCTTAATCAAATCCCTAATTAATTCAATGATTAGATCCTCTTAATTAATGTATCAATCAAATCCCCAATTAATGCAAAAATTAGATCGATCCCCTAATTGATGCATCAATCAAATATCCATTCAAATCAACTTAATTAGAGAAATAATCTATTCCCTAATCAATTACAATAATGAGCCATTAAAACCTTCCAAATCAATGTTTATTTCAAATTGGGAATAATTCTCTCTATTAAGGGTTGTTATATTCTTGTATTTATCAATCTTAGTGCATTATAAAAGGCCGCCCCACTCCCCACAAACAATTACACAAATTTATTATTATATTCTCTAACTACTTATCTTTCTGTTAACACAATGTCCCTGGACACTATAAGAAGCTTTATATATATATGTAATCCTACACATATTAGCTGTTTCATAGGATTTTCCCTACTGTTTTCTACCTTGAGCTACGTACCATTCATTCTTGTTGTGCATATTAGTTCATATTGTTCAAATTATTGTAAAATGTTATATGATGTGCATGAGTTGTTAGAAACGTATAATTATGAATGAAAATATTAAACCCTTACAACTTGAATGAGATTATTTTTCTATGCATAGGATCGATATTGAACTGATGAATTAGGACTAATTAGCCCTTTTTTGTAGGAGTTTAAAATAAATTATTATTTAAGTTGATGGTCATTACAATAAAATTGTTATTTTTTCAGCAGATTTCTATGTCGTAAATTGAGTTATTTTTCACTGAAATAGAAATTTTCGGTGGATTACTAATAGACAAAACTTTGTCATGAGTATATCACATGCAGGAAAATATATTCCGTTTGATTCACTATATGAAAATTCTTCAACGAATTTTTTATGGACAATGACCAAAAGATAATGTCATATGAAATGACGGATTTTTAGTTGAATTGGCGCCGTAATTTCCGGCAAAAGTTTTCACAGAATTCTCCCGAATAACCGGCGGATTGGTCCACCAGAAATTCCGCCATAACCCTTGAAATCCATGAACTTCTTGTTGTGGGGAAAAGGTGATGAACTTTTTATTATGCAAGTTCAACCTGCAAAAATAATAACCGAAAACAAAGTGTGTGATACTATTAACTATTTACCAACCAACCAAAAATAACTAACCTGTAATTATTATTTTTATTTCTGGAATTATTTTTTATTATTAATACGTATGTCTTATTTCGGAAATCCGTCGGAAAATCCGCCGGAATTTGTGACGAATTTTTTTCCGTCGGGAATTCCTGTCGGAAATGAGCTTTTTTCCTGTAGTGTATGGGTTTCCTGAAAAAAAAATAAAGCACAATGGATCTGGAGTTCCTCCATTTCTTCTTCGGGAACTTGGAAGGCAGAAGAAATTATACAAATAGCTTAAAAAATTTAGTAATTTTGAATAGAAAAAATATAAACTTCAACAACAAAACTGAAGCGACTGCATTAAATATTATCAGCGTATACAAATTGAATGAGGAAAGAAACTGAAGATGGAGTTCCACCATTTGGTCCTAGAATCTCGTACGTATAAGGCAGGCGCAGAAATGATAAATATATATAAAAAAATTCAAATGAATACACAATGAGCAATAATTAATCCATAATCGGGCTTAGAAGATAAACCTGGACATTGCACTTAAATAAAACTCACACAAGAAAATTTATTCAATCTGAACTGCCATTGCCAGTTCAATATTCCCTCATTAAAACCTTAACTATTGAGGCAATTTCTGAAGAAAACTGTGCATGCATAAAAGGGAGCTAGCTAGCTAGCATTCCCATTGCAGTTGCTCTATGGAGTTATCACCACAAAAAACCGATCCACAAGGCATCAATTCAGATTCCATGAGCTCAAGATCAAAGCTTGCATCTCCATTGATCATTACCTCATTAAACTGATCCCCCTTTTCCCCCATGCACTGTACTTCTCCTTGCTGACCTTGCCTTCCACCATTTTGCTTTGATTCCTGATCAACAAACATGGCCTCCTCAAGAGTAGTAGTCCAAACGCAGCAATGATCATTTATGAAATCTGGTTGATTGGGAGATATTTGCATGATATTTGCATGATCAAGAGAGGAAGAGGAAGTACTAATATTATATTCTTGAGAAATATTCTCCTTGAAGCTCATCAGGACATTAGGGTCCTGGTACTGGAAGGTGGGGAGGATGGCCATGGAGTCATGCAATGAAAGAGCATTTGAAGAAGTCTGTAATGGCATCATCTTCCTTGAATCAATTTCCTTTATGTTGGAACTAATGGTGAAGGGAGTGCAAGTGTTTTGGGGAAAGTGAGATATGTTTGATGTGTTATTAATAAAAGGGGGCCTTGTATTAGGGATTAGGTTGTGAGTCTTTGGATCCAAGCCCTGAGCAATCAGTTTCTTCTTGATGCATGAGTTCCAAAAGTTCTTCACCTCATTATCAGTTCTTCCTGGTAAATGCTTAGCTATTTGTGCCCACCTGAAATTAAGAACGTGAAGAAGACAAAGGAAAGACTTAGCTAGGGTTTGTTTCTATTATATATAATGTCCTTATAAACTTAGCTCTTACATGAATTTGCTCGGTTATTTGTGCTTTATTGCAATGTCATAAATAGTAGTTGCAGGAAAATTTTCTTAGAAGAAAGTTCTCATAGAATTTTGTATAACAAATTATATCTTTTGACCTATGATTTATAAAAAATTCTTAAGGATTCTCAGAAGTAAATTACAAACATTCTCTAATTCGGCATCCATTTCAATAAAGAGCCTGGTTGGAAAATTAATATAAAAAGCTGTTTTATGAAGCATTATTTCCAAAAAGAAAAATCTAAAAAAAAAAAACTCTATTTTTTTTTTTACCCTAAAAAGATTCACCTCTTATATGTAGCGTTTTGTTCCTCAAAGTCCAAACCAAGCATATCATAACCTTAGCTAGGGTTTACAAAATTAGGGTTTTGTTCACCTGTTTCCAAGGATTCTATGAACATCTATGATGACTCTCTCCTCATGTTCTGTGAAGGATCCCCTCTTGAGATCTGGTCTTAGATAATTGATCCATCTTAGCCTGCAGCTCTTCCCACACCTCTGCAACCCTAATATGCTAACACAGTAAATTTAGCAGAGAAATAGATCTCGACAAAATATATATAGATCTATTGATCAGAAATTAGAAAAGGACCTGCTTGTTTAGGGACAGAGCTCCAGCAGCCATGGCCATGGGTGGTGATATATCTGACGAGCTTCTCATCTTCCTCTGGAGACCAGAGTCCCCTCTTCACCTTCTGCCTACTGCAGCAGTGATGCCCCATCGATCTCCAGGACAAGAACAGCTAGCTTAGCCACTTCTCTTTACAAGCTTATAACCTTCGCATTAAATATAGATCTAGCTTACTTGAAAACCCTTAGTAATCATACATGCTTATGGAAGCATTCCATGCATGCATGAATGAATGGATTATGGATGAAGAGAATGTAACAATTTCTTTTTTTCTTATAGGAGAAGTTGAATAAGTTGCAAGAAACGTCTTGGTTTGGACAAACATATAAGGTGATTAGACATCATTTTTTTCTAATCAGATATGTTTTAAATATTAGTAAAAGTAGAATTTTTTATAGTGTGTGATTATTATTAGTCACAGTTCAAAGTTTTTAATTATGCTATTAAATGGCATATTGATCAGATTGTATTTGATGGTTTTAATTAGTGAAATGTATCATTAAAACTAGATTTTTAATATGGATTAGATATGCGATCTCATCTTGCTTTCTATATAGCATGTTTTGTGAATAATTAAATTATTATCAAAATTATTAAAGCAACATTTTTATAATTTCATATTTTTAAAAATTTGACAATTTTTGTAAGTTTTCTTTAAAAAAATATATATGTAAAAGCAACATTTTATCCACTTTTTTGGACTTTTTATAAGTTTATTTTTAAGGAAATTTGATTATTATTTTTAGTCTGATAAAATGTTTGTCGATCGCACTTTCCACAAAAAAAAAGATATTTTTCGGGGTTCTAAACATAAACAATAAACATACCTTTTCAAGAACAAAAAGACAAATTCTCAATTGTGATATAAAGTTATTCGAAGGCTTTGTTTGAGGTTGTTTTCTTATTTCTTTTTAAAACATTTTTTTAGTACAAAAATTAAATTTTTACTAAAAAAACAACTAAGAAGCAGTAAGAAAATCGTCCCAAATGAAACCTAAGTCATATTCTCGTAACACAATCTTCTATTAAGTTATCCATACAAGTATGAGTAAAGAGCTATGTTTATACATAGATATTAATTTCAATTAATCGTCTTAGCTTGAACAAATATGATGTGATTAGATAACTTCTAATCATTTGCATATGCTTTAAATATAGTGAAAATTTGAAATGGTATGTAATTAAGTACTTGAATGAATTGTTGGTGAAATGAATGTACAAAAGACTTTGTAAGAGGGTGCATGGGATTATATATGCTGTCCACTAATTAATCTTTGCTTTTTCTCATATGTTTTAGGAATTATTAATTAAATCATTATGAAAGTGATTAAAATAATTTTTTTATAATTTTACTTCTGTAAGTTTGAGTTTAGTCACACTGTCTAAGAAAAGGTGGTAATATATCAATTTATAGAATCACACTTTTTTTTTTTTTCAAAAAGTTGTAAAAGCAACATTTTATCCACTTTTTTGGACTTTTAAATTTGTTTTTTCCTTTTTTTCATGAAATGTAATCATTATTAGTTTTCTTCACACCTTTTTCAGAAAAGTATGCTTTGCATTTTTTAAACAATCTCATAAATTTGCTCTTAATAATTTAGAATTTAATGAAAATGGAAAATAAAAAATTAATATTTATTATAATTTCAAAGTTTTATATAATATTATTGTAACTTGAGGCAATCATATATTAATTTTGTAAATACAATACTACAGGAAAATCATGTATTACCGACGAATTTTTCGAAAGTTTACACCGAAAAATCTGTCTAATAATTAGTGGGAAATATTTCATCGTAATCCGTCGGAAATTAGTCCGGCGGAAATTAGCCGATCATGAGTAATTTTTCTGTAGTGATATGTACATAATTACACACATAAATATCTAATATTATCATAATCAATCAGTAAACTAGATTTCTGAGATTGCTAATTAATTAAGGCTTGACATATAAGATTAATGGAATTGCATGCATGCAAATGATAAATATAATCTTTCTTTTAAATCATTTCTTGTCAGTGTCAGTAGATGAGGGAAGGAGAGCAGTTGTGTCGGTGTTGGAGTACTGAACAATCAAAATGAAAACCATCAGTTTGCTTTTCTCTTTAGCCATATATATATTATAAATTAGTTAATTAATTTAATTGTTCATATAATTAATTATTAGAACTTTCATGCATACGTAGGTTTCATCTTAAATAATTAAAATATGACCTACATATATGGCTTAGAATCCATGCTAACTAATTACAGAACTGCAGTTATTTGACACTTAAGTTTGCGTATTAGTGTTGGTAAAATGAGAATGATATATATTCATCAATAGGAAATACCGACTTAGAAACGACAACTACATTAAATTTAGGAAAATGTTGATGACAGGAGCTCCTAATTAACACTTCATTTAAAATAGCTTTCTTATTATTTTTTAAAATAAAAAAAAATTAAATAATTAAATTTTTAATTTAAAAATTACTTTAAAAAACAATAAAAAAAGGTGTCCCAAATGAAACTTAATACAAATAAAAACAAAACAGCTTCTTAATGTAGCATTTAATATACATTTTGTTAAAAAAAGAGAAAATTATTAAAGTTTTATTTCTCTATATTTCATAAAAATAACTTTAAAAAATTATTTTGTAAATATCTTTATTGTTTTGATGTTAATTATATGTTAAAATCAGGAAATTTTGATGATTGTGATCTTATGTCATGCCTATTTCATAAAAATATTTATAAAATTTTTAATCGCTTGAAAAAAATTGCAAATATTTTTATTATTTATGTAATTTAAATAATTAATGTCATATTTGCTCCAATTCTTGTTTATGTGAGGATCTCATGACATTTTTTTCCTTTGTATCATAATTACAAGAAGACAAAAATCAATATTTTAATTCATTGCTTTTTTTTTTTTTAATTTTGGTTAAAACCCTCTCATGGGGCCTACGCGTTAATAAAGAAAAATCGGTTACAAAATCCTTAGAATGATCCATCAGCACCAGCTCGCTACTGCTCCAAAGAGCTACAATATAAAAGGAAAATTAAAAACCTAAGAGCCGGTAGTTTCTTTTTCTACGATTACAAAAATAACAACAGATAAAGCTAGGGCTGTGAGGCGACAGTACCCAAAAAAGGAAGAGAATAGTATAACCTATCAGCTCTGTCTTCCTGCAAAAGGAAAGAAAGCAACCAAAAAACGCACAAGAGAAAACCTTGCAGTCTTGAAGACATAGCAGCTTAAATCCCGACGATTGATAAAATTCCTGCAAGGAAATCTCCAAAAATAGATATAAGGCATACAATAGGTAATCCAAGATAAGGAAACAGATTCTTCACGAAAAAACCAACACCGAGTGTAAGCATTAGAACTAAAAGAAGAAATAATTGCAATAAACTCCAGAATCAACCTATTGATACATAAACACCAAAGATAAAACCACCTCCTGAAATCACTAGAACTAGAATTAAAATAATCCAGACACGAATAAGTGCAGTAGCTCATAACTAACATGTGGCAGCAACAACAACAAATCCAGAAAAGATAAAAATTACTGGGTTTGAACTGAGCAGTGTCAAGGAGAAAAATAGAACTAACAATGACACAGTGAGAAATATAAGCAGTAACAAAGAAGCAAAAACCTACAAAAGAACAAAGCCAACCAACAGAGATGAAGAAAGCAAAGTTGTAAGAAATAGCATAAGAGTCCAGCATGTAGTAATAATAACAGGAAAGAAACAAGTTGCACGGAAAGGTGCAGTAGATCAGCATTAGGCACAGAAACAGCATAAACCACCCAGGACCAAGAGCAAAGGAGCTAAACATGACGAACATAAGGTAAATCAGATTTATCTAAACGAATGCAGACAAGTAGTGTCTAATTCCTCATAATTATGGATAATGCAACCTCTTTTGGCTAACCAATCCGCACAAACATTAGCCTCACGATAAATATGAGAGATATAATAAGTGAAATTGGAAAGAGATTGCTTAATTTGCCTAATGAGGTTAAACAAGTTCGGATTGCCAGGGATGAAATTATTAATAATTTGAATAAGCAACAAAGCATCCACCTCAATCCAGATAAAATTAAAACCCAAATTGGCACAAATATTCAGCCCGTATAAGAGCGCATTGAGTTCAGCAGATATAGCAGAAGAAGTAGGAATGGGGGCAGAGTAGGCAGCAATAATATTACCAAGATAATCTCTAATAATCCCACCCGCACCAGCACCATTGGGACCAACAGACCCATCAGAATTAAGCTTGATATAAGGATGTTTGGGTTTAATCCACCTCATAATTTTATCAGCAGTATTAACAGAAATATAAGAAAAATTCAGACCCAAGTTATAAGCAAACTCCTTACAATTTTTAAAATTGCTAATATAAATAAGATTGTAAGAGTGAAGTTGAGAAATCTTATACTTAACATTTAAAATGATGATGGAAGCATCCATGTTAATCCCTTGGTGTTTAGCCTCATTGCAAGATTTCCAAATATACCAGATAATAAGAAGAGGAATGAGATTAAAAATATGACCTTTGGAACCATTCACCCAACTTTTAATGACAGAAGTAATGTTGATATAAGTAGTGTGGTACGGTTTGTTGGCAATAATATCAAAAAAGTTCCACACTTTTTGCGCAATAATACCACTAACAAAAAGATGATCAATACTTTCAATGTTAGCACAACAAAAACATTTAGAAGTAAGTTGGATGCCTTTTTGTTGCAGCCTGAAATCAACCGGAATGTAACCTTTGATGCATCTCCAAATTAAAATAGAGTAAAAAAGAGGGAAGTTTTTATGCCAAATAACAGAAAATAAAATCGAACAATCATACTTGCTTCTAAAAGTATTCCAAACATCTTTCAACATGAAATTGCCAGAGGAAGATAGAGAAAATTAAATAATGTTTTTTTCATGCAATTGTAACAGAACCTTAACAATAATATCAACAATAGTAGGAGGAACCGTCTCAAGGTGCTTAGTAATATTCCAGCCATTGTTAGAAATAAAAGAGGAAACTTTGGTGTTTGTTAAAGAATACATATTAAGTAAAGAGTCAATAGAGGAAAATCCTAACCAGTTGTCTTGCCAGAAAAAGACATCACCATTGCCTAACCCCCATTGGATGAACTGTTCAGCTTTCCATTTAATATTACAAAGCCTCTTCCAAATCAAAGAGTCAGTATTTCTATGAAATCATAATAGAGGATGCAAGTTGTGACAATATTTGATATTCATAAAACGAGCCCATAAACTGCTATTACTTCTAAAGGAGAACCATAATTTGTAAGAGAAAGCTTTAGCAGTATCATGTAACGATTTGCAACCAAGGCCTCCTTCATTAAGCACATCATAGTTATTATCCCAGGAAGACCAACGAATGCCATTGGTATTGAATTTAGATCCCCAAACAAATTTGTTAATGATCCTCTCTAGTCTAGTGCAAATAGACTTAGAAGGCATTAAGGTATGGAAGAGATAGATAGACATCGAATTTAACACAGACTTGATGAGAACAAGCCTACCACCATAAGATAAGAAATTGGAAGACCAATTGTTGAGCTTCTTTTCCACCTTGGTAAAGATATCATCAAACAAAAAATTCTTCTTTTTACCTTTGTAAATAGGGGTACCAAGGTAAGTGATAGGTAAATTTTTGGACATGAAACCACATAATATTTGAATAGCATGAATTCTATTAAGATTAACCGACTTACTAACAATAAAAGAGCTTTTATCTTTATTAATAGATAAACCACTTTGATTGTAAAAGCTGCAAAGAAAATTAAGAAGAGTAGTAATATTGTTTATAGAGCCATTCGTAAAAAGAATGAAATCATCCGCAAAACTAAGATGGGAAATAGGAAGCCCCTTATAATATGGAAATTTAAATTTGGGTGTCTCAAGTATAATTCATTCAAGCCCCTTGAGAGATACTCCATAGCAATAATAAACAAAACATGAGACATAGTATCCCCTTGTCTAAGACCTTTGGAAGATTTGAAAAAAACCTTTGTTCTTACCATTAATGATCACCGAAAAGTAGTAATGCTCAATACTATTTTTTATAAGAGAAATGAAGGTGTCATTGAAACCAAATAAGGATAAAATATTGTAAAGGAATTGCCAATTAAGATTATCATAAGCTTTAGTAACATCAAGCTTAAAAATAACATTGCCACCTTTAACCTTGACATTAATATTATGAGTCATCTCTTGGGCTAAAAGAACATTGTCAAATATGCTTCTACCTTTAACATAACCAGTTTAATTAAGAGAGATAATTTTAGGTAAAATATTAATCAATCTGTTGGCAATAATCTTAGAGTTAAGCTTATTAAGAAAAGTACATAAGCTAATAGGTCTGTAGTCATTCCAAGTATTCGGCCCCTCTCTTTTAGGAATAAGAACAATGCAAATATAAGAAAAAAACTTGGGATAAGAATTACCAGCAAAAAAATCAGTCACCGCATTAATCACATCATCTTTAATAATATCCCAATTGTGTTGAAAGAATTTAGTAGTGAAACCGTCCGGGCCTGCGACAACATCACCATTAAGATTCTTAATGACCTCACAAATCTCAGTTTCAGTAGGGATCTGACAAAGCAGATCATTCTCAACCTTAGTAATCATGCTAGGTATAATGTGAGGATTACTAATAGGTAAACAAGAGCAGGAATTACTAAAAATATGCTTAAAATGATCCACACCAGAGTTACAGGTAGATTCATCAGAATCAAGAACATTACCAGCATCATCAATAATTTTGTGAATGTGACTTCTAGTTTTCTTTTTGTTGGCAACAGAGTGAAAAAATTTGGTATTTCTATCACCCTCCAAAATAAATTTAGCATTAGACTTTTGTTTCCAAAAACATTCTTCTTGAAGTTGCAAATGAAAGAGAGAATCTTTAGCTTGATTAAGAGCTAACAAATTTTCAGGAATAGGATTTTTCAAATATTTTAATTCATTGCTTATATTCATATTTTTGGTGAAAAAATATTGTATTATTATTAAGTTGATTAAAAATGAAATATAACTAAATCATTATTTTTAATTACACAAGTACTAATATTAGAAATGGAAAATGGTATTAGAAACTGTTATTTAATAAGGAAATTAAACGTTTATTATCTTTATGTTTGTCTTTTATAACATAAATATTTTATCTTTAATATAAATTTGAGTTATAATCACATTTTAAAGTATATAAATGTAATATTTTATTTTTTTTCTCTTAAATGTGCTAAAAATATCATTTATTAGTTCCATTTTTTAGGAAAGAAAATTGAACAATTATGGACTAAAGTTTAGTTTGGGACAACTTTCTTATTGTTCTATAAATATATTATATAAAGTAAGTTATTTTTATAACTCTTGTAGAAAATAGTTTCCTAACACAATTTTTTTAAAAGATGCAAAAAAGTAGTGGCTAAATGGAAATTAATTATGATCGTGCTCTGAAACATAAAGCAATAAAAAATCTATCTCAAACAAAGCATACACTATAGGAAATTTAGTTTTTTGCGGCGAAAAAATCCGTTGCAAATCCTTATTTGAAACAGATTTGCAATGGCATTGATTCCGCCATTAAAACCGGCGTGGCGGAATGTAGCCATAGAAAATGTTTTGCAATGGATTTGCGGCGGATAAACGACAAAAATTTCACCACAAATTGCAGCGGAATATCCATTGTACATTGTGAAGGAAAAATAGTCGCAAAACTGCTGCTATTTGTGATGGATATTTCTGTTGCAAATAATGAAACTCATTCGTTGTATCAATGTTTGCGACGAAAATTCCGCACAAATCCGCCAAAAACATGTACCATACAAAAACAGCTACTACTATTTGTTATTGAACTTTCCAGTAGTACAAATCCAAACAATTTAAAATTCTAGAAATCAAACAATAATCAAATGCAGTAATAAAAAGTAATAATTAATAATCCAACAACAAAATATATATTCCAATAGCTCAAATAAGCTTTCTACATTCGATAAAATTCTACAACACATTGTTAAATTTCAATAATTTTTATATGTCAAAAGAAGTAAACTAAATCAAAAATATTTTTACTGACACTCTAGGAAAAATCTGTGTCCTCATTATCATTCTCGATCGATGTAGGTGCAGGTTGATTTCTGCCAATCTGCTCCTTCAATCTCCTGAGCTCATCTATTATCTGAATATTCATGTCGACTGTGTTTTTTGAACATTCTCTAAGTTCACTGTCAAGTTAGCCACATGTTGGCTATATAAACTCTCATGGCTGCTTATGGAGTAGCCAGTAGCAGAAGAGGATTGTCCCTCATATGCATAAGCTTACAAGCCTAATCCATAAACTCGTCTCTTTTACATTCCACCTACCACTTGCGACCACGTGTGGTAGCCATAAACATCTGTAGATCCCCTAGAGAAACCCTCATCTGCTACGACCTGGCTCTCTCGAAGCCTTGTATATTTATCCTATAAAAGATTAATTATCATAAAACCATCACTTATAATATTTTTGTAAGTATAAAATTCTTATATACTTACATATGCCCTCTCCTCGCTCGCTCATCGACTCACTGCTAGCCCTCCCGATGCTTATGATTGTGAGGTGTAGTTGGTTCTCTATCAAACATCTCTTTCTGCAATATACTTAGATTATCATGCATAAATATATATATTAAAATCTATTAAAAATTTTATCAATCTTCATCTATGCTTAATGTGTGGAATTGAGCCCACAGTATGGAGGGAGCTACTTAAGCCTCGATGTCAGAAGCTCGATTTTGTTTGTTCTACTCCCTCCTCACTGTAAAATTTGGCAGTCCCAAGCACCATTGAGCTCTGCCCATATACTCTCTCTAATACAAAATGGTCACTTGCATGTCCTCCTAATGCGAGTGAACATGTCTCGCAGGCGAGTTGCTCAGTATTTTTTAAAATTTATTTACATTCGAGTACCATGCTTGGGCAACCATTAAAATTCTCATTGTATACAATAAATTAGGAAAAAAATTATTCTTTTTCATCATAATAAAATATGAAGAGATGTTATTAATTTTGCAACTTACTAACCTGGTACTCCTTGAAGAACCACATGTCATACACTTCATTTGGAATCTTCTTCCAAAAGACATATGAAGCATCAAATAACTCTGAGTGGATAGTGCACACCCATTCCATATTAGTTGTTGTGTAGCGTATAATATATAAATCATAGAAGTTTTGTGCCTCCTTATTCATGGATTCTTTTGTACATTATTGAAATTGTGATCTAGTTCTAGTGGGGTATTGGTTGTGGTTTTGGTGGGTTGCAGCTGGTTATGTCTCAAGTTGGCTGTCTGGGCCCTTTCCTTTGCCTGTTTCTGATTGGTTTGGTTTGTTGTGGTCGGAGGGCTATTAGCATGGATTCCTTGCCTTTTTCCCTGTTGTTGTTTTCCTACTTCTATTGTCTTACTGTGTTTCTAGTTGCTTGTAGGGAGCTTGTTGTTGGTGGTTTTCACAGGGATGTGGGCTTTTGTTCAGACATTTATATAGATTTTACTGTCTCTCCATCTGTATTGTTGCTCTTCCTTTGGGAGTCTCTGATTGTTTCATTTTTTTTGCTGGTCTTAATCCTGAGTTGGATTGCTTTTGGCTTCTTTGTGTATTTTTTGGCTTTTCATCATTTTATTTGTTGTATTAGTGGATCATAGGCTCATTAGTTTTTTTTTTTCTATTGTTGTATTTTAAGAGAGCTCTTGATCCTTTAAGGACTTGTAACTGTTTTATTTTTATTAACATATATATATATATATATATATATATATATATATATATATATATATATATATATATATATATATATATATATATATATATATATATATATATATATATATATATATATATATATATATAAGTTATACACATTTAAAGTATGCAAAATTTGATTTTTTATTTTTTCTCTTAAATGTGCTAAAAAGTATCATTTAGTTCCATTTTTAGGAAAGAAAGTTGAAGGATTTTTATAATTATTGTATAAAGTAAGTTATTTTTATAGCTGCTGTATAAAACAATTTCCTAATACATTTTTTTAAAGAAGTAAATAAGCAGAGGCTAAACATAAATTATATTTGCGGTCTGAAAAATAAAGCAATAAGAAAACTGTCTCAAACAAAATCTAAATGTTGAGTAACAGAATTAACACACAACCGCCGTGTTTGATATGTACTCCAATAATATTTTTGACTTTTGAGAATACAACCATTAAATAATGATTACTCATTGCACAGTAAAAAATACTTGAGTAGATAATAAGTACATGATTTTGTACTCGTGTTATCCATAAATAAACCTACATACATTATCTTGAACAAATAATTTTCATTTAACAATCACACTTGGCATTTAAATATGTATAGTGATATAAGAAGTACTAAAGTAACATTGCAAGTGGCCAAGTGATTTATAATTTAATGATAGAAGCCTACAATTAGAATGCCCATTAAAAAAATAAAGGAATTGCTTCTTTAGTTATATTTCTTTTTCATCCCTCATTTTTCTTGCAAATCTTCCTAAAATAAAGTGGTTTCTTACTTTTCTTGAGGGCCAATAGTTGCCCCAAGAGAGGAAGTTTGGTGCAATCATGCCATGGAGAAATTGTGGAAGAAGCCCCCATCTTGCCCAACACTAAATCTTTCCTTGCTTCAAAATTTATCTTTGCATAGCCAAACAATATTTGTGATGAGTAGCCATACAATCTTAAGATAATACAGTCTCTCTCTCTCTCTCTCTCTCTCTCTCTCTCTCTCTCTCTCTCTCTCTCTCTCTCTCTCTCTCTCTCTCTCTTAATGTTAGCATATTAATTTTTATTAATTCTAAGTTAAACAAAATATCTTGAGTGGGGATGTTCTTAATTATCAAAATTTAATTATGATGAATTTAAAATTTGTTAGATTTTCTTCAATATGATTATAGTGTATAAAAATAATTAAATAATATACTATATTAAATTTAAATAAATTAAAAAAAATTGAGACTTATTTTGATAAAAAAAAAATTGATCAAAGTATCATAAATGAAACATTTAATATAGCATTTATTAATTTAATTATTTTATAAGCAAGAGAAGCTTCCGTTGGAGCTGAGGCAGCTCTGAGTGAGTGGCTATCTTACTCTGTACTATTTAGGTTTCTTTAAATAAAATTTTGTATATTATCATATCAGATGTCTTCATCTCTTATTAAACTAAACATCAAAATAATCTCTCTTTTCTACACTCAACAATTGCTTGTCAATGTCTATTCCTTGGTGTCAACGTTCCATAGGATGATTGGAGGTTGTTTTTTTTTCTGTAATTTTTATTCTCTGTCACTCTCATCCTTTCTGCTTATTCTTTACGAGGCTTTTCTTTTCTTTCCTTTCCTTTTCCTTTAATCCAACAGTTACTGAAATTTTCGTATTGTCGAATGTCTGTAGCGCTACTCTTTTATACAATTATATTCTTCATTCATGCCTGTCAAATACTAAGGAGGCAGTTTGGTTGGCCTAAAAAAGAATGCATTATAAAATGAATATTTTGAAGTTATTTGAATGAGTGGAAAATAAATGCAAGCTAATATTTTTTTTTATTTGTTTTGAAGTAAAATGAATTTAATGTAAAGTTCAAAACTGATGGAAGGTGATGACGACTAGTGGTGGTGGCGGCCGGTAGTGGGTGGTGGCTATGGTGGTCGGTGGCTAATGGTGGTAGATGATAGTGATGGTGGCTAGCAGCCGTGGGTGGCGGCGAAATGATGGCAGAGGTGCCGACGGGTGGTGTGGCGCTGCCGCTTGCGGTGTTGGGGGCCGGTGGTGGGTGGACGACGGGTTATGATGGAGATCAAGCGAGCTTATTTGCATTGTAAGTAATTCTATCCCAAAATTGGGCGAGTTTAGTTTACATCAAAAATGAACTTTAATTATTTACACTATAAAATATCAATATTTTTAAAACACCTGCAATTATTTGCACTACACTTATTTTACTTAAATTTGCATTCCTCTTTATCCAACTAAATACCAACATTTTTAAAACACTTACATTTGAAATAGCTTACACTAATTTTATAAATTCCTACCAAATAGCTCATAAGTCTTTTTATTGCATGTCTAATACCAATCAACTTTAACCTGCTACGTCTCTTCCTAATTTTTCCTTATCTTTCGTCTTATAATGCTCAAATATCATCATGATCAACATCATCCACTATAGGTATGTATGCTGTTCATTTGCGACTTGAGAGCAAGGTCGATGACAAACAACAATACTTCCAACGGGGTAGTGATCTGATCACTTATGAAGTTGTAATTTATATAGTGTTTTGTGACTGCTTTGAAACTGTTCGTAAGAGTCCACAAAATGTTGAAATGAACTGAAACCATCCATTTTCTCACTCTTCTCTCAACCGGCGACGCTCATCCGTTCTACTGTTTTTGAACCAAAACCCTACATTCCACGGACACTGTGACCTTATCTCTGCCCGCATTACAGGAAAATTACGTATTACCGGTCGATTTTTCGGCGGAAAATTTGGCGGATTTTAAAGTTTTCCGGCAAATTACCAATGGAACTGTTTTCACCGATAAAACGAGCGTCAGAAAAATTTAACGGCGAAAAAAATCGCCGGAAAAGCTCTATAACTGTGATGACATCTGCAGCCAAACTTTGTGCTCCAGTAGAGTTCTATGTATATATGACTTTATAGTGATATGTTTATCTACTAAGTAGTTCTTAATCGCTTGACTCTTTTCTTAGCTTGCTACATGTTGTTGATAGTTTGTACAACACTATTATCAGTTAAGATGCATTGGCAATTGTTGCAGCTGTACAATGTAGTTACGTAGGTAGCCCAATATTATCCGTTATTATATATTTCCTTTTCATGCTACAGCAGGCTATAAGTCTTTAGTGGTGGTGTTTTCACTTCCATTTATATCAGAAAGTATAAAAATTTTTGGAACTATAATTTTTTTTGTAATAAAAAGTTATTTAAAAAAGCAGTAAAAATTTGTCCCAAATGAAGCATGACTTTTTTACTGCTTCTTAAAGTGGCTTCCTAATATAAAAATTTAAACTTTTGTACTAAGAAGCTGTTTTAAGAAATAGTAAGAAAGTTGTTCCCAAACGAATCCTAAGTCTTTAAAAAGACTAATAACTGTAGTTAAACAAATTTCGTTATTTTTTTTGGAAGGAGGGTATTTACCCGCTGCCACTTCAAAGGGAGCACTTGGCGGAGTAACTAACCTCTCGGCGGAATCAAATGAAGCCACACACCGGCAGCGGACCCACATTTGCTTTACCCCACTAAAGAGGTGAGGCCGTAATAGAGGGGATTTGAATCCGTGATGGATGGTTCCCAACCGTGCTCGCCCACCAACCACCCTAAGCCTCGATCGGTGGGTAAATTTCATTTCAAATAAGTTACTTGGTGATCGCTACCAGGTTTTACTCGTGAATTCTATTGAATGTTATGTAATCATAGCAAACTTTTAATTTTATTTTATCAGATAGATTATTAAATTCAAGTTGTTGGAAAAGAAGTTGATTTTGTGCTCAATGTGAAGATGACTTACAGAAAAATTTCAAAGATAACTCATTTCTTGCGACAAAGTTTTCTTGATCAGTCTGAGTAAAGAAAGAAGGTTGCTAGGGAAGACAAAAGATTTGCATTATGGTTCTGTTGGGATATATAAAGTGTTGTATAAACACATTTATCATTTGAGTGCAAGTGAATTACTGTATTTCATGTGTTTGTGTTAATCAACAACGCAAATAAATTACCGTAAAAAAAGAAAAACTTAATCCTCTAGCTTTCGAGTAGTTTAAAGTTTCTATTATTCTCAAACAATGGAAATGGTTATTTTTATGCAGAAAACCAATTTAAAGGAGATCACCAAAGATTATTAATTCTAATGTTCATTTATACAAATTAAAAGGAGATCACCAAAGATTATTCTTTTGTTTTTGAAGAAAAAAAAAAGATTATTCTATTTGGTACGCTGTGTAGGATAAATATTATTTCAACTTAATTAGGAGTGTAACCGAGTCAAGCCGACTCGGGAGCCGGCTCAGACTCGACTCGGTAACAGGCTCGACGAGTTGATGAGCTTATCGAGCTCGCGAGTCGAGCTCGAACACGATTTCGAGCTCGACGGCTTATCGAGCTCAAACAGACCTCCGCTTGACTCGTCAGTTCGTGGAGCAGCTCGCAGAGGTGACCATGCAGGAAAACAAAATCTCGTTTTAGGAGGGCGGGAGGAAGAATCGAAGGTAGCATGTTGCTCGACGGCAGAGCTTGAGATGACGACGGAGCTTGAGATGACAGTGGACACAACGACAGATCTCGACGATGGAGCTTGCGTGCTGCTAGCGGCGGCTAGCCTGCTTGGGACGACGGAGCCCGCGTGCTGCTAACCTACTCGGGATGAAGCTCGACGAGCCGCTAGACATGAGACGAGTCGAGCTCGAGCTCATCTTTTGATCTTGAGCTCAGTATTTGGTAGTCGAGCTCAACTCGAACACCCTTTTGCTCGAGCTCGACTTGACTCGTTTGCACCCCTAGACTTAATCACGAGAAGTATTTGAGACTAAATCTTATAGCAAGTAGTTTGAGAAGATATATATATATATATATATATATATATATATATATATATATATATATATATATATATATATATATATATATATATATATATATACATATGATCGCCAAGTCCATAAGAAATCTTCATATTTATCAATAGTAGCATAGTTGATAAATTATAAATCAAAATAATTTGTATCAAATGCATGGTATAATTGATATATCATCAAAAAGTTACCTTGATCGGGCACGAATCTCAAGAAAAAATCAAGTTAGAAACTTCTAAAATTAAATATAGGATCATCGTACGAACTTCGATTTTAGAAAAATTATAGTCGAATTGAACGTCTCGAAAATGCGAACTCAACGACACCATTCAACTCAATATGAGCCAAAATGGGTCTAAATTAAAGAATCAAAGCACATTTAGACAGTTCAAAGCATAATTTGGATTACCAAACGAATTCCAAACGTGATAAGCTTATAGCCAAATTGAGCGGCTCAACGAGATAAATCGAACAAGCCCGAGATCGCTTAATTTTGATATTATTAAGAAATTCAAATGCTCGATAAACGATCCATGATCAAGGGGATCAATATCGGTCGTCCATTCAAACCACTTCCAACTTACCCTTGATCTCCCTCCTATTTACTGACCATGCCACTTTAAGAAAACTATAAATAGATCCCTCATTCTTCATGGAAAGACGAACCACGCAAGGAGGAGAAAAGGGAGAAGGAGAGGAGGGAAGAGAAATATGATATATTTCTTGCCACGAATCTCCTCCTCAACCACTGCTCGGACTTCCACCGGATCACCGTCTGTCACTGGACCACCGCTCGTCATCCAACTTTCATTGAAATTCTAACTAACACAGGAAATTCGTAAATCGTAGGACTTTCACCCATCACTGCCAGACTTCTACCTCGCCACCGATTGATGTTAGACTTCTATCTGAATACCAACTTACATTAAACTTCCACTTGGCTTCTAATTATTGTTGGACATACACCCGACTACAACCTAACGATGGACTTCTTCCCGACCACTAGCCATCACCCACACTACTATAGTCTTTCTGATCACTATCACCCGCTAACTACGATCTTTGCCACCACACAATGATCTTTTTGACCACTTTTGTCTGCCGACTACGACCTTTTCAACCTTTGTTGCTAACTAAGTGTAAAGGCCATTTTGCTTTCAGGTTCGTCCGGACGAAGTCGGATCGTCCGGAACGATCGGTACAGGTTGTGCACGAAAACATGTTTGGCTGAATGGTTCGTCTGGACGAAATTGGGATCGTCTGGACGAAAATTTTCCAGAGCCCAGTCGTCATGGGACGATAAGTAAATTCGTCTGGACGAAATTCATCCAGATCAGCCACTTCGTCCCGGGACGAAGTTGCGATCGTCCGGAACGATCAGTCTAGATATATATATAGAAATGAGATATTTTGAAGAGAGAAAAGCCCAGGAGAGAGAAAAACGAAGGAAAAAGAAGGAAAAGTGATTTTTGGGCGACGCCGGTTCGTTTTCGTTCGTCGAGACAGTTCAAGAAGTTGGTGTACGCAAGGTAAGGCACATTCCGCCTTTCTCAATTTTCAGAACGGTAAAGTTTGAACGACTTTTCTGTCCGGATTTTGTTTTTGTTAACGAATTTCGTCAGTATTTTTCGATTGGTTCAGTTTTTACCGCGTAACTTTTTATATGTTTCTGAGGTGCCGAGTGTGCACATTTTGATTATTTTCTGGAGAATTTTGACCGGGTAATTTTGATTCCGCGGTGTTTTCTTTCGACTGCAATTTTTGACGATGTCTAAAAATGTTGTGACAGTAGAATAAAAGTCTTATATTATTGCTGT
Source organism: Dendrobium huoshanense (assembly GCA_016618105.1). NCBI lineage: Eukaryota > Viridiplantae > Streptophyta > Magnoliopsida > Asparagales > Orchidaceae > Dendrobium > Dendrobium huoshanense. The sequence continues at coordinate 12,031,111 of CM028352.1, forward strand.
GAATGTTCTGTGGTAATTTGGTAAAATTCTGATTCTGTCAATTTTGTGTAAATTCCGTATACTGCCGTTACGCTGCCGGATTTTCGTACGATTTCTGAAATTGTCCGGATTTGTTCTGAAATGAATTGATATGATTGTGTGCTATAAAAAGGGAGTTATAAGGGGTCAGGATCCTGTGAGATCCTGTCTGTGTCAGGAAAAATCTGAAATGAGCTCTGAAATCTGTTTCTGAATACAAGTTCCGGATCCGATGATAAGTTCTGTTCTGGTGCCATGAGAACAAAGGGAGGCATAAAGGGCAAGAATCCGAGAGATTTTCAGTGTCTAGGAAGGGAGGCATAAGGGGTCAGAATCCGTTGAGATTCTGTCAGTGTCAGGGAATTTGTTCTGTCTTTTGATCTGTTCTGAAATGATATGATTTTTCGATTTCCGTATGATATAATTCGATATGATTTGTATGATTATGATTTTGAGACGATCCGATGCTGATTTTCCGTACGATTCTGTCTGTTATGATATGAATGCTGATCTGATATGATTTAATCTGATTTTTGGTACATTCTGTTAGTTTTGATGTGATGTATTTCTATTCTGTTCTGATTTGATCTGATCTGTACGATTCTGATTCTGTTCTGATTTGATCTGATCTATACGATTCTGATTCTGTTCTGATTTGATCTGATCTGTACGATTCTGATTCTGTTCTGATTTAATATACGATTCTGTTCCGATTTCTATTCAGATTTCTGTCTGATGTGTTTGATGTGGACTCTGAGGATTTTGATTGGAGGTTTGTTGTCTTGCTGAGCTGTTGTAGCTCATCCTTGTTTTCTGCGTGGTTTTCAGGTTTTGGGAAGGGGAAGGAAGTCCAGGAATAGAAGTTCAGAGTCTGATCAGTTATAGGTATTTTGGACTTTTGATTTTTTGTGCAGTCATAACTTTTCTGTTATGTTGTTCTTTCTGTCTGAAGCCATGTACTGTATTTGTATATGAATATTTATGATGAATGAAAAGATATATGATTTGTTCTGCTGCATTGGATTTTTATAGTAGCTCTGTGTCTGTTTGTGTCTGTTTCGGTTTGGAAGATCCTGGAATCAGTTCGGTCAGTTTGAGTCTAGTCGCGACCCGATGCGAGCGGGATCCGTTACGGTCGGGTTGGGTCGTGACACTAAGGTCCTTCGACCTCCGTCACCAGACAACGGTCTTTTTGACCACTATCGCCCGCCGACTACGGTCCTTCCAACATCCGTTGTCGGACAACAATTTTTTTGACCACTATCACCCACCGACTATGGTCCTTCAGACCTCTGTCGACAGACTATGGTCCTACCGACCTTTGTTGCCAAACTCAGTCCTTCTGACATCAGTCGCTAGACTACGGTCATTCCAACATCCATCAACTAGAAAATAATTTTTTTGACCACTATCACCTCCCGACTAAGATCTTTTCAACATTTGTTGCCAGAAAATGATATTTCTGACCACTTTCACTTATCAATTATGATCTTTTTGACCTCCATCGCCCGTCAACTACAATTTTTCTAACCGATGTCGCCAGTCGACTATAGTCCTTTTGACCTTTGTCTCAAGGATACATTCTTTCTTACCAATATCGCCTCCCGACTACGGTCTTTCCGACCTCCGTCGTTAGATAACGGTTTTTCTGATTATGGTAGCCCACCGACTATGGTCTTTTCGACCTACGTTGCTAGATAACCGTCTTTCTGACCAATGTTGCCCGCCGACTATGGTCCTTCTAACCTTCGTCGACTATGGTCCTTCTAACCTTCGTCGACTACGGTCTTTCTGACCTTCATCACCAGACTACGATCCTTCCATCCTCCATCGGTAGACTATAGTCGCTAAACTATGATCTTCCCAACTTTCGTTGCTAGACATAGATTTTTTTTACCACTATCGCCTGTCGAGTATGGTCTTTCCGATCTCCATCGCCTGTCGACTACCGTCTTTCTAACCGGTGTCATCTGTCGATTACAGTCCTTTCGACCTCAGTCACTAGACTACGGTCCTTCTGACCTTTGTTGTCAGACAACAGTCTTTTTGACCACTATAGCTCGCCAACTACGGTTCTTCCAACCTTTATCGTAAGACAACAGTCTTTTCTGAACACTTTCACCCACCAACTATTGTCTTTCCAACATTCATCACCAGACAACATTCTTTCTTACCATTGTCTCCCGCCGACTATGGTCCTTCAGACCTCTGTCACCAAACTATGGTCCTTGCGATCTTCGTTTTCAAACAACGACCTTTCTGACCACTATCGTCCACCGATGATGGTTCTTCCAATCTCGATCTGTCGCCAAACAACATTCTTTTTTTAGTACTATCGCTTGCGAACTACGGTCCTTCTGACCTCCGTCGCCAGATTATGGTCCTTCCAACCTCCATCATCAGACAACGGTCTTTCTAACCTCCGTCGTCAGACTACAATCCTTCCGACCTCTGTCACTCTATAATGTCCTTTTTTACGACTATTGCCTGCCGATTACGATTCTTCCAACCTCTGTCTCCATACCACGATCTTTTATGACTACCATCTTCCCGCCGACTACAATCTTTCCGATCTTCGTTGTGAGATAACGATCTTTCTGACCACTGTCGCCCTCCGATTATGATCCTGCCGACCAAACAAACATGTTGATATTGATTATTTTAATTCCCACCATGTAATGCACTCTATGAATATTTACTACATCAAGTCAAGTCCTTCCCTCCAAGGAATGGCCTCATTTGTAATCGACTGCAAATAATAGTAAATTTATTCAAACTTGGACATGCCCCATGCTAGTTTTTTTCCCTTTTCATGGGTTTTCACGTAAAAACTCTAATGTCTCTTATGAATGCTACACCCTCTCTTTTATTTTATTGTGTGTTGGATCTTCGTATAAAAGCTAAAACATTAAACTTCAAATTTCTCTATCGTTGTGAATATTTTCAGGACACAACATACATATCTTTTTTGTTATTAAGTCAATTGTGTCACATGATGAAGAAGTTGTATCAAAAAAAAGAATGTTGAATAAGCTCGATTTTAAGGTTGAAAATTTTGATGTTCGAGCAAAGTATTTCGTATATGTTATTTCAATAAAATAATATTTAGTATTCAAAATGTGCAGCATATGACTAAGCCAAAAAAACAAAAACTATTTTCGTTACTTTCAAATAAAACATAAAGTTTGTAACAAAATGTTTGTGACAATGGATATATATATATAATTATTCAATAATTTCCTTAAAAATTCTCTCAATTATATTTGTAATAAATGTTTTTTAATTCTAAGGAAATTTAATTATAAAATCAACCATTTGAGCATGTACATAAGTCTCAAACTAGGATAGGCCGCCTATTTTTGTAATTTTAAAAAAAGAAAACAACAAATGCGAATTTACAAGAATGGAGCTTCTCAACCCACACATGTAAAACTCTCTAACTACCCATACGAAGCCCTCTGGTTTCACATATTCACGGCTTCAATCATATTCTTCCACATCCACAATCCACATAACTGCACAAGTCAAGCCCCCCCATTTCACAATTAAATTATTCCCAGGGACTTGCGTGCAAAACATTCTACTTCCCTCTCTCTCTCTCCATCATAATCATCATGCAATAATTTTGAATTAGTAAGGGGGCAAATCGAATAGAATTCACCAGATAGGTTTCCTCCTTTGAAAACTTGAACAAGTTTTCCTTTTCTATTTAATAAAATATGTTTGATATGAGTGTTGCTAAGCACTGAGCAGGTAAACATTTTCTCTTTCTTTTGTATATAGAATTATTATATTTCTTTCCTCATTCATATAAGTTAAGAGGAGAAGGGAGAGCATGGGATCCACATATATGACAATTTAGATAATATTCCAAGTTGTAAAGTATTCTTGCTCAAGTTTGCTTGTCTCCTTCTTAATTAAGCTGTTATTAATTAACCAATGGTGGTGTCTTACATGCACTAAAGATGAAATTAGCATAGTTTTGAATAAAGTTTTACTATATTATATATTTAATAATCAAATTTATTTAGTCATGTTAGTATCATGTCCCTATATCTTTTTTATCGTTTAAAAATATAATTACGTTAACTCCAACTGATCGTAATTGAAGATAATGATATGATGATTTACGTGTTGAGGATATTTTGATTCAAATTATATCATAATGAGATTGTAAACTATCATATTTAGGCTTTGTTTGGAGATAGTTTTCGTACTGCTTCATAAAACGGTTTTCTAGTATATATAAAATTTTTTACTTCAAAAAATTTTTGTACTAGAAAGCTATTTTAGAAAGAAACAAAAAAGCTGTCCCAAACAATAATCTTAGTTTGAAATTAATGATGCATATGAAGGCTTTGTATTGCACTAATCTTGATTCAAATATAATAACTTTAAATTCATCATGAGACACAATTTGTATATGTATATCTTGAGATAATTATTTAGGCTTTATTTGGGACAGTTTTAGGACCACTGCTTTTTCTCTGTTTTCAATAGATTTTTGTACTAAAAAGTAATTTTGCAAAACAGTAAAAAAACTGTCCCAAACGAAACCTTAGTCATATTTGTCGTGGAGTTTCAACTAATTTTGTTACCATGATTGATTTTGCTCTTATATATGACAAGATGATAACTTAATTTAAATTAAATGATATTATCATAATCATGAAAAATTAGTTGTTTAATATCAAATATATTTAGATTTTCATCACATATATCCAAATACTATTTATTTAAAAAGGTTCATTACAAATACACCTAAACTATATCTAACATTTAAATTTTTATATTTACTTATATACCATTTTACTATCTGAAGTACATTAAAGCGCACACATAACATTCAAATGAGTAAATCTTTATTTTATTATTAGTATGACTTAAAAATTGCATGTTATATAAATAAATAAATATAAATATTAGAAATTAAAAATGTAAATACATATAATAAAATTTTATGGTATTTATGTAAATCCCTTTTTAAGTAAAATTATAGAATATATAAATCTCAGTAAATTTTGTATGTAACTTTTCACAATAGAATTAGGATTAATAAAGTACACCTTTAGTGCATGTGATTCAAGCATGATAGAAAGTGTTAAAAAGGAATTTTTATTGCGTCCTCCCACCTGACGTAGAGCTACATCAGGTATCCTATGATATGTCGCCACGTGTTCTTACTCTTGACCACGCGGCCCGACGACCCGACCCGTAACGAACCCGGGAGTTTGCGTAGCTCGGTATTACTAGGTATTGGTCGATTTTGCTCGACAAAAATGAAAAATGCTATTCTGTAAAGACCAATACCGAGAAATACCGAGCAATGCCGAGTAATACCGAGTTCTTTTAGGTATTACTCGGTATTGCTCGATATTGCTCGGTATTGGTCTTCATAGAGCGATATTTCTTGTTAGTGTCAAGCAATACCGAGTAATACCTAGCAATACCGAGCAAATACCGAACAATACGCGAACATAATAATCCCTGATTTGATCCGAGTCGGGTCGTCGGGCCGCGCGGTAAAAAGTAAGTGCACGTGGCGACATATCATGGGCTACCTGATGTAGCTCTACGTCATGTGGGAGGACGCAATAAAAATTCGTTAAAAAGGGGCCAATCAATAAAGTTTTATCCTGTATTATGAAAAGAGCATATTCTTAGTTAAAATTCATGATCATCAAATCATGGTGAAGAAAATCACATCACTGATCTAAGAGTCTGAGATTGACCACTAATGATTAAGATTTAAGGAATGATGAAATTGAAAAAGACCTAATTACATTCTGATCACTCAAAAAGAACTGTAATTTGTTCTTTTCAGGACTAAGCCACCTCTTTAATAAGACCTGAGAGCTACAACTGTGTGTAGGAATCCAATGCACACTGAGGACTGAAAGCATATGAGAATATTCTTAGAGAAATTTATGTAAATATATAAAATTTAATGTAAAAATAAATAATAGTAGTGTTTTTTGTGAGGAAAAAACTTAATGGATTTTTTTTTTCTGCCTTAGCAATTATGTTGGTTGTAGCATATGGGTGACAATATAGGTTAACGAGTCGGGTTTGGATCTGATTAAAAATTGATCTACTTTGAACCCACCCAACCCAAACCCAACTTATTTAGGCTTCGTTGGAGACAACTTTTTTTAATATTTTCTAAATTAGTTTTTTAGTACAATTTTTTTTTTTTTTGAATTAGAAATTTTTGTACAAAGAAATTTATTTTAAACAACAGTATGAAAGCTATCACAAAGAAAGCATTAATAAATAGGTCAAAACTTGATCGGCCTGCTAACCCTTTTATATTAAAAAAAAAAACATTTTTAAACAAAATGGGTAGTGCAAAATATGTGGAAAAATCAATCCAATCTTCTCAATCTTACATTTCATTTATCAACAAAATCAAAAATTTTAAATCATATTAAAATTTATTAATAAAAATGGTCAGAAAAATGAATATTAATGAAAGAATGCTTCATATAAGTATATATAAAAATTAGATAGTAGATTTTAAAATATATAATTATATGTTGAAACGGCATCACAAAATTATCTTGATATCTAGTTAAAAACTTCAAAAATTAAATTTGGAATACATTTCAGCGAGCTATTAATGTGAGCACCAAATTCAATAAACATTCAAAGACCCGAAGCGCTAATTAACAAGGCAAATTTGATGCTATATAAAGCACACTCCAACGAGCCCATCACGACACAGGTATCCAAAAAATGCAGTCGAATTATCGGTCCATTCAAACCACTCCCAATTGGTCTCACACCTATTTACAACAGGCTTCACCACAGAACCTAAGCTCTTCCCGCCGCCACAATAATTGAAACAGGTCCTGCAGAAACTCCGAAGAATGTATAAAATTTTAAGCCGACAATTTCTTCCAAGTTTCTCGATTTCACCGGTTTATTGGACGTATATCCTATTTCTTTATTGACTTCTACATACATGACGCCGTCCTTCTACCTTCATTCAGACACAGTTCAGCCTCCCTCGCAAAACTGTCATTCTGACCTCTTCACCAAACGGTCCTCATATTACCCGTCGAAATGAGACTTATCGCCCACCGACTAGTCTTTCCGACCTCCGTCGCCCGCCGAACGGTCCTCCTGAATGTCGCCCGCTGATGTCCTTCTGACCTCCGTCGCCAGCCGACTACGGTTCACTTCAGAAAAGCCGTCCGACCTCCGTTGCCCGCCGAACGGTCCTCCCGACCAAACGAACATTCAAAGATTCTTTGTATTCATATATAATTTAAAATTTCAAGCTAAGCTTCAAGGAAGGGCCTATTTGTAAGTATATATAAGGCCCAGTGGTTTTTCCCCCTTTTCAAGGGTTTTTAAAAATCTTGGTGTGTCATAAATGCTAGACCCTCTCTCTTATCGGATTGCGTGCCGGATTTTCGTTCAATGCTAAGACGATAAACTTTATATTTCTACCGCCGCGAATACTCCGACGCAACAATGTGATATAAATTTTAATTGATAATTACTCTATAAATCACTACTATAATAAGCAATCATCATCATCATGAGACTTCTATCATCTTACTATTGCTACTTATAGACATCTTATTTCTTCAATCCCTACAATGGAAATCATATAATTGTTATCAACTTAATATAATCTTATCTTCTTCAATTATAAAGAAGGGAGAAATATTATTTCTTCTATTATATAGTGAATTATTATCCCTACAATTTTTCTCATTAATGCATTTTCTATATAAGAAATATAGGTGTCTCATAATTTTGATCGATGTGTGTTATTTTAAACAAAATTAATATATAAAACACATACTTTATCATCACAAATTTTCTAATAAAAATATTATTTTACGTGATACATATATTGTCCTCTGAATATTAAAATTAATCCTGAAAAATCTGCTATTTGATTTTATGAAGTAGCAGATAACAACTCCTCTTAAGACTTTTTTGCGTTTTTTTTTTTTTTTTTTGACATTTAGGCCATTTAAGGCAAACTCACACACACAACGCATACACATAGACTCGAACCCTAAACCTCTTAGTTGGAAGCCTAAGCTCTCAACCAATAGGCCAAGGAGAATTGTGTTTATGCTCCTTTTCCTATCGAAGGCATCACTCTCATCTTCTAGAATGAAATATGTTGATTGTTTGACTGTTATTAGTAAGTACACAATTTCATGGCTTAAGGGGTAAAAACAAAAATTATTATTATAGTCTATTAAAAAATTCAAAGTAACAGAATAAGAGAGTTTTATATTATAGTTCTATACAAATATTCATGTAACATGAATATATAAATAAAATAAGTAGGTATCACACCAAAATTTTTATGTGAAAAACTTAGAAAAAGGAAAGCCATAGGACTGGACCGCTGGACTCAACAAAAATGATTTCATTATGCGAGAGTTGACTACAAAGATTGGTATGTCCATTAGTTTAGAGATGGCGAGAGATTGCAAGACCATAGGGCTAGCTGCATGGAAGATAATATCGGATAGTCAATGTGGGATGAAATGCATTTGGATGGCTGCGGCAGAGTGACAATGGTCTGATAGCGTTGGTCGGGCATAGACCACCCAACAATAGGGGCGAGATGGCGATGGTCTAATGATCATGATAGTTAGACAATGGAAGTTGGTCGACGACAATTCGATGATGGTGGCAGGTGGAAATAATTTGACGATAGTGTTCGGATGACACGTACTGATCCCATAATGGAAGACGAGCTATGATTGCATGATGATAGTGGTTTAGTGATGACAATGGTTTGACAACCATTGCGAGGCATCAACAATCTGATGACCTTAGTTATAAGTTGGTGGTCTAACAATGACAGTTAATTGATGGCGGTCAAATGTTGGTGGTCTGACAAATGTGGTCGAGAGGCGTTGACTTAATGACGATGGTCTAGCAGTAGCTGTTTGACAATGATAGTTAGGTGGCGGAAGCTCGACAACGATGGTCGGGCCGTGGTAGTCCAACAACGATGATCGAGCTATGGTTGGATAGTCGTTTAACTGTAGTGCTCATGTAGAACTCAAAGATCCTTCAAGTCTCTAAGCTCTTTTAAATCTCCAGCAAAATATGTTTTTTTATGAAGAGAGTAGGACCAATTTATAGATTTTGAGAGTGACATGCTTCGTAACTATAGAGAAAACTTGAAACACTATATCAGATGGCTTGTGTTGATCCCCTTAATCATAAATCATTCATTAAATATTTAAGTAACTTGGCTTGTTGGATTCGTCTCATTAAGATGCCCGATTTGATTATAAGCATGTCAAATTTAGAGATCATTTCATATTCCAATTAATATCTCAAAGTTTTTTAGTGTCTTAATTGTTTGATATGGACTCATTTGAATTTCGATATAAGAATTTCAATTTAACTACAAGTTTAGTGAAATCGAAGTTTGAAAATCCCAAAATTTAATTTTGAAAGTTTTTATTTCAAATATGCATTGAGATTTGTGCCTAATCAAGCAATTTTTTTTTTTATAACATAACAATTATATTTTGCTCGTAGACTCTAATTTATTTGCTCTATTATTTGGAATTGTATATTCTACTTAATTGTTATTGCTAAAGGAGCCTTAAAAAAAATCTAGTTAATTTCTAATTTCTTGCATCGTAAGAAAGTTCACAATATATAAAATGTGCAGCATTTATTAGAAAACTACCACTCCACGAGGTATAAGATGTTTGGTGCATGCCATCGATCATTTTCTAATATTCTGAATAAATTGTGCAAATTTAAAATGATATTAAGACTTTCCAATTCCAATTACCAAAATTTTGTATTGTGTCAAACATTATGTGTATGCCCTAGACTGCCCGAACCAAGCTAATCACATTGAACCTTCGTGAAAAAAAAAAAAAAAACATTGAGTCGATAGATGAAGTTGTTCCTAACAGGGAGTACTCACTAGCATGTATTAGTTGATCTAAGAATGAAGCAACTTGCCAATATACTACTCGACCCCAAGAGCTAGCCACGAACGGAAAACTCATCATGTGCAGACGTCAAACGCCTTCCGGAGACCAACTAGAATGCGCCACGTCGCTCCTTTGCTCGATACCACAGCTTGGTACTGCTCTGTACCGCTCGGTACTACTGACGTGACTACTCCTGATTCGCCTCCGGTCGTACAGCTGCGTCCGGCCTTCACGCAGAATAATTTCTCTTTCATTGAAGTCCTCATACTTGAAAAGTCTTAATGCGAATGTAACGCATTTATAGTAATAAAATTACCATATCTCGATGTTAGAGCAGATCATCTTTAAGTCATATTCTACGAGTAATATATTCATCATTAACAAATTTTTTTTTATAAAGCCCTACCTCTATCCCCTTCCTATAAATAAGGGATTAGAAGATGAGCCTAAGGACATAAAGACACTACAATTGATAAAGAAAAATTGTCTCAAAGCTTCTTTTTTAGGGAACCTATGCTTTTTATCTCTTTGGCTTGTTCATCAGTGCCCAAGATAAATATAATATGGAGAATGGTAGTTGAGCTCTTCCTAATCCTCCACTGCGGCGGGTTTTGATTCCTTACAAAACATCCTAAGGTTTAATTTTGTGCAGTATAATATAATTTTAGTTGGAATGATTTTGAGAATTTCTCTTGCAATAATGCTTATGCTTTGATCCATGCTTAGATTCTAATGTTGATTTGTGTAGCTAATTTGTTTTGGATGACATTTAGGTTTCGTTTGGGACGGTTTTTTTATTGCTTTCTAAAACGGAGTTTTAGTACAAATTTTTTTATTTTTTACTAAAACTCCGTTTTAGAAAACAATAAAAAAGCCGTCCCAAACGAAGCCTTAAATTTCATTTTGGATGACTTTCTTACTGATTTAATGCAGCTTCTTATAATAACCATAATGAGGTAGAAAGCCGATATTGAGACATTTTTTATTAGAGCTTAAACTTGTCTGATTAATAGACCGTTAGCTTAATTTAATACTCTCAAATGAGCTTACAAACTGATTCATTTTTTTTAAAGAGAGAAGATGAAAAACAAATTTCTCAGCACTAAATAAAGTTTATTGGTATAGAAATAGAGTTGTAGCTACTAGAAAGTTTTAGTTTTGATACGCTACCAAAAATCGCATGGATCGAGCATGAATCTTGAAGCAAATATGAATCATAAACTTTCAAAATTAAATCCTGGATCATATGCACTCCAATTTCAGCAAACTTATATGTGAATTGAATGTCTCGAAGAAACGATCCCAACGATACCAAAATCGGTCCAATCCGAACCCAAATGGGTCCAAATCGAGGGACTGAAGCCTATTTGGAAGCTTCAAACATTAATTAGATGACCAAATGATATCCAAATGTTTCATGCTTATATATGGTTGAATCAAGCAGCATAGCGAGAGAATTCGATGAGCCCAAGATCACCAAATTTTGGCATCATTAATACACTCAAATGCTCGACAAATAATCCATGATTGAGGGAGTTGATATCGACCGTCCATTAAAACACTCCAATATGTTCTTGATTTTCTCTCTATTTACTAGTCATGTCACTCTAAAAAAATTATAAATAGAGCAATCATTCTTCAAGGGGGAGCTTTCTCAAGATAAATAATCAATTAAAACTCTCTTGCTTTTTAAGCTTGTACCACCAGTTAGATCTCTTCCCGACTACCAACAGTCGTCCGTCGACTACGGTCCACTTCGATCATCGTACCGTCACTTGCTAATTACGGTCCCTTTGACCACATTCACCCGCTAACTACAGTCCTTCCGACCACCGTCACCCGCCAACTACTGTTCGCTTCGACCACAGTCAGTTGCTGGTTTAAATCCCTCTGACCATTGTCACCTTCTGACTACGGTTCTTCTGATCACCGCCGCCCACTGACTACTGTCACCCACTTACTAAGATTTCTCTGACCTTCATCACTCGTCGACTACGATCCTTCTGACCACCATCATCTGTTGACTACGATCCCCCTGAGCTTCGTCGCCCGCTGACTACTGCTATGGTCCCTCTAACCATCATCGCCCGTCGACTACGATCCCTTGAACCACCTTCGCTCGTCGACTGCAATCCTATTGACCAAATAGACATGTCAACACTTTTGCAAGAATAACTATCATGTAATGATCTCTACACAAAATATATTTGCTACATATTGAGTTAGCACCTTCCTCCGAAGAGGGGTATTATTTATAATCAACTATCAATACTAATGGATTTATTTAAATTGGGGCAGGCCTTGTTGGTTTTTTTTTTCTTTTTCATGATTTTCTACTTAAAAATCTTGGTGTTACTTATAAATATTACACCCTTATCTTCTATATGTTTGTATGCTAGATCTTAGTACAAATTAAGACGCTAAACTTTATCTCTTCCTACCGCCTCGATATTCCAGGATGCAAAAAATACAAGACAAAATGCTATAGATTCTTCTCAAATTTGTTGATTAGAAGAAGAACACGTTGAAAGTTTCAGAGGCTAGAGGCTTTTAGCCAAAAACTATATACCCTCCCAGTCCCCGAGTTAGAAGAACATCAATATGGCCCTTGCGAGGCCATTAAATACTGCATATGAAACATCAGTTAACAATACCCATAAAAAAGTTAGTACCAAAACTGCATAGCAAATGAGCAGAAATAATCTCCAAACAGTAAATAAATTTGAAATCCTCAAATCTAATATAGGCTCCCTGGGTATACAAGTCTTCAGGTCAAATCAGTAGTGGAATAACAACAAAAATGAAACATATGAAACCTCGAGGATCAATTCTTATTTTTTTTTTTTTTTGGGAAATTTCAATTCTTATTTTGACAGGCTATTTTTTGGGTCGCGGACAATGATGACACCTGCTCGCTCCTTTTGGACGGTCATTGAGCAATCAAAGTAGGTTTTTGATTCTACTATCATAGTACATGCTCGTTCTGAGTACCGGCCAGACATGATTTCTGCCTGTTTTTTGTTCCTTTTTTCTTTGCTGAGTTGTATTTATTCATTTTCCCCTTTTGTCTTAACCTCTTTTCGCCGGCTAAGATATTTTCAGTGATATTTTGTAATCCTTGTTCTTTCAATAGAATGGGCTAAGCCAGCCAAGTAGTACTAAATAATCATAGTAAATCCTTTCAGTAAATCACATTTTGTCAATTTAGTTGAATTTCAATAATTTATCTATTGCCAATAATCAGAAAGCATAAAAAGAAAGCTCCAGATTATGTTAAAAAACTTCTAAATAGAAAGCTCTGGATCAGTCAACAAAGTAGCCAAAGCTAAAAATAAAATCTGCAAGAAATATTAAAATGTGGAGCAGATATCAAAAAGCTGCGGCCTCCAAAGAAAGCTTCCAATAGTTGCAGAAATGATAATCTGAAAATCCTTGGTCGTAAAAGTTCTTAGTTGAAGATCAAATGAACCTGCGAGTTAGGAGAGTCACTTTACTATTATGTAAAACTTTATTGGATGCCTTCAAGATTTATATGATCAGCTGAAACAAAACCAGAAGTTAATTCCATTGCTTGAAAAATCCCTGAGGCTTCCTTTAAAATGATCAAATTTAGAAGCAAGGATTTAAGGTTGATGAGGATTTTGTAACCTTGCATCATCACTGTCTTCATTAGAGTTCTCATGAAACTCCAAAGACGTCTATACCATGAATGGCCTTAGAGGTGTTGGTGGGATTAATGTCAGAAATGATTTGTGGAGAGGTTTCCAGCAAAGTGGAGACATGTATTTCCATATTGGTTATCACAGTAGGATACATTATAGAAAATTTTTCTTTTTTAGGACAGACAACTTCGCAAAAAAACAAGAAAAATTGATGGCAAAATACGATTATAATTCGCTGCAAAAAGTGGCGTTGTAAAATTATTTGTGGTGGAAAAAATCTGCTGCAAATATTTTTGACAGATTTGTGACGGATTTGTGGTGGAATTTCAGCAAAAAAAAAAAAAGAAACAAATTTTGCCCAGCCTGGCGGGTTGCTTATTGCCTGGGCCTAACCGGACTACCTACTGCCCGATCTTGATCAGACTGCCCAATGACCGCACTATCTACTGCTTAACCAGACTGCCTGAAATCTCCCGTTTGACCGACCTACGTGAGATTCGAACATGCTCCACTCGTAAACTATCTCCCTTCTTCACTTGGCCGTGGAGACAAAACACATTAAAAAGTATTTTTATTTATTTATTTATATTATAACTCAGCTTGCGGAGGATTTGTGGCGGCAATTTCCGCCGCAATTTGGCGGTGAAAATTCCATCATATAATCTCCGCAAAAAAATCATTGAAATTTTTCTGTCGTGAATTTGTCGCTATTTTCGACAAAAAATAATCCGCCATAAAATCCAACACAAACTGTTGACCTTCTTATAGTGATAGATTAATTGTCCATGGATAGATATGCATTTGTAGCGATCAAAATGGCAGCAAATATGCTCGTCTGTTACAAAATGTTATTTGTGATCGCCACGCTCGTCACAAGCATGTTCGCAATATGCAAAAATTCTTCAAGTTGAATGTTTTACTACACTCCATACGTTAGGAAAATGTATAGCTCCAATGAGTAGTTCAACCAAAGAACTTTAAATATACAAGAAAAGCACATGTCCACATGACAATAGCTATTATATGAAAGTTATGTTTGATAAATTTATCATTAATAATCACTTTTTCATTCCATATCCATTGATTAGTGATCTTAGAAAGGCATCCAAATTTTTTGTTGGATTTTTTTTTTAATTGAGTGATTAATATTAAAAAGTTGAAAGATTGGTTCATGCATATCATGGTGGTAAGTTATATACAATTAATAGAGGTGTCAATATAGATTGGAAGATTGAGTTTGGATTTGATCCGACTTAAATATGTTTGATATGGACCCAACACATTTATTATATGGATTAAAATATGAGTTGATATGAACCTGTCTAACCCAAATCTGACATGTTTAACTCATTTATTATATAGATCGTGCAATATATTTGAATAAACATGACCAAATTTAACAAAACATGGCTTATTTAAGTTGAGCCCAAAACTAGCTAGCAATTAGGTCAATTTCAAGTCAATTACAACTTTTCTAGTCAACATGACCATATCCAAATTTTAATCGAATTAAGATTTTAGACTCAAATCCAATATAAAATTTAATCAAGTCAACTTAAACAAGACTTTTTTCAACCATACCAAATCATGTGTTCTATAATCTTCTCCAACATATACAATCTTTGGAGGACAATTTATAAATAGGGTCATGTTTTAAGTTTAAGTTAGCTGAAGGAACATATCAGCTAAAAAATTTAAAAAGAAGTAAATACATATTTTAATTATCGGATTTCAATAGAAACCGAAACTTCATTATTCGGTTTCTGATTTCTATTGAAACCGAGACTTCAGTATCTGATTTCAATACAAACCGGTATTCCATTCCACCGCTTTAATAGCACCGATTTGTTAGTAAAGAATTTTTTTTTTTTTTATTAAAACCATGAAATGGAATACCGGTTAATGAAGTTCCGGTTTCAAAAATTCATATTTGCTTCTTTTAAAATTTTTTCATTAACATGTTGCTTAAACTAATTTAAACTTAAAACTTACTCATCTTTATAAATTGGCCATCTTCGAAGCATTGGAATCAATGACAAATAATGAAGCACCTTACAGGGTACATTTTTGCATCGATCGCCTAAACCTTTATTTGGCTTGTAGCGAGAGTACCCACGCATACAACTGTGAGATAATTGAATGCACTCTCCATAAAATATCATACAATTATTTACACAACTATAAATCTTAAAATATTACTTCAAAAAATAGTAAAAAAATCGTCCTAAACGAAGTCTAAATGTATCAATAAGATTTGCTGTTGTTGTTGTTGTTTATGGATCAGTTATCAAAAAGCATTAAAAAAGATGCTACAGTTACTTCTATATATACTCAAATATAAGTCAAGGTCTTAGCCTTGGACTTAAAATATGTATGCAAGCCTAATGAAGTAAAACAGTGCTTATTTCAAGTTCTTTCTAGGGAGATGCTCTATTATTACAACTTCTATTCAAGCACTAATGTGCTAGTATTTTCCAAGCATCTAAAGCAGCTAAAAGCTGATATAAATACAATAGAAAAAAGTTCTTAAACCATTTTTTATACAATATAATATAAAAAAGTGCTTAATATTAACTTTAATTCAATATAATATAAATCAATTATAACTCTTGTTCAAATAAAAATTCTCCTAAAGATCTAATATAAATTCAATATGGAACTACCTAAAATCTCTAAAATCTAACAAAAGGAAATGATGGCCATCGAGGGCAAAATGTGGGGGAAGAAATTTATGAGGATGCAGAGGGATATGATGTGGAGTAGAGGCGAATGGAGTGGAGGATCCAACATATGAGAGAGAGAGAGAGAGAGAGAGAGAGAGAGAGAGAGAGAGAGAGAGAGAGAGAGAGAGAGAGAGAGGATTTGGGGCAGATACATAGGGGTTAGAGATTAACATTGATACAGAAGAGAAGAGTGCGGTACTTGGAAGTTGGGAAGGACAAAATTGGGTTGGAGGAAGTGAGAGATCAAAAGTACATGGATAGAGGGGGCGAAGGTGGTAGTACTTAGGTGTAGCAAAAAACGACAGAAGAGGAATAGAGGAAAATAAAATGAAGCCAAGACATGGACAATCGATTAATTAGACTTTTGCGACCGATCATGTTGAATTGTAATAAATCCAATCACAAATGGCTAGAATTAATGTAGCGAACCTCAACTTTGTAGAAGTATTCTTCATTCTTTGATCCAAACAAAATATTATTATCGAATTTATCAATAATGTTATACTCTTAAGTAGTGAAGGTCTACATGAATTAATAGTGAAATAATCTATTTTAAGAGGTATAAAATGCACATACATACTCAATAACGATCCTTTGATTTAATTGCATTTCAATATATCATAACGAACAAACAAAAAAAAATTCAACGCAATTGATTATCATCCAACCAAATATACGTGCAATCACATTACTCCACATTTCTTAAATGTATGTCTTCTAAATATATCCAACCAAATAACCATTCAAAAAATTTAAAGCCATAAGATTCAAGACTCAAAATAACTTGTCTTCCTTTCTCCCAACCCTTGTATCAAACTTCCAATATCATTAATTATAAGAAGAACCTCTCACCTCAACGCTTTCCTTGCCATCTCCTTCTGAAGCATCATATTTCATCAGTACAAGACAACATGCTAAATATAAAATGATTACTACTACACTTACATTTAATATAGAAAAATACTCCAATTTTCTACACTACAGATTGGGTATCTCACCTTGTTATGAATTGTTCACCTGAAATATCATTGTCCCTGGCCTCTTTCCGCTTATACTAACATTGTAACATTTATACAAGAATCCTAATAAAATCAGCTTGGAAAAATAAATCCTAAACATTTTACCTCGATTATACTTCTCTCCTCATTCAACCCCAAGGTCCCTCACTTCCTATTCTTTTCTTCCACAATTTTCCCTTATTTTCCTTCCCTTAATTTACCTTACTGATTTCAGAATTTTCTCCCAGCAAGCAGCCCGTAGGCCTATTTCCACATCCTGCTTCATGGCTGCTAGAGAATCGAATGGAGGAAAGTAAGGCTAATAAGCTAGTGCTTTTAATCAACTTATATTTCTTTTTCTTAATTGAAGAAATAATTGGAAAATAAAACAGCAAGTACAAAAATGAGTAATAAACCCCAATATAGACTGGTACGATTTAATTCAACATTTTGTTCATTCGGGTTTTATTGTGTCATAGCTTTATAATTCGAATTAGGTTTATCGTTGGATGAACTGCATTGCTGATATTGATCCTAAAAAAGAAACAATAGGTACAGCCAGTCCGTGAACAGCCAACCATCGCACTGTAAAAATTGGATAGGTTCAATCTATGGTCAATTCAAGTAATACTTTCAATAAGCCTTCACAGCCAATCCCAGCCGTGAGATTCCATCCGACCTCTACATGTTCGGGTAAGTGGCTTTAACATAGGAATATAAAAATGAACTTTTTAATTAACTGTTACATACTATTTAATTAATAATTAATTCATACAATAATTGTATATATATGTATTACAAGAGAGCCTGATTAGTAAGCATGAGTTGCCTCATCTCAAGTATCCTAAGCAAATTAGGGTGAACATATGTATGTCAAAGTCATGTTTTCAAAACTAACATCAACTTGTTTACTAGCAGAGGAATGTCGTGCTAGTTTTTATTAAATAGTTCATAGGCACATAAAATGGAGTCTAAATGTTTTCGTTTAAGTAGATCTAAAACTAAATGTATGGAGTATAGTTTTAGTAATAATATATCTAGCGGGGGAATTGTGACTTTGGGTGATCATGTCATTAGTAAGAGTACACATTTTCAATATTTTGGGTCTATTGCTCAGAGTGATGATAAAATAGATGGGGATATTATTAGTAGAATTCAAGTTAGATGGTTGAAGTGGAGAAATGCATCGGGCTTGTTGTGTGATAGAAATATCCCCCTCAAACTTAAGAGAAAATCCTATAAGATGGTGGTTAGACCTACAATGTTTTATGGTGCAGAATATTGATCATTAAAAGAGAAGCATAATATTAAGTTTAAGTGTTGCGGAGATGATGATGCTCACGTGGATTAGTGACTTTACTCTTAGAGACATGATACGAAATGTGTATATACATGAAAAAGTGGAGTAGCTCCAATGGAATATAAGATTAGAGAGAGTCATCTTAGATGGTTTGAGCATATAAAATAATGGCCTTTTGATGACCCGATTAAGAAAATAGATGTATTAGATTTGACTTATGTTAAGAAAGTTAGATATACACTAAAAAGGCTTGGTTAGAAAATATTAGAAATGACATTTCTTTATTAGATTAAAATGAGAGTTTAACTTTTAACATGATACAATGTAGAAATAAGATTTATGTAGCCGACTCCACATAATAGGATAAAGGCTTGATATTGTTGTTGCATAGGCACACAACATGACCGTTTGTAATTTCAAGGTATTGAACATGACTGATAGACATGATAGACATGTGAATAATAATAGCATTTTGGCATGACTACCAATTATTGTTTGTGAGTTTCAACGTGACTCATAAAAGCATGTCTAAGACATATATGAGGTTTCATCAATGGATTTAATTTTGATTGATGGGCTTATTAGCAAGCTGTCTGCCCAAGTTTAGATTGAGTTAGGGCTTATATCTATTAGAATGAATAAGTTTTGATTTAACATGTTTTTATGATTTATGCCAACTCAAATTGATTGAGATAGGGCGCAAGTCCTTCAGAAGGCTCATAACAAAGAAGCAAAGAAAAGTTCACTCCATTATGATCCAATAAATAAGCTATGAAAAATTACACAATTTCCCAATTCTTATTTTAAAGATCAGTAGAAACCAAAACATTGAAAAACATTTTATCAAACAATTACTGAAGAGGAATTTAGAAATGCTTTATGTTTGGTAAGTTTCATTACAAAGATCAATATTCCTTGTTGCAAGTGCTTTTAGACTGCCAACTACTTATGTTTGGAACAAATCCATTAGTCAATCCGCCAGCCAGAAAAAACAAAAAAGACCAATACAAATTTCACATAGGAAACTTATTAATTTTCAAAAGCTAAGAAGAATTGTTACCATCACCGGAATATATTCCTCATGCATCCACTTTATAATAGAATGAAATACTTAGCAACATACTTATATCATTATATGTCAGTAGCACCCAAAGTTCAATCACCAACAACATTCTTTTTAAAGATAATTCCTGACTGATTTTATAATGAAACGTTAGTAACAACAACAACAACAACATTAAGACTTTGTCTGGGTCGGCTACACGAATTATTTTTCTCCATTACACGTCCTGTTAAAAGTCAAATTCTCATTTAAATCTAATAAAGAAAGATCATTATTAATAACACTGCCGTTGTCAGGTCCTAAGTCCTAGATGAGAAAAGTGGAGGGTTGTGTTAGGTTGTTGACAGCCAGCATAAAACTTGTCGAATAATCATGAAATGAATCCTTTACAACAAAACAATAGTGATGAAAAAAAAAAAATGTTGAATCATTCACACTTGAGGATTGTACAAGAAGTTAGAGTGCATCCAATAGGTCCATTATTTGAGTTACTTTGTGGAATATAAGAAAAAAAGATAAAAATGGTTTAGGGGCTTGTTTTCTACCTAAGAAGAAGTGCTCCTATGGCATTAAGCATTGCAATCAGATGGGCTGCTAAATTTTGAGACACAAAAAACCAGATCTAACATGCTAACCAATTGAGCAAATTGAAAACATGAAAAAGTCCAATGAACCAAATTAACACATAGAAATACTTATATTATTACTATCTAATTTAATGCATCTTCAATGTAAATGATACATTGATAAAATTATGGTACAAATCCATGGTGTACAGTCCATGGTAACTTGATTCCGAATTCAACCAAGCAACTATTACAATCCAAAAATTCCAAGCAATGCCTTAGTTTTCTCTTTTTATCTGAGTAACCGTCTTTCACTCCATCTTTTTACTTCTTCTACTTCTCTCCTGTAAATAAGGGTGCCCCCTCTGGTACTTCAAAATAGCCCAAACTAAGTGACTAAAAGAGAAATCAGGCCAAAGAGGAGTTGGATTTTGCAAGTGACTAAAACTAGACTGCAATAGAAGGAAATTACTGAGGCGAGTCTCACCGGAAGTCCTGATGACTATATCTGGATCTGGACAACCAGAAGTGTACAAATGCCGCTCAAAATCAACTACTGAAATTACACTTTGCATATCATATTCTTCAAAAAAATCATTTTTGCAACCACAAGCATGTAGCTCTTTCATCAGATCCCTCTTTTCATAACAAGACATTTCAATCGCATGCGCAATTTCATCTGTAGAAGTATAAGCCACACACACAGATAGCACTGGTCCTGTATTATGACATGTGCTTCTCATTGCTTTTTCAACCGACAACCTCAAAGGATCATTCAAAAGGTTAAGGTTTCCCCAGAAGTTAAGTCTAACCTCATATTCATTCACAAAGCTCTGTTCTTTGAGCAATTCATCAATCTTCTCCTTCATCAGATCCATGGTTGACTGAACCTCTTCTGGCTTTCGTTTGAAATTGTCAATGCTGAAGGCATATATGGTGACATACTTAACTCCCATTTCATAGCAATATCTCAAAATAGAAATGAGGGCAGAAAATCCAGCCCTGTGACCAGTGCCTCTTTCCAAGCTTCGCTTGTTTGCATATCTACGATTCCCATCCATGATGAAAGCAATATGATTTGGCATGGGACCAATTGACAGAACAGAAAAGATACATCGACGAACCATGTAGCATAATTTTTCAAAGAAAGTAGGCATCTTTGATCAAACTTATGAGCTTCAAGATCCTAACATCCATATATAAGCAGAAGTTAGTTACTACCAAATAGAAACAAAAAGTGGCAAACTAGTCATGAAAGAGTGCACTCACGATTTTACAGATAAGCAAGAAACGCATAGAGACGAGTTCCTGATTCAAGATTCAGACATTATGAGAAGGCGTCTAAAGTTGTTTGGGGGCTCTTTGGTAGCAGGATTTAAACGGGATTTAACTTAAATCTTGCCAAACAGGAAAAATCGCAACTTTAATTCCAGCGCTAAGTTAAATCCCGTTTTCCCACCGTTTTACCTTAAATCATGGATTTGCTAAATCGGGGGATTCGACTGATTTAACTCAAATTAGCTGCCGCTCTGCCCCCAGCGAGCTCTCTTCTTCTCGACACGCCAACACTCCCGTCGATGCCTGCCCTCAGCGATCTTCCGTCACGAATTCCATATCTCCATCACTCGCTGCCGGTTCCGTCGATGCCTGCCCCCAACGAGTTCCCGTCACGAAGTTTCGTCGCGGCGGGCTTCGGCGCTGCTTCCTCACTTTGTCGAGGGCGCCTCAACGCTTTAAAGACGGACGGCTTGATTTTCCTCAAGGCTTTAAAGCCGCGCCTCACATTTGTATTACCTCATTTTATTTTATTTTTAATAAAATGTTACAAAAATAAACTTTATAAACAGGCTGCGATAAGGCTATGGATTCCATCCATCCATAATTAAAAAATAATCATAATTTTAAAATGGAAATGAAATTAAATTTTAAATTAAATTATTATTTTTAAAACTTAATTTTATTTTATACAATAATTTAATATACTTTTTGACAAAATATTCATTTTATTTATTTATTTTTTAAATAACCACTTATTTTAGTTTCAGATTTTCGTATAGTATTTCAGTTTACTTTTCCATAATTAAAAATAGAGAACAAGTTTCCATTATAATCTCTCAGCTAAAGTCTAAAACCATACAAATCTAAAATCATGATGTCTGCACAGGTTGCCTCATGAGGCAACGTATGCCTTATTCGGTATATCTCAGCCATTACAGCAAGCAACCAAGCATAGATGGAGAAGAAATGCAAGCATACCGAAATGATTTGGAGAAGAAATACAAGCTTAAATGTGTAAAAATTTACTCAAAAAAAAAAAAAAATAGAAATTCTCAAATTCAAGAACTTGCATCGAGATCGTCCGAGCTCGACGGGTCGGATAGGCGTCCAAACGTGACTTCTTCCCCAACTTAACTGGCACGGTCGTCGTGGAGTCGCGTATTGAAGCAGTGTATGGTGTTTGCCGGCGGCTGGGAGAGGTCGGACGACAACTTTTGGATGAAGGAGAACTGAAGAAGAACTAGAAGTGTCGCGTACGAGTCATTGCGTTTGCTAGGACAGACGAGCGACTATACCTTATACATACCGATATCCAATGTATCTACGCCATTCGATCGCAAATCAAGGGCTCAAATTAGAGCTTTTATGGACCGGCCGGTTTTTCCTAAACCTCCTGGTTCGGCTGTTAACCGGTTCAACCGGGGTATCAAGCGGTTTTTACCTAGTTATAAAATTAGGCGGTTCCTTACTCTTCCCGGACCGCCCGTCAGACCGGTTCATGGTTGAACCGGCCGGTCCGGTCCGATTTTCAAAACCTTGATATTTTATTGTAGATTATTTAAAAGTTTCAAAATAGTGTTTTGAAAATTTTATGGTGATATCGTTAAATTTTGAAATTTATAAAATTCTGCTTAGTCATTAAATCTATTCGCTATTGATGGAGATATTTGTGAATTTATGCAAATTAGGTGTTTTTATTTATTTAATTGACTATATATATATATATATATATATATATATATATATATATATATATATATATATATATATATATATATATATATATATATATATATATATATATATATATGTGTGTGTGTGTGTACTTTTCTACTTGAAATATGTGATTATAAGGAGTTTTGATGCTGAAGGAATATATATTGTGTTAAATGCACTCAGAGCTATAAGGGTTTGAATTTCTGAATATTTGATGTGCTAAAAATTTGGGACTCATAAGGGTTTAAATTCTAATATATATTTCTGTTGGGAGATATAAGACCTTGAGGGAATTGTGTTATTTTTTGTTTTGATATATAAAGTATTTGTTTATTTACTTTCAGTGCAAAGTTGATTTAATATATGTTATATGCTAGCATTACTTTGATTAATTCAATAGTCTGCTAAAAACTACTTTTAATTCAGTACATGCATAATAGATTAAATATTAAAAATTTAGATCGGTTGGTGTGACCTGTTGAGTTGTGTTTGCTCACATTTATTTTGCATTCTATTTCAGGTCAAAAAAAGGGTAAGGAGCCAATTTAGTAGTGGACGTTGCAAGTTTTGATCAATTTGTATTGGTATTTTTCTGATTTTAGATGTTTGTATAGTCATCATTATTATTTGTTTTGCTCTACTATAATTTGAGGTAGTATGTAACTATGTACTATAGTGTAGAGATTTTGATTGTATACACATTTTGAGATAGAATTAAAATGAAAAGAAATTTGTGGTTTGATACATCGTCAAAAAATTATCTTGATCGGACACGAATCTCAAGGCAAAATCAAGTTGGAAACTTCCAAAATTAAAATTGGGAGCATCTGAACTCCGATTTCAGCAAACTTATAGTCGAACTGAGCGTCTCAGAAATACGAACCCAACAACACCAAATTCGACCCAATCCGAGCCCAAATGGGTCCAAGTCAAGGACCCGAAGCGTTGTTGAAAGGTTCAAATCACAATTTGGATTACCAAACGGTTTCCAAACATAAGAAGCTTATGGTCGGATCGAGCGGCTCGATGAGACGAATCCAACGAGCCCAAGATCACTGAATTCCGACATCACTAAGATATTCAAATGTCCATCAAGCAGTTCATGATCAGGGGATTCAACATCGGTCGTCCATCCAACCACTCCCCATTTACCCTTGATCTATCACCTATTTACGGGCCATACCATTCCCAAAATCTATAAATAGCTCCCTCTCCTCTTGAAAAGGGACCCTAAGCCTAAGGAAAAAAGAGAGAGATCGGAGATCGCTCTTGCCTCCTTGCCTCCTCGACCACCGCCGTTGCTCCGTCGAACCACTGCCGGACATCGGACCACCACCTGACGACCTGTGTTCAGACGGACCACCACCTGACGCCCTATGTTCCGCCGGACCACCACCTGACACCCTGTGCTCCGCTGGACCACCACCTGACGCTCTGTGCTCCGCCGGACTACCACCTGACGCCCTATGCTCCGTCGGACCACCACCTGACGCCCTATGCTCTGCTGGACCACCACCTGACGCCCTGTGCTTCGCCAGACCACCTCCTGAGGCCCTCGCCTTCGCCACACCATCACGTGAGGCCCTCACCTTCGTCGGACCACCGCTTGAGGCCCTCAACTTCGTCGGACCACCACCGAAGGCCTTAGTCTTTGCCAGACCACCGCCGGAGGCCCTCACATTCGCCGGACCACCACTTGAGGTCCTCACCTTCACCGAACCTCCGCCAGAGGCCCTCGACTTCGTCGGATCATCACTTAAGGACTGGAGTTTTACTAGATCACCACCTGAAGCCCGAAGTTCTGTCGAATCATCTCCTGACACCCAAACTTCTATCGTGCAGTTGTTATTTGTAATATGATCGCCCTCAGAGACGAGTCAGCCTATTGTAACAAACTCAAGTTCTAGTGAAATCCTTTCAACTGGGCTAGGCCCGTGGTTTTTCCCCTTTCAAGGGTTTTCCACATAAAAAATATTATGTTCTCTGTGTGTGAGCTGGATATCCGTACAACACTAAGACGTAAAATTACAATTCTATCACCGCGTATATTCTAGCCCGCAACATGGTTGAATTTAGTTTTTATTTCTTGGAAGTTAATTAGTGGCTCTATTGTTTGTTAATATTTGAAAAAAAATATGAAAAGTTCTTAAAAATCAAATTTTGAGTGTGAGTTTGTCACCATCCAACACGATATGACATATTTGCTTGTGAATTATATTGAATTGGGTCGGACAAAAGTTACAAACTTAAGTCGTGATTGGAGAATGTGCCGACTGCTATGACGAAAGTCTGAATGGGACCTTGATTGAAATGTATTTTACGAGCAGATTGAGATTTGAAAAAAAAAAAAAAGATACGCAATGGAAACTAGGCAACCAGCAACATTTGAAGAATAGGAAAATGAAGGCTCAAGAATCGTGGGGGAATCAACAATATTCAATTGCACCCAAGCCTTGAATCAAGCGATCATAGTCTCTCGAGATCTAAAACAAATTGGGAAAATTAAACAAATTGGGGAAAATTGGGATGGCACTCTTAGAACCACATGCTTATAACTTGAATAATTATTTTTTGAAGGTGAAGCAAATATTGACATTCCTATGTTGTATTTTGGAGAGCCCCAATAATGTTATCAAGAATGCACACACTTATACAATGACCATTTTATTAGATTTTTAAATGCACACATGATTTTTTTATAATCTTATCTAGGAGAAATTACTCTGTGCGGACGCCGAACGTAATTCATCGTCTGGAGACCAATCATAATGCACCACGTCAATAGTATAGAGCATAGTACCGAGCACAGTACAGAGCCACGATATCGAGCATGGGTGAAGTGACGCATTCTGATTGATCTCTGGACAGTGTTCTATGTCCTCACATAATAATTTTCTCATACCTAGAGGCGTAAATTAATGAGTTAAGACCAACTCTAGACGTGTTTAGCATGGCTCATTGCAGCCCAATTAAATTAGTTTTTCAAAAATGAAAACTCTTTTCATATAGGTGCTTGTAGTTACATTAATTACTACCATAAGAAAATAACAGCCATGTTGTCCTTTTAATGAAAAGACATCTAATATCTATCTTATTAATTAATAGTTGTAGAAGAGCCCATTTAGCTCATTGGATAAACTACTAGATACATGAGACAACTCGTGAGCTTGCGAGCTAAGCCTTATCAAGTTCTAATTCAAGATCGTCAATCGACAAGCTTAACATTAAGCTTTTATTTGAGCTCGTGACTAGATAAGATCAGCTTGTGAACTCATTTACTAATTTAATTTGAGCATTTTCGACTGACTTACACCATTAAATGTACCATTGTAGTGAATACCAAAACTATTTTGGGAGCAAGGAAAAAAAATGAAGAAGCTTTACGGGAGCTCTTGAATAGCTCTCAAAGTTTGATTATCTACCATATTTGTTAATATGAATTGCTTTCCTTTGATGGTGATCATAATGGTGATATTGATTTACACGAGAGCATATGTACTTCTAGAAAAATTGATGTGATGGATTTCCCATACAAACATGTGTTAGTAACTACATCTTATGCTCAAAGTCTTATATATGCATATTAAATGCATATGTTGAAATTATATGTTTAGTTGAAAATGAGAAAAATTGGGAGGTTCTAAATGAAATAAAACATGTAGTTGTACTATCCCAAATTATAAAGATGAAGGGTCGGCTCAAAGATTAACATAAGACCTTCAAAGAGGGAGAATGCTAAATAACTAATACGAGATGCAAACTAAAATATAAACAGACTAATATGTTACAAACTAGTTCAAACTAATTTCATTACTCTAGACTAAAAAAAAGTACTTGATAGTGAGAAGTGGGAGCATTTTGATCATAAAAGAACTTTATGATGTATTTCTCCATGACAATAAATATTCGGCAAATTAAATCAACTATGATGATTATGCGACATATAAATTCAAAATTTTCTTTAAATATTACAAAATAAAATGTAATGAGATAATTAATGAGTAAGTAGAATGTTAATAGTGTCATAGATTTATTAGGTTATTACGTGTCACATTGCTTACAAAATAATCATGTTGAGTAATAGGGTAAGAAATGAAAAAAGAAGAAGAAGTGAAAACCCTCTTCTTCTTGGTGCACAAACTTTTGGAGGATTTACATGAATAGAAGATAATAATTATATTTTTTATATATTTAATATTTAAATTTTTATTTTTATTTATATAATATCAAAATTATATTCAAATATATGCATAAAAATATATTTCATGTTAGCTAATTTAATATTAGTGATGTTTTGTTAAATATTAAATGATATTTATATAAATTTCTCATATTTTACTGCACATGCATTCCTTCGTAAAATCTGGATCCCGTCCATCACAACAACCTCTGCCATTTCCTTCTAATTTCTAAAGCTGTCGGATGTATTTTCCACCATATGCTGACCGCAAATACTGTAGGGTCCACAACCCAAATTAATCCGATCATCCATCGGCCCGGCCCAGCTCAGCCCAGCCCAGCCCAGCCCGGATTGTATTGGGCGCATGCGATAATCCGAGACCGAGAGCCGGCGAGGATTACAGTGCCCGAGAGAGAGAGAGAGAGAGAGAGAGAGAGAGAAGCAAGGAGAAGAGGCGGTTGTGGAAAATGCCGGCGACTTCGACGTTAGTAGGTGTGTTGTTTGGACTTGGCACCCAGATGTACTCCAATGCCCTCCGCAAGCTCCCCTACATGAGGCGTACTTCCTTCCAGATCCCTAACCCTAATTCCTTCTGATTGCTATCCGTTTCTCTCCAGAGTATAGTTAATTGAGATGTATATTTATAGCAATTCTTGATTGACCAGACCCGTGGGAGCACGTGCTTGGCATGGGGCTTGGCGCTATCTTCGTGAACCAGCTCGTTAAGTTTGATGAAAAAATTAAGGAAGACCTTGACAAGATGCTCGAGAAGGCCAAGGCCGCCAACGAGCGCAGATACTTCGGTTCGTTTTTGAGCTGACCTTTTTTTATCGTTCTCTTGATTGGTCATTAATGTGTAATTTTTGAAGATTTTCTGCTAATTTGCTTTGATTTGGAGGCTAAGGAAGGATGTTAACATACTTGATATGTTTTTCCCCCATTTTTGGATGAAATTTTGGTTTTTAGTGTAGATCTTAACTTATACACAAAATATGATACCGATTTTGATCATCCTCTTAGTTAGTTCGGCACCAATTGAGGGGAATAATGATGCGTTATAGGCTAGAGAATCAACTGCACGCAGAGTTGATTGAAAATTTATAATTAATTCGAAATTATGTTGCTTTTTCAAGTTTTTTCATTAGATTGTCAGTAATCTAGTTTAGGTCTTATTTGCTAATGGTTATCTTTGTAATTTCTAGATTCTTATGTTCAAATAGTAATGCATGGCTCCTTATCTATGAAAGGATACCATGGAGATTATTTGTGGATGTGCTTGATTAAAGTTGAATTTGAATTCATCCTCCTACTTTCTCTCCCTCTAATTCTTTTGGATTCCCCCTCTCTACCCTGATAGCACACATCTCTCCTCATTCACATCGCTTTGATCATACCTAAT
Organism: Dendrobium huoshanense; assembly: GCA_016618105.1. Lineage (NCBI taxonomy): Eukaryota > Viridiplantae > Streptophyta > Magnoliopsida > Asparagales > Orchidaceae > Dendrobium > Dendrobium huoshanense. The sequence continues at coordinate 12,059,955 of CM028352.1, forward strand.
GTTGTCTTCTCAGTTATCTCGCCAAATTTCATACAACCTTAAGCACCATTCACCTCTCTTTCGCCTAACCGTGAATTTGCTTGCATCTCTTGGTTGGCTCCATCTCTATATTATTGGCTTGGCTTGGATGCTTCCCTCTCCCTCTCTCCAAGCAATATTATATACTCATATATTCCTTTTCAAGAATTTATCAGGTAGTCGATGGGTCACAATAGAAGATATGGCACCTTGTTGGCTTACATAAGAGCTCGCCCAAAGGTCATGAAATCCAGGTCTACAAGGACTCAGTAGGGAGTTGCCTCCCACATTTGCAAATCGAAATCTTCATTGGTTATCTAAGTTGCCACTTGTGTCCCAATGAGAGACTCACCATCAATGTTGCTTTCCATTCACCACATTGATCCCACTCTCTAATTCAACTATGAGGAGGGTGCTCACTCAAGAGACCCTCAGCTCGGCCTATCATAGTCAACCGATCATGGAGCTTATCCACTATGCAACCCAACGCCACTCACCTCTCTTTGCGAGGAGACAAAGGGCTTAGCATGGGCCTCCAGCGACTCAAGGGCGCTGCTAGCCTCAGTTCCCTCTGTTCAAAACTTACGCTGCTGAGCCTGCCTAAAGGCCGAAAAGTCAAGTTCAAGGAAGTAAATCTCCCTCATAGCCAACCAGAGTATTACACGTCTAAGAAAGCCTGTAGAGTTATTGAATTTATGTATTATTTTATTCATTTATTGATGTTTTTTTTTTTTGTAGTTCTTAGATTCTTATAAATATAGGGTGAGGAGGATTATTTTAGATATTTTTGCATCTTGAGCATTCAGTGGCACTTGTACTATAAACATTTGAGTTAGTGGATTATTCTCTTTCTTTATTCTCCCATAGGTTTTTAGGTCATACTCTCAGAGCTTGCCTGTTAGATTTATGAATCCACATTATCCATTTATGCCTTTGGAGTGACAAATGAGTTGTTAAGCCTAATTTGCACAAACCTTATTGCACAACTTTTTCCTTGGTTATATCTGGCCAACCTTTTTTTAGCTAAACGTTTGAAATTAATATTATCTACTTGTTTTAATAATATATTTTTTTTCCCTTTGTTGTGCATGCCCAAATAATTGACATTTGTTTTCCTTGAATTTAACTAAAATAGATGATGCTCCTATTGACAATCTATATAATCATTTCTTTAATATATCTTTTGAAGTTTTACAACACATCTTTTAGATCATTCTCATTTTCTTCATACTCAACTTGTATAATTATAGGTCTATAAAATTACCTTTAAGAGTTCTTATTTAGTTATTTTCTCTTATTGCTTAATACTATTAGGACAATTATCCATTTTAACTCCCCATATTTAACTCGAGAAGATGTATCTTCATTTATATCTTCATTATTTTGTAGGATAATTACATGATACTAAACCTATCACCACCTAGGTGTCGTTTCATATTCTAATAATATTTTCCCAGTGGTAATTTCGCATCTGCTATAATTGCATATCTTATATCTAGTATCTATTTTGCTAATGCTGTGCTCTTTCTCCTCATAATATTTTCTCCATTGCTTTTCATCTACAAAAAATAGACATTTAGGTATCTCATTTTTAATACAACCATCTCCATAATCAATATAAGAAGATGTTGACTTAATGTTAACCAATTATGATTGAGATTTTTCTTAACTTAACAACTATTTATAATATTAGCCAATGCTCTATAATCACATATTTTTAACAAATTCAACATATTTTTAAGCACATTCTTTTTCTTCATTAATGCAGACCAAACTAACTCTCATGGCACTTAATCATATGCCTATGCAAGATTAATAAAAATCATATGAATTCTTTTTTTGTTTCCTACGTGCTTGCATTAGCCTTAGCGCATAAATCACATCCATTGCAGATCTTTGCACCTTATGTCAAACTGATTATTTGATATTAACATAATTTTTTGCAATATGTCTTATGTTTCTCTCTCCTAGAGTTTTATTGTATGACCCATAAATTTAATTCCCATTTAATTATCATACTATTGATTATCCTTGTTCTTTAATATTAGTGTTAAGATACTTCTTTTCCAATCATTTAGCATTCTCTTAGTCTTCAGAATTTCATTAAAAAGTTTTATAAGCAACTACTTCAATAACACGCTTAATTCTTTAAATCTTTTAAGGATCTCATATAGATCCATAACTTTATATTTGCGCAAATTTTTAAGGGAGGGCTAGTTCTACGTTATTTTTTGGATCAAATTAGAATATACCTAGTTAATTTTTCATTTCACTCTTTCGCATATTTTTCTTCCTAACCTGTTGAGCAATTTTTTTCTAATTGAACACAACAATAAGTTCGGCTCAGATATACCTAATTTACCTATCTAAATACCCATCTTGAAAGTTTATCGACTGTTCACACAAATTCCTCCATTTTGTCATAGAATAGTTCTTTCTTTTTATTGTTTTCTTTATTTTCTTAAGATATACATTCATAACCACTACTATAAGCTATGTTTAAACTGAAGGAGAGGTCAGTTTTAGTAAATCATTTGATCCAATTGGAAAATGGAATGTTTTTACCTTTGAGTTTCCCATTTTGCATTTGCTTCATGTTTCTCCAGCTTCTTACTTCCAAGTCACCCTTTGTTTTTCATGATTACATTATTGCAACATTTTCAATCTTCCCTGAACCGAAGAAATTCTTGCAACATGAAATAACTTATGCCATTTGTTAAGATTGCACAACTTTATTCACACTGATAGGTAATTCTTATAGATTCGGTCTATTATTGATGATCTAATCTGTACAAAAGAGGTAATTATGCTAAGAGCCAAAAGGAGGCATTCCAGCCATTAAGATTTTTGGGCTTGATTGGGCTTAGATAGTGTCTACCTAACTTGACTCCGCTTGAACTTATCATCTCATGCTAATGTGTACTTTCAATTTCTCTTAATTCATTAAAAGCAAATTATTTCTATTTTATTCGAACCCATTAGATACATTTTCTAAGATTTCTTTCATTTGTCTTATAGATAAATAATATCGTGTTTACTTCTCATTAAGTCAATGTTTTTAATCTATCACATATGGGTTTCTCTTGATCCATGAAACTAATTGTGAAACAAAAAAAGATCCTAAATGATTTTCATTATCTGTACCATTGTTTGGACATTTCAATGCTAGGAAATGGATTTTGACGGATATAAAGTTAAGTAAATGTTTTGAGGTGAGAGCAAAATTAACGTGTAATGAAAAAGTTTAAATCAAGGATGTTTTTGTGCAAATTGTTAAGACCAACTTACAGTTGCTCATAATAATTAAGGAGTTTTAATACTAATTTATTCTACCTAATTCAGTTCATGTGTTCGATGAAAACCAAATGCGATTGGTGGAATGATGCAAGATTTCTTAGTATCTAGAGTTTCTTGATGTATGAGATAATGCACACCAATCAAATTTATTATTCCTTCTTTAGATGAAAGCCGCAAATACAAAAATCTGACGCATGATAATTTAATATCCATGTAAGAGGAATAACACATTGATATGCAAAAGCATGAACTTGACATGCTCAATTGAAATGATTGACACAATTAAAAATTAGTTTGTACAGAAATTGACAAAAATAAATCACACAATCATGCCAAGTAATAGAAATATGATATTAGAGTAAGAAAAATACGGGATATCCTTAAATTAGAAACCAACATAGAAGGTTTTAACATTCCTTAGAATCCCATATAAGATTTATCCTATTTACAATAAAAATAGTAACTATTCAAATTTAATTAGTTGGGATGAAAATCCCATCACATGCGAGAACACAAGGATGAGTGAAGGGACATAGAAGGCTTAGACCTAGGTAAGGATTTTGAAAAACTCGTGAATCACTGATAATGCCCATGATGCATTTGTAATTGTGCAGGATGAGGACTTTCAAAGTGCTTGGAGCCATGGATGCGAGAACTGAATTAGCGAGAATAATCAAACCAACCTAGAATGAGTGAAGCATCAAATAATTGAACCAAATAGGGTTGAATAGTTCATGGAACAAAGAACTAAACCTAACAGACAGGGACTTGTGAGCCAATGATGTAAGACCATCTACAAGGAATTGAGGATGCCGTTGTAGGAGTTTGTATCAATTTGCTTGGTTTGATAAATATGCCTTCAAAGAATTGTTTAGTTGATATTTGCGAAGTATATTTGGCATAATGTTGTATTTCTTATAAATACATCATTGAATCATGACGAGTAGACTTTCCTTTCATTTTATAAATAATTTTAGTATCATTGATGATAATATACAGGATAATATCTCCAATAATTTTCTTGAGAATAAGATTAACATGAAACAGTTGGATTTGATTGCTGAAGGAGGTGTAGAAAAGAGAAAAATGCAAGGAATTAGTTCATTGTGGCAAGACCTTTTTTTTTTGCTCTGTTGATTCAATGTTTATGTTTTATCATGATTTTTGGCTCTCTTCCATGGCGTTACTAGCGATGCTGTTATGGGCCATGACTTGCATTACTTTATCATGAGTCAGTTTTTGCGAATGTTACAAAATTTTATTACCTTTAGTAGCTCTTTTTGGTTTCTCAATTTTTTATAATTTTTATATTTTTTGAAATTCTAAATTGAAGGAGAGATTTTGACTATATGTAGGCGTGCTTGGGGCATGTGAATACAATTCTATTGATATTCGACTTTAATTCTATATTGATTTTCACTTTGCTAGTGTGGTGGTTGGATGTAATTCTTCTAGCTTGGTTTAATTGGAGATGACATTTTTTTTAGCGATGTTATATCCTTGTACCAATTTAAGGTTTGAATTATTATTTGGCAATGCCTTTCCTTTGCCCTACTTCTATTATGTTGGTAATTGCTTTGCAGTGTGATTGACTGTTCTCAAACATGCTACAATGTATATTTTTTAATATTGCAAAGTGATTTTTCAATCGAACTAGTGATTTTTTTAATGATTTAAATTTCTATGCAATTTTCTTTATTATATGAATGTTAATTTATTGTTTATGCTGATTTTGCTTATTTGTAATTTTCCTCGAGGGCTAATAAAATTTTAAATAAGAAATTTGTGTCTATGAATTTGATCTTATGCAAGTGATTTTTTTGCCAACATCCTAGATGTGCATTAAGAAATTATAGACCCTTGGACATCCTACATGAGATTTGGCATCAAAGCCTTAGGTTGTGTTAAAATGTCCATTAGAAGTAGGATTTAATATCAAGGTCAATTAGCAAATCATTGGTGGGATGAGATTTGTGCAGAATTGCAAATCTAGTTGGCTAAAAATTTTTAATAAACAATATGAAATGAGTGAAATACAAACAAGTTAAGAGCTTATTGATAACTTGAAAACTACCTACTTCATCTACATGAAATGAAGCTTATTCTAATAATGGTGTTGAAAGCATCCATTTGAATTTTAACATGGCTAGAAGGCAACAATGTCATAATAGAAGAAACAATCAAGATAGACCTTTTAGGGTGTTTGATAATGAAGCCTATGGAAGTCATAGACGTAAAATATATAACTTAGACAATGAAATAAGTAAGAAATTGAAAATGGAGGCATCTACTTTTAATGGAAAACTGGATCATGAGTTTTTTTGGTGATGCAATGCTCGCTGATAAATTTTTTTTAATGAAAGACATTATTTCATAAATGCCAATATAAGATTTCCTAAACTCCATATATTCATTTTACCTTGCTTCTTGTTGACAAGACTAGAGAGGGAGTTGAAGGTAAACTTGAATTATGGAGGTCAACTTTAGAGTCTAAAGTTTTTCGCTTGAGTAGATCTAAAACTGAATATATGGAGTGTAATTTTAGTAGCAATAGACCTAGTGAGGGGATTGTGACTTTGGGCGGTCAAGTCATTAATAAGGAATACACGTTTTAGATATCTTGGATCTATTGTTCAGAGTAATGGTGAAATAGATGGGGATATTATCAGTAGAATTCAAGTTGGATGGTTGAAGTGGAGGAATGCATCGGGCTTGTTGTGCGATAAAAAAGTCCACCTCAAACTTAAGGGAAAATTCTATAAGATGGTGGTGAGACCTGCAATGCTTTATGGTGTCGAATGTTGGCCATTAAAAGAGAAGCATAATACTAAGTTAAGTGTTGCAGAGATGAGTATGCTTAGGTGGATGAGTGGCTTTACCCTTAGAGATAGGATACATAATGAGCATATATGTTAAAAGGTTGGAGTAGCTCCAGTGGAAGATAAGATTAGAGAGAGTTGCCTTGATGGTTTCATCACATTAAACGGAGGCCTTCCGATGACCCGGTTAGGAAAATTGAGATATTAGATTTGACTTATGTTAAGAAATTTAGAGGTAGACCTAAAAGACTTGGTTAGAAAATATTAGAAATGATCTTTTTTTATTAGATTTAAATGAGAATTTGAGTTTTAGCATGACACAATGACGAAAAAGGATTCATGTAACTGATCCCACTATCAAACAAAATAAACCCTAGATCTTAAAATTCAACAAATCTCCAGATAACCAAACCCTAGCCTCCCTTAGACTAATTAAACCCAAACGAAGCTTACAAAATCCCTAAACAATCCCTAATTCAAAATTTTCCTCCTAAACACTCATTAATTAAGTCTTGGGCCCCACTAGGGCTTCCCCTCTGGTTCCGCCCAAAACTTTGGGCCGTCTGCTATAAACGTGAACCGGTCAATGTTGGATCGGTTTAGCCAGCCCCTTCTGGGTCGGCTGCGTAAAAACTTCTCATCACACCTGAAACATAACCTTTTTTTCCTCTTCTTTGTTAGCCTCTTGAAAATTCACTCGCTCCCTAAACTCAACCCCTTTGCCCTTTTTTCCGTCAGCCTCTTGAAAAAAGTCCCCCTCTCCCTCCTCCTACCATCTTCTCCTTGGTGGTCTCACGAAATCCTCTTGTTGCAGGACCCTTTGATGCTAAGTGGGTTGTCGTCATCCTGTAAGTACGTACTGAGCTACTGCCCTTGACTCCCTTTTCTAGATTCTTCTGATTATTTACCAGTTGTGCCAACTTCATGGCCTCTCCCAAATTATGAGGTATCATGACCTTTACCGCCGCTCTGATTTATGCTTTGAGCCCCTTCATGAAGTTCCCTTCCAATGCAGTCTCTAATAATCGCTCCACCCGACTGGCTAGGTACTTGAACCGCTCCCGATAGTCTGCCACTGATTCGTCCTGCACCAATGCAAAAAATTGCTCATAGAAATCCCCTCTTCTTCGGTTTGGAAACATTCTAATAAACAGTCATTGAATGCTCTTCAGCTTCGTATAGGTCTCCTTTGGTCCCTCCATTGGAACCATGACAACGTCTTCCCTTCCAAATATAGGCCTGCTGCTGTCAGTTTCTCATTCGTCAACCATTGATGGTGAAGTACCTCTCCGCCTTGTAGATCCATCCATAAGCATCCACCCCTTTAAAAATTGGCATTTTCATTTTCCTCACGTTTGGCTCTCCCATTCCTCGTATTTCTCCATATTTTCCTCTCCCCACCCATGTCTCTCGATCCTCCCTTACATGCTCATCTTGAAACCCCTCTTCACTTTCTTTCCTCCTTTCTCCAAAATCAACACCCTGATAGGTACCACTTGAGTATTTCAAGTAATTCCTATCGGATCTAAGCCAAATCGCAACTATTCCACTGTTTTCTATGAGAAAACAGCCACCAACACAAAAAACAGTGGAAAAATCTGAGAGAAATCGTAGGAAAAATAGGAAAAACAATAGCAAACGATTGAATTTACTAGTCGATGCAAAAGACAAGAAAGATACAAGTTTCCTTCGATTCGAGAGGAAGGAATAACTCTCCAAATCTCTAGCCGTAGCCTAGAGCCCAAAAGAAAAAAAACATAGATCTCCCAAATCACATTCAAAATCAACATAACCCTAATTTCCCCCTCATCTCCCTAATTAAACATGAAAGGAGGATTACAAAAGACCTAATTACCCCCTTCTAATTCAAATTTTCCCTCCCAAAAGACTCCACGTGGGCTCCCTGGGTTTTCCGCCCCCTCCCTGTTCGCGTGGCTTCCGCCAGGTGAAGACCAGGACCGGTCCAGCCGGCTCAGGTGCCGGCCTAACATTACCCCCCTCCCAAAATATCACCTTGTCCTCAACGTGGAAAGCAGGAAACTGCTCCGCAACCCTCTCATGTGGCTCCCAGGTGGCCTCATAGTCAGGGAGGCCGCTCCACCTAATCTTCACCTCCTTTGCCCCCTTCTCATTGATGCGCACTCCTTCTACCGCTAGAGGCTCCAACGTCACTTCCATGTCCACCCTCAGTGTGCTGGGCAGTTCTGGGCTCACTGCATGCTCCCCCACCACTTTCCTCAACTGTGAGACATGAAAAACGGGGTGTATTCTGGCTGTTGGAGGAAGCCTCAATCTATAGGCCACCTCTCCAATTTTCTCCTCCACTTCAAAAGGGTCAAAATATCTTGCTGCAAGCTTCTCATTTCTCCTTTGGGCCATAGTCCTCTGTTGGTATGGTCGGAGCTTCAAGTAGACCTTGTCCCTAACTACAAACTGCATATCTCTCCTTTTGCTGTCTGCCTACTTCTTCATCAGTTGCTGGGCTCTAAGTAAATGCCTCTTGAGCTCTTCCAACACCTGATCTCTTTCCTTCAAATGCTGATCCACTACAGATACTGGAGTACTACTATGGCTGTAGTGTAACAAATGTGGGGGGTCCCTCCCATATAACACCTTAAAAGGTGTCATCTTGGTCGCCGAGTGAAAGGAGGTATTGTACCAGTATTCTGCCCAGGGCCCCAAGCTAACCATTTGGCCCACTGCTTTGGTGTTTCAGACACAAAACACCTCAAGTATGTCTCCAAGCTCCTATTCACCACCTATGTTTGCCCATCAGTCTGTGGATGGTAGGCTGTGTTCCTCTTCAATACTGTTCCATGCATTCTAAATAGCTCCCTCCAAAAATGGCTCAGGAACACCTTGTCCCTATCAGAAACAATAGACTCTGGTACCCCATGCAGGCGGACTATCTCCCTCACAAATGCTGCTGATACAGACACCGCTGTGTACGGGTGTCTTAAGGGAATGAATGAGCATATTTGCTCAGCCTGTCGACCACTACAAGTATAACTGTGTAGCCTTCTGATTTTGGGAGCCCATCAATGAAATCCATAGTAATCTCCTCTCAAACCTTCTTTGGTAGGGCCAGGGGCTGTAGTAATCCCCCTGGTGCCATCGTCAGGTACTTGCTCCGCTGGCAGATATCACAGTTCGCCACCATATCCTCTATATCTTTCCTCATCCCCTTCCAGTACAATTCAGCAGCTATCCGGCTATAAGTGTTTTGCACTCCTGAGTGCCCTCCTATGGCACTCCCATGAAACTCCTGTAGCAGCTGGGGAATGTGGATGGAAGACCTTGGGATCACACTCCTTCCCTGATAGTACAGTCTCTCCCCCACAACTGAGTAGCCTGGGTGGTTGTTCTCATCTGATAACACATCTTCTTTGATTTTCTTTAGCTCCTCATCCTGAATGCTCTCCTCTTTGATGGCTCCCCAATCTATCAATACTGGTACTGATATCGCCATCCCTTGGAGCTCCCCCATACAGCGTGATAAAGCATCCGCTGCCTTATTCTCTAGTCCCGGTCGGTAGTGGATCTCAAAATCATATCCCAGTAGCTTAGACAACCACCTCTGGTGCTCCTCTGTGACCATTCTCTGCTCTAACAAGTATTTCAGGCTTCTCTGATCAGTCCTGACAATAAAGTGTCTGCCCAATAAGTAAGGTCTCCACTTCTAGATGGCCAGTACAATAGCCATCAGCTCTCTCTCGTAGACAGACTTCAGCCTAGCCCGGGACGACAGTACCTGACTGAAGTAAGTTATGGGCCTGTGGTTCTGCATCAACACTGCTCCCAATCCATAGCCTGAAGCATCTGTCTCCACCACAAACACCTGGTTGAAATCCGGCAGAGCAAGCACTGGCACTGTCGTCATGGCCTTCTTCAGCTTCTTAAAAGCCTCTGAAGCAGCTTCTCCCCATAAAAATTGTCTTTCTTCAACTGCTCTGTCAGTGGCCATGCTATGGTGCTGTATCCCCTCACGAACCTCCTGTAGTAGCCTGTCAATCCCAAGAATCCTCTGAGCCCCTTCAAGGTCTTGGGTTGAGGCCATGCCAGCATTGCTTCTATCTTGGACTGATCTGCAGCAACCCCCTCCTGGGATATCACATGCCCCAGGTACTCCACCCGTGCCTGAGCGAAGTCACACTTCTTGAAATTGGCCTTCAGCTGATGCTCCCTCAGCACACCCAACACCACTCTCAGGTGCTCTAGGTGTTCCTCCTCAGTCCTGCTATAGATTAGAATGTCATCAAAAAATACCAACACAAACCTGCGGAGGTGTGGCTTGAAGATCCGGTTCATCAAGGCCTGGAATGCGACAGGTGTGTTGGTGAGGCCAAAAGGCATCACCAGAAACTCGTAGTGGCCCTCGTGAGTCCTAAGGGCCGTCTTCTGCACATCTTCCTTCCTCATCCTGATCTGGTGATAGCCTGACTTCAGATCGATCTTGGTGAACAAGGCTGCTCCATGTAACTCATCCATCAACTCGTCAATCACAGGGATATGAAACTTATCAGGCACAGTCTCCTTGTTGAGAGCTTTATAGTCTACACAGAACCTCCAACTCCCATCCTTCTTTTTCACCAACAGCACTGGACTAGAGAAAGGGCTCACACTGGGCTGAATGATCCCTCCTAGCATTTCTCCCACCAGCTTCTCAATCTCATTTTTCTGCACCTGAGGGTATCTGTAAGGCCTCACACTGATAGGAGACACTCCCTCTTTCAGGATAATCTGGTGCTCCTGCTCTTTGTCAGGTGGTAGTCCCACCGGAGGTTGGAACACATCCTCAAATTTCTGCATAAGAGGCTGAACCAACGGGGGAATGAGCTTTTCCTCCCCCTCCTGCTCCTCCAGGCTCTGCAGCTCCACAAGGAATCCTCCTCCTTCCTCATGGATGATTTTCGCCATTGATCTGAGTGACACTCCAGCTCTGGACAATCCTGGTTCCCCTTTTAGCTTCACCCTCTTCCCCTCTACAATTAGCTCCATCACCATGGTCCCCCAGTTCACCTTGGTTTCACCCAAGGTCTGTAGCCACTTTATGCCCAGAATGACATCTGTGCTACCCAACTTCAGGGGTAGGAAGTCCTCTACTACCCTGATCTCCTATAGCCTCATCTCCACCCCTTTGCAGATCCCGGTGCTGGACTTAATCTTTCCTGTGATCACCCCATAACTGCCTGTCTCAGTAGGCTCCATCCCTAGCTCCTCCGCCACCTGAGTGGATATGAAATTGTGGGTTGCCCCACTGTCAATCAGGACCACTACCTCCCTCCCAAGGATCTTCCCCTTCACCTTCATCGTATGGCTAGGAGTAAACCCCAACACCGAATTGAGGGAGACCTCGGCTACCTCCAACTGGGGCAATCTGCTCCCCATCAGAATCATCACACTCTTCAGGCGCCTCGTCTATATAGACGGTGAGAGCCCGAAGGGTGCGATCCTTGCACCTGTGCCCTGGAACAAACTTCTCCTCACATCTGAAAAAAAGGCCCTTGGCCCTCTTCTCTTGCATCTCTTCCTCAGTCAGTTTCTTGAAGCTTCCAGGAGATCTGGTCACCCCGCTCTTCTCCTTTCCACTCTCCCTAGGGACGCTAGGGTTTGGCCCTTTTGGAGCCAAGTAAGTGGTAGTTGTCCTGGTGGGACCTCCTGAGTGGTTGTTTCTCCAATTTCGGGCGTTGGTCTTCTAATTCTCCACCAACTGAGCCAATTCCATCGCCTCCCTCAGGTCTCTTGGTCTCATGTCCTTCACAGCATCTCTAATTTCTGGTTTGAGGCCCTTCATAAAATTTTCCCCCAAAGTACTGTTTGAGAGGCCCTCCACGTCTCTCACTAAACTCTCAAATTTCTTTCTGTATTCCTCCACTGTTCCCTCTTGAGTAAGGGCGTAGAACTGTTCTGATATTTCCCATGGGCTGCTCCCCCTAAATCTCTCCCTGATAGCCTCCTTGAAGTCCCTCCAGGACCTCATCGGTTCCCACTTATCCATGTACTTGAACCAGGCAAATGCCGCCCCTTCCAAGCACATACTAGCAGCCATCAATCTCTCCTCCTCCATCAGGCCGTTCACTACAAAATACCTCTCAACCTTGTGGATCCACTCATCCACATTTCCCTCCTCGAATACTGACATTTTTAGCTTCCTGGCCCTCGTGTCCACCCCGTATGCCCTATTCCCCCCATGGCCTCCTCTGTCCCAAGCTATGTGGTCTTCCCAAGTTCATCTTTCTCCATATCGGGGCTCATCCTCCCTCCTTGGCCGCCGGTAGCCATCTTCCCCTCGTGCCCCGCCATGGTGGTTATAGATCCCCCACGGCCGGTCCAATGGGTCGGGCCTCCGACGTCGCCAATCATCTTCTCTTCCTTCCCGGAAGTCTCTCCTTCTGTCATGTTCTTCTCGCCTAATGGAATCCCGAGGTGGCATCCTCCCGTTGCTGTCAAGCAATTCTACCTCCTCTTCCTCTTATGGATTCACCTTCTCCTTACCCCTGCTCCCACTACCTTCTACTCTTTCCTCCGCTGGCACCGCCCGTGCTTGCCCCTCCAACAACTTCTTCATCATCTCCTCCAAGGCCATGAATTTCCCTTCCACATTCTCGCTAAATGTGGCCATCTTCTCTTCCAGATCCGCCTTAAGTTGACCCATCTCGGTCTCCAAGACTTCTACCCGCTTAGATGCCATGGGAACCAACGAGATGCCTCCGGATCCTCAAAGAAAAACTTCCGGACAGCAAGAATCTCCCTCCAAACAGTCAAAATCTGCTGTTTTACTCAACTGCTGCTCTCAAAAACCCTAAAAACTGCTATTTTCAGGGGAAAACAGCCTCGGACAACCCAAAATCTGCAAAAATCTGCAGCGAAACAGTAGAAAAAAACAGCCCCCACCGTCCGGATCTCGCTTTGATACCAATTTGATAGGTACCACTTGAGTATTTCAAGTGATTCCTATCGGATCTAAGCCAAATCGCAACTATTCCGTTGTTTTCTATGAGAAAACAGCCACCAACACAAAAAAACAGTTGAAAAATTTGAGAGAAATCGTAGGAAAAATAGGAAAAACAATAGCAAACGATTGAATTTCACTAGTCGATGCAAAAGACAAGAAAGATACAAGTTTCCTTCGATTCGAGAGGAAGGAATAAGTATCCAAATCTCTAGCCGTAGCCTAGAGCCCAAAAGAAAAAAAACCTAGATCTCCCAAATCACATTCAAAATCAACATAACCCTAATTTTCCCCTAATCTCCCTAATTAAACATGAAAGGAGGATTACAAAAGACCTAATTACCCCCTTCTAATTCAAATTTTCCCTCCCAAAAGGCTCCACGTGGGCTCCCTGGGTTTTCCGCCCCCCTCCCTGTTCGCGTGGCTTCTGCCGGGTGAAGACCAGGACCGGTCCAGCCGGCTCAGGTGCCGGCCTAACACACCCCTCCTACCATAGTTTCCCTCATTTCTATCCCAAATAGCACCCTTTACTCCTTGCTTCCTATTTCCACGTCTCTCTTCTCACCTCCCCCTTTTCTCCTCAATGATTTCAACATCATTTTCCCTCATCGAAAATCAAAATTCGTAGTTCTTCGCACTGGTTCCTTCGCCTCTGATGCCGCCATTTGGATTTGATTTTCCAATAACCTCTTCACCATCAAATGAAGATCGGAAACTGTCTTCCACAGACGAAACATTGTCTTCTACGGATTAAATTCGATCATCCATCGTGGCTTTTATTTGGCTCATCTCTCATTCCAAACACTCTTACAATGCATTTACCTTCTTCTTGGCCGCCATCAAAATTTCTCGATTTTGATCCAAAAATCAGCAAGGGTTCCTTTCTCCAGATCATGGTTTAAAATTGCGCAATATGAGGCTCGCCTTGAGGCCCGCCTTTGCGCAATTCCAGTGAAAAGCGCCTTGAGGCTTACCCCTCAAGTTTTTTTTATGAGGCTAGCGCCTCAACTTGGTTGAGGCCCGCCTTAAGGCACGCCTCGCCTCACTGGCTTGAGGCTTACGCCTCACCCAATATATATTAAAACTTGCATAAATCCTGAAGTAAAGCCGCAAACAAATCACACTTTGTGTACCCCCTAGTCGCAACAACTTCCTCTCAACTTCCTTAACCTCTAAACCGTCGTCATTTTTTAACATATTATTTGAGTATTATATAAAAATTTACTTTTAACATTTATTTGCACTTAACACAATTTTTTTATTATAAGGCTCACGCCTTAAAATGCCTTGAGGCTTACACCTCGCCTTACAAAAAAAAAAAAGCCTCAATACCTAATTGCACATTTTTAAACATGGTGATGATAGTGCTGATGACTTATGAGTTCTTATGTGATATGTCATTGCTATTTATTTTTGGAATTATATGTTAATGAAAAGAATACTATGATTTGGGAAAGATGGAGTTTGAGTTGGATTATATTTCATGTTGTCTTATTATTGGGATATTTTGATTTCACTTCATATCTTGTATATTTTTATATTTTATATATTATTTACTCATAGTATATATAAAATTTTTCATTTTATATTTACGCAATTTTTTAATTTTGAGGCTTACGCCTCAAAACGCCTTGAGTCTTACGCCTCGCCTCACGAACGAAAAACGCCTCAATACCCGATTACGCAATTTTAAACATTGCTCCAGATGAATTTCACCGTTGAAATTTCAAGAAATCAGTCCTCGATGGTCCCATGACTTGCTCTGATACCAATTTGATAGGAAATACTTGACTATTTCAAGTAAACCCTAACAAGAATATAAAAAAAAACAGCAAGAGAAACACGCAAAAATTTGATGGAAAACTCTCCAAATTGTAATTGGATTTCAAAAGAGGGGACTAATGGAAACGACGAAACAACGATACAATTGCTCAATTTGGGAGGAGGATCATCTCTCCCAATCTCTAGATGAATCTTGAGCACAAGATACCAAGAAGAACCCTCACAATAACACAATAATCAAAACATAACCCCACCCTAATCTACCTCCCATACTTAAGGCATACAATTAAAACAATAAAAAAAACAAAAAACATTAAAACAAAAAGACCTAAAGGCCCTTGCCGCCCCCTCCTTTGGCTCCAATTTTGAACTTGAAATCAAGTGGACCCCCTTTTCTCTCTCTCTCTCTCTCTCTCTCTCTCTCTCTCTCTCTCTCTCTCCCTCTTGCCGGGGCCCCCTCCTGCTATAGACTTGGCCCCTTAGAAGGGGCCAGCTGGACCAATCCACTAGGGGCCGGTCTAACACTCTACCCTAATCCTAATCATTTGCTTAATTGTTATTGGCTGAAGTTTTGGGTGAATAAGGCTACAAGTTGGCGGCAAATATCAAGATCATCCTTACGGTGAAGAAGGGATGAGAAAGTGGAGGTGAGCACTGAGTATGTTTTGAATGGGAGGTCTACGCTCGTAAATTAGATAGAGGTGGTGAAGAATGTCGTGGGAAGTGTATTAGTTGTGATTGCCGACAAAGAAGTGGAGTTATCTTATTGGAAACATTTGTTAGCATGTGAATAAGAAATTGAACGATTGTTTGAATTTGATGGTTATTAATTCTGTTTTCTTAATCTCTATCCTTATGCTGCTATCAACCATTTGCCATAACTTTTTTTAAACAAGAGATCAAAAAGGTTGTGAAGCTAAGGAAGGCAAGCGTAAAAGAAGAGAAAGAGTTAGATGTGAGAAAGAAGCAAATGAAACCTTAAAGCAATACGATTTCACACAACAGTCCTTAGTAAATTCAAGAGATTCATCACTTCTCTTAGCTGATTAGAGATGAAAATGGGGTGGCCTAACTTCAAATTAGTATTTGAGGTCCAAGTTGCATGAGAGAAATATCTATACTCTGTCAAAACTTACCTCCAATTTCATGTGTATCCATGATCTTTTTCAATTCCCTTTGGTGAGTTGCCACTAGTTTTGTCAAGCTACTTGGCCAGAAACAACTCTCATCAAACTTGCATCGAGGTACATTTTACATAGTTGCTACTATTGTCATTATTGATGGGTGCTCATTGTCCCTAAATATATGATTAGCGCCTAACTGAATTCCTACGCCAAAATTTGCCAAGCGTTCCAAGACTTGAGAGCTGAGCGAGCCTTCCGTTGAAGGTTAAAACTTGGAGCCAATGGTCGGAACGTAGCTACAGTATCAAAGGGATCTGGTTCTCTTTTTATTCTTGCACGGGATCTGCCTGACTTATTTGGACTTGTGGCTTTTCTTTCCTTTAATGCCCCTGTTACGCCGGCCCAGGAGGGGCCGGCTGGACCGGTCCAGCCCGGACCGGTCCACTGTTACTCTAGGCGGAAAAACAGAGGGGGAGCGCGGGTCTGAGCGGAAACCAGAGGAGAGCCACGTGGTTTTGGGTGCGCTTTGGAGGGAAATTTTGAATGTTGGGGGCTGTTTTAGGAAGTTTGTAATTGTCCTTTGTCTTTAATTAGGAGTTTTGGTGAGAATTAGGGCTCATCTTGAATTTGAATGTAATTTGAGATCTAGGGTTTCTTGCTTGGGCTCTTGGCGTTGCCGGAGATTGTCGGAGAGTTGTTCTTCCTCTCGAATCGAAGAACATAGTATCTTGCTTTTGTTTTGATCATCTACTAGTGGAATATAAGTCCATTGTGTGTTTTTCTCTCAGATTTCCTACAGATTTCCTACAGATTTCTCTGTTTTTCTACTGTTTTCCTGCGTTTTGGGCTGATTTCCTGCAGAAAACAGCCATTATGTTGCTGTTTTCCCCACTCGAATCGATATGAATACTTGGATCTAAGTATTTCCTATCAAATTGTTATCAGAGCATCGTCGTGGGACTTGCGGCGGCTGAAAATCAGGAATTTCAGCGGGTTTTTGGAGGGATTCAAAAGAAGATTTCCGGTTTTTCGCGGAAGATAAGATGGCCGGAAAGAAGGTGGAAGTATTGGAAGGCGAGTTCGGACAACTAAAGACAGAACTGGAGGAAAAGTTCCTGGAAATCTCCACCAACAATGGCAGGTTGGAAGGGAGGTTCGCGGCGATGGAAGAGATGATGAAGAAATTACTTGGATGTAGCAGAAGTCTCTCTGAACTCAGTAGTGGGGATCACTTCGAGTCACACTATGAAGGTGAAAGGAGAGATCTCTGGTCGCGAGGTTGTGGTGTTGATAGACAGTGGAACGACACACAATTTCATTTCCACCCAGATTGTCGATGCGATGGGGATGGAGCTAGTGGATACTGGAGGTTACGGGGTAATGATGGGCACCGGAAAGGTGGAGATGGGTTGAGGTGTCTGCCGAGGAGTAGTATTGAAGATTCAAGGGATCCAGGTAAAGGAAGACTTCCTTCCCTTGGAATTGGGGAGTACGGATGTCATCCTTGGGATGAAATGGCTGCAGACACTGGGAGAGACCAAAATCAATTGGGGAACGCTAAGGATGAAGATGGTGGTTGGGGGCAGGAAGAGGACGATTCAGGGTGATTTCGGGCTGACCAAGACAAGGTTTCTCTCAAATCCCTCATCAGAACCATTCGTGAGGAAGGAGGAGGCTTCTTAGTAGAGTTACACCGCCTGGAAGGAGTTAGATTGGAGAAGGAAGGCAATGTTCCCTCTGCAGTATAGCCGTTCATACACCAGTTCAGCGAAGTCTTTCAACCACCCCAGGGGTTACCTCTTCAGAGAGAGTTGGAGCATTCCATCACTCTGAAAGAAGGTGAGACTCCGATCAGCGTCCGCCCTTACCACTATCCCCAGATTCAGAAAGATGAGATTGAAAAGCTGATCCGGAAAATCCTGGAGGCAGAGATTATCAGACACAGCAACAGCCCGTTTTCTAGTCCCGTCATCCTAGTCAAGAAGGACGGGAGTTGGAGATTTTGTGTGGATTACAGGGCTCTGAATAAAGGCACTGTACCAGACAAGTTCCCAATTCTTGTGATTGATGAGCTATTGGACGAGCTACATGGTGCAGTGATGTTCTCTAAGCTAGATCTAAAATCTGGATACCACCAGATCAGGATGAAGGAGGCTGATGTTCCAAAGACAGCGTTCAGGACTCATGAAGGGTACTATGAATTTCTGGTAATGCCTTTTGGATTGACTAACGCTCCTGCAACATTTCAGTCCTTGATGAATCGGGTATTCAAGCAGCACCTTAGGAAGTTCGTCCTAGTCTTTTTCGATGATATCCTAGTGTACAACAAGACTGTGGAGGAGCACTGGGAGCATTTGAGAGTGGTATTGGAAGTGCTTCAGGAGCACCAGTTGAAAGCCAACCTGAAGAAGTGCAGTTTTGCTCAGGCAAGTGTAGAATACTTGGGACATGTGGTATCCCAAAAAGGAGTAGCAGCGGATCAGACTAAAATTGAGGCAATGCAGAAATGGCCGCTACCTAGGAACCTCAGGGAATTGAGGGGTTTTCTAGGATTGACTGGATACTACAGGAAGTTCGTGAAGGGATACAGTACCATTGCCTGGCCTTTGACTAAGCAGCTGAAGAAGGATAATTTTTGTTGGGGAGAGGCGGCCACCCAGGCATTCGAGAGGTTGAAAGAGGCCATGACGACGGTCCCTGTTCTAGCTCTTCCAGACTTTGATCAGGCTTTTGTAGTAGAGACAGATGCCTCAGGATATGGGCTGGGGGCGGTGTTGATGCAGAATCACAGGCTAGTAGCGTACTTCAGTCAAGTACTTTTAGCCAGAGCTAGATTAAAGTCAGCGTATGAAAGAGAGCTGATGACCATTGTTTTGACAATCCAAAAGTGGCGGTCATATCTCTTGGGAAGACACTTCATTGTACGGACTGATCAGAGGAGCTTGAAGTATTTGTTAGAGCAAAGGATGGTGACTGAAGAGCATCAGAGGTGATTATCCAAACTATTAGGCTATGATTTTGAGATCCAATATAAGCCTGGTTTGGAGAATAAGGCGGTCGATGCTTTATCCAGATGCGTTGGGAAGATTCAGGAGTTGGTTGTGTCAGTGCCATTGATAGTAGACTGGGGGGCCATCAAAGAAGAAAGTATGCTGAACGAGGAGCTGAGGAAGATCAGGGAGGATCTGGAGAAAGACAGGAGTAGTCATCCTGGTTACTACATGGAAGGGGGGAGACTATTGTATCAGGGGAGGTTCGTGATGCCACGAACTTCCATACACATTCCCCATCTGTTGCAGGAATTTCATGGCAGCTCAGTTGGAGGTCACTCAAGAGTTCAGAAGACATACCGGAGGCTGGCAACAGGACTTTATTGGAAGGGGATGCATAAAGATGTGGAGGAGACGGTGGCGGGTTGTGAGGTCTGCCAAAGAAACAAATACATGGCCATGGCTCCAGGAGGTTTACTACAACCATTGACACTTCCAAACAGAGTTTGGGAGGAAGTGTCCATGGATTTCATCGATGGCTTACCCAGGTCAGAAGGATTCACGGTGATACTGGTAGTGGTGGACCGGCTGAGCAAATATGCACACTTCATTTCACTCAGAAACCCCTACACTGCAGTGACAGTAGCTTCAGCATTCATCAGGGAAGTGATCAGACTGCACGGAGTATCAGAGGCGATCGTATCAGATAGGGACAAGGTGTTCCTCAGCCATTTATGGAGGGAGTTATTCAGACTGCAGGGAACAGTGCTCAATAGGAGCACAGCCTACCACCCACAGACGGATGGCCAGACGGAAGTAGTAAACAGGAGCTTGGAGACGTACCTAAGATGCTTTGTTTTAGAGACACCAAAGCTATGGGCAAAGTGGCTATCCTGGGCTGAGTACTAGTACAACACGTCATTTCACTCAGCTTCACAAATGACTCCATTCAAGGTGTTGATGGACGGGATCCCCCACACTTGGTACACTTTGGGAGCAGTAGTACCCCTGTTTCGTCGGTAGGGGAGTACTTGGAGGAGAGGGACCGAGTGCTAGAAGAGTTAAAGAGGCATTTGTTGAGGGCGCAGCAAATCATGAAGAAGCAAGCAGATGGGCATAGGAAAGATATCCAGTTTGAGGCAGGGGATAAGGTGTTCTTGAAGCTTCGTCCATACAGGCAGAAGACAGTCGCCAACAGGAGGAATGAAAAGCTGGCTCCAAGGTTCTTTGGTCCTTATGAAGTGATGGAAAAGATTGGGGCAGTAGCTTATCGACTGAAATTACCCCTATCGGCGACTATACACCCGGTTTTTCATGTCTCACTGTTGAGAAAGGCCATTGGTGATCACATCACCATTCCCGAGCTGCCGACCACACTTACGGAGGATTTAGAGGTGATCATGGAACCGTTGGAGCTGAGGGGTGTTCGCCAGAAAGAAGATGAAACTAAAGAAGTGTTGATCCAGTGGAAGAACCTTCATGACTACGAAGCTACGTGGGAGCCATACGAGAGAACAAAACATCAGTTTCCTGATTTTCACCTTGAGGACAAGGTGATTCTTTGGGAGGGCGGTAATGTTACGCCGGCCCAGGAGGGGCCGGCTGGACCGGTCTAGCCCGGACCGGTCCACTGTTACTCCAGACGGAAAAACAGAGGGGGAGCGCGGGTCTGAGCGGAAACCAGAGGAGAGCCACGTGGTTTTGGGTGCGCTTTGGAGGGAAATTTTGAATGTTGGGGGCTGTTTTAGGAAGTTTGTAATTGTCCTTTGTCTTTAATTAGGAGTTTTGGTGAGAATTAGGGCTCATCTTGAATTTGAATGTAATTTGAGATCTAGGGTTTCTTGCTTGGGCTCTTGGCGCTGCCGGAGCGAGATTGTCGGAGAGTTGTTCTTCCTCTCGAATCGAAGAACATTGTATCTTGCTTTTGTTTTGATCATCTACTAGTGGAATATAAGTCCTTTGTGTGTTTTTCTCTTTGATTTCCTACAGATTTCTCTGTTTTTCTACTGTTTTCCTGCGTTTTGGGCTGATTTCCTGCAGAAATCAGCCATTCTATTGCTGTTTTCCCCACTCGAATCGATATGAATACTTGGATCTAAGTATTTCCTATCAGCCCCTTAGTTGTTGACATATTAGAGTAAAAATCTCTTGAAAATTGATTGGGTCTATTCAGTATAGTAAACTAACTATAAAAGTACTCCTAAAAACATCGAAACTATTTGGTATGGACTATCGGGTTAAGTATTGCAGAGATGAGATGCTCAGATGGATGAGTGGATTTACACTTAGAGACAAGATATGAAATGAGCATATACGTGAAAAGGTTGGAGTAGCTTTAGTGGAAGATAATATTAGAGAGAGCCATCTTAGATGGTTTGGTCACATAAAACGACGGCGTTCCAATGACCTAGTTAGGAAAGTAGATGTATTAGATTTGACTTATATTAAGAAAGGTAGAGGTAGACCTAAAAAGGCTTGGTTAAAAAATATTAGAAAAGTTCTTTCTTTATTAGATTTAAACGAGAATTTAACTTTTAACATAACACATTCGAGATAAAGGATTCATGTAGCCGACCCCATGTAGTGGGACAAAGGCTTGATGTTGTTGTTGCTACTAATAAAGTGAGACAAATCTAAACTAGGATGCCATTGGTGCATTTAATGCGGAAATTATTATGTGAACGTAGCTGATGATCCTCTTTGTGCTGGATACTAATTATTCTTTATTGTTTTGTTGTGGTATTGCAATTTGGATCCATCGAATAAAATACAGAGTAGCATAAACTTAAGCTCCAGTTGAATGTAAAAGAGAATCTTTAGCTACATATCTTATAATTTCTCCATCTAATGGACCTGATCTATGTACTTTGGCCTCTACTAATACGCTTTGAAATCAGAGCTCTTGAACAATAGAACGTTCTTTCTTATTTTATTGCTCAGTTAAATTTTTTACTTTAAATACAAATCCAATATTTGTGTATTGAGTATTCTTATTAGAATCTGTAAAATTTTTTTTCTTCCCGCAGATGAAGATGAAGTATAGTCTAAGCTTACAATTTGGTTCTGTAGCTGGTTTTGTTTGCTGAATGCCATCTTATTATTCCCTCGAACCAGTAGGATTGTTCCATAAGAGAAGTACTATTGAAAAAAGTTGTAGCTTGGTTGGGTTTGGATAATTGTTGCAGCTTATCCTTTGTTTCTTCCTAAGACCATATAGGCCAAATGGATAAGGAATTTGGTGAAAATATAGGCCAAATGAACAATTCCTTTAAATTCTAAGCATGCGGCAATTTCTCCAGTTCCAAGAATAATATGTGGCATAAATGTAGCTTATTATGACCTTTCTTTTATGAAATCCTGACTATTTTTACTTGAAGCTTTGTCCAAGTTTGCTGCTTCATATAATGGGGAAAAATTGGTTTTTTTTTTATTATAGGTTGCTTATGCTTTTTCGTTTTGTGTTGAAAGGTAGTATATCAATTAAAGTTTTAATTATGCCTTTTTAAGGTGAATTTTAAAAATTGTTGTTCTAGAAATTGTTGCTAATATATGAAAGGATGTGGTTTAGAGGTTCAGTGGTAGGGGTGTTAATATTTTACACGACTTAAAAATTCGATTTAAAAATTTTGAGTTTGAGTCAATCTTTTTTGAAAATGGGTAAAGTTTAGGTTTTGTATTTTGAGCTGTTTTCAATTTAGGGTTGGTTTTGAGTCAATCCAAAAATCTGAAAGCAACTTGAAATAGACCTTGGTTGTGCTTGCCTGCTCGTCATCATTTTATAGAAGGCAGATATCTCACCCGATAAAAAGAAGCTCGATTATGTCATTAGTCGGAACTTTTATTACGTCCGGTGTAAGTACGTAGAGGAACGTCCGGTCGGAGGCGAAAATCCCGTCAAAAAACTCGGTATTGCTCGGTATTGTTAGGTATTATTTGATAATAATGAGGAATACCGCTCTGTGAAGACCAATACCGAGTTATACCGAGCTGTACCGAGAAATACCGAGTTGTACCGAGTTTTTTCTAGGAAAACTCGGTACAACTTTTGTATAACTTGGTATTTGCTAGGTATAGTTCGGTATAACTCGGTATTGGGTCTTCAAATGATGGAATTCCTCGTTATTGTTTGGTATTGCTCGGTATTTACTCAGTATTTCTCATTTTTTGGCGGGAATTTGCCTCCGACCGGACGTTCCTCTACGTCCGGTCGGAGGACGTAATAATTGTTCAGTCGGAACTTTATTAGGCAAGATATTAGGCAAAACAAGGGCGCTTGCACGGTCTCACCTTCTTTGCGTAGTGCTCACGCATGTGCTGCACCTGTGCACGTGCTCGATTGCTCGTGCAGCTCGCCCTTATGAACTCGTAGGTATGCTGCCTCGGTTGCTCGCTCTTGTGGATTAGCAGGTTGTGTCATGTAATAATTCAAATATTTGAAATAAATTTTCTTGCAAAGCATGAAAATTTTGAAGTAGAGCATTTTGGTATTGATCTGGTGAGTAATGCGGTGTCATAACATAAATAGTGTATTTTTAGTATGAATTATTTTTTATTAAAAATTTTATATTTAAAAGTTAATTTAAAAAAATAGTAAGAAAGTTATCCCAATCAAAGCCTAACGTATCAAAGGAGGTGATGAGTAGATGCGAGGTGTGAATAGGGGTGTCAGTGAGTCAAGTTGACTCATGAGCAGCTCGGGCTCAACTTGACAAATGGCTCGTGAGCCAAGTCGATGAGATAACAAGTCAAAGTTGAGCGGCCCTGACTTGACTCATTAATTTATGAGTCAGCTCGTTTAAAAAATATCAATATAAAATATATTAAGATATATTAGCATTGAAGATTTTAAGTAAAAAATTATTAGTAAAAAAATATTTAAAAATATATCATATTTTTTATATTATGTGATTCTTTATTATTTTTCTTTTAATTTGTCATTCTTTTTATTATAATAATTGCTTGGATTATAATCATTTTTTCTCTTTCAAAATAAATGAGCTGGCTCGTGAGCCAGCACAAACTTATAAAATAAAGCTCGAGCTCAAGTTCGAACTAGATTAATAAATTAAGCTCAAACTAGTGATTACTTGAGCTTAACTTCACTCATTTACAGCCCTAGATGTGAAATTCAAGATTGAGATGAAATTTGACTTAGTTTATAAGTAGTGAAAGTTATAGAGGGTCGAGATAAAGTGAGATATATAGGACGTCCTACCAAACATCTATAATGAGATGGGTTGGGTATGAGGTCCCGTCTGTGTCATTAAGTTGGGTGCGAGGGTCCATATAGGTGAAAAAAAGCTTCTGTTTGTTACTGATATCAACTTGCTAGAAATGAGTAGGGCGCTACAAATGAATCGAGCTGAGCCGAATATGTGCGTGTCCATGTTTGAGTTCGTTTAGTATTCAACTTGTTCAAGTTCGGTTCGAGTTTGTTCGAGTTTTTTTGTTTGTGTTCAAGCTTGATTCGTTTAAATTAATGGGTGTTCATATTTGATTCGTTTCATGCTTATCGAGCTTTAAACAAACATGTCTTATAGAGTTATAAATGAGCTTACTTCTAGATGTTTATTAACTTAACAAACGAGTCTTATTGAGCTTTCTAACAAACAATTACATTGAGTTGTTAGTGAACATATATATCAAAGCTTTTTTAACTATCAAAGAAGCTCGTTCATGAACATATCTATTGGTCTTCTTGAGCTATCAAATGAGCAAAATTCATGAACATATCTAATTAGTGTTTTCGAATTACCTGAGACCGTTCATGATCAAACGATATATGATTCATCTTATATTTTTAATGAATATTTTAAACAAACCATCTAGTAAACATGAACAAATGTCTCTTGTTCATGAAATTTATAAAATTTATTAATTAACAAGTATTATATAATTATGCTATAATAAATATAAAATATTTATATTATATATGTTTATAGGTTTTATAATCAAATATTAATCAAGTTTTTAACAGGCTTATTCATTAGTTCTGAATCGAACACAAATCGATCTTAATGTCGAGTTTGTTCACAAGCTTTAAATGATGTTGTTCATGAACATAAATGAGTTGAAATTTTTTTTTTTCAAGCTTGTTTATTTAATGATCGAGTATTTAAAAAAATATTTGAGTTTGTTTGTCTAGTAAATTAAACGATCACGAATAAGCTTTAATTGAACCGAGCAATCAGTAGCTCGTCAAACGCTTGGTTCGCTTGTAGCCCTAAAATGAGTGTTTTGGGCAAATCGTGGAATAAGACGGTGAAAGAAAAGGGGAAAATAAAACTTTAATACTTCTATAATAAAATTTGATTAATGCTTCATCTGGGATAACTTTTTACTGTTTCTTAAAGCAGCTTTCCAATAAAAAAAATAAAAGTCATCCCAAATAAAGCCTAGGCTTGATTTGCATAGTTTTTTTATTGCTTTCTAAAACACTTTTTTATATAAAAATTTCATGGGAGTATAAAAAAAAAGTGGTTAAAAGTTGTCGCGACAAATGGATGGTGAAATAAATAATCACTAAACCTGAGACAAATGCTTTGTCTAGATAGCTTTTTTATTAATTTGCTTTTGAGATCATAATTATAATTTTGTTTGACTATAAATTTTTCACTATTTTCGAGTATTGTTTGTGCTAGAAAATAGCTTTAAAAAAATTAAATTTTCTGCAATAACTTTACAATCACCTTTATAAAAAGCTGCAGTTGTCTCAAAGAAACTCTAAGAACAATGATATTATGTAAAAAGTAGGATGTAACAAAGATGACAAATTTAGGTGAAGCTCTCGATAATTGTTTATTATTATTATTATTATTATATATATATATATATATATATATATATATATATATATATATATATATATATATATATATATATATATATATATATATATATATATATATATATATATATATATATATATACTATTTTTCCCTCTTCCTTTTAATGAAGTTATTTTTCCAATTTTTATGAAAAAAATTTCTTTTTATTTTGCCCCAAAATTACTCACACTTATCATATTTTGCTCAAACTAAAAAAAACTGGCTAATTATACCTCTAATAACAATAAGTAAAACAATAGTGGTTGTAGTAAGAAAAGGCCGTTAAATTAAATATTTTCTGATTAATTTTTGGCCAAATTTTAGAAAAAACTTGTGAGTAGTGAGAATTAGAAAAAATAGCATAGTTAATAAAAATTTTAAAAAGCAGCCGATACGCCATTACATTAGGCGTATTCTTAGATAAAGAAAATGAGATGAAAGAGGAGAGAGGAGAGAGGAGAGAGGGAGAGAGGGAGCGATAAGTAGTGCAACAATTACTTCATTAAGAAGGAATCTTTTAATATTACCCTTTTTAAATCTATTTATGTTTTTTTCAATTTTTTTAAAATAAAATTTTAAAATTACTATTTAATATTGTTAGAATACTTAAGCAATGTATTTCATCTATTCCTTACTTATCACCCAATAAGTATGTTACACGTGTAAAGCTAAACTATGTCTATTATATATAGACATATATTCTGTACTGAGAAAATATACAAAATATAATAAAGTTCATCAGAGACAATTGAGGTGCTCTGTCTTCTTCCTCATATTATCTCTGTATTCAAATCAAGAACTGAAGTATGAGTTTCTACATGGTATCACGAACGGCTCGATACTGACGACCTCGCCAACGCTGCCATGACAACACTACCTTCCGCTTCCGCCTCCTCCAGCGCTACGATCGGAGTAGCCCATCAGTCTCCGACGATCTCTCCGTCACTGAAATTCGTCATTTCGAATCTAAAGCTTCTTGTCCCACACGCTCTTACGCCGGATAATTTTCCTCTATGGAGCACTCAAATCGCCAAGCTATTCAAAGCCAACGGGTTTGCACCATTTCTTGATCCAAGATCGGCAACAGAAAATGTCGATCCAAATCAAGATCTCTATTCTTGGTCTGTCACAGATCAAAATCTGGCAACGACAATGTGCTCAACAATCTCCCCAGCGGTTCTACCCTACGTCATCAATCTTGAATCAACGTCGGATATCTGGACAACGCTACATACGCGGTTCCAATCCTCTAACCGATCAAAGGTAATCCAGCTCAAGAACGAGCTCCACAACGTCGCTATGCAAACAATGTCCATGACTCAGTATCTCATTGAGATCAAGAAAATAGTGGACCAAATATCGTCCGCCGGTTCGTCCGTGGATTCCGAAGATGTAATGATTTACATCCTTAACGGCCTGCCTCCCGAGTATCAGTCGTTTACCACGACCATTCGCACGATGCAGACTACACTTTCCCTCGACCAACTCTATGCGCTTCTTATGAGCGAGGAAATCCACCTCAAATCCGCGGCTCTAAAGCTTACCAGGATACCAGATGCTCAAACCGCCCTTTACACATACAGGGGACGCGGACGACGCGGCAGAGGCCGATCAACGAACGACACTGTAACTGCAAACAAGTAGTCCCAAGCCTCCAACATCACGTGTCAAATATGCAAAAAGAGAGGTCATCAAGCCGATGCGTGCTGGCATCGACTTAATCCCAACTATGTTCCGACCCAAACATCGTCCAAGAATCAATCGGCTCTGCTGGCCAACTACGACAACACCAACTCCACAGACTGGTATATCGATTCCGGGGCTTCGTCACATATGACCAACAAAATAGAAAATTTGGCAACCGCACATGACTATCTTGGCCAAGATTCGGTGACAATAGGGGATGGAAGGTCTATACAAATTGCTCATTCCGGAACGGGCATCCTTCCCACCCCGTCCAGTACGCTTCTTTTATCTCGACTTCTTCATGTTCCCTCTCTATCCTATAATTTACTCTCTATTTCAAAACTTGTTAAAGATAACCCTATCTCTATTACCTTTGACGCAAATGGTTTTGTCTTTAAGGATCGGATGACAGGTCTACCTATCCTCATGGGACCGTGTAAAGAAGGCCTGTACACCGTCACTGATCAGCTCAAATCTAATACCAAAGCCCTCTCGGTGGACGCTCCGACTCAACCGAACTGGCATTTTCGTCTCGGGCATCCTCATCAACAAGTTCTGCGGCTGATCTCTCACTCAAACCCGTCACTTAACATTTCTGTTTCTAAGTCTTTTTGCAATTTGTGCGCTTCTTGTAAAGGTCATAAGCTGACATTTGATAATTCTTTGAGTAAAACTACTGCACCATTAGATTTGATTCACTCAGACGTTTGGGGACCCTCACCGGTCTCCTCTCACCAAGGTTTCAAATACTATGTCATATTCGTCGATGATTACTCTCGTTTTATTTGGTTTTTCCCGCTCATGTTTAAATCCGAAGTCACTAGTATTTTCATTCAATTTGTTTCTCTAATTGAACGACAAACCAACCGGAAATTAAAAGTCATTCGCACAGATTGTGGCGGTGAATTCCTGAACCATCAATTCAAGAACTTTACTCGCAAGGCTGGCATTATTCATCAAACTTCCTGTCCTTACACGCCCGAGCAGAATGGCATTGCGGAAAGAAAGCATCGCCACATTATAACTACTGCAAGAACTCTCCTTCATACAGCAGGACTACCGCTCTCGTACTGGCTCGATGCAGCAACTACTGCGACCTACATCATAAATCGTCTTCCGTCGGCTACCACAGGAAACACATCCCCGCTTCAACGGATGTTTAACATCACTCCGTCTTACAACCACATGCGTACGTTTGGTTGTGAGTGCTATCCCTTGCTCCCACCCACTCAACGCACTAAACTTACAACAACATCCTCGCAGTGTGTATTTCTTGGGTATGCTGACACAATGAAAGGATACCGGTGTTTAAACACCCAAAATAATCAAATTCTTGTATCTCGTCATGTAAAGTTTAATGAATCTTGTTTTCCCTTTAAGCACAGGTCCTCGCCAGTATCTACAACTCCTGACCTCACACCTCCGTCTCTGCTTATACCTACATCAATTTCAAATTCTACAAATCACGGCAGTCAATCGGTTCAGCTCCCTGTTCCACAGCCAAGTTCGTCTCAGAACCAGACGACTCGTATCTCTAGTGCCGAAACTTCAGAAAGTGGCCATAATGAGATATCAGTACCGCCACCTGCAGCAACACATACACACCATATGATCACTCGAAATCGCACAGGTTCACTCAAACCGGTAACTAAACTTAACCTGTTACATGCTGAACTAAGTCATGCGGATCCCACGACGTTCACTGAAGCAAACAAACACTTCGAGTGGAGAAGTGCAATGTCAGACGAATTCTTCGCTCTCCAAAAACAAGGCACGTGGGATTTGGTTGAGCCTCCGCCAAACAGCTCCATTCTGGGATCAAAATGGACATACAGAACAAAACGAAACGCGGATGGGTCGGTTGCACGACATAAAGCAAGACTTGTAGCCCAAGGAAATCAACAAGAATTTGGTCTCAACTACCAGGAAACATTTAGTCCGGTAGCCAAGCTACCAACTATTCGTATCCTATTCACTATTGCACTCTTTCATAAATGGCCAATTCAACAGCTCGACGTGGCCAACGCATTCCTACACGGCGACATCAACGAAACCATTTACATGAAACAACCGAGAGGATTCGAAGATTCTTCCAATCCCGATCACGTCTGTCGCCTAAGGAAAGCAATCTATGGACTACGGCAGGCTCCTCGCCAATGGTACACAACCTTTACCTCCTATCTTCTACTACTTGGCTTCAAACACAGTCAAGCCGATCCATCCTTGCTCAGTCTTCATAGCAATCACATCCACATTTACCTGCTCGTGTATGTCGATGACATATTGATTTCCGGCAACGATCCCGAAGCCATAAAAACGCTGGTGGCACAACTTCAATCGAAATTTACTATGAAAAACTTGGGAAATGCACATCACTTCCTCGGCATAGTGATTGAGTCATCGCCAGATAAGCACTTTCTATCTCAAACCAATTATGCCAAATCAATTCTAAGCATTGCCGAGCTGCAAAAATGCAACTTGGTATCTAATCCTTTGGCAACAAAACCACCTGATGTCTCTCCCACAGATCCACCGTGCTTCTCAACCAGCTCCTATAGGCGTATCATCGGCTCCCTTCAATATCTCACCTTAACACGACTGGACATAGCATATGCAGTTAACATGCTGTCCCAACACATGCACAGTCCCAAAGTTCATCACACGGCTCTGCTCAAGAAGCTGCTTCGCTACATCCAAGGAACTTTGGCATTCGGTCTTCCCATCACCCGTTCAAATCTGACGCTTCGCACCTTCTCAGATGCTGACTGGGCGTCGGACCCAATCACGCGCAAATCCACGACCGGATTCTGTACATTTCTCGGTGAAACATTGGTCTCCTGGACAGTCAAGAAGCAAGCGACTGTCTCCCGCTCATCAACAGAATCGGAGTATAGAGCATTAGCGTCAGCAACAGCAGATACAATCTGGATCAAGAAACTTCTCGCTGATTTCCTCATTAATCACTCTCAGCCCGTTGATCTATTTTGCGACAATACCTCCACGATTGCATTAGCAAATAATCCTGTGTTCCACGCAC
Source organism: Dendrobium huoshanense (assembly GCA_016618105.1). Classification (NCBI taxonomy): domain Eukaryota; kingdom Viridiplantae; phylum Streptophyta; class Magnoliopsida; order Asparagales; family Orchidaceae; genus Dendrobium; species Dendrobium huoshanense. The sequence continues at coordinate 12,090,487 of CM028352.1, forward strand.
GAACAAAGCATATTGAAATTGATCAACGCTTTGTTAGGGATCACATTCAAAACAACGTCATTCGTCTGTTACCTATAAGCAGTGAAGATCAGCTAGCGGACATCCTTACAAAACCACTCTCTACACACAGATTCAAATTCCTTCGGTCCAAACTCACAATTGGACCCAATTATCAGTTTGCGGGGGAATGTTAGAATACTTAAGCAATGTATTTCATCTATTCCTTACTTATCACCCAATAAGTATGTTACACGTGTAAAGCTAAACTATGTCTATTATATATAGACATATATTCTGTACTGAGAAAATATACAAAATATAATAAAGTTCATCAGAGACAATTGAGGTGCTCTGTCTTCTTCCTCATATTATCTCTGTATTCAAATCAAGAACTGAAGTATGAGTTTCTACAAATATAATTTTTAGATATTTATAATATTACATAAATAATTTTAGTTTCTTTTAAATATTATATTTAAATTATATTAAATAGTAATTTTAAAATTTTATTTTATAGAAAAAGTTAGCCATAATGAATGACTAAACGGACAATCACAACACCTCATAGATTCGCCATATAGAGATATCATGTTTGCCAAAAGACCATCCAAGGATGCTGGAAAGATGTAGACCTTTGCTCATAATGGTTCCAAAACATAATCGAAGCAGTCGGTGACTGAAACGAGAAAGAGTTGAAGAACAAACGGCTGCATGAGGCCAAAAAGATCAGAAAATCATTCCAATAGTAAAAATTTTCTCAACAAAACAGGAAAGAGATCTTCCCAAATGTCCAACACGCCAAAACAAGCCAAAAAGAGAAGCCGCAGAAAAGAGAAATGGCAAGAAGAATATGTAAGCAACCTAGATCATAGAAAATATTTTTTAGTTTTACATTAAAATTACTCATATTATATTTTTGTTTAAAAAAAAATTAATTTTTTGTAATTCAAAATTATTGTTTTGAGAAGATATTTATAAGAATTTAAAATTATTTTTTATTTTTTAAAATCTAATTTATTAAAAGATAAATAATTTAATTTATTATATTTTTTAAAAGATAAATAATTAATTAAATAGTTTTAATTTCTTTTAAATATTATATCTAAACATAAAAAACATAATTAAATTTAAATAATATTTTTTTATTATTAAATATTTAAATTATTTATGTAATATTATAAATATCTAAAAATTATATTAAATAGTAATTTTAAAATTTTATTTTAAAAAAATTGAAAAAACATTAATAGATTTAAAAAGGGTAATATTAAAAGATTCCCTCTTAATGAAGTAATTGCTGCACTACTTACCGCTCCCTCTCTCTCTCTCTCCTCTCTCCTCTCTCCTCTCTCCTCTCTCATCTCATTTTTTTTCTCTAAGAATACCCCTAATGTAATGGCGTATCGGCTGCTTTTTAAAATTTTTATTAACTATGCTCTTTTTTCTAATTCTCATTACTCACAAGCTTTTTTCTAAAATTTGGCCTTAATTTTTTACCATATTTTATATAAAAAATTTGTATAAGAATTTTAAAATAATTAAATTTATTTTTATATTAAAGCATATAAATAATTCATATATAACTTTAATTTTAAAAAATTCGACAATTTTAAAATGTAGTCATATATGACTTTTTTTTTTTAGAATTGAAATTTATTTATCCTATTAGAGTCCAAGAATAAAAATTTATATTAGATTATTCTAATATAAATTAGATTAAATTAAATTATTTTTTTAATTAGATTTATTTTAAGATTAATATAATATAAATTCTTTAATATATAACATAATTTTAATAATTTTTAAATTCTTTATAATACAATTTGTATAATTTTGATAAAAGTATCTCTTTGGAATTTTGTATTTCTTTCTTCGTTTATATGGCTGTCCAACGTAGAACTCCGACGATCCATTTCGCGGTGGCTTTCATGGCTGCACTTGATACCGGAGCGAGGAGACATCCTTCTTCTTTCTTAACTTGCTTTGCTCTACTACTATTCATTGCTACGCTCTTCCTATTCTCAGCCCTTCGGCGCTCGTTCTCCCCCGAGGGTTTATCCGTTGGTGTCCAGCCGTCGGCGTTAAGGAGAGATGTACCCGGTGAAGGCTATTGTGACTACTCGAACGGAAATTGGATACGAGACCAGAGTTCCGTCATCCCTCGCTATGATAGCTCTTGCAAGGAGATCTTTAAGGGTTGGAATTGCATATCCAGCGGAAAATCGAATGCCCGCGAGCTGCTGCAGTGGCGGTGGAAGCCCTCGGGCTGCGATCTCCTCCCTCTTGATCCCGTCCATTTTCTTCGCCGATTCAGAAACAAAAGCATAGGCAAGTGATCCATGAAAAACTTTGCTCGAGTCTTTAAAAGTAGGTATTTCTATGGTTTTTCTGTGGATGAATGAGGGGTTTGAGAACTGCAGGTTTTGTTGGTGATTCTTTAAATCGGAATATGTTTGTCTCTTTGTTCTGCATGTTGAGGAAAGTTTATGTGGGGGAGGTGAGGAAGTGGCGGCCTGCGGGTGCTGACAGAGGATTTACCTTTGTGCGCAACAACCTCACAGTGGCGTATCATCGGACTAATCTCCTGGCACGCTATGGTAGGTAAGGAGGCGTTGTTGAGTTGTGATGATTGCCTGCCACGAATTGACTTCTTTTTCAAAGTCTATCATTTACAATATGAAAATAAGTTGTTTTATGTGGGATATAATGCTCAAAATGACATGCTTTTGGCTTTAAGAGATTATTGCATTTGCAAATCTGTTTATGGCTTCTAAGAGCACCTTGCCAGTTTTACTTACCATTTTATTATCATGGATAGTTGTTGAAGCATGTCTACAGCATTTTTTGTAGGTAAAAGCCTAGAGGTTTAGCATTTAATTGACATGAAAAAGATAGAGATGATTCATGCAATTTGGCATCCTTGAATGAGACCTTTTATTTTTCTTTTAATATTGAAGTTTTATAGCTTTCATCTTCACCTAGGAGGTTTTTAGCTAGTTTTATTGATGATTTCCATATAGTGTGGTTTGCTGTAATGTAATTCTGAATCTCAGTGGGAGCATGGATATTTAATAAATATTAGAGGTATAAATTGAGAATATTAGAGAGATATTGATGGTAACATAAATTGAAAATAATTCATTGAAAATTATAGTTGGGTTGTTTGGGCATTATTGGCTTCTAAAAAAGCTCTTATTGCATATCAATAAAAGAAGAAGAATTTGGGGGCGATGTGCCTTGTCCTTCTTTTGTTTAAGAAAACTAGAAACCTTATCTTCATCAATTGCGGACTGCCCTAGTTTTATCATCGCTAGATTCCAACCAATTCTTCCATATTGACAACCTTAGTTCTCTACCTTTAGGAAAGCCCATGAGTTGCAAGGTTTAAAAATGTCCTTTTATGCGTTAGTGCCATTGGACTATAATATTAGTCTCTCATTTCTTGTATGCCATTTCTCATATTGCATTGAAACATATGCTAAGGCCTAATAGATTCACCATTGTTACAGTGCTTTATTCTTCTTTCTTTGTTTGAAAAATTGACACTTATCTCCCACAATTACCAGTTGCTCTAATTTCCTTATCCATAGATTCTAACCGCTCCTTTCATATCGACTACCGCCCTCTAGTCCTCTTGTACCTTTTAGAAAGACCATGAGCTTCTTGGTTTAAAAAGGTCTCTTTATGCATTAGCGGTATTGCCTTATCATATTCTTCAGTTATATCTTACGTTGATGGTATTCCATTTCTTACAATGCATCGAAACACATTAAGGCCTAACAAACTTACCCACTGCTACAATACCTGATCTTTTTTCATTTGTCCGAGTAAATTAGCACCCTTTTCTCCCACAATTGCTACTGACCTTAGTTGCCTTATTCCTAGATTCTAACCACTCCTTGCATATCAGCCTATATCTTTATGAAAGTTAATGAGCCACTAGATTTAAAAGGGTCCCTTTATGCATAAGCGTCATCATGATGTCATATTCTTCTTTTTATCCATCTTTGATAATTTTCCATTGCTCATATTTCACAATACACACTTCCTAAGACACTAATATACCCTAAGGGAAATAAAAAAGTACAAGTGTGGCGCACATCATACTGAAATATGTGCCTAAGATACTTTTGTAACCTAAGGGGTTGAAATTATAAATGATCTACACCAAAATATGTATTAAGGCCTTTGTGCTAAATGCTAGATTTTCACTGTTAATGGTGATATAGCACCCACATTAAGTAGTATACTATTATCTTTTTATATCAATATGAAAGGAGGCTGATTTAAGAAGCTAACATTTATCGACCTAAGCTAGTAAATATGATCATTAGGAAGACAACTTGTATCCTCTGGTTTAACAAGTCAGTTTGGATTTTGGCCTTCATCTTCCTAGATTGATAAGTCATTCCTTATCTCCCAAAATTGATAATTTAATCCTTATCAGGAAGATTGATCTTTTTTCATTTATAGATTAGATGGTCCTTTTTAAAAAGTTGACTCTTATTCCTCATTATAAATAAATAGTTATTTATCACAAGTTGACAGTTTATCTCCTTGAATGAGTAGGTCAAGTCTTATTGAGAAGTTGGTACTAACCTCGCGAATCAATAGGCCAGCCATTGTTTAGAAGCTATTATCTCTCTTGATCGACAAGTTGGTCCTTAGAAGGTGGGAAGGTTACCTTTATCACCCTACATCAATAAGAAGCAATAAGTTGATTCTTATCTAGAAGTTGAGCCTTATGTTTTGAATGAGTAACTCAAGCCTTCTTGGAAAGTTAGAGGCTATCTCTTTGGATTGTTAATTTACTCCTCGTCGACAAGTTGACCCTTGTCTCCTTGGATCAAAAAGTCAATGTCCTTATCGAGAAGTCAAACTTGTCCCTTTTCGATATGTTGGCCTTGATCGATCTTTATCTCCCTAGATTGTTAGTCATTGTTTGAAAGTTGTTATCTCTTGACAATAAGTTGATCCTTATCAGGAAATCAATCCCTCTCTTTGAATTGATAAGTTTGTCCTTCTTGGGAAGTCGATGTTTAGCTCGCTAGATTGATAAGTTACTCATCGGCAGCATGGTTGCCCTCATGTACTTGGATCAATGAATCAATGTCCTTATCGAGAAGTTAAACATTATCTCACTTATCAAGAAGTTGGCTGATCAACCTTAAAACTCTTAGGGAATATAGGAATTGACTTACCCACATTTTTGTGGAGTTTCCTAGGTTAGTTCCTCTGCTTTTAACTCAATTTGGCACCAACATGAAATATATGCAAATCAAGGAAGATCTAATATTACATCATTGAATAAATGAACCTTAGATACACGGCAGGAGAAGTACCACTTCTAGCTTTTTGGCCTTGCAGATGATGCATGAGTACTGAAGAACTATAGGCAGTGAACAACGTCTTTAGATGTTGTAAATGATGTTGAAGCCGGATGGAAAGTTGATAGCAGAAGTCAATGTCTTTTTCTGCTGTGGCACTGCAGTATAACACAAAACTATGACCCTGCTTATGATCCAAATACTCGTTACTGCTGTATGGTATAGAGGCAGATTTGAGCACCTTAGCTTTGGCTGCTCTATGCATGAGGATCACAAAGTGCTATATTTAAATACTTGAATGCTTTTTGTGCATCCATTTAGCAATACATTGCCAGCGAAATAATCCTGGAAGGCCATTTAATAGCCAGTCAAATATATAAGGGTGATTAATCCATATATGCTGTTTAGGTTTGCATTGATTTTAGGTGAGCAAAGAGTTAAGAATAAGATTGTTGGGAGAATGTAGCCTGATTTGTGGAGGAAGTTTAGGAGTGTGATAAGATATGAATTAAACATTCAAATCCTAAAATTTGAAATCCAAGCTTTGAATTTTGAATTCAAAATGGAGAATAAGGTTGGGAGAAAGTTATGGAGTTTAAGATTTGAATTTTGGTATAGATTGGAGCTGATTGTTTGTTGTAATTGCAGCTCCGTGCTTTCTTTCATCAGAAATAGGAAGAAAACAATGGAGGGAGAAGTAAATAATCAGAAAATAAAATTCTGCTCTAGTACAAGTGTAGAAATACTGAAGCAGTGAAAAATAATGCTACAAAATTGATTTTCCGCTCTTTAACTAGTGCAGGAAGGCAGTGTTGACTAATGTTAAAAAATTAGTGGATACAAGCAGAAAGAGGGTCAGTAAAGCAGACAAATAATGAATGGATCGTGTAAAAAACAAATAAAATAACTTAACAGCCTATTTTCTGATTTAAATAAATAAAATTAATCAAAAAGATAATAACTAATTACTAACACAATCTAATTTGAAATCAAATAGGATATTGATGACAATGCTGAACTACTTGATGGCCTCCACACTAAGGTTCCACCTTGCCAGCTTGGAGCCATAGATCCATGCTCTGAAATCCTCATAGTAAGTCTAGGTTGTGCTATAATACAACGCTCTAAAATCTGTTTCATACTTAAGCAAAGTCCTCAAATGCATTGCATTGATAAATTTGCAAAGACATTGTTGTACTCTAAATGGAGGCATGTTTGCTTTGACTTCTACTTCAAGGGTTGGTATGCAATTACTTTGACCTCCACCTTAAGGCATGATATGTTAGTTTTGACTTTTGTCACAAGGGGTGATATTTCATCCATTTTGATTTTCACCTTATGAGGTAATATAAAAACTTGCACTAGTTTCTATGGGAATGAGTGATATGAAACAAATATTAGGTGGTACCCCTTGAGGTGCTATAAGATTAGCTACTTTGAAATATGTGCCCAAGTGCTAGTGCTTCAAAGATAAACAAATATTAGGTGGTATCCCAAGAGGCATGTCTTTCTCCCTTAGGTTTAGCCTTTAGTCCTTGGAAACTCCTTAGATTTAGTAACCCAACTTCACATCGTAGTTGAGGTTCCAGTACTCTAAAGCCAAAAGTCACAATCAGCTTAATGGCTCAGTGTTTTATGGTTTTAACACTTTTTGGCCCAATGTCTGTATTTATGACACTTATTTATTTGACTTAAAGTTACGACCAAAGACTAATAATTGAGATTTGATTATTCGATAATCTTAAATAATGGAAGTATGAGATTTGAAAGGGTTAACCAATCGTTCTCCATAATTGTCACCATAGCTCGCAAACATATGTCATACCTACTTCCAAATGCTTGAAATGTGGCTACTTCTTTAATCGAGAGTAACTACTTGTTGGGAAAATTAATTAATTATAAGGGCTTGTGAGTATAGGAAACCTCAGCCTCATTAATAAATCTTGATTGATTGCATTGATAATCTAGTTAAATACAAACTCAATTTGACTTATGGAATATTCTTAGGCTCTTACGCACAAGACCTTTGGGGTTTCTTTCTCATTTGACATGTTGGATAGATGTAAAAGATGTAATAATACAGTGGGTAGATAAAATTAATTTGGAACTATTATGAAATAATGAGGTAGATTGATCTTAAAATTGCTAGAAGTTGTCTAAAGAAATTTGCCAAATATATAGTTAACATCTTGTATAGCCCTCATCAAGAATGAATGGAGAATGAAAATTCGTTGAACCAACTCTAAGCATGAAGCTAACTATGATAATGATGATGTTCTCCACTTTGGATTTCTTTAGTCATTTTATGCAAGTTTTCATTTTATATGGCTATCCTCCCATGTGACTTTAAATCTCAATTCTTTGCAGTGTTCTTTGTTTGTGTCATAATACATCATATTGATTATATGTTTGGATTTATTGTAAGTTAATCAGATGACAACATCTCTAAAATTGTGTCCTAAGTAATTAACAAACTTCTAACTAGAAGGAGACTAATATTTTGTTCATTTTATTCTATTAGTAAAGTGAGAAATCTAACCTTATAAAACAACATGATATGAACGTTGGTCCAACTGCGAAATGATGCGAATATGCAGGCACAACAAAACTTTAAACTGTAAATTGCAACGATGCATCCATTCATGAAAATGCTTATGATAATTAAAACATGATGGAGTATAAAAAATGTATCAATTTCCCCTCTTTTAAAATTATAGTTAAAATATTTTATAGAAGTTTATGCATTTTTTAGAAATGTTTGAGCTACTTTTGAAGTTTATTAGAAGTATCCATGGAGGATAACAAAAATGATCATGATATATGGTATAATGCTTTGAGCAAATACATATAAAAGAAAATTACAGAGTCGTGTTCAAAACTTCTTCAGAAGTGTATATTATATTCGTTTGATACACACCCTCATTGAACTATGTCATGATTCAACTTTCATTGTTTGGATAGGGCTTTGGATCCAACCGGTTAATTTTTTTAAATGAAGTTACAACTTACATGCTCTTGTTATGAATGTGAATTCTTATACATAGCTTTAAGGCACTACTTTCTTGAGATATGCTCATGTATTATGACATTTTCTTTATTCATCTTAGGTTTTAATATCTTTTATGATTAGTTGGTCAGCCAGCTCAAATGGAGGCGTCTTCGAATCTTTTGGTTTCAAACAAGGCTATCGGGTAGATGTCGATGTACCTGAGCATACATGGACAGAGGCTCTTCCCTTCCATGATATCATTATCTTCAACACTGGGCATTGGTAATGATTATTTTTTATAAACTTTTTATTATAGTTTTTTTTTTTTTTCATTCATGCTTTATGGAAATCTTAGAACATGTGTACTTATGATTAATAAATGTTCGAGTCATAATATGGCCATGGAAGCCATACCTATTCATTGGCATTTAAGATGGGGATGGATTCGGTAGTTTTTATCTTCAAAATTTATAGGTAGCGTATAAACAAATTTGGTCATTGGCCACTACTTTTCATTGCTTTCAATGCTTGAAAGCTTGGTTGTTAGATGCCCCAATATCGCTTCCAATATTGTCCATACTCCATACAACAACATATTGGAATAACACTAATAAAAAAACATAGAGTAAGAATATTAAACTATTAAGATTACCTCAGTAGCTTATGCTGCTTAACTAGGATATTATTATTCAAATTCAATGATAATAGGATCATTATTTAGAAAATTATTATTAAAAAATAAACTGCAAAGAGTTATAAATTATTTTATTTCTAGTTATTGAGGCCTTGGACATGCTTGGAAATTAGCTTTTTGTAATTTATCACTATTACTATGTTTTTGAAGATTTAAGGTATTAAATGCCAAGTTTGAATAGCATGTCTGTAACAAGATGTTATACTAGCAACTTTTACAAATAACTGAATCATTCTTAGGGCTTGGACATGCGGAACGTCTGCCTCCCGTTTCAACCCCACGCTCGCCTGGATCAAACAGGGCCGAATAGGAAGGTTTTTGAATGGATTTAGGAGGGAAATTGATTGTAGGGACTGTTTAGGGAATTCATTTTGATTTGTATGCATTAAATAGTTGATTTTCATTGGGTTTGAGTATCTTGAATTTAGCTGAAATTTGAGATCTCTTAGATCTAGGTTTTCTTTGGGCTCTAGCGGGAGAGATCGATCCTCCTCTCGAATTGAGGCTCAATTGTATCTTACTATTTTATTCATCGTCTAGTGGAATACAAATCTTGCTTTGAGTTTTCTTTCAAATTTCCTATGAAATACTGCTGTTAAACTGCTGTAAACAACAATTTTGCTGTGTTTTCCTGCTGTGGACAGCAGTCCAGTCACTGTTCTCGCTGTTTTTCAAAAGATCTACAAGTGTTACCTATCAAATTGGTATCAGAGCATCGATTTGGGACGATTGACGGCTGGATTTCTATAATTTCAGCGGATTTTATTGTTCCGGAGGAAGTTTTCTTGTGACTCTTGAGAAGAGAGATGGCCGGGAAGAAGGTGGAAGCCTTGGAAGTCGAGATCGGGCAACTAAAATCAAATTTGGAGGGGAAATTCTTTGATTTTCAAAATCCAATCACCTCCAATAATGAAAGGATGGAAGGGAAGTTTGCTGTGATGGAAGAGATGATGAAGAAATCGCTTGAAATGAAGACCAATTCAGCGATATCGGAAGTACGAGAGACCACCGATGGCCATGGCATGGGAGGAAACCCAAACCCGTTACGGGGGAGGAGAAATTCGGAGGTGGAGATTCTGGAGGAGGAGAATGACATGCTCCCTCTAGAACCGCTTTCTAGAGAAGAGATGAGTAGGGGATACGACCTACGGGAGGTTGATTTGGTCGGAAGGAGGGACGAATTCAATCGCCGAAGTGCTGAATTTGAAAGAATCTAGCGTCGAGGTGCTGATTTTGAAGGGGGAAGGGAAGAATGTTCATCTCCGAGGCGCTGAATTTGAAAGAATTCAGCGTCGAGGGGCTGTTTTTGAAGAAGGGAGGAACATCATAGTCGAGGTGCTGAATTTGAAGGAATTTAGCGTCGAGGTGATGATTTTGAAGGGAGAAGAGGAGAGTATGAAGAGGGATTCGAGTATAATCGTCAGAGGGTTGATCGTGACACTTGGGGAACTCTTCCCCTTCTAGGAATGGGAGGTTATGGAGGATACCGGGGAAACTGGGGAGACCCACGAGTGAGGAAGCTGAAGATGCCCGTCTTTGAGGGTGAAGACGGCCATGGCTGGATCTATAAGGTGGAGCGTTACTTTGTTGTCAACGGGTTGACAGAGGAAGAGAAGCTGACAGCGGCGGGATTGTGTTTGGAAGGAAAAGCCTTTGGCATGGTACCAGTGGCGTGACAGGAGGGAGCCTATCCGGAGATGGAGAGAGTTTAAAGATTGCTTATTGGAGCGTTTCCGAGCCGATGGGGGAGGAGACTTCTATGAGCAATTCTTTACCTTGACTCAGGAGGGGGAACTGTGGTAGATTACCGCGACATGTTTGAGTACTTAGCTAGCAGATTGGATCACATTTCAGAGTCAGTCTTGGAAGGAGAACTTCATGAAGGGGCTTAAATTGGATATACGAACAGCGGCCAGGGTGCTGGAGCCGAGGAACCTAGGGAAGGTTATGGAGCTGGCGCAGTTGGTAGAAGATCAGAAGAAAGTAGAAAGAGGGGCTCAAGGAAATTGCTCAGGAGGCTCTTACAGGACGACGACCACTCTTCTAGCACCCAAGGGGCCTGCATCAGGCAACAGTAATGAGACTACCCGGGAGAAGCCAGTAGGAGGAGTGGGGAAAATTTCAAGAGGCTGACAGAGAAGGAGATGCAAGATAAGAGGACAAAGGGGTTGTGCTTCAGATGTGATGAGAAGTACATGCCAGGGCATAGGTGCAAGACCGAACTCTTCAAGGTTCTCCTTGTCTGGGAAGACGAGGAAGACGAGGAGGGAGGTGGGAGCAGATCTGAAGAGGAGGAGGAGAAGTTGCACCTGGATGTGGTAGAAGTCTATCTGAACTCTGTAGTGAGATTCACTCCGAGTCATACTATGAAAGTGAAAGGAGATATAGCTGGCCGTGAGGTGGTGGTGCTAATTGATAGTGGGGCTACCCACAATTTCATTTCCACTCAGATCGTCAACCAACTGAGAGTAAAATTGGTGGACACCGGTTGTTATGGGGTGATGATGGGTACAGGGAAGGTGGAGAAAGGTCAAGGGAATCTGTAAAGGAGTGATGTTGACCATTCAGGGGATTCAAGTAAGGGAGGACTTTCTCCCACTAGAGTTAGGAAGCACTGATGTCATCCTGGGGATGAAGTGGTTGCAAATCTTGGGGGAAACCAAGGACAATTGGGGATCACTCACGATGGAATTAATGGTGGATGGGAGAAAGATGGTTATAAGGGGAGATGCAGGGCTATCCAAAGCCATGACATCGCTTAAGACCATGGTCAGGGATATGCAAGAGTTGGGGGAAGACTATCTGGTGGGACTACACAAGCTGAATGTGATCAGGATGGAGGAGGGAGGGGATGTTTCTCTTTCCGTGCAGCGCTTGGTTCCACAATACAGTAAGGATTTTCAGTCACTTCAAGGATGGCCACCTCCACCGGAACAAGAGCATATCTCTACCTTGAGGACAAGGTGGATTTTTTGGGAGGGGAGTATTGTTAGACCGGTCCAATGGACCGGTCCAGCCGGTACACGCTGGACCGGCCCAGCCACAACGAGGCGGAACGTCCGCCTCCCGTTTCAACTGCACGCCCGCCTGGATCAAACAGGACCGAATAGGAAGGATTTTGGAAGGAATTTTAGTAGGGAAATTGAATGTAGGGATTGTTTAGGGATTTCCTTTTGATTTGTATGCATTAAATAGTTGATTTTCCTAGGGTTTGAGTATCTTGAATTTGGCTGAAATTTGAGATCTCTTATATTTAGGTTTTCTTTGGGTTCTAGCGGCGTCTAGAGATTTGGGAGAGATCGATCCTCCTCTCGAATTGAGGATCAATTGTATCTTGCTATTTTATTCATCGTCTAGTGGAATACAAATCTTGCTTTGAGTTTTCTTTCAATTTTCCTATGAAATACTGCTGTTAAACTGCTGTAAACAGCAGTTTTGTTGTGTTTTCCTGCTGTGGACAGCAGTCCAGTAACTGTTCTCGCTATTTTTCAGAAGATCTACAAGTGTTACCTATCAGAATATTATCCATGCTATCCAATTAAAATAATTATACAGTGATCATTATGTAAATCAATCAATACGCAAAATACTTGCTTCTTATTATTAATCCATTGACACTTAGGTCATTATAATCTTAAAATCTCTCTCCCCTAGGATTTTACTATGCCCTTTTGTCTTTTTCATCTTTCTCTTTAGATGGCTACCATGATCGATAAATCTAGAAGTCTTTTTCCTTGAAAAAAAAAGTTCACCTCTAATATATACACTAAACTCATTGCTAATTTTATGTTCTTCATTAACATCCTTAGCTAATTTTCCTATGCATGTATAGAAACCATCAACTTTTTCATTTTCTTTTTGCAATATTAGAGTTATTAAGAAACTATTCGTGATTTAAGAAATGTAGAGACATGCAAAGTTTGACTGAGTTGCATTTTTCATCTTTTATCAATATTTTCAAAAATATTTTCATACTTATTTTTGTTTGTAAAAGATGCAATTTTTGCTTCTTTGGCTCTATCCAATGTCTAATATATATAATCTTTCGGGGGACTTTTATTTATATCCACCAATGAAGGACCTTCAACAAAAGGCCTCTTTGTGCGCATAACCATAATATTGTTAAATGATTGTTTCAAGGTAATTTGTTGCACTTGCTTTTCCTTTGTTTACTTCAAATAAGCACCCAACACAATTACTTTACATCTGAACATTTTTAAAATTCTTTTGTTATTGATGAAAATGTTTTAAGGTCGAGAAGGTAGTGACAATTTGGGTCTTAGCAGACTTGACAAGGGACTTTTGATTACTGTGTAATCTCATTAAGTCAAGTAATCATGGCCTTGAATAAATGTAATTATGCACTGCCACCGCTCTCTCAAGGTATATATTTAGTTTTTGAATTATAAAGATATCTTTCATTATCAAATCTAAATAATGAGTGGTGCATGAAGTTCTATATAAGTGTGGATGTTTCTCAATTAACCACTTTGCTGTGGTAATATTTCAAAACATTTAACAACAAATCACTAAACTATCCAAAATGAATGTACAACTTTTAAAATAACAATAATGCAGTTCACCATCTAGTGAGTTCACTTACTTTCTAGAATATTCTCTATGGTATTATAAATGACCACTTAAATGACATAATGTGGTCCAATCACTTTGATATACATATTCATCAATTCAAACATCTTTATGGTATTTTTTGAATAAGTGTTAGCATCAATCTTAATCCAGAAGTTTGCTGAACTTTTCCCATTAGGAGATGTTCAACCATTAGTCATAAGAAAGCATCCTTATTCGAAACAATTTTTTTTTGTGGCATTGCAATGATTATTTGGAGTGTTCTACTTCTTTTTTCAACTATGGAACTCGAACATCATGATAGCTTTCAGGTTTCATTCTATGTCCAAATTGCCCAAATGCCTTCCATATTGTCGGAATGCAAGCATACTTAAATGTAATAAAGGGAATGCTGATATTATACATCCTATGACAAGAAACTGGGATTCACTCTTTTACCCATCTCTTTCTTAGCATCATTGATTTTTTTTTTGGGATTCTACGCTTTCATTGTTTCACCACATCAAAGGGATTCAAGTTAAAAATTTATCCAACCGTTTAACCTTTGGTTTGTTAAGTATAGAAGTCATCTTTAAAATTTAACTTTTGACTTGAAATTCTTGATTTTGATTTATCGTTTGCTGGTTCAAGATATAAAATGTCATTTATATTGGGAAAGTCATCTAATTCATTCATATCACATGTAGCCTTTTATTAATTTTGTCTTTGGACTTCTTATTTATACACTCATGAATTTCATCGTTCATATGTTGAGGATAGTTAACAAAACCTTTAGTGTTTTTATAATCTCTAACCAAATTTTGTTTATGATGAGTAGTTTCTCTTTCTTTCTCTCTCTCTCTCTCTCTCTCTCTCTCTCTCTCTCTCTCTCACTCTCTTTCTTTTAATTTTACAATAGAAAATACATTTGATACAATTGTGGTATCATTTTCTTTTGTCAATATATCATATTTTTACTTCGGGATATTTTTTAGAAGTTTAACTAAATAAGACATTTTCTATTGACTAGGGCATTTAAATTTTTAGAAGAAATTCCCTCCAAAGTTAACAGTTTTTAAAGAAAATCTTTTCAACGCCATGTTTCAGGTGGTGGTCTCCATCAAAGTTTGATCCAATTTGGTCACCAATGTTATTTTTTGAGAAGGGTATGCCTATGTTACCTACTATATCTCCAGATGTTGGCATCAGTATCACTTTGAAACATATGGTATGTTTGTTTTCTCATTTTTTTAGTTATCAAGGATGGAAATATTTCACTGATTTTTTTGTTAAACTTTGACAAATTAATAAGAATCAGTCTATTTGCTAAGAATTTTACCAAAAATTAATAGCAAATCATACCTCCCAATGTCATTAATTTATTATTATGAAGTGTTTTAGATCCGCCTCAATTAGATCATTACTCAAAATATACTCACTACACAACAATTGGGTCTGTGATGATTGCCATTATGTCATTTAAAATATGTTGTGGCTATAAGACTGTCTAAATTTGTGAACTTACCATGTTAGAATCCCTTTTATTGTGGTTTAGTAGTTGAATCGCTTGGTAAGCCATTCATGACTGTAGAGGAAGGAGGAGAAATGTATAAAAAAGCGTGAGAGATCATTCATGGATATCAAAGGACCAACTATTTAACAAAAACATCTTTATTTATTATTATTATAATAAATTTATTTAATATCTGCGCCTAATTGTGGTATATGCTTATATTGCTTAGTTTTGAGACTTTATTAAGTACAACTAAATGAATTTCATGTTTCTGCATAATCAATTCAAGCAATCATGATGAAGACGTTGTCAACTAATGCAACGCCGCACGAAATAGGTTCAACATGTCTCAACATTGTGCAAAACTATGAAATGTCATTTGTTTGTGAAATGAATTAGGGCATTCATGACTTTGAATTGACACAAGAAGGACCTCTCGTGGTCGATTCAAGGGAACACTATTGAAACAACGATCGACGGACGTGAGTTGCGCAAAGTTGCCCGAATTTTCTCTGTTTACTAAACGGACTTCGCTGACTCGTTCGGAATGTTTAATTATCTAAAAATGACATCCATATTACATGGGTTATCACACAAGTGAAAAAAACATAAAATTTGTCAACAGGCAAGGCTATAATGCATTACAAGATTCATGAGAAACGAGAAATAATGTGAGTGGTCGTTGATTCTTTTCTATTTTTATCTCTTTCTATTTATTTATTATTATTATATTTTTAATGTTATTAAAAAATCAAATAAAAAAGTGAAATTAAAAAAAAAATCTAATAAACTTCTCTCCCGTACCTATCTCAGCCAATTCTGATGCATAATCACATCATCTTCTCTAGCCCTATACAAATTTAAAAATAAAAATCACTGAAGCCCAAGAAATCCTCCTCTCTTCCTCCATTCTCTTCTCCCAATTCTGCCAAAGTTCTTTAAATCATCTCATTTGGAAGATGTCCCAAAGAAGAAGAGATGATGGAGAATCCTTCACGACCGAGAAGAAATGGAGGGATTACTTTCCTATGAAGATAGATGAATGTGATTAAGAATTCCATCTATAACACATCCATAGAAAAACTTTATAGTTGATAATCTTGAAATAATCAATCATCTTTTAAAAGTGAATTTTTATTCTAGAATCATTGAATTAATCTATATGAATAGTCAACGATTTATGATGAAGCAGACATTATATCTATTGGTTAGATTGATGAGATCCATAAACCTTTTCTTTGTTTTGTATTTTCCTTTTTCATTGGTCATGGCTTGGATTAAGTTTTACATTAATGGTTTTATTGATAGAGTTTATTGTGGATTTGCAGTTTGATTATGGTTAGGATGGGCCAGGGTCGAGCATTGGATGAGAGAGAGGTGAAAGGGCAAGCTAAGTCGGGGGAAATGTTTTTTTTTATAATATTTTTGGTACGGGTGGTGGTGGGGGTGGGGGTGGGGGTGGGTTGATTACTTTAGTGGTTAGGTTTAGGAATATTTTGAATTTTTATAGTTATGATTTCCATTTTTTTTAGGTTTGAAATGGGAATTTAAAAATTTACAAGAGTAATAAAATAGACTTATATTTTTTGGGCATTTTTTAAAAATTGGACAGATTTTATGCATGAGATTTAATTTAAATTCCACGAACTAAAAATTATGGATCAAAAGAAGGATGGTGTTGCAATTTGTTTGAGGGGGTTTAGGGCATCATTTAAATTCTAATGATGATAATTATTATTACTTTTAATATGGGCCTTTTTATTTATAATAGTTCTTACAAATAAGAGTGCATAATCAAACTTGCCTAAATTTACAAATAAGCATATTACACATGAGTAAAACCGAGGCGGATAAAGCCTAACATAAACCAATAAAAATTTAGTTATAGCTCTAGTAAAATATTATGACATGACATTTCATGCATATTTATCCTACATCACTTTTCCTCATATCAGAAGTTTTTTTTTTTTTTTTTTCATGATACGATCTAATTGGGTATTTTTCATGTGTCCGAAACTCATAATATATCTATCATTGGAATTTATGGATTGAGATTAAACAATTATTTTCTTATTTTTGGCTTAAATATTTAAGCTTTAAGTCAAGCATAATTTAATAAAAATTTTGCGATATATCTCGCCTATTTTTCAGTGCCCCCAACTCTTCAAAAAAAGAGTATGTTCATCGCTAATGTGAAACAGACATCAATCAAATGTCTCTTTATTATTATTATTATTATTATTATTATTATTATTATTGTTATTATTATTATTATTATTTTTTTAAAATTTATGCTGCAGATATCTTACATAGAAAAAAGGATGAAGTCTGATGGCATCAAGTTTTTTCTTACTGTGTCTCCTAGACACTTTGAAGGAGGTGAGTGGAATCAAGGTGGTTCATGTAGGCGTGTACAACCACTTGGGATAGAAGAAGTGAGTTTTTCTGTTTTTCTACTTGTGCCATTGATATATTTTGATTTAAGTGTGCCAATGGTTGCGATATGCATAGTTATCTTCAATTGCCTTTCATGATTTCTTTTGATGTTCTGCATGATTACATTTTATCATTGCTGCAATAAATTATTATGTGACAGAAATTTTATTAGTACTGTAATTTTTAATCAATTTTTTTCCTTTACTATGATGTAATTTGCATAAGTTAATTAGTCATTCTGAATGTTTCCCGTTAAACTAAACTTAGATTATTTTCCATGTGTGAAAGTTATCAATGTAGCGCCAAAGAATAAAGTAGCCAAGCTAGTCTAATAACCTTCATTATGGATCACGAGTTGTTATGTAACTTTTGACTCATGGCCTCAGAGTTTGGACATCTCTTGGCTTCTTTTTTCGGTTATAGTGAAAATTAAAGAAAATGCTAATTGGTAGTATGAATACCTATGTTCTAAGTCAAAACATAATTCAAACTAGACAAAGCTCCAAAGTATAGCATTATAGTTTTGCTACTAAACTCATTGGATCGATAGTGATGACTCAAAATTTCATAAAAACCTCAGAAGGAGCTGCACTTCCGGAGCAACTCTTACCACTAAATTTGCCTGTTCGGTAGTGACGAAGATGTCTCTAAACCCAAATGATGGGTAGTTATTGCATAACATAGTCAGAGTTTCGAAAGGGTTTATAATCAAAATTAAGTCTTCCAATCCTCAAAGACTCCAGCCTTGATGATTGATACAATTATTATAATCAGTGGATTTCATCAATAATCAAATTGTTACCAGGTTACAAAGATATTAAATCAAGGCATTCCTCATCCTGAATATCATTTCATTCATGACATATCATAATCAGAGTGGTTCCTTATAATACATTTTTCTAGCAACGCTCTCCATTTCCAGTTAAGCCTTGAAAACATCCATAGTCAAATGATAGAATTTAGTTATTAGAGAATCATAATTTGAGAGGATATTCATAAAAAAAAGTTCTACAATGTTCTTCGTGGCCATCCAAATTTCAATTGGTATATCATATGTACCTTAAAGTTAAATCTTTATGCATAATAGGCATATTGTATGATCTAGCTAGAATTTAAATTGAGACTTCGTTTGGGACGACTTTCTTACTGCTTCTTAAATCAAATTTTAGTAGAAAAATTAAAATTTTTATACTAAAAAACTACTTTAAGAAGAAGTAAGAAAGCTGTCCCAAATAAAACCTGAATCTTTCTCAGAACTAACTTTATCCTCAATTATTGTATAAGAAAATAACTAGTTCTTCAAGTCATTGGAACTGCATCATTATGATCCCTAGTACATTTAACTGTAATATATGTTTGTTGCTTATACTCAAATCTTTTTAATCAGGTTGAAGAATTTTTTAGTTTGGAGAAAAATGGAACGAATGTGGAGGGTCGCTTGGTGAATCAACATCTCATGAAGGCTCTTAAGGGGTCCAGCTTTCACATTCTTAATATAACTCATATGAGCGAGTTCAGGGCAGATGCCCATCCTTCAACCACAGGAGGAAAGAAGCATGAGGACTGTATGCATTGGTGCCTCCCTGGATTGACAGACTCGTGGGTTGATTTGCTCATGTCACTTTTAGAAAACTTGAAATCTTAATAGTTTTCACTATTCATTGAATTTTTTAAATTTTTGTTTTTATTTTTATCTTTAGTTTTTACGAGTTTCATTGGTGAGGCTGATATGCCAAATTTAAACATTATGTGTAAGTTTACACAAAGTTGTGTCTATTATTATTATTTTTTGAAAGCAAGTTCATTTTTTTACGAGAAATATGTTAATAGATTCAATTTTTGATGTGCACAGCTTCTTTATTAATTACTTCATGAGTTTGTTAGCAAATTTATAAAATAGTTTATATTAATTTGATAGTTTTATTTTGTATGGTAGTAAAAAAATGCTTGGAAACTTGCTTTCTTAGGAGCTCTTTGGATGCACCAAAGATTTAGTTCAAGTAGGATTTCGTGAGCTTTGGAATGATTTAAGAAACTTTTTAATTAAAAAGCTGTTTTAAAAAACAGCAAATTATTACATCCGGTCACCGGATGCGCAAAATATGTTCGGACATCTAATAAAAATTTGCCACGTCAACTGTATTTTTGACTACGCTTTAACTATGCTTTTGACTGCACTTTACATGCGTTTTACATGCACTTTACTTGCGATTTACCTACGCTTTTGAAACGCTTAATTTAAAATAATATTTTATTAATATTCGGACTTATCTCCGCGTCCGGTGATCGGATGCAATGATTTGCCAATAAATGGAGCCTAAATTTTACTCAACTCTAAGATATGATGGAATGACTTCGAACAAAATTTGGGCTGCTAAAAGTCCTAATCACCATTATATTTTTCTTTCCTCTGGATCCAATTAGCTCGGCTGACCTGGTTTAGCCAGCCTGATCTAGTCCAATATAGCGCCCGATCCACACGGCCCGGCAGCGCGGAGCCCTTCTTCCTAGCCACCGCAAC
This sequence comes from Dendrobium huoshanense, assembly GCA_016618105.1. Classification (NCBI taxonomy): domain Eukaryota; kingdom Viridiplantae; phylum Streptophyta; class Magnoliopsida; order Asparagales; family Orchidaceae; genus Dendrobium; species Dendrobium huoshanense. The sequence goes on from CM028352.1 coordinate 12,110,536, forward strand.
CGTTGCCTCGTCACACTCATCGCTCTACACGCACTATTGCTCCTCAGCTCCTCAATTTCTCCCCACCCCTCTATAAAACGCCACCAAACCTCCCTCTATGCTCTGCAGCCTATACATCTGTCTTCTTCGGAAACCAAACACCATTCTGCCAATGAATCCATTCATCTCCTCACATCCAGTTCAAGTGGCGCTACAAACCGCGGAGGCGAAGCATTATTCCAGCAATTCGGACTCATGCAACGAGGCGGAAGAGTTCTGTCAGTGGAAGAAAGGGTCGTTGGCGGCAGCGCCGACGAGCCCGATTTGATGGCTAAGGCAATTGCAGATAATGCGCCAGTGGCCGCCCACTTGCCTTCGCCAACGCCGGATTCCGGTACTGAAAAGAGTTTCTTGTAAGGGGAAGGCCGGAGATGGAAAATTCTACTTCGTCGGAGAGAGGTCGCCGCACTTGCGGAGCACCAACTTGTTTCCAGATTGCTGTTCGGCGGTCATATTCAGGTAAAATTCAGTTGAATTAAATTAATCTTTATAAATCATTCTGAACAATTTTTCTTTAGATATCTGATGACAATTTGTTCGCAAGTCTTACATAGCATTTGTATAAGATTTTATTTTCATTTGATAAGAAACTTAGGAGAGTAGAAAATAAATCCAGTCTTTTTTCTTCTTTTTTTCATTTGAATGCAGAGCACTAGCAAGGTGCAAGCCAAGACGGAAGTTCAGTTTGTGAATGGATAAATTGTATTTAGTTCAAAGGTCGTAATTTTTTTATTGTTTTGTGTTTAGCTGAACAGTTATTTGTTTGGTTGATGAGATTATTTCTCTGGTTATAATTGATTTTTTTAATTTATTTTGAACAATATATTCTTGTAACTATTTTAAATAGCTATAAATAAAATCCTTTAGCTGGCAGGGCTGCTATGAGAAAATTCCCTGCAATTGTCTTTCTTTTTTTAGTTCAACTATTGGTTTGTGAGCTTTGAGCCGCTTAAATGAAACTTTAGGGTGCGTTTGGGACAGCTACAGCTGTCGATAAAGTAGGTTGTAAAATTATTGTACAGAAATATGCTTTCAAAAATTGTTGTACATAAAGCAGTACATTTTGTTTGGGAAATATAACTGTCAAGTTGTTGTGCTGCAGCTGTATAGTAATAAATTACCTTTATATCTTTATATATTGAGATGAAAAAAAAAATGTACATGTCAAATTTCTAAAAATTTATATGCTAAAAAACTAACAATTTAGAACGTATCAATTATTTATTTGGAAAGCTTAACTATAAAGTTGAAGTGCTTCAATTGTATGAAAATAGATTATCTTTATGCTCTTATATATATTGAGATTAAAAAAAATAAATAAATATCACAATTTTTAAAAAAATATAAGTTGAAGTCCTTCCCATCGACGTCTTTTTTCCGCGGAAAGCAGTGGACCGTGGGACATAGGGAAAGGTCGCGGGAAGCAACTATGTGCCGTGAACTTTTTCTAATGTACGTTGTTCTGCCGCAGTACAATAGCTTTCAAAATTTTAATTTTTTTCACAATAGCTTTATAATCATATTTATAAAATGTTGCAACCGTCTCAAACTGACCCTTAAAAATCTCAATAAGTAGGCTACTTCAAAAGCCTAGAAGCCAAACTTATAGAATTTCAACTATTGGATTTTTTTAGAAAAAAAAAAAAAAAAAATTCAAAGATGAAAATGATTGACTTCGAAGAAACAAGATTAGTTAGATCGATTTTATATGGAGAAATGTACTTTAAATAATAACAAACAAAATAATTATGTACATTTTTTTTAGAATCATCACACTTTGTTCCTCAAAAGCATTAATTTGATAAAAATTTTCTGATCCTTAAAAGAACATAAGCTACCTAAAAATAGCATTTTGAAGCAAAACATAAGTCATTGCTTCAACCTATTACAATAATCAAACAAAATAATCACAAGAGAACCAAAGCAATCCAAGCGCGATACCTAAAAGAAGCCAAGGACAACACAACAAAAGCTCCGACTGAAACTTTAGGTTACAATAACAAATATAACACCTCATCCATCCCCAAACACCAGCATACCCCAAACCAACCAAACCCAAAACCTTAGTCGCACCACCAGAGTCCAACCAAAATTCCACATCCTTGCCACCGGCCATAAAACTCCCAAACGGGCAGTCAAAGCAAACAGCCCAGCCTTCCCAAAAGAAGCCTATAGTCCTCTTTTTCATAAGTTCAAGCACATTTTAAGTTAAATTTTATCTATATTTTGATGCAGAGCACGTTAACCACCAAGGGTTGCGAGACAAGATACCCTTTATAACAACCCCACGGTGTCCACAAAATCTTATACCTTTTCTTACACTTGTTATTTCTAGTTAGTTTACAGTAATACTACCTTTTTCTTAGCCGTTCCCGATATAGTAGGACTAGAAGATGAGAAATGCATATAGGCAGTCCATAGAAAGAATTGTACTCAGTTTTTACATATATCAAAAACCACCATAGTTTCTCTGCTCGAGAGCTTGTGTTTTCTTTGTTTGTGCTTGTGATCACAGGTGACAGGAGCTTGACGCCAGTTCGTGGTCAGGTTTTGCATCGTCTGGAGCTGGACATCATTCTGCGACGGAGGTTTGCATCATCTAGTATCAGAGCCAGTAATCAGGAGCAATGGCGGAGCGTGGCAAACAACCAGTCACCGACGAAGTACCAAGCACTAACGTTATCTGGGCAAACCAGAAGGATATCAATCGCCGGCTGGACGATCTGGCAGCGGACGTGCAGCGACTGATGGTGGAAGTTCGCCGCGAGTTCAATCTCATAAAGGCAAGACTACCACAGCAGCCAGTATTACGAGAAGGAACGCCTGCAAATAGGCAAAGACGCATGAGGGGAATAGCTTCAACTCACCTGGAGCGACGAAATCCCGTAATGTCTTAAGAAGAGTCCGACTCAGACGAGGAAGTACCGTGGTTTCAAAGAACGGGAGATCACAGGACGGGAGATGAAGAATCAGGAGAAGAAGACGGTGATGTTGTAGCACCGCAAAATTATCAAAGGTTTCGCCGACCTAGACCCATTGTTTATCACCCGGGAGATTTTAAAGTCAAAATGGATATCCCGTTTTTCGACGGACATCTGCATATCGAAGACTATTTGGATTGGGAAAAAGCTGTCGAAAATTTCTTTGAATATATGGAGATCGAACCGGACAAACAAGTCAAATATGTGGCGTGTCGATTGAAAGGGGGTGCTAGTGCTTGGTGGACGCAAGTGTTGCAAATGAGGCAACGAGAAAACAAGGGAATTTTGACTTTAAAATCTCCCGGGTGAGTGCGGAATTGGAACCGAATGAAGCAGCTCTTAAGAGCACAATTCTTGCCAACGGACTACGAACAAATACTCTACATGAGGTATCAACATTGTGTCCAAGGAACGAGATCCGTTAGTGAATACACAGAGGAATTCAATAGATTGAGTGAGAAGAAACAATCTCAATGAATCAGCTAATCAAATGGTAGCAAGGTATATTGGCGGATTGAAGGACATTATCCAAGACATATTAGAGCTAAATTCGGTTTGGTCTATGTCACAAGCGGTTAACTTTGCTTTGAAAGCTGAAATGCAACAGAACAGACAACCGAAGAGCACCTTCACCCGTCGCCATTGGCAAGAGCCGACATACAATAGCAGCAAGAACAGTGCACCTACCGTGAAGACCCCCTCTAATGCTGCTCCCTTTGCATCACCATCCACACCCCTGCCCAATGCCAGTTCTGAGCCCAAAAACCAATTGAAACAACGGCCACCTACTCAAGAAAATCCTTATACAAAGCCGACCACATTTAAGTGTTTCCGTTGTTTCCAACCGGGACATAAATCGAACGAATGTCCTCAGCCTCGACAACTTCAATTGGTGGAATGCGAAGAAGATGGTGATCAAGCTGAAATAGGTGTGGAAGCGGAAGAAGACACAGAAGATGTCCGAGCCGACGATGGAGAGCCGCTGATTTGCATTTTAGAAAAACTCTTGCTAGCCACAAGACAAGCCAGTAATTCTCAACGACATGCCATCTTTTGGACCCGGTGCACTCTAAATGGCAAGGTGTGTGATCTATTAATTGATAGCGGATGTACGGAGAATGTGATATCTCGTGCGGTGGTGCAAAGTCTGCAACTTAAGACCTCCCGAAATCCCAATCCTTACAAGATAAGCTGGGTGAAGAAAGGAATGGAAATAAGCGTTACGGAGTCTTGTCAAGTAACCTTTTCCATAGGCAAACGTTATGTCTGTGAAGTGCTATGCGACGTCGTGGAAATGGACGTATGCCACTTAATACTGGGAAGGCCATGGCAATTTGACGTGGGTGCCACCTACGACTGCAGAGCCAATGTGTATTCCTTCGATTGGAAAGGTAGACGGCTCCGCCTCCTCCCCAATTCCACAGAGCTCAAAGACCCTCACCCAGGAACAACAAAACAGACTGCTCTTCATGTTGTGAGTGGGAATGCACTGCTCCACTGTTGGCGAGAATCAGCCCCTTTATTTGCTTTAGTGGTGACGGAACCACATACCACACCGCGGCAGTAGGACGTCCCAGAAGAGGTTCAAAACTTATTACAGCAGTACAAAGAGATCTCACCGGCAGAATTACCTGCTGGACTACCCCCTCTCCATGACATCCAGCACCAGATTGATTTGGTACCCGGCTCATCGCTGCCCAATCTCCCCCACTACAGGCTAAGCCCGAAAGAACAAGCCATTTTGCAGGGTCTAGTCGACAAATTACTGGAGAAGCAATTAATACAAACAAGCATAAGTCCGTGCGCCGTACCAGCACTCTTAGTTCCAAAAAAAAGATGGGAGTTGGAGGATGTGCATCGATAGTCGAGCCATCAATAAGATAACAGTGAAGTACAAATTTCCAGTACCGAGGGTTGAAGAGCTGCTCGATCAACTCACGGGAGCATCCGTCTTTTCAAAAATTGACCTTCGCAGCGGTTATCATTAGATCAGGATTCGGCCAGGAGACGAGTGGAAGACGACGTTTAAGACGCCACACGGGCTATATGAGTGGAGGGTGATGCCTTTTGGGCTGTGCAACGCCCCCTCGACATTCATGAGGATGATGGCCGAACTACTCAAACCATATATGTGTAAGTTTTGCATCGTATATTTTGACGATATCCTGGTATATAGTACCGATTGGCAGCAGCATTTGCATCATTTGAGAAGTCTTTTTGAAGTTCTCAAACAACATAAGCTATTTATCAACTTGGCAAAGTGTGAGTTTGCTACTAGCAAGGTATCCTTTCTGGGATTTTTGTTGTCGGCTGAAGGTATTCACATGGATTCCAACAAGGTGTCTGCTATTCTGGACTGGCCGACCCCGTCATCATTTTTTGAGATTCGCAGTTTCCATGGACTGGCTAATTTTTACCGCAAGTTTATTAGACATTTTAGTCTTCTAATGACTCCTATCACAGAGTGTCTGAAATCCAAAGAATTCCATTGGGGAACTGAACAACAAATAAGCTTCGATTCCGTTAAAAAGGCCATCAGTTCAGCTCCGGTACTTGCTCTCCCGAACTTCGACAAATTATTTGTTGTTGATACGGACGCCTCTTCAATTGGTGTCGGCGCAGTTTTGTCCCAAGAAGGTAAGCCAATTGCTTTCTTTAGTGAAAAGTTATGCCCAGCCCGTCAAAAGTGGTCAGCTTACGAGCAAGAATTTTGTGCCATCGTCCGTGCACTCAAGCAGTGGGAACCGTATCTGTTACACCAAGAATTCATTATGTGTCTTGATAACAAGGAGTTACAGCACATCAATAGCCAGCGGACCGTGAACCGTATGCACGCCCGTTGGGTGATGTTTTTGCAAAAAAATTCATTTACAATCAAGCACAAACCCGGATCCGACAACAAAGTAGCAGACGCACTTAGTCGGAAGCGAATTCTACTAGCTAGACTCCAAACCGAAATCACATGATTGGAGTGTCTCCAGGAGCTGTATGAGGAAGATCCAGATTTTGGCTCTGTTTGGAAACAATGCCAAGAAGGGAGTGGGGGTTATGAATATGTCATAAAACACGGATATTTGTTCAAAGAAAATTTGCTCTGTGTTCCTGTCTCTTCGTGGAGACCTCAGCTTATACGCGAAGCTCACGGTGAAGTTTGGCTGCCCATCTAGGCCGAGAAAATACCCTCCGTCAGCTCCAGACGTGTTTCTTTTGGCCTCGACTGAGGAGAGATGTGTTCCGCATTGTGGACAGTTGTCCGATCTGTCAAGCATACAAGGGTGGAGCTCAGAACACAGGTCTTTATACGCCACTACCGGTACCGGATTCGATATGGGAGGACCTCAATCTAGACTTCGTGTTGGGATTGCCACGAACTTAGAAGGGCAACGACTCCATCATGGTGGTCGTCGATCGCTTCTCGAAGATGACCCACTTCATTTCATGTAAGAAAACGTCTAATGCCTTGAATATTGCCACACTTTTTTTTAACGAGATTGTTCGTTTACACGGCCTCCCTCGAAGTCTCACTTCGGATCGCGATGTCAAGTTTATAAGTCACTTCTGGAGAGAACTGTAACGACCCCAAGATCTGTGTAGCGAAAAGGATTCGTCTGACATTCTGATCGAACTCCATTCCAGTTGCCTTGCTCGGACCTGAAAATATTAACCACATATAATGAGCTTACAAAGCCCAGCAGGTCACCAAAGCCTACAACTGAAATCAAAGCACGGCGATGCTATCAATATGCATGTCAATCTATCAATCCGAATCAGTCAATGGTCAATGAGTCAATGCAGCGGAAATCAATAGTCAATAAAACCAGTCAATGATAGCGGCAGGCAAATCGATAAATCAATTCAATCAATCAACGTCGTCAATCAAATCGATGCTATCAAATCAATACGATCTAATCAATTGAAATCAATCGAGAAAGGCGATACGAAGCAATGAATCTATAAAACAGTCAATACGGTGTAAAACAGTAGCAACAGTGAATCCATCAAATCTATAGGCAGCAGTACAATAAATCTATAAGCAGTAGTACGATGTCCATGCTATCAATGCAATATCTATATCCATCCATTTCTATATCAATGCTCAGTAGACTCAATGCTCAGTAGTCAATCGATGAAATCAATGAAATTCGCATAATAGTAAATCAATTCGACAAATCCAATCAATATCAATAAACCGATCCGAAATCAATAAATCAATACAAATCAGGAAATCTAATGCGATGCAATATCATGTACATGCAATTTCATACACTGGTCTTACTCGACAAGCCCAAACACTAGTCATGATGCTGTTGTAGTTATCAATCGTTCAATATAAATAGTGCTGTTGTAGTGGTCAATCTATATCAATAGTGCTGTTGTAGTTCGTTCAATGATGCTGTTGTAGTTCGTTCAATATCAATAGTGCTGTTGTAGTTCGTTCAATACACGTTGGTTTCTATAACCAACGTTCAACTAGGTTTCCACTTGTCTTTTAGCAATCAATCAATCAATGCAATAATCGATGCAATTAGCAATATTAAAGAAATCGAGAACGATCACATCAATAGTCAAAGGCAGATCAATTCAATCTATCAATTCCGGGAAAATCAGAAATCATACGAAAATCGGGCAGAGTAACGGTAGTCTATCGAAATTACACAAAAAGCCTGCAAAAAGACAAATTCTGAATTTCACCAAATTACAACAGAATAACCACGGCATCAATGCAAGACTATCAATCTATAGAATCCAAATCAAATCAAGTCCTGATAATTTCCTATTCAATTAAAAGCGCGTAGAATCAATTCCGACCGGTAAAATCTTCGTAGAATACAGTCAAATCGTGTGCAATAAATATATCTATAACATATCAGAAGTTGTGCGGTGGAAGTTGTGTCAAATCAAAATCATGTCGAAAAGTCGACTACGAAAACACAAAACAGATCACAACTCGGTCAAAACACAATATCTTCGAAAACAGAAGTAAGGTTCGGAGTCCTTACCACGAGATCTACACTTTTCCCAACAGCAGCGTCGGACGAAAAGCGCTCCGCGGCCTCCAAAACCAAGCTTTTCCTCTTTTTCCCTTTCTCTTTCTCTCTCCTCAAAATATCTGATATTTTAAAATGAATTTCTCTCTCTTCAAAACGAGCTCATTTCCTTATATCATACTCAGATCGGCCTGGCCGATCGTCCCGATCGTCCTGGACGATCAGACCAATTCTGGTCGTCCTGGCCGATACTCCAGGGCGATGATCAGGACGATTTTAGGAACAGTGCAGATCGTCCTGGACGATCTCAATATCGTCCTGGACGATTCTGTTCAGAAATGGCTCCAGAAATCAGCTGTTTTCCATGCACAGATCGGCCTGGACGATCTCAACATCGTCCTGGACGATCCTGGGAGGAAAATCCAAATCAGAGAGGAACAGTAAGGGAACGAGAGATATTACAATCTCCCCACCTTAGAAAAATGTCGTCCCGACATTTCCCTAAAGGTACGAAGCAAAAACAACGCAAAACAAATCGATCGAAAACCAAATCCAAAACAAAACTCGTCGAAATCCATACAGAACACACAATGCAATCAATCAAATGTCAATCACTATGTATGCAGAATGAATTCATTCTATCAAACTATCAATCAAATCCTTTCACTACAATTGCTCTGATACCAATTTGTAACACCCCGAGGATCCGTGTAGCGAAAAGGATTCGTCTGACATTCTGATCGAACTCCATTCCAGTTGCCTTGCTCGGACCTGAAAATATTAACCACATATAATGAGCTTACAAAGCCCAGCAGGTCACCAAAGCCTACAACTGAAATCAAAGCACGGCGATGCTATCAATATGCATGTCAATCTATCAATCCGAATCAGTCAATGGTCAATGAGTCAATGCAGCGGAAATCAATAGTCAATAAAACCAGTCAATGATAGCGGCAGGCAAATCGATAAATCAATTCAATCAATCAACGTCGTCAATCAAATCGATGCTATCAAATCAATACGATCTAATCAATTGAAATCAATCGAGAAAGGCGATACGAAGCAATGAATCTATAAAACAGTCAATACGGTGTAAAACAGTAGCAACAGTGAATCCATCAAATCTATAGGCAGCAGTACAATAAATCTATAAGCAGTAGTACGATGTCCATGCTATCAATGCAATATCTATATCCATCCATTTCTATATCAATGCTCAGTAGACTCAATGCTCAGTAGTCAATCGATGAAATCAATGAAATTCGCACAATAGTAAATCAATTCGATAAATCCAATCAATATCAATAAACCGATCTGAAATCAATAAATCAATACAAATCAGGAAATCTAATGTGATGCAATATCATGTACATGCAATTTCATACACTGGTCTTACTCGACAAGCCCAAACACTAGTCATGATGCTGTTGTAGTTATCAATCGTTCAATATCAATAGTGCTGTTGTAGTGGTCAATCTATATCAATAGTGCTGTTGTAGTTCGTTCAATGATGCTGTTGTAGTTCGTTCAATATCAATAGTGCTGTTGTAGTTCGTTCAATACACGTTGGTTTCTATAACCAACGTTCAACTAGGTTTCCACTTGTCTTTCAGCAATCAATCAATCAATGCAATAATCGATGCAATAAGCAATATTAAAGAAATCGAGAACGATCACATCAATAGTCAAAGGCAGATCAATTCAATCTATCAATTCCGGGAAAATTAGAAATCATACGAAAATCGGGCAGAGTAACGGTAGTCTATCGAAATTACACAAAAAGCCTGCAAAAAGACAAATTCTGAATTTCACCAAATTACAACAGAATAACCACGGCATCAATGCAAGACTATCAATCTATAGAATCCAAATCAAATCAAGTCCTGATAATTTCCTATTCAATTAAAAGCGCGTAGAATCAATTCCGACCGGTAAAATCTTCGTATAATACAGTCAAATCGTGTGCAATAAACATATCTATAACATATCAGAAGTTGTGCGGTGGAAGTTGTGTCAAATCAAAATCATGTCGAAAAGTCGACTACGAAAACACAAAACAGATCACAACTCGGTCAAAACACAATATCTTCGAAAACAGAAGTAAGGTTCGGAGTCCTTACCACGAGATCTACACTTTTCCCAACAGCAGCGTCGGACGAAAAGCGCTCCGCGGCCTCCAAAACCAAGCTTTTCCTCTTTTTCCCTTTCTCTTTCTCTCTCCTCAAAATATCTGATATTTTAAAATGAATTTCTCTCTCTTCAAAACGAGCTCATTTCCTTATATCATACTCAGATCGGCCTGGCCGATCGTCCCGATCGTCCTGGACGATCAGACCAATTCTGGTCGTCCTGGCCGATACTCCAGGGCGATGATCAGGACGATTTTAGGAACAGTGCAGATCGTCCTGGACGATCTCAATATTGTCCTGGACGATTCTGTTCAGAAATGGCTCCAGAAATCAGCTGTTTTCCATGCACAGATCGGCCTGGACGATCTCAACATCGTCCTGGACGATCCTGGGAGGAAAATCCAAATCAGAGAGGAACAGTAAGGGAACGAGAGATATTACAAGAACTATGGAAACGATTGGGCACAGATCTCCGACTAAGCTCGGCATATCACCCGCAGTCACATGGACAAACCGAAGTCGTCAACTGTACCTTGGGAAACGTGCTACGGTGCCTGGTCTGTGACAATCAGAAGCAATGGGAAGAAGTTCTCTCCAAGGCGGAGTTTGCTTACAACTCCATGACAAACCGGTCTACAGGTAAAACGCCTTTTGGTATTGTATATACTAAACAGCCTAACATTGCTTTGGATCTTGCTGTGCTACCCAAATGTAAATCGACGGCTGCTACAAACTTTGCTGATCAATACACTGAGATGCTGGAGGAGGTTCGGCAACAGATCACTAAGTCCAATGAGCGTTACAAAGCTGACGCCGACGCTCATCGTAGACAGAAGACATTCAATATGGGCGATCTCGTTATGGTTAGGCTCCGTAGAGAGCGATTTCCACCGGGAATGTACAGCAAATTAGCCCGTCGCAAGGTGGGACTAGTGCCAATTATTGCCAAAATCAACGACAATGCCTACGTCGTTGATTTACCTGCTGAATGTAACACCTCATCCACCTTCAACGTCTCCGATACCTGGGATTATAAACTAGCAGACGATGCTGCAATCACTTTAAGCTCGTCGGAGTCGAGCTCTTCCGAAGCCGGGGAGGACTGATGCAAAGCACGTTAACCACCAAGGGTTGCGAGACAAGATACCCTTTATAACAACCCCACGGTGTCCACTAAATCTTATACCTTTTCTTACACTTGTTATTTCTAGTTAGTTTACAGTAATACTACATTTTTCTTAGCCGTTCCCGATATAGTAGGACTGGAAGATGAGAAATGCATATAGGCAGTCCATAGAAAGAATTGTACTCAGTTTTTACATATATAAAAAACCACCATAGTTTCTCTGCTCGAGAGCTTGTGTTTTCTTTGTTTGTGCTTGTGATCACAGGTGACAGGAGCTTGACGCCAGTTCGCGGCCGGGTTTTGCATCGTTTGGAGCTGGACATCATTCAGCGACGGAGGTTTGCATCATATTTCTTTTATGATCATACAATTGAAATCTTCTTGATAGTTCATATGTAGGATGTACCTTGATTTCAATAGTTGAATTGCACTTTTTTTCTTTTTTTTTTTTAATTGAGAAGAGGCATCTATTGATTTTTTTTTTTTTTTTTAACTCAAAGGTTAAGAATTCTTCTATATTTTAAATTTTTTAAACAAAGTAAAAAATAAAAAGATATCATATTTAATAGAGAAATTTTACTATAAACAAAAGTAAAAGTAGTGTTGTTTTGTTTTTAAATGATAGCAATATGCTACAGAAAATATTAGCCTATTAAGACTTTATGAAAAATGATATTAATATTTAAAATAATGTTATAATACTTACATGAAAGATAAAAGGAGTTCTTATTATCTATCTCATTTCTTTTAGTATTAAGTCCTAATATTTTCGAATTCAAAGGGGCGAAAGTTTTCTGAAGTTGCTCCATGGCAAAATAGAGGAATGAGCCTCATATGTTTATAAAAAAATTTGATACTAGTTTATAATATTAATTACAATGAGGTAAGGGTAACTAGGGGTGTCAATATTTGACATGACACGAAAATCCGACCCGGACCCGACCCGTTTGAAAAACGAGTCGAGTTCGGGTTCGCAGATTCGACCCATTTGAAAAAACGGGTCGGGTTCGGGTTGACCCGGCGGGTTGCCGGGTCAACCTGAAACCCCATTTATTTTAAAAAAAATTTGGATTTCCCGCCCACTGCCCGCTGCCCCCGCCCGCGCTGCTCGCTGCCCGCTGCCCGCCCGCGCTGCTCGCTTTGGCAATCGCGATTTGCGACGCGTGTCCGCACGGTGCTGCCGCGGTCCGATGTGTGCTCGCAGCCCGCTGCGGCGCTGCCGCTTCCTCGTCGACATTCGCGAGTCCCGCGGTCCGCCGCTCTTCCTGGCAGGTCGCTTCGTGAGCCCGCTGCTGCTGCTGTCGTCGTTGCTGCTGCCTCTGCCTCGGGTCGACGTGTCGGGTTGTGTCAACCTGGCAACCCACGCGGGTCGGGTCTGGGTTGAGATGATCGACCCGTTTGCAAAAACGGGTCGGGTTCGGGTTGACCCGTTTAGAGCTGGGTCAACTCGGGTTCGACCCGAACCCTACCCGGTGACCCGAATTGATACTCGTAAGGATAACTATTGTAGATAATTAGAAGATTGACGATAATATGAATAGAGTAGTTGAAGAGAGCCACGACATAGCCAAAGTGGGTTCTATCATGTAATATGTTGGTGGAAGTAGAGATAGCGCAAAGGAGGTAGGAAGAGTAGTTGTAACTTGTAAGTGAAAAATTGGATGCATAGTAGACGACGATTAAATGATGTGCATAGCTTCAATGATGTCGATCACCACTATAAATTTTAGAACAAAAGAACAATGCTGCCATTGTGATGGGCAAAAATAATATATGATACCCTCACAGCTTACGGACATCTCTCTCTCTCTATCTCTCTCTCTCTCTCATACATGCAAACTCTAACACATAATATATACTTACGTAAGACCGAAATTTTATTATAGGAGATAAAAAACTAATCACTATTGTGAACCATTATTTTTTTCCCCTGGATCCAATTAAGCACGGCCGACCTGGTTTAGCCAGCCTAATCTAGTCCAATATACCGCCCGATCCACACGGCCCGGCCGCGCGGAGCCCTTCTTCCTGCCCACCGCAACCGTTGCCTCATCACACTCATCACTCTACACGCACTCTTCTCCTCAGCTCCTCACCTTCTCCCCATCCTCTATAAAACGCCACCAAACCCCCTTCAATGCTCTGCAGCCTATACATCTGTCAATGATTCCATTCATCTCCTCACATCCAATTCAAGTGGCGCTACGTAACAACCGCGGAGGCGAAGCATTTCTCCAGCAATTCGGACTCATGTAACGAGGCGGAAGAGTTCTGTCAGTGGAAGAAAGGGTCGTTGGGGGCAGCGGCGACGAGCCCGATTGGATGTCTAAGGCAATTGCCGGTAATGCGCAGGTGGCCGCTCTCTTGCATTCGCCAACGCCGGATTCCGGTTTAAAAGAGTTTCTTGAAAGGGGAAGGACGGAGATGGAAGATTCTATTTCGTCAGAGAGAGGTCGCCGCACTTGCGGAGCGCCAACTTGTTTCCAGGTTGCTGTTCGGCGGCCATATTTAGGTAATATTCATTTGAATGCAGAGCACGAGCAAGGTGGATCTTTAGTTTTGCGCATGGATAAATTGTATAAAGTTCAAAGGTTGTAATTTTTTTTTATTTTTTTGTGTTGGACGGAACCGTTATTTGTTTGGTTGATGAGATTATCTCTCTGGTTATAATTGATTTTATTTATTTATTTTGAACAATATATTCTTGTAACTATTTCAAAAAGCTATAAATAAAATCCTGTAGCTGGCAGGGCAGCTATGAGAAAATTTCCCTGCAATTGCTTTTCTTTTTTCACTTCAATTGTTGGTTTGGGAGCTTTGATGAGCCGCTCAAAGTGCTTGTTATCTGTGTTAATTAGCATACCATCATTTGGTGCTTTCGTTGCTTCATCTCCTGATGCAATCATGTAAATGTAATTTTGTCAAGTTGTATGCACTTACTTATGTCTTGAAATTTTGCAGTATTAATCCAAGAGCAGAGTGATGCAATTTGCATATGTTAAATTTTAATTTATTATATTCATTTCCTGATGATGTTGCTTTAGGCTTCATTTGAGAGAGCTTTCTAATGCAAAATTTTTTTATGCATTTTTTTAATACAAAATTTCTTGAATTAAAATTGTTGTACTAAAAAGCTATTTTATAAATCAATAAGAAAGCTGTCACAAAGATTTTGTTTGAGATAGCTTTCTTCATAAAGTAGTTTTCTATTAAAAAAATTTTCAGTTAAAAAAAATTATATTGAAAAGACTATTCCAAATGAAACCTTAATATCGAGTTTTAGGTGACGTGACGTGTGGTTATTGGTCTCTGAAGGCATTCGAATATCGGATGTAATAATTGCTCCCGCAAGTGTGACAACCTCTCTTTGTGGCTTTTCCTCTAGCTTCAAAATAGAATCTTTCATCTCCCACATCCCCCTTACAAGGAATGCTTTTTAGCCGGTGGCCACTGGCGCATTACCCGCGATTGTCTTAGCCATCAAATCGAGCTCGTCGCCGCTGCCACCAACGACCCTTTGTCCGTCTTGTTGCACGAGTCCGAATAGTTTGGAGTAATCCTTTGCCTCCAAAGTTGGCGGTGCCACTTCAATTAGATGCAAGGAAATTAATGGAATCATTGGCATAATGATGTTTGGCTTCCGAAGAAGACGTATAGGCTGCATAATATAGAAGGGGGGTTTGGTAGTGTTTTAAAGAGGGTAGGGAGAGAGTGAGGAGCTATGTGGATCGCGCTCTATCGGATTAGATCAGGCTGGCCGAACCAGGTCGGCCAAGCTTATTGGATCCCAAGCAAAAAAAAATACTGGTTTACAATGGTGATTAGGTGATGGGGATATCGGAGCTTGGAAAGTTTATCAGAGGCGTGGCCGCCCATCTACGGCCACGATCACGCCGATATATTTTTAAGTCATCATATGTATTTGTGTTTCTATTTGCTTTAGTTGTTTTCCCTTTTTTATCCCTTAAGGGTGGTCATGTGTAAGCCCTTATATTCTCTTTTGAAGGTTAATGATTGAATGATAAAAAATTTTCTGCATTGTGAGTTCTTGTGAGAGCTTGAGAGGAGTTAGATAGAGATCCCTTAGAGAGGGAAGCGGATCACCCACCAACCTTGGAAAAGTCCGGTTCGTGGCCAGTTTTACCTTTTCTTTTCTTTCTAATCTCCCTCCCTCCTTTTTCCTCCAACCCACAGTCCACCCCCACCTCAACCCGCCGGCCCCCTCCACCAAGTTCTACCGCTTGCCAACAACAAGCCCTCCTCCCCTTAGACTTTGGGCTAGCATCCCTAGCTCTACACCCCATCCGACCCCCACCTCCCTTCACCTAAAACCGGCAGGCAAACCATCCAAGCCGCCGACCCCCCTTGGGGATTCTCCATCAAGGCTTGTGTTCAAATCTTTCTAATTGGGTCTTTCTAAGATCGGAAACTTATTTAATTCATATTCAAATTTAATTTGACTTTGAATTGTTTCCTAAATTATGAATCCTATTTTTGAAAAGTTTCATAAATTAAATCCTATCTGAATTTGAATTCAATTGGATTTAATTACACTTTTCCAAATATCTAAATCCAATTCAAGCAACTTTAAATGCCTTTCCATGAACCAGGCCGGCCAAGCTTATTGGATCTAGAGGAAAAAATACTGGTTTACAATGGTGATTAGGGTTTAGGGACATTGGAGCTTGGAAAGTTTATCAGGGGCGTGACCGTCAATCTACGGCCACGATTGCGCCAATATATTTTTAAGTCTTCATATGTATTTGTTTTTATTTATTTGTGTTTGTATTTGCTTTAGATGTTTCCCCTCTTTTACCTCTTACTTAAGGGTAGTCATGTGCAAGCCCAAAGGGCGAAGTCGTCTTTTATTTTCGTTTATTTTATGACGCTATATATAGCCCTTATGTTCTCTTTTGAAGGTTAATGATTGAATGATAAAAAAATTTCTACATTGTGATTTCTTTTGCGAGCTTGAGAGGAGTTAAATAGAGATCCCTTAGAGAGGGAAGCGGATCGTCCACTAATCTTGGAAGAGTTTGGGTTCATGGCCAGTTTTATCTTTTCTTTCTAATCTCCCTCTTTCCTTTTTCCTCCAACCCACAGTCCACCCCCACCTCAACCCGCCAGCCCCCTCCACCAAGTTCCACTGCCGGCCAACCACAAGCCCTCCTCCCCATTGACTTTGGGCTAGCTAACACTAGGGGTTCAAATTTCGGGTCACGGGTCAGGTTTGTGTTGAACCCGGAACTGACCCGGGTTCAAACGGGTCGACCCTAACCCGACTCGGATAGGTAAACGGGTCGGAAATGCCAACCCGGACCCGACCCGGCGAGTTGCCAGGTTGACCCGACACGGGAAGGCTGGCTGGCAGCCTGGTTCGCTGGCACGGACTCGCGGGCTACCAGGCGCGGACGTGAGCTGTACTGCGGGGGGTTCCTCATCCTGAATATCATTTCATTCATGAATCATGACATATCATAATCAGAGTGGTTCCTTATAATACATTTATCCTAGCAACGCTCTCCACTTCAAGTTAAGCCTTGAAAACATCCATAGTCAATGATGAATTTAGTTATTAGAGAATCATAATTTGAGAGGATATTCATAAAAAAAAAAAATTCCTTTAAATTCCAAGACAAATGTACTCCAAACCATTTTCTTGATAATGTTTATAATCATAGACCATCTTAATTGGAGGGGTTGTTGCCATCATCAATACCCAAGTTTAAAAATTATTGATGTGGAACAATCAATGGAATTGCAAGATTTAATAAGAAACTTGTTTTAGTAATGAAATTATAGGATTAATGTTTCACTAAGTTAAGACTTTCAGTTTTCGTGGTTATCGACTTGCTTCAAGTAGACAGTTACATGTTAAAATAACAGGACGATCCGAAATAATAATAATAAAATAGTAAAACAAATATGCGGTTAACGATAATTCGTCACTTAACAAATAGAGCTTTCACTTTAGAGTTTCTCTCAATTGCTCGTTGGAAGTAGGGCTAACGGAGGAGGATTATAATCAAAATTAAGTCTTCCAATCCTCAAAGACTCCAGCCTTGATGATTGATACAATTATTATAATCAGTAGATTTCATCTATTATCAAATTGTTGCCAGGTTACAAAGATATTAAATCAAGGCATTCCTCATCCTGAATATCATTTCATTCATGACATATCATAATCAGAATGGTTCCTTATAATACATTTTGCTAGCAATGCTCTCCACTTCCAGTTAAGCCTTGAAAACATCCATAGTCAAATGATGAATTTAGTAATTAGAGAATCATAATTTGAGAGGGTATTCATAAAAAAAAGTTCTACAATGTTTTTCGTGGCCATCCAAATTTCAATTGGTATATCATATGTATCTTAAAGTTAAATCTTTATGCATAATAGGCATATCGTATGATCTAGCTAGAGTTTAAATTGAGGTTTTGTTTGGGACGACTTTCTTATTGTTTCTTAAATCAATTTTTAGTATAAAAATTAGAATTAATTTTTATGCTAAAAAGTTACTTTAAGAAGAAGTAAGAAAGCTGTCCCAAATAAAACCTGAATCTTTCTCAGAACTAACTTTATCCTCAATCATTGTATAATAAAATAACTAGTTCTTCAAGTCATTGGAACTGCATCATTATGATCCCTAGTACATTTAACTGTAACATATGTTTTTTGCTTATACTCAAATCTTTTTAATCAGGTTGAAGAATTTTTTAGTTTGGAGAAAAATGGAACGAATGTGGAGGGTCGCTTGGTGAATCAACATCTCATGAAGGCTCTTAAGGGGTCCAGCTTTCACATTCTTAATATAACTCATATGAGCGAGTTCAGGGCAGATGCCCATCCTTCAACCACAGGAGGAAAGAAGCATGAGGACTGTATGCATTGGTGCCTCCCTGGATTGACAGACTCGTGGGTTGATTTGCTCATGTCACTTTTAGAAAACTTGAAATCTTAATAGTTTTCACTATTCATTGAATTTTTAAAATTTTTGTTTTTATTTTTATACGAGTTTCATTGGTGAGGCTGATATGCCAAATTTAAACATTATGTGTAAGTTTACACAAAGTTGTGTCTATTATTATTATTTTTTGAAAGCAAGTTCATTTTTTTAACGAGAAATATATTAATAGATTCAATTTTTGATGTGCACAGCTTCTTTATTAATTACTTCATGAGTTTGTTAGCAAATTTATAAAATAGTTTATATTAATTTGATAGTTTTATTTTGTATGGTAGTAAAAAAATGCTTGGAAACTTGCTTTCTTAGGGGCTCTTTGGATGCACCAAAGATTTAGTTCAAGTAGGATTTCGTGAGCTTTGGAATGACTTTGGAATGATTTAAGAAACTTTTTAATTAAAAAGCTGTTTTAAAAAATAGCAAATTATTACATCCGGTCACCGGATGCGCAAAATATGTTCGGACATCTAATAAAAATTTGCCACGTCAACTGTGTTTTTGACTGCGCTTTAACTATGCTTTTGACTGCACTTTACATGTGTTTTACATACACTTTACTTGCGATTTATCTACGCTTAATTTAAAATAATATTTTATTAATATTCAGACCTATCTCCGCGTCCGGTGATCGGATGCAATAATTTGCCTCTAAATGGAGCCTAGATTTTACTCAACTCTAAGATATGATGGAATGACTTCGAACAAAATTTGGGCTGCTAAAAGTCCTAATCACCATTATATTTTTTTTCCTCTGGATCCAATTAGCTCGGCTGACCTGGTTTAGCCAGCCTGATCTAGTCCAATATAGCGCCCGATCCACACGGCCCGGCAGCGCGGAGCCCTTCTTCCTACCCACCGCAACCGTTGCCTCGTCACACTCATCGCTCTACACGCACTATTGCTCCTCAGCTCCTCACTTTCTCCCCACCCTCTATAAAACGCCACCAAACCTCCCTCTATGCTCTGCAGCCTATACATCTGTCCTCTTCGGAAACCAAACACCATTCTGCCAATGAATCCATTCATCTCCTCACATCCAGTTCAAGTGGCGCTACAAACCGCGGAGGCGAAGCATTACTCCAGCAATTCGGACTCATGCAACGAGGCGGAAGAGTTCTGTCAGTGGAAGAAAGGGTCGTTGGCGGCAGCGCCGACGAGCCCGATTTGATGGCTAAGGCAATTGCAGATAATGCGCCAGTGGCCGCCCACTTGCCTTCGCCAACGCCGGATTCCGGTACTGAAAAGAGTTTCTTGTAAGGGGAAGGCCGGAGATGGAAAATTCTACTTCGTCGGAGAGAGTTCGCCGTACTTGCGGAGCGCCAACTTGTTTCCAGATCGCTGTTCGGCGGTCATATTCAGGTAATATTCAGTTGAATTAAATTAATCTTTATAAATCATTCTGAACAATTTTTCTTTAGATATCTGATGACAATTTGTTCGGAAGTCTTACATAGCATTTGTATAAGATTTTATTTTCATTTGATAAGAAACTTAGGAGAGTAGAAAATAAATCCAGTCTTTTTTCTTCTTTTTTTCATTTGAATGCAGAGCACTAGCAAGGTGCAAGCCAAGACGGAAGTTCAGTTTGTGAATGGTTAAATTGTATTTAGTTCAAAGGTCGTAATTTTTTTATTGTTTTGTGTTGAGCTGAACAGTTATTTGTTTGGTTGATGAGATTATTTCTCTGGTTATAATTGATTTTTTTTTAATTTATTTTGAACAATATATTCTTGTAACTATTTTAAATAGCTATAAATAAAATCCTTTAGCTGGCAGGGCTGCTATGAGAAAATTCCCTGCAATTGTCTTTCTTTTTTTAGTTCAACTATTGGTTTGTGAGCTTTTAGCCGCTTAAATAAAACTTTAGGGTGCGTTTGGGACGGTTACAGCTGTCGATAAAGTAGGTTGCAAAATTGTTGTACAAAAAGATGCTTTCAAAATTGTTGTACATAAAGCAGTACATTTTGTTTGAGAAGTATAACTGTCAAGTTGCTGTGCTGTAGCTGTATAGTAATAAATTACCTTTATATATTGAGATGAAAAAAAAATATATATATATGTAAATGTCAAATTTCTAAAAATTTATATGCTAAAAAACTAACAATTTAGAAAGTATCATATTTTATTTGGAAAGCTTAACTATAAAGTTGAAGTGCTTCAATTGTATGAAAATAAATTATCTTTATGCTCTTATCTATATTAAGAAGAAAAAAAAAAAAAATATCACAATTTTAAAAAAATATAAGTTGAAGTCCTTCCCATCGACGTCTTTTTTCCGCGGAAAGCAATGGACCGCGGGACATAGGGAAAGGTCGCGGGAAGCAGCTATGTGCCGCGAACTTTTTCTTACGTACGTTGTTCTGCCGCAGTACAATAGCTTTCAAAATTTTAATTTTTTTCACAATAGCTTTATAATCATATTTATAAAATGTTGCAACCGTCTCAAACTGACCCTTAAAAATCTCAATAAGTAGGCTACTTCAAAAGCCTAGAAGCCAAACTTAGAGAATTTCAACTATTGGATTTTTTTAGAAAATAAAAACAAATTCAAAGATGAAAATGATTGACTTCGAAGAAACAAGATTAGTTAGATCGATTTTATATGGAGAAATGTACTTAAAATAATTATGTACAATTTTTTTTAGAATCATCACACTTTCTTCCTATACGATTATTGATTTCGATTGGGCTCATTTGGAGGTGAGAGGGGAGTCATCCTTCCCTATCAGTATAGTTTCTCTCCTTCATCTCTATTTTTTTGGTTAAAATTCGCAAAAGGAACTACGCATTAATTTGATAAAAAATTTCAGGTCCTTAAAAGAACATAAGCTACCTAAAAATAGCATTTTGAAGCAAAACCTAAGAGTCATTGCTTCAACCTATTACAATAATCAAACAAAATAATCACAAGAGAACCAAAGCAATCCAAGCGCGGCACCTAAAAGAAGCCAAGGACAACACAACAAAAGCTCCGACTGAAACTTTAGGTTACAATAACAAATATAACACCTCATCCAGCCCCAAACACCAGCATACCCCAAACCAACCAAACCCAAAACCTTAGTCGCACCACCAGAGTCCAACCAAAATTCCACATCCTTGCCACCAGCCATAAAACTCTCAAACGGGCAGTCAAAGCAAACAGCCCAGCCTTCCCAAAAGAGGCCTATCGTCCTCTTTTTCATAAGTTCAAGCACATTTTAAGCTAAATTTTATCTATATTTCTTTTATGATCATACAATTGAAATCTTCTTGATAGTTCATATGTAGGATGTACCTTGCTTTCAATAGTTGAATTGCACTTTTTTTTTTTTTTTTAATTGAGAAGAGGCATCTATTGATTTTTTTTTTTTTTAACTCAAAGGTTAAGAATTCTTCTATATTTTAAATTTTTAAACAAAGTAAAAAATAAAAAAGATATCATATTTAATAGAGAAATTTTACTAGAAACAAAAGTAAAAGTAGTGTTGTTTTGTTTTTAAATGATAGCAATATGCTATAGAAAATATTAGCCTATTAAGACTTTATGAAAAATGATATTAATATTTAAATTAATGTTATAATACTTACATGAAAGATAAAAGGAGTTCTTATTATCTATCTCATTCCTTTTAGTATTAAGTCCTAATATTTTCGAATTCAAAGGGGCGAAAGTTTTCTGAAGTTGCTCCATGGCAAAATAGAGGAATGAGCCTCATATGTTTATAAAAAAAATTTGATACTAGTTTATAATATTAATTACAATGAGGTAAGGGTAACTAGGGGTGTCAATATTTGACATGACACGAAAATCCGACCTGGACCCAACCCGGAAAATCCGGGTTGGACCCGACCCGTTTGAAAAACGGGTCGAGTTCGGGTTCGCAGGTTCGACCCATTTGAAAAAACGAGTCGGTTCGGGTTGACCCGGCGGATTGCCGGGTCAACCTGAAACCCCGTTTATTTTAAAAAAAAATTGGATTTCCCGCCCACTACCCGCTGCCCCCGCCCGCGCTGCTCGCTTTGGCAATCGCGATTTGCGACGCGTGTCCGCACGGCGCTGCCGCGGTCCGATGTGTGCTCGTAGCCCGCTGCGGCGCTGCCGCTTCCTCTTCGGCATTCGCGAGTTCCGCGGCCGCCGCTCTTCCTGGCAGGTCGCTTCGTGCTCGTGAGCCCGCTGCTGCCGCTGTCGTCGTCGCTGCTGCCTCTGCCTCGGGTCGATGTGTCGGGTTGTGTCAACCTGGCAACCCACGCAGGTCGGGTCTGGGTTGAGATGATCGACCCGTTTGTAAAAACGGGTCGGGTTCGGGTTGACCCGTTTAGAGCCAGGTCAACTCGGGTTCGACCCGAACCCGACCCGTCGACCCGAATTGACACCCCTAAGGATAACTATTGTAGATAATTAGAAGATTGACGATAATATGAATAGAGTAGTTGAAGAGAGCCACGACATAGCCAAAGTGGGTTCTATCATGTAATATGTTGGTGGAAGTAGAGATAGCGCAAAGGAGGTAGGAAGAGTAGTTGTAACTTGTAAGTGAAAAATTGGATGCATAGTAGACGGCGATTCAATGATGTGCATATATAGCTTCAATGATGTCGATCACCACTATAAATTTTAGAACAAAAGAACAATGCTGCCATTGTGATGGGCATAAATACTATATGATACCCTCACAGCTTACGGACATCTCTCTCTCTCTCTATCTATATCTCTCTCTCTCATACATGCAAACTCTATCACATAATATATACTTACGTAAGACCGAAATTTTATCATAGGAGATAAAAAACTAATCACTATTGTGAACCATTATTTTTTTCCCCTGGATCCAATTAAGCACGGCCGACCTGGTTTAGCCAGCCTAATCTAGTCCAATATACCGCCCGATCCACACGGCCCGGCCGCGCGGAGCCCTTCTTCCTGCCCACCGCAACCGTTGCCTCATCACACTCATCACTCTACACGCACTCTTCTCCTCAGCTCCTCACTTTCTCCCCACTCTCTATAAAACGCCACCAAACCCCCTTCAATGCTCTGCAGCCTATACATCTGTCAATGATTCCATTCATCTCCTCACATCCAATTCAACTGGCGCTACGTAACAACCGCGGAGGCGAAGCATTTCTCCAGCAATTCGGACTCATGTAACGAGGCGGAAGAGTTCTGTCAGTGGAAGAAAGGGTCGTTGGGGGCAGCGGCGACGAGCCCGATTGGATGTCTAAGGCAATTGCCGGTAATGCGCAGGTGGCCGCTCTCTTGCATTCGCCAACGCCGGATTCCGGTTTAAAAGAGTTTCTTGAAAGGGGAAGGACGGAGATGGAAGATTCTATTTCGTCAGAGAGAGGTCGCCGCACTTGCGGAGCGCCAACTTGTTTCCAGGTTGCTGTTCGGCGGCCATATTTAGGTAATATTCATTTGAATGCAGAGCACGAGCAAGGTGGATCTTTAGTTTTGCGCATGGATAAATTGTATAAAGTTCAAAGGTTGTATTTTTTTTTATTTTTTTGTGTTGGACGGAACCGTTATTTGTTTGGTTGATGAGATTATCTCTCTGGTTATAATTGATTTTATTTATTTATTTTGAACAATATATTCTTGTAACTATTTTAAAAAGCTATAAATAAAATCCTGTAGCTGGCAGGGCAGCTATGAGAAAATTTCCCTGCAATTGCTTTTCTTTTTTCACTTCAATTATTGGTTTGGGAGCTTTGATGAGCCGCTCAAAGTGCTTGTTATCTGTGTTAGTTAGCATACCATCATTTGGTGCTTTCGTTGCTTCATCTCCTGATGCAATCATGTAAATGTAATTTTGTCAAGTTGTATGCACTTACTTATGTCTTGAAATTTTGCAGTATTAATCCAAGAGCAGAGTGATGCAATTTGCATATGTTAAATTTTAATTTATTATATTCATTTCCTGATGATGTTGCTTTAGGCTTCATTTGAGAGAGCTTTCTAATGCAAAATTTTTTTATGCATTTTTTTAATACAAAATTTCTTGAATTAAAATTGTTGTACTAAAAAGCTATTTTATAAATCAATAAGAAAGCTGTCACAAAGATTTTGTTTGAGATAGCTTTCTTCATAAAGTAGTTTTCTATTAAAAAAATTTTCAGTTAAAAAAAATTATATTGAAAAGACTATTCCAAATGAAACCTTAATATCGAGTTTTAGGTGACGTGACGTGTGGTTATTGGTCTCTGAACGCATTCGAATATCGGATGTAATAATTGCTCCCGCAAGTGTGACAACCTCTCTTTGTGGCTTTTCCTCTAGCTTCAAAATAGAATCTTTCATCTCCCACATCCCCCTTACAAGGAATGCTTTTTAGCCGGTGGCCACTGGCGCATTACCCGCGATTGTCTTAGCCATCAAATCGAGCTCGTCGCCGCTGCCACCAACGACCCTTTGTCCGTCTTGTTGCACGAGTCCGAATAGTTTGGAGTAATCCTTTGCCTCCAAAGTTGGCGGTGCCACTTCAATTAGATGCAAGGAAATTAATGGAATCATTGGCATAATGATGTTTGGCTTCCGAAGAAGACGTATAGGCTGCATAATATAGAAGGGGGGTTTGGTAGTGTTTTAAAGAGGGTAGGGAGAGAGTGAGGAGCTATGTGGATCGCGCTCTATCGGATTAGATCAGGCTGGCCGAACCAGGTCGGCCAAGCTTATTGGATCCCAAGCAAAAAAAAATACTGGTTTACAATGGTGATTAGGTGATGGGGATATCGGAGCTTGGAAAGTTTATCAGAGGCGTGGCCGCCCATCTACGGCCACGATCACGCCGATATATTTTTAAGTCATCATATGTATTTGTGTTTCTATTTGCTTTAGTTGTTTTCCCTTTTTTATCCCTTAAGGGTGGTCATGTGTAAGCCCTTATATTCTCTTTTGAAGGTTAATGATTGAATGATAAAAAATTTTCTGCATTGTGAGTTCTTGTGAGAGCTTGAGAGGAGTTAGATAGAGATCCCTTAGAGAGGGAAGCGGATCACCCACCAACCTTGGAAAAGTCCGGTTCGTGGCCAGTTTTACCTTTTCTTTTCTTTCTAATCTCCCTCCCTCCTTTTTCCTCCAACCCACAGTCCACCCCCACCTCAACCCGCCGGCCCCCTCCACCAAGTTCTACCGCTTGCCAACAACAAGCCCTCCTCCCCTTAGACTTTGGGCTAGCATCCCTAGCTCTACACCCCATCCGACCCCCACCTCCCTTCACCTAAAACCGGCAGGCAAACCATCCAAGCCGCCGACCCCCCTTGGGGATTCTCCATCAAGGCTTGTGTTCAAATCTTTCTAATTGGGTCTTTCTAAGATCGGAAACTTATTTAATTCATATTCAAATTTAATTTGACTTTGAATTGTTTCCTAAATTATGAATCCTATTTTTGAAAAGTTTCATAAATTAAATCCTATCTGAATTTGAATTCAATTGGATTTAATTACACTTTTCCAAATATCTAAATCCAATTCAAGCAACTTTAAATGCCTTTCCATGAACCAGGCCGGCCAAGCTTATTGGATCTAGAGGAAAAAATACTGGTTTACAATGGTGATTAGGGTTTAGGGACATTGGAGCTTGGAAAGTTTATCAGAGGCGTGACCGTCAATCTACGGCCACGATTGCGCCAATATATTTTTAAGTCTTCATATGTATTTGTTTTTATTTATTTGTGTTTGTATTTGCTTTAGATGTTTCCCCTTTTTTACCTCTTACTTAAGGGTAGTCATGTGCAAGCCCAAAGGGCGAAGTCGTCTTTTATTTTATGACGCTATATATAGCCCTTATGTTCTCTTTTGAAGGTTAATGATTGAATGATAAAAAAATTTCTACATTGTGATTTCTTTTGCGAGCTTGAGAGGAGTTAAATAGAGATCCCTTAGAGAGGGAAGCAGATCATCCACCAATCTTGGAAGAGTTTGGGTTCATGGCCAGTTTTATCTTTTCTTTTCTTTTTAATCTCCCTCTCTCCTTTTTCCTCCAACCCACAGTCCACCCCCACCTCAACTCGTCAGCCCCCTCCACCAAGTTCCACTGCTGGCCAACCACAAGCCCTCCTCCCCATAGACTTTGGGCTAGCTAACACTAGGGGTTCAAATTTCGGGTCACGGGTCGGTTTTGTGTTGAATCCGAAACTGACCCGGGTTCAAACGGGTCGACCCTAACCCGACTCGGATAGGTAAACGGGTCGGAAATGCCAACCCGGACCCGACCCGGCGGGTTGCCAGGTTGACCCGAGCGGTGCGTGTGCGCGGGCAGGGATCGCGTGGCGGTCGATGTCGCGGTTAGGGAGCAGCCGCACAGGCGCGAGGGCAGCCGCGTGGGCAGGAAGCGGGCTTGTCCGCGGGCAGCGGGCAGGTCCGCAAACAGGGGTTCAAACGGATTTCCAGGTAGAGTCGGCAACCCGTTGGGTCAACCCGAATCCGCCCCATTTTCACCCATTTCTAATACAACAACAATATCTACTCCATCTCACTTCCTCTCAACCCAACAACTATATCTCACAACAACATACCACAATTCCATCACGGCCGCCAGCTCATCCAATGCAAATAAGATTCATGACCGATAATCTAAAGCCAAAACAAATATTCAATCTTCTTGCAACTCCATAAGTTAATCTCACACCCACATTTTATTCCCAAGCCATCAAGCATTAACCATAAAATAAATCATTTGGGACTTCAAAAAATTATTAAATTTTTTTGGGACTTAAAAAATTATAGAAAAATATCTATAAAATAAATCATTTTATTTAAAAAATATCAGTGAAATCGGTTTGCAAAACGAATACCTAACAGTTCCGAAATTCTCACTTGTACCAACATGTGTCAATTTCTTAATGATTTTCACCGATGACAAAAAATTACAAAAAAAAAAAAAATCATATAATTAAAATACTACAATATCAATGCTATGTTAAAGACTATTTCTAATTTGAACTTTTATTGACTCCAGAAAAATATATGTATATATTTAATAAAGTCAACATAGGATCCATTACAATATTATACTCTACATACTCAAAAAGTTACTACAACAGACTATAATCTATATATGCCAAAACTACTTTCAAGAAGGCTAAGCACCTCTTGCAGAAAAGGCACTAGTGGACAAAATTTATAACTAGTAATAGCAGAGTAAAAAAAGCAAATTAACACAACTCTCTTTGGCCTATTGTTTGAGAGCTTAGGCTTCCAACTAAGAGGTCCAGAGTTCGAGTCTATATGTATTCGTTGTGTGTGTAAGTTTGCCTTAAATGACTTAAATGTCAAAAAAAAAAAAGAAGCAAATTAAAGTAGTGGAAGCTAATAGAAATGTCAGTTAGCATAAAATACTCCATAAGGTGAAGTATAACTATGACGCACTGTATCACTCAATTTTTAAAACTTTGTTGGCACTTGTTCATCATATTTACGAGAAATTATTATGTACGGAATCCAGATGGGAAGAATCATTCGGACATGTTATTTTACAAGTATTTTTTAACAATGTTATTTTAATTAGATGATACAGCTTTGAATCTCAGCATCTCCTATCATTCGGAGTATGATGGCCAAACTGAAATCACCAATCGCGGCTTATAACATTATTTGTGTAATTTTGATCGATATCCCATTGGAATGGGTAAGATTTCTTACTTGGACAGAACTTTCTTACTATATTTCATCCCGCATGCCCTTAGATTTTTCTCCATTTCATGTTGTTTATTATTGATCTCACCCATTATTGTCCCATATGATTTTTAGACTCAACAATGTTGATGTCGTTGACAATGTAGATGAGCTGAGAGAAAAAATTACAGTAGTTACAAACTAATTTACAACAAAATCAAAATAGGACATCCCACGCGGAGCAGTTCTTCGTTCCCGCCGCAGATGGCCTCAACGCACTTATCACACTACGCTCCTCAGCTCCTCCCTGCCTCCCCACCCTCTCTACATCATCACTTGTAAATCATTCCTGTATAATCTGCCACAAAACCATATAGTTTCCAACCAAAATATTTCTTCTTTGGAAACAAAGCACAGCACGCCAACGATTCCGTTCATCTACATAATTCCAAAAATAGCAAGCGCTTCCTTTCTATCGTTTCGCTCCTCCATCTCCCATCGTAGAGCCCTCAATCTTTTAAGCAATTCTTTCTCTCTCCCCAAAAATAGCAAAGATGCGATTTTTATCTACCACTGTCCCGTCATCCTTACAAAATTCCTTCATTTTCCTCATATTTCCTTCCTCCCCGAAAATCAGCCCTCGGCCAGCTCCTATCCATGGCCTCCTCCGTGGCTCGAATGCCCTCCGACGAATGGCGCCACCACAACGCTTCCCGCCTTCACGTCCGCACCCACAAACCTATCTCCAAGATCCTAACCCGTATCTCTACCTCCATTAACACCACAGCCGCCGCCGCCGCTGCCGCGGCTTCAGCAATCGTCGTCATCGGAGGAGGCGGCGAGCCACTATCGCCGGCCACGGAAACCAAACGCCGACAATCCCAAATACTTGACCGTTGGGCCGCCCGCCAGGCACGCGACATGATTACGACTATAGAAAGACAGGCCCATGAGGCAGAATTGTCGGCGCTCTCCACGACGACTCAGCCCGTCTCCGCCCGAGCTGCCTCGCTCCTCCGCGAGACCTCTCCGGACACCTCCGTTGCTGCCGCCGTAGCAGATGTCGTTGGCAGCGGCCGCGGTGCGGTGGCCGCGGACATCCAGCCCACCGTGCGCGCTTCATCGCTGATACAGATGTGGAGGGAGCTGGAAGCTGAGGCAGGGGTCTGCCCCACGCCTCGCGCCAGCATGGAGCCCGCACCGCCAGTCACCGCGGCGGAGGAGGCCCTCGGCGGTTCGGAAACGAGTGACGAGGCGGACGCGTTCTGCGACTGGGAGAAAGCAGCTCCGTCGTCGCCTCCGACTTCGTCCGCGGTGGAGATGGAGAGCGAGATCACCGAAAGGAGGAAGGTCGGGGATATCATAAGAATGCTGAGCCTGCAGGTCTCGTCCTCCCCGGCCTCCTCCGGCAATAAGCCAGAACTGTCGGCGAAGGAGATTACGGGTAA
Organism: Dendrobium huoshanense; assembly: GCA_016618105.1. Taxonomy (NCBI): domain Eukaryota; kingdom Viridiplantae; phylum Streptophyta; class Magnoliopsida; order Asparagales; family Orchidaceae; genus Dendrobium; species Dendrobium huoshanense. The sequence goes on from CM028352.1 coordinate 12,139,810, forward strand.
TACGCCAGCCGGCACCCTTTTGCCTTCGTCGGCACCGTTGCCAATGCCGGACACCAGCCGAAAAGTGTTGCGTGTAAGGGGAAGACTGGCGATGGAAAATTTTCATTTGAAACTGGAGAAAGAGCGCGGACGAGAGCTCGCCGCGCTTGAGAAGCGCCACCCTGTTTCTCGATTCCCCTTCCGGGGCCGCATTCAGGTAACATTCAAATGCGTGATGCCATAGTAGATCCAAATATCCAAAATGTACTTTTTAACTGACATTTTAATTTATATTCAGTCATTGATTAGGTTGAGATCCCTGCGACAAGAAGTAGCGACAATCAAACATCAACAATGGTCCCAAAAATTAGAAGCAAAGAGATTTGAGACTGGATCAAAGTCATTTTTCTCAAGGTATTTGCTCATTTTGCTTGAAGGTTGAAATTATATTTTTGCACTTAATTCTTTCTTTCTACATCAATTGATAGCTCAGAACATGTCCTCTATTTGTGAACAAGATTTAAATTAATGGCGAGTAGTACTACTTTTAAATCCTTGTAGGGAAAAACCTGCAGATAGAAGTGAACATGATATCATTGAAGTTCCAGCAGAAGAAAGCCTGAATGTCATGGAAGTTCAGTCATCAGATCCTCATGTTTGCGTCTTTGCAATTCCGATCAATCATTCTAATGGTGAAAATAACCTCTTCCCAGAATTAGCATCCACAGGAGGAACGGAAAGCTCACAACAAGACTTCTACTCGCCTTTGTCCCAACACGAGGATCTGCAAGAAAGCAGAAGCTCTAAAGTTTCATGGGATGAGAAAAGCTTATGGGGGAGCAGCCTTGATTGGCAAAGGCTTTTAAATTCTCACTCGCTGCAAACTTGGCATGGTGAGATTGCATCCGAGGGGACAGAAACATCTTCTCAAGAGCAACAAATCGAATCTCCCCAATGTAAATTGTTATTACAACCATGGGTGATAAGAAGAACTTTCTATAATGACTTACTAAATACGAGCTTCACCGAAAATGGAGAGATTCAAGAACTGCTGGAGATGTATGTTGTGTAGTCTTCTTGCTAGTTAACGATAAGTTTTCCTTGTTATGCAAATTCAAGGTTTTCATAAAATAACAGATATGAATTAGTTGAGCATAAATTTAAGCTTTCTTCATTGAACTCCTAAGGCAATCTGTATTATTCGACTCGTTCCTTTTCAGGAAAACAGTTTCAACTTCTCTTGCGAGCGAATTCTCTGCCAAAATGAACCAAATGATTGAGTCATTTTTACACAGACAAGGACAACAAAATGCTGATGTAATTGAAAGAGAGCAGTACGAAGAACAAGGCATCTGGAGACAGAATTATGAAAGCAGTTCTGATCAAGAGGTGGCTGCAACATCACTGTCACAATTATCCTCTGCAACGTTAAGTGACCAGGAAATTTGGAAAAATACTTCATTATCGTCATCCTCTCAAATATTGCAAAACCAGGAACAATGGCAAAGATTTTCATTACCGTTGCAAAAAAGCTGGCAAAGTTCTTCGTCCACACAAAATTCATCACCTAGTTTTCAAGTAAGTTTAAACAAAAAATCTTTCTGATCAAAACTTTTTGTCCAGTTGAAGAGTTAAACATCAACGTTCATTCACCACTGATCTTTCAAATGCTGCAGGAAGGGGAAGATATGCACGAACTGAAGAACAGTGTTGCTCAAATACATCACGAAATTTCTGAGCTAAGGAAATTAGTTGAGAGTTGCCTGGACTGGCAGAAAAAGTTAGATCATTCAATAAAGCAGGAAGCTTTTTGTGCTGTCAATCAGTTGGGTAAGTTTTTTCTTTACATTTTGTTTTCCTTAACTATTTCCTCAATTCTATGAGTAGTAATTGATTTTGTTGTGCTCCTATATATATGATGATTCTTATAGTTTGGATAAGAAAATATGTTTTCCTTAACACTGCCGTTGCCAAATCTTAAGTTCTGGATGAGAAAAATGAGGGTTGTGTAACATTCAATATATGATTTATTTAATTTATATGTTCATAACATTCAATATTTTCCTATAGCTAACATTATAATATAACAAACTATAGAATAACACTACTAAATTTATCACATTGTTAAAAAAATTCTTCATATTTATATACAAACCAAGTTCCAAATCAAAACCAAGCTCAAAGGACTAATAATGAGGAAGAATATTTTCATTCAGTTTTTGGGGATTATTTTCTTCAATAAGGAAATGTGCATTAAAGCTCTGCATATATACTCAATAGAATGGTTTTTTGAAAGAAAAAAATAGGCACCTTCCAGAAGACTATTTACTACCAATGTTCCAATTTCAATATTAGAAAGAGATTGGCCTAAGAGCTGCATACCTTATTAATTGAAGGCCATCAAGGAGCCTCAAAATTGAAATTCTTGCTAAGTCCTCCTTGAAACATACCCCACAAAATGATGAATTGAACCAAACTTATAATTTTTCAAAACATGTTTTGTAACTGGAAGCAACATAAGGAGCCCTTACAGAAATTTTGTCTGTTTATTTACATTTTCTTTCATCTCAAGTCTATGTTTTGGAAGTTTGCACTGTATTCTTTATTTCATTAATCAGCTGGAAGAGGAAGTCAATTGCATAATTCAAAGTGCATGCAAGGAAGGAAAGACAATTGTTGCATCTGCTGTGAAGCACAAGTTGACACACTTTTATACAGGTACAGATTTTAACACATATATTTGAAATTGAAGTAAATATTTGTAAATTACTATTTCATAACACAAATTCCACTACTAGATATATTTCTTCTTATAACTTCTTGGTGTCAATACTATTTAGGTGTGGCCACATGTGTGCTTGTTACAAGTGTGCTCAAGAGTTACACTGTAGCAGTGGTAGGTGCCCAATTTGCCGCTCTCTGATCGCCGATGTTGTCCGAGCGTATCCAAACTCTTAAGTACTGATTCAGCTTTTTTAATCCACTGATCAGATCCTGATAGTTTGGATGAAGCAAATCTTCTAGAGCTCCTGTTTAGAAGAACATCCATCATAACTGGCTAACTTCTTATACATTTTACTGCAAAGCTTGACCATTTTGGCAGTTGAGTTGAGAGTAATAACAGTTTTAGGTGCCTTTTTTTTTTTTTTCTTTTATGTTCATGGTGAGTGAATATCTCTTTCTTCCAGTTTTGTTATCTTTGGTGGAGCTATAAATTGCTCTTTGTCTATATGTGCCAATACAAGAAGGTTATTTTGAAAATGCATTTTTCATCTAATCTTTTTGTCCTTTCTCTTCTTCGACAGTGAAAGGAGGATTTTTTTATCATTTGTTACATAGTAAATTTTATAATTGGGCATGACCCCATGATTTTTCCCATTTCGGGTTCCACGTAAGAAATTCTCTTATCCAATCATTTTTACATGTTTGTGCTAAATTTTTGTATTGCTAAGACATAAAATATAATATCTATCGACTCAAACTTTCTAGCACGTAACAACTATTATGAGATTTTTCTTTTGATAGTGTAAGCACATCCTTTGCAGCATTCTTAATATTATTAGATATTTTTTCTCACATAATACTAGCTTTCTCATGTATAGCCAGAATCTAAAGATCTTGAAACTTAGGCTTCGTTTGGGACGGCTTTTTTATTGCTTTCTAAAACGGAGTTTTAGTTTAAAAATAAAAAAATTTGTACTAAAACTCTGTTTTAGAAAGCAATAAAAAAGTCGTCCCAAACGAAACCTTACTCTCAAAAATCTTTTTTTAATATTCTTTAAATGTCCTCAACTAATCTTAAGATAACATTTTACTTTATTTTTCATATTTCACTCTTTATCATGAAGTCTAAAATTAATAAGTGATGTTGCTTAGTAATATTCCTACATATAATTCAAGTGATCAAAAAAGAACAATTTTATATCTCCAAATGATAAACTGTATTCGATTCGCTTCAATTTTGATATTGATATATGCAATCATTGTTAAATCTCAACATTTCTTTTAGTGAACTAAAGAACACGGAAAACTGTTTGTAAGCTCAGATTTGTTATTCATCTCTGCAATATAAAATAACACTAAAGCAATTCAAACCACAAAATGGATGAAAATCTTGATTTGAAGCTAAATTTGTGTTTGGTGTATAGATTATTAGTAAATGAACACTTATTAATCTATAATTTAAGCTAATGAATTAGAGTCATTATTAGTATATTATGAATTTAATTTTTTTTTTCTATTTTTATTGCGAAACTATTATTTAGAAGTAGAATTACTCAACAAAACAAACAAGAAAAACAAAACAATAGAAAAGAACATCAGGATTATTTAATGTGAAAAAATTCTAAATCGAAAAAAAAATTACGGAGGCACATTACAAAAAAAAAAAAGCATCATGAAAATGGGAGAAATTATACATCTCTCTCTTTTGATGTTATCTTCTTGTCTTTCCTCACATCTCACACCTTCTATCCTTAGAATCGACAAAAAGACGCACTTCTATTATACTATAGGACGCAACCCTGTAAGTGAAATAAGAAAAATTACTTAGCTTGACTTGCACCGTTGTTATTCGGTGTTGACTTCTCTGTCTCGCAGCACCGTGGCATTGTGAACTACAGTGTTGTGACATTGTGACATTGTGCTCTCTATCTCAGAGGAGTTCCGCAGCACCTTGGTATTGAGTTTACAGCATTGCGGTGTTGTACGTACAAGAAAATGTTTTCCAACAAGAGGCGTGTTGCACCCCTCGACTCCACAATGAGCTCCTCATCAAACTCAAGCGATGAAATTGAGATTTGAGTCAACAAAATACAATCCAATTGATCAACACAATCAAATTTCACACAAAGCCAACGACTATTTTTTATTCTCATGCTGATTTTAATAATCTAAATCAGCAAAACTGAAGTGAATATAAATTATTCTCCTCAAAGATTGGTTTAGTAATGTTAAATTATACTATTTCATGTTATAAAATCATTATTGTTCTTAAAAGCTGAATAAATTGTTGTGATGCCCATACTCATATGATTATGAAGGGCTTGCATATGCAAAGCCTTTTCATTATATATTTTTCATATGATTTAAAAATTTAAAGAATCACTTTTGAGTTATCATTCAGCGTATATCAACTTAGTATTATTTGTGAATTGTAAAGTTTTTAATATTCTTGAATAATATTGAATAGGTTTTAATTTTTTAACTTGGTGGTTACTTAACTCAAAACACATTCACATTTACTTTTCAATATTAATAGCTTATCTAACTCAAACTATAGTGGATTGTCATCTTTCTGATCTACCACCACATAATATAACTATAAAAGAAGGAGAAACAAATGGTTTTATGCACCCTTCAATAAAAAAATAACAGAGGAGAGTAGAAGAAAGAGAGAAAAGATGTCTCATCCAGAAAAAGTCCTTCCGGGTACTAGTAAGAGAAGTATTAACTTCTTCAAGAAAGAAGCATTGTCATTTCTAATTTTAGCAAAAGAAGAAGGTATTAGTCATACACAGCTCACTTTGATCTGTTGCTTGGGATCTTAGGCTATCAACTAAGAGCCCTTGAATTTGAGTCTTGTGTGTGTGAGTCTGCCATAATTGGCCTAAATGTCCAAAAAAAAAAAAAAAGATACGAGTCATACTATGAAATAGTTTTCATTTAGACTCCTATAATAGGAACTTTTATTGGGTGCAGACATCGGACATAGCTCTACATCCGGACGCTAATTAAATGATGCAACGTAGCGACCCGACGATCCGACTAGATGAAAACTCAATATTTAACATGTGCTTTTCCAATTACGGTGCGGCCCGACGACCCGACCTGGACCGAACACTAAAATTTAAATAATCCGGTCCGGGTCTGATCGTCGGGCCGCATGGCAATCGGAAAAGCACGTGTTAAATTTTGAGTTTTCATCGAGTTGGGTCCTCGGGTCTGTTGACCTCTGAATAATACTCAAAGGAACCAAAGAAAACAACGACTAAAAAATACCTTACACACGACGGATCCACAAATTCTGTCGAGTAGCTCACGCGAATCTCTCCAGAAATCCCGGAAACCTCGTATCACTGTTGGCTCTGTCAAAGTCCCGTAAATCCCGCAAACCTCGGACTCGACGAATCCAGAAATCCCGTAACGATACGCTATTCTGCGCCGACGCCGCTCTTCGCGTGTTTTCTGCCCCAAATCCCGCTCCAGATGGACACTTCCCTCGTCTTTAAAAGCCAGAGGAGATGAGGCTTTCGGGACGGCTCCTTCCACACACGGACTCCTGTCTCGCTGCACTGCTCGCCTCTCCCCCCATTCGCAAATCTCCCGATACCTCTTCACCCGACCCAAGCTCTCTGTGCCGACGGGATCTCCCGAGCTCTCTGATCCATCCTCTACCCTCCTTTTCCGAACACCAAGTCGAAGCCACTTGACTCCTCCGATCGATCTCTCGATCCCCAGCTTCTTCAGCCCGCCGAGAGAGAGAGAGAGAGAGAGAGAGAGAGAGAGAGAGAGAGAGAGAGAGAGAGAGAGAGAGAGAGAGAGAGAGAGAGAGAGAGACCAGTCGTGCCTACCCGTAGCCGTCCAACCCCGTCCGGTCAAGCTCCCCCGTTCGGCTTCCTCTCCAGCCGAATCCCGAGCCCAGCCACTGTAATATCAATAATCTGCTCCAGTATCGTCCAGGACGATCTGGGATCGTCCTGGGACGATCAGTGAAGAAGAGCTCCAGATTTTACCCAGAAGTGTTCCAGGTGATTTTCTGTAGGCATCGTCCAGGCCGATTGGAGACATCGGCCAGGCCGATTGGCACTGTAGAAAATATCAGCCAGACAACAGCCCTGGGAAGATTCCAGGACGATCCTTTTGGTCGGATCGTCCCGGGACGATGTCGCGATCGGCCGGGCCGATCTGAGTATGATTTAAGGGAATTCAGTCATTTTGAAGAGAGAAAAAAATCTTTTAAAAATATCTGATTTTTCTGAGGAGAGAGAAAGTCGAAGAAGAATTTGGAAAAGTTGATTTTCGGACGACGCGGAGCCGTTTTCGTCCGACGAGACTGTTCAGGAAATTGCTGTGCTCGAGGTAAGGCACATTCCGCCTTTCTCAATTTTCAGTTCCGTCGCGTTTGGCGGTAATTTCTGTCCGGATTTCGTTTTCGTTACGGTTTTTCGTCCGTATCTTTTGATTGGTTCAGTTTTTACCGCGTAACTTTCCGTATATTGTTGACGTGCCGAGTGTGCACATTTTGGTTATTTTCCGAAGATTTTTGTCCGGGTATTTTTGATTCGGCGATGTTTTTCGTAGACTACAATTTTCTGTGAAATTGTAAATTCTCTGTGCAGTAGAATAAATGTTCTGGAATATGATTATCTATATTCTGTGCGAATTCGGTAAATTTTCTTTGCAGGAAATTTTGTGTAAATTCTGTATACTGCCGTTGTGCTGCCCGATTTTTGGGTAATTTCTGAATTCTCCGGATTTCTTCTGAATTGAAATGCTATGTGTATAAGCTATAAAAAGGGAGTTATAAGGAGCCTGAATCCTATGAGATTCAGTTAGTGTTGGGGAAATATGAAATGAGCTCAAATCTGAAATCTGATATCTGTTCTGTTCCGGATCCGATGAATTCTGTTCTGGTGCTATAAGCACATCTGTTCTGGTGCCGTGAGCACAAAGGGAGGTATAAGGGGCATGGATCCTATGAGATTCAGTCAGTGTCTGGGAAGGGAGGCATAAGGGGCCGGAATCCGTAGAGATTCCGTCAGTGTCAGGGCAAGCTATGAATGACATATGAATCTGTTCTGTTTTATGTATCTGTTCTGTACGTAATTGTGATTCTGATATGATATGATCTGCAAATTCTGATTTCTGATTTCTGTATAATTCTGACTCTGTTGATTTATTCTGTTCTGTGATCTGATCTGTACGACTCTGATTCTGATTTGATATATGTCAGTATAAGTTCTGATTTTCGATTCTGTTCTGATTCGAGATCCGATTATGTTCCAATTTCTGATCTGATTTCTGTCTGATGAATTTAGTTTTGGTTTCTGAGAATTTAGATTGGTGGTTTGTTGCTTTGCTGAGCTGTTGAGCTCACCCTTGCTTTCTGGTGGTTTTCAGGTTCTGGGAAAGGGAAGGAAGTCCAGGACTAGAGTTCAGAGTCTGATCAGTATAGGTACTTTTGTACTTTTGATTTTTGTACAGTCATGGCTTTTCTGTTCTGTCTTTCTTTCTGTTGAAAGCCATGTACTGTATTTGTAGATGATTATTTTGAGGAAATGAAAAGATAGATATTTGTTCCGCTGTGTTTGATGATTCATAGTAGCTCTGTTATTTTGTGTTTTTGTGCCTGTTGAGTTTAAGTAATTGGAAGATCAGTTCAGTAACCAAATTCCAAAGCCAGATCCTGGATAAGAAGGTTTCGTCGCGATCCGGCTCGGGCGGGATCCGTCCCCATCGGGTCGGGTCGTGACAAGCTTTTAGTGGTATCAGAGCACTGGTTTTGGAAACTGATTGGATTGTAAAACAGAGCTCTAGGAAGTGATCAGTGAGTCTGTCTGGGGGGTAGTTTTGGGTCGTTTGGCTTTTTATTGTGTTGTTTTTGTGATAGTTTTTCGGATTTTCTGGATTTTTCTGTATGGATCAGCCAGACCCAGACATGACAGACGGGCAGAGTGCCGATCAGGCAGCACCAGTGGGGAGTACAGCCCCAGTGGTCGGTGCTGATACACTGTCTCAGTTTGCTTCACTTGTTGCTCAGATGATGAGCGAGACTCAGAGCAGAGCTTCTACTGTTAGATCTGAGGACATTGATCGACATCTGCAGTTATTTTTGAGGTTGAAGCCTCCGAGATTTGAGGGCACTGTTGAGCCCAGAGCAGCAGAGGAGTGGCTGAGGAGGTTGGAAAAGACTTTTGATGGAATGCAGTGTCCTGCAGATAGGAAGGTTCCGTTAGCTGTTTTTTTGTTAGACGGAGAGGCTGAGCACTGGTGGGACGGCCAGCAGGCAGCCAGATTTCAGGGTAGACTGAACTCTTTGATCACTTGGGAAGAGTTCACTGAGGTATTCAGAGACTAGTTTGTTCCTCCTTCTGCACGACAGCAGATGTAGGAGAGTTTTCTGAGGCTTGTTCAGGGGAGCAAGACGGTGATGCAGTACGAGGCTGAGTTTACTGCATTGGCCAGGTACGCTCCGCAGCTGGTCAGCACTTCTGCTGAGAGGTGCTACAGATTTCTGAGAGGATTACGAGACACTTTGAGGCAGCCTCTGATACCATTCAGGATCACTGACTTCGCTGAGCTTATGGAGCGAGCTCGTCTGATTGAGAATGACATGACGGCTACTCAGCAGCGGTGGACTGCGAGTAAGAAGAGATTTGGAGGTGAGACTTCTGGCAGCGGTTCCTCTGGGAAGAGGAGATTTGTTCCTGGATCTGGATCTGGAGATTCCAGAAGGAGCGGAGGATCGTTTGGTACTGTTACCAGTACGACTAGTTCTGGATCTGTCAGTACGGCACCTGTGTGCCAGAGTTGTGGACGGCGACACCATGGCCAGTGCTACAGGATAGCTGGTCTTTGTTTCAGATGTGGTCAGCCGGGACATAGGATTGCAGAATGTCCACAGACTGGATTTGATCGGCGTTCTGAGTACCGATCTGAGGGTTTTGTCAGACCTGCCGGTTCAGCAGGAAGACCGAGGACTGTTCCTCCTCGCCCTGAGGGATTTTCTGGTAGAGGTGGTAGTACTAGTTCGGGACCACGGAGACCACCTACGACTCCCTCTGAGCATAGTAGTTCTATTGCTTCAGCTCCTGTTCCAGTTCAGCCACGAGTTTACAGTCTGAGTCAGCAGGAGGCTCGCGATGCTCCGGATGTTGTGACAGGTACGATTCATATTTCTGATCAGCCCTGTCGTGTTTTGTTTGACTCTGGAGCTAGTCACTCGTTTCTTTCCGAGCATTGTTTTGACCGAATCCAGATGCCTTTGTTTTCTCTGCCGGTTTCTTTGTCTGTGATTTTACCGGCTGGAAGTAATTTGATTGCCCGCAAGTTTTGTTTGTGTGAGATTGACATTGCTGGCAAGAAGTGTGAATTCTGGCTGAAGAGCATTTCTTTTCTGGGGCATGTGATTAGCGGAGAAGACATTTCTGTAGATCCCCAGAAGATTCAGGCAGTTGCTGATTGGCCAAGGCCAACTACGGTATTTGAGGTACGTAGTTTCTTAGGCATGGCCGGATATTATAGGAAATTTGTGAAAGGATTTTCACAGATTTCGACTCCTCTGACGAGACTGACGCAGAAGTCAGTACCTTTTGTTTGGACACCGGAGTGTGAAGCTAGTTTTCAGAGATTGAAGGATTGTCTGACTTCAGCTCCAGTGTTGGCACTTCCGTCAGGTACGGAAGGTTTTCAGGTGTTCAGTGATGCTTCACTGAAAGGATTGGGTTGTGTCCTGATGCAGCATGGTCAGGTAATTGCTTATGCTTCGAGACAGTTAAAACCACATGAGAAGAATTACCCGACGCATGATTTGGAGTTAGCTGCAGTAGTTTTTGCTTTGAAGATTTGGCGTCATTACCTGTATGGCGTCATATGTGAGATCTTTACTGATCATAAGAGCCTGAAGTATATTTTTACTCAGAAGGATCTGAATTTGAGGCAAAGACGGTGGCTCGAGTTGATCAAGGACTATGATTTGACTATTCAGTATCAGCCTGGGAAGGCGAATGTGGTAGCGGACGCTCTGAGCAGGAAATCTTCTGGATTGTCAGGTTTGCAGCTTACCTGTGATGACTTCCTGATTCGTGATTTGGAGCGATTGCAGTTGGAAGTGATTTTCTCCAGTGGTTTGGAGTTAGCTCAGATGAGTATTCAATCTTCTTTGGAAGCACGGATTCAAGAAGCCCAGAAGTCAGATTCTGATTATTCGAAGTTGATTGCACAGATTGGATCTGGTAAGACTCCTGAACTTCGAATTTCTGATTCTGGTGCTATTTTCTGTAAGAACAGGTTGTGGGTACCTGTGTTTGGAGATTTGAGGCAGGAGATTCTGTACGAATCTCATCATTCAGGCTACACTGTTCATCCAGGCAGTGGTAAGATGTATGCCGATATGAAGCTTTTGTTCTGGTGGCCTGGGATGAAGAAGGATGTGGCAGAGTTTGTGTCGAGATGCGAAGCCTGTCAGTTGGTGAAGGCAGAGCATCAGCGACCAGGTGGACTGTTGCAGTCGTTGCCTATCCCTGAGTGGAAATGGGAGGAGGTAACGATGGATTTTGCGATGGGTTTTCCTCGATCTAGACAAGGGCACGATGCTATTTGGGTAGTTGTAGATCGATTGACGAATTCAGCCCATTTTCTTCCGATCAGATAGACGGATTCAGTTGAACGCTTGGCACAGATATATGTGAAGGAGATAGTCAGATTGCACGGTGTGCCTCGCGTGATTGTTTCTGATCAAGATGGACGTTTTACTTCCAGACTTTGGAAAGACATTCAGCAAGGCTTGGGTACGAAACTGCATTTCAGTACAGCCTTTCATCCTCAGACCGACGGACAGTCTGAGAGGACTATTCAGGTACTGGAAGATCTGTTGAGACTTTGTGTTCTGGACTTTAGCGGAAGCTGAGAAGATCATATTCCGCTGATTGAGTTTGCTTATAACAACAGTTTTCAGTCCAGTATCGGTATGGCACCGTACGAGGCTCTGTATGGCAGGAAGTGTCGTACTCCTTTGACTCTGACGGAGGTCGGAGATAGGCAGGATTTGGGGGCCACTTTTGCTGATGAAACTGCTCAGAAGATCAATTTGATAAGAGAAAGATTGAAAGCTGCTCAAGATCGACAGCAGAAGTATTACAATCAGAAGCACAGATTTGTTAAGTTTCAGGTTGGTGACTTTGTGTATGTCAAAGTCAGCCCGATGAAAGGTGTGAGCAGATTTGGTCAGGTAAGCAAGCTTAGTCCGAGATATGTTGGACCTTTTGAAGTTTTGGAAAGAATTGGAAAAGCTGCTTACAAGTTATTACTTTCTGATTCTATGCCTGATGTGCATAATGTGTTTCATGTATCCACTTTGAGGAAGTGGGTTTCAGACTCTGGGAAGAAAGTATCAGCTGATGAGGTTGAGATTCAGGAGAATCTGGCGTACAAGGAAGAGCCAGAGTTGATTTTGGCGTACGACGTCCGGAAGTTAAGAAATAAAGAGATTCCGATGGTTAAAGTCCAGTGGAAGCACCAGACTGCACGGGAAGCGACTTGGGAAAAGGAGTCTGACATGAGACGGTCGTACCCGTACTTGTTTTGACTGAGTTTGGATTGGATAATGTCGAGGACGACATTTTTCTGAGTTGGGGAGATTGTAATATCAATAATCTGCTCCAGTATCGTCCAGGACGATCTGGGATCGTCCTGGGACGATCAGTGAAGAAGAGCTCCAGATTTTGCCCAGAAGTGTTCCATGTGATTTTCTGTAGGCATCGTCCAGGCCGATTGGAGACATCGGCCAGGCCGATTGGCACTGTAGAAAATATCGGCCAGACAACAGCCATGGGAAGATTCCAGGACGATCCTTTTGGTCGGATCGTCCCGGGACGATGTCTCGATCGGCCGGGCCGATCTGAGTATGATTTAAGGGAATTCAGTCGTTTTGAAGAGAGAGAAAAATCTTTTAAAAATATCTGATTTTTCTGAGGAGAGAGAAAGTCGAAGAAGAATTTGGAAAAGTTGATTTTCGGACGACGCGGAGCCGTTTTCGTCCGACGAGACTGTTCAGGAAATTGCTGTGCTCGAGGTAAGGCACATTCCGCCTTTCTCAATTTTCAGTTTCGTCGCGTTTGGCGGTAATTTCTGTTCGGATTTCGTTTCCGTTACGGTTTTTCGTCCGTATCTTTTGATTGGTTCAGTTTTTACCGCGTAACTTTCCGTATATTGTTGACGTGTCGAGTGTGCACATTTTGGTTATTTTTCGAAGATTTTTGTCCGGGTATTTTTGATTCGGCGATGTTTTTCGTAGACTACAATTTTCTGTGAAATTGTAAATTCTCTGTGTAGTAGAATAAATGTTCTGGAATATGATTATCTATATTCTGTGTGAATTCGGTAAATTTTCTTTGCAGAAAATTTTGTGTAAATTCTATATACTGCCGTTGTGCTGCCCGATTTTTGGGTAATTTCTGAATTCTCTGGATTTCTTCTGAATTGAAATGCTATGTGTATAAGCTATAAAAAGGGAGTTATAAGGGGCCTGAATCCTATGAGATTCAGTTAGTGTCGGGGAAATCTGAAATGAGCTCAAATCTGAAATCTGATATCTGTTCTGTTCCGGATCCGATGAATTCTGTTCTGGTGCTATAAGCATATCTGTTCTGGTGCCGTGAGCACAAAGGGAGATATAAGGGGCCTGGATCCTATGAGATTCAGTCAGTGTCTGGGAAGGGAGGCATAAGGGGCCGGAATCCGTAGAGATTCCGTCAGTGTCAGGGCAAGCTATGAATGACATATGAATCTGTTCTGTTTTCTGTATCTGTTCTGTACGCAATTGTGATTCTGATATGATATGATCTGCAAATTCTGATTTCTGATTTCTGTATAATTCTGACTCTGTTGATTTATTCTGTTCTGTGATCTGATCTGTACGACTCTGATTCTGATTTGATATATGTCAGTATAAGTTCTGATTTTCGATTCTGTTCTGATTCGAGATCCGATTCTGTTCCAATTTCTGATCTGATTTCTGTCTGATGAATTTAGTTTTGGTTTCTGAGAATTTAGATTGGTGGTTTGTTGCTTTACTGAGCTGTTGAGCTCACCCTTGCTTTCTGGTGGTTTTCAGGTTCTGGGAAAGGGAAGGAAGTCCAGGACTAGAGTTCAGAGTCTGATCAGTATAGGTACTTTTGTACTTTTGATTTTTGTACAGTCATGGCTTTTATGTTCTGTCTTTCTTTCTGTTGAAAGCCATGTACTGTATTTGTAGATGATTATTTTGAGGAAATGAAAAGATAGATATTTGTTCCGCTGTGTTTGATGATTCATAGTAGCTCTGTTGTTTTGTGTTTTTGTGCCTGTTGAGTTTAAGTAATTGGAAGATCAGTTCAGTAACCAAATTCCAAAGCCAGATCCTGGATAAGAAGGTTTCGTCGCGATCCGGCTCAGGCAGGATCCGTCCCCGTCGGGTCGGGTCGTGACAGCCACCTCCTCCTGTCGCTCCTCTGTCCGACTTTCCTCCTCCTACGACTTTCCCTTCCTATTAGGATCGGAAGTTGCAACATTTTGTTCGGAACCAACACAGGGAGCAAGCTTACTGTGAAGGTAATTTCTCCCTCTCACATGCTCTGCTTCGGCCAAATCCAATGATGCCGTCAAAAGAGGGAGGATGGGAGGTTAATTGGTTTTAATTAAACTTAATATTAATTGATTTTTAATTAAAACTAATATTAATTAGTTTTAATTAGAATTAATTTTTATTAATTTTAATTAATTCTAATTATTTAGAATTAATTTTAATTAGAGATTATTTTAATTAAACATAATTAATTTTTATTAACTATAATCATTAAATTTAATTATAATTGTTATTATTAATTATGATTAATTTTAAGTAATTAATCATAATTAATCTTAACTAATTATGATTAATTTTAATTGAAGTTAATATTAATTAATTATGATTAATTAGTATATTTTTAAATTAAAATTGATTAAAATTAATTATTTATAATTAATTGAGGTTATTTATAATTAATTATAATAACTTATAATTAATTATAATTGATAAAGCACATACAAGTGCTCTCTCTCTCCCTCGATTCGTCGTCGACCCGCGCAGGTATAACTCCTAAACCCTAAAACTCCGAGAACCCTTTTTTGATGTTTGCGACGAGACGAAACGACCACCTATACACGCTTTTCTTAGCGTGGTGGGAGGAAGTTAGTCGCGGTGCTCTCAACGAATCGGGTGATCACTTGAAATCCCTCATTGATGTTCGTATCGCCTTGGAAACCTCATATATACACGCTTTTCTTAGCGTGGTGGGATAGGAGCCCGGTGCAATGCGTATGACAAAGCGGGGATACCCATAAGTACCCGCTTGCGAGGAAATAACTGCTTTCTTGCAAAAATACTTTCAAAAAATGATTTTCTTGCAAAATATTTTCAAAAAATAAAAAATACTTTTTTTACAAATAAAAAAATACCCATACATGCTTTTCTTAGCGTGGTGGGGGATCAAAAATACACGGCCGCGGTGTCCTCGAAAGAGGGCACCTACCATACACGCTTTTCTTAGCGTGGTGGGAAAGACCCAGTTTTTCCGTAGTTTTCCCCTAAACAGGGGAGACGCCGGGAGGCTGCTGAAATTTCGGGTGAAGACGGACTATACTTGGACTTTATTTGCACATCAAATGGACAAGAATGAGACTCGTACATGGACTTGGTTGAACTCAAAGGACGATCGAACTTGGACTCAGCTTGTGAACATTTGGACTTGATTGAACGGTGGACTCGGACTTATAAACTTGATGCAATCGACCTAAGTGAACTCAAACCCAAACAAATTTAAAAAAAATATGAGATTTCAAATTACATTTGATTTAAAAATCAAATTAGAAGAACAATTTGGGACCTGGATTTGGTTGAACACAGAAGAACAACAGAGGACTTGTGGACTGTGGACTTGAACTTAAACTCACACTTGGTTTGGAAATCAAATGATGTAAGCAAAGACTTGAATCAATCTTGAATCATGATCTGAACACCAAATCAGACGGACAATAGAAGATAAGTGAACTTGAATATAATCATCAGAGAACTTGAAATTGAACTTGTAAGCTTTTGAACATCAAAGGTTTTAAAAAACTTAAACACTCAGACTCTCATTTGAACGTCAGCAAGGACTCATTTTGAACTCGGACTTGGACTCAAAAGAATGAATACAAAGAGCTTTGACTTGAGATTGTTGCTTTGAAAGAGAACTTTAATTTGCACTTTGAACTAAACGATAACTTGAGTTGGTTACTTGAACTCAAGTAAGAACTTGAATCATATACATAGAACTTGATTTTGATGATGATCTAGAGAATTTCAAATGAACCATATAAGATCTAACTTGTATAGATTACAAGTGACAAGCTCCTAACAATTAGATGCATTTGTCTCCTACAAGTTGGGGGATTCAACATGCGATGAACTGAAGGACATGATGTGTTTTTGAATAGTTCAAAGAGGACACTCCAACTATCAACATCAAAATTCAAACATACAAACTGATCTGCAAACAACAAATCTTACATGTACTGTTGGAATCCCCTACGATAATCCCTACGAATGCCTGCTGATTGAGATGGCAATACGAGAGACCAATAAAGAAAGATCTGCACCCCTACAAGCAAGTGCAATCATCAAACCACCTGAGATTTGTGAAAAGGTGGATTTGATGTAGGAGTAATGGTTCTTCTACAAACACTCCTGGGAGCTCGTAGTAGATACGGCAATCCCCACCAAGTCAATGCACTATAGAAATGAACAGTTGTAAGGTGTACGACTCCTACTCATATATAACAACCAAAAGATCTGCAATACATACAAATCCTCTACGAAAACAAATGTATGTACAACATCCACCCATGGATAGATGCATAAAGACTACAGTAAATGCAGTATCCTGTAGTCAATTTCAGTTTAAGGATGAATATCTTCCTCTAACAGTAATGGTTGTATTGTAAAGACTAAAATCAAGCATAACGCATAAAGACTACAAGTTCCTACGAGCTTCTACAACCCAAGGCAAGAGATTAGTTAGTGCACTATGACCCGCCTACAAAAATCAACAAATAGTGCACGACAGTCTACCTGTACAAAGCAGCGAATAATTCTATCCAGAAGCTACTACGCTACGCCACCGGATCCGCAACTTTTATGCAAGCGGACAGAAGGCGTATATAAATATTCCAAAAATACCCCATGCACGTGCACTATAAATTGTATACACATAGGTACACTAAAGGGGGAAATATATTTTCAACCTGCATGGGCCCCGGCGAGCGTGTTATTGGTACACACGTGACGTCTAGGGATGCTGCGCGGGTTGACAAGTGAATTCAAGTTCGAAATCGATCCTTCTATATGGGTCAATAGAAGTCGACAGGGTTCGAACTATTAAGCAAAATATAAAGATGCGGTGACCAGTATATTTGCTTTAAAACATTCATATTAGGCCTTCAAGGCCTACAATAATATGAATTCACTAATAAAGGCACGAAGCCTACGAAACCCGATCCTCTGTCGATAGCCCGATAGAGTTGACAAGGTTCAATCCATAGAAAGAAATGACCCCCAAACACCCCGATGATGGCCGTGTTGAATGCAGATCTTAACCGGAGGGGTTCCCAAATATTTTCAAAGATCTCCCAAATATCCAAAGTTTTATTTCAAATATTCCATAGCTCCACCTAAAATACCCATAAAAATCCAAAAATCCAAAGCTCCCCAAAAATCCAAAAAATATTTAAAATTGAAATAAATCCATTAATCACTTAAAGCAAAATTCATCCACCCTCCGCAACAGTTTGTCGAGGTGAACAAATTAAAATCAACTTCAGCTCACAAAGAGCTAAATACCTAGTCGAAAATATCACTAGGATCCATTCTCAAACAATCTCTTGCCAGTAAGGACGTGGTACGTGTCTTCTAACCGGCAGTTTTGCCGCCAAATGACACTGCAGGTAAACGGTTATGACCCGGGGCCCTCTGAACCGAGTGGTTTTGCCGCCAAATGGCACCACAGATAGCGGTTATGGCCAGAACTAATACGCTCCTTAATGGCGTTAAATCCTTAAGATATGAATCAATAGGATATGATCGATAGGGCACAAAGCCCTCTGTCAGCTAAGGTGGATTTAAATTTGTCCCCTTTGACAAACATTCAACCCCGATCTACAAGGTCCCCTTGGACGAAGCAACCCATGGCTGCCGACAAAGATCCTTCTGTCAGGTTGGGTCGACTAACTCCTCTGACTAAGTAGACCAGGGACCACGATGGCCCGGGACGACGGAACCATGTGATCTTGATCGGGTCCATCATCCATTCCCCCACCATCCGCTTTAAGTGCACGATGGTGAAATTTCTATTTTAAATATCAAATCTTCCAAAATCTCCAAATTCCCAATTATTTCCAAACTTTCCAAACATTTCCGAATACCCAAATCTAGACTAAAAATCTAATTTCCATATCCATGCTACTACTATATGTCAGATATACGTATTTCTATACATATCTGATTGATGACTAGCCTTAATCGAAAGTTCTCTCTCGTGATCGGGAGGGGTAATTAACTATAGGGGCTTGCGCCTATAGGAAACTAGAACTCAGATTATAAAGTCCTCACAAAATGAGGGCGAAATCTCTGGGTAGTGTCTTATCTACAAACCCATCTGCCTTCCAAAATTTACCCTGGAACATAGTTCGTTAAAACTCCCTCGTCGAATAAGAAAAGCGAGCGGAGGTCGGGGCCGAATTTTCGGAGCCCACAGATTTCTGGCGACTCCGCTGATGATTGGTTTCTCTTTCCATCTTTGGCTAGTCGTCTCAGTGCTATAGTAGCAGTTATATCAAATCGTACTCAAAATTTTGAGTCTATCAAAATGATCTTTTAACAGTTTAAAACTCTGAATTTTCTAAAATGATCATTCAAAAAATTTTCCATTGAGATAACATATTTAGCAGTATTTTAGATTTATATTATTTGAACTGCTTGCTAATGTTATTTTCTCTTATTTTTGTATTCTGTGTAAGTCTCTGCATTTTGAAAGTGCGGGGTGATGTATCAGAATCTGATTACTAACCCTTGCCTTTCATTTATGCAGATGGATCTACAGAACACTCCGATGACTGTCCAACTGGGACAAGGAGCCAGGATTCAGCTGATGAATGCTATTATTGAGACCGGAAATGTCGGAGCTACCATCCGATTTGGTAGTGTTGATTTTCCTGCAGTCGTTGCAAGGACTGCCGCCATTCCCGTGAATGGAAGGAATGCTGAAAGGCCTGCCAGGAGGCCCCATTCTACTGAAGCTGTCACCCGTCGTGTGCATCTGCCAGCACAACGATCTTTTACTGAAAATACTCGTGATAGAGTTTCTGTATTCGAGAGGCTATCACAGCCCGAGGTCCTGACCACCAGAAGAATTGTGAATGGTGGAAGAGTCTCTGTGGTGACTATAAACACCACACCCCTGCCGACCAGGTTATTTGCGCCTGGGAAATACGATGCTGAGGCCTCCTCATCTGGAGGAAGGCCTACGAGAAGACAAAGGAGGAAGATGAATGCTGAACTCCGAGCTCAGCAACAACAACTCCCTGTTCACCATTCCAATCTGTCGGCCCAAGTGCCTGAAGCCAATGTTCCTACCCGGAATAAGTTTTTTGATTTAAAATGGGTGAAAAGGAATAGCTCCACTGGTGAGCTGAAGAAGTATTTCTGGGAGCAACGACAGGAGGTCCCAGCTCCTCCAAAGAGAAATGAACCTGAAACTCTGTCCGCCCAGGTCTATCAGGTCCTGAAGACTGTAAAGGAGAAAGGTCTGAAAAAGAAAAAGTTCCAACGGCCCTTAGTGATAGAGGCCAAAAGAACCCCGCCAAGAGAACGTCTATCTGTTGTGGCAGAAGGAAGAGAAAGAAGATATACCCCACGTGGTGAACATCGGGGCGTGACACCTGAACCATATGTTCAGGGATCCGCTGCTGAAAGGTCCCGGTGGAAAGGAAAACAAGTATGGAGGCCAAAGCCTCGAAGAAATGAAAAAGAAAGAAGAGAAATGATGATTGATCTGGGCATGACATCCGGTGAGGCTTCCCGGAGATCCGCCCCCATCTACAAACAACATCAGAAGTGGGCCCCGAAAAGGACCCATAATGACACTCCTCCAGACGGTAGACACTTTGGAGAATCCTCCGGGGGATCCCGTCGCCCTCCAGCCCCTCCAAAGGGAGAGACTAACTTTGATCGTAGTCCACTGGTTGAAGAAGTCCCTGTGCCTAATCAGAAGTCGGAAATTCAATGGCGTCGTCGCTCAGAGATCCGAGTACTGGAGGAAAATATAGATGATCAAAATTTAGAGGAAGAAGAACTCCTTGAAGGGGAAGAAAATATTGAAGAAAATGTTGATGAATTTATGGAGGAAAATTTAGAAGAAAATATTGATAAACTTCTGGAAGAAAACTTGGAAGAAGGATTGGAAGAAATAAACAACGCCCTAGACATGGAAGTTGTCTATATGGTGACACATATAGACATTGATGATGGCGTCAATTATGATGATGATGAAGATGAAGAGCATTGGCAACCGCCACCCAGGCAAGTATATCGTCGTTGTCGTCGAGAAGGGTCCACCACTGGCAGAAGTCATCATTCTCAAGAAGAAGAAGAAGTGGAGGAAGTAGATGAAAACCCTTCTGAGGCCGAGAACGTCACACTTGCTGAAATGCGACGACAAATGAGGCGACAAATGAGAGCCAAAGACAGGGAAATCTCTCAGTTAAATGAGAAGATGACTGAGATGATGACTCAAATGGGGGCGATGATACAGATGATGCAGAGAAATGCTACTATTGGCGCCATGCCTAATCCTCCTGCTGACCCTCCAAACTTTCAAGCGCCACAAGGTTCAGGAGTACAGGGAGCCCCTGAAGATGGTCGCGAAGCCCATAATATCGTTCGCCAGCCCACTCCGCAGAATATTGCAAGTACTTCTGAGCCTGTGACAGCTGCACAGTTGGAAGGAATCATCACAGAAAAAATCAAGGCTATTATAGCCGTCGATCAAGCAGAAAAGTTGGTGGGCAAAGGTCGTTCGTACCCGGCTGAGTACGACCAAGTACCATATCCAAAAGGGTATTCTGTACCAAAGTTTAATACTTTTAACGGTAATAACAATCTCAGGCAGCACCTGGCACAGTTTAAAGCCACTTGCGGAAACACAGGAGGCAATGACGCCCTACACTTCCGACAATTCGTCAGCAGTTTGACAGCAACTGCTTTCGAATGGTATGCTGAATTGCCGAACGATTCTGTGAAGACCTTCGCAGAATTAGAAAATATGTTTGTGAAAAGATTCGCTAATGCAACTGAGAAAATTACGATCGATGACCTCGCTCTGGATAAGAGAAAAAGAGAAGAATCAGTGACTAAATACATCACTCGCTGGCGAAATTTGAGCATGAAATGTGAGTAGCAGTTAGAAGAAGAGCATGCCGTACAGTTGTTAATGGGCATGCTCCAGAGCTGATAGAGAAAGCAGTTGATTTACAATGTAGATAAGGGTAAGCAGCCGATGCAATATCAAGAAAAGCCCAAACAGGCCTACAACCCCAACCCCCAACCGAAGCTGATATTAGGAGGAAATGATAAGCCACGGACTTATCAAGCTGGAGGCCAGAGACAAGCAATAGAAACTGGTGATAGAACGTTCCAATACCTCAAAGATAAAATGAATAAAGAGTATTCATTCAAAAGGGAAAGTGTCACCAAATTATTTCGACAAGTGTTGAAATCGGGTCTAGAACTGCCTGAATGCAAGAGACCCGAAGAGTCGAAGCACACTGGTGACCCAAATTATTGCCCATATCATCGGGTGCTCAGCCATCCTATTGAAGATTGCTACATCTTCAAGGATTGGCTTGAAAGAAAATATCAGAAGGGAGATATCACATTGTCCGAACATGTATTGTCTCACCCTAAAAAGGAATCAGCTCGGATAGTCACATCCTCTTCCGTACCCCTGGTTGAAGAAAGAGGAAAAGAAAAGAAGCTAATTCAAGAAGAACGGTGGGAGACTGCGGTCTCTAAGAAAACTGTGAAAATGTTGAAGCAGCTTGAAGGAGTTTCAGACGTAAAGTGGAAGTCTCCTATTGAGCCAATGATAGGTTTGAAGGCACTGCCAGTGGTACGACCTTCTACTTCAAAACAGTTTTCCAACCAAGTTAGTTCTTCAAAGACTGAAAAGAAGAAATCATCCAAGAAGAATACCAAGTTGAAGAAGTCCAATGAGAAAATGACTGTAACTCAGAGAGTTATCAACAATTTGGATGAGTACTACCAGACTGTGAGGCGACCTATCAAGCTTGCTGACTTCATGTCAGAGCTTAAAATAGATGAAGCTGAAGAAGGAGATGAAGATTCTCTTCCAAAAGAAGTATGTCGAGTCATCTCAGTGGCACCTAGTACCCCGATAAAAGAGGAATACACAGAAGAAATACCCTCTGAATTCTGTATGATGGTTTTACCAATGGATTACAGTTCGGAGGAGGATTTGTACTTTCCAGAGGGAGACGAATCAGACCCTAGCATAGCGTCTCGGATGGGACATGTAAACCTGGGTGGTGATTCTGAATCAACAGATGAGTCCCTAGACGCAACGATGGCTGATTCTGAAGAAAATGCTCCATCAGATGACTCTGAACCGGAGGAGATTGCTCAAGTGCAGTTAAGAAGCGACAAGATACTACCGCCTCCACCGAAGAAAGGAGTCTCCAACAAAGACAAGGAAAAAGAGATAATTATCAACGATGACATTATCCCTGAAGATCCTAAGAAAAAGAAGACTTCAACCAATGGGATAGATTATAATATCTTATCTCATCTAAGAAAAATTCCAGTACAACTCATCATATACGATGCTTTGGTGATGTCTAAAGACCTTCGGGAGACTCTGATTCAGGCTCTCAAAGATCCCAAAAGATACGAGGTGTATTTTGCTGAACGTAATTTGACTGAGGTTCTACAAGCTCGTAATGAGCCATTTATTACTTTCTCCGAAGAGGACATGATGCTTGGGACTACAGACCATAATCGTCCTCTGTATTTTACAGCAGAGAGCGATAAGCTGATTATCAGTCAAATCCTAATCGATCCTGGATCCTCCGTGAATCTGATAAGCTTGAAAGCACTGAGATCCCTCTGCCTTGATGTGGAACACCTCGGGCCAGATAAGTTGATGGTGCATGGTTTCAATGAGAAAGGGCAGAAGACCCTTGGATCATTCATGCTCCCTCTTGTATTTGGAGAGCTCCACACAGAAGCTAAGTTCCATGTGATTGACGCGGATACTTCATTCAAGGCGCTACTAGGTCGTCCCTGGTTGCATGAATATGACATTGTCCCATCAACATTACACCAGTGTATGAAGTATCTCAAAGATGGAGAAGAATTCAGGATCTCTGGTGACATTCAGCCCTTTACAGTTCATGAAGCAACAGTTTATGAAGATGCACGGTAATTCATGCCAAAGAAGCAAAAGTCTTCAAGCTCCCTCGAAGCTAAAGCATCAAATTCGAAGAGTATAAAGCGACCTGAACTGGAGGGTAGGACAAAGCATGTGGGGAGAAAGAAGACAGTGGCGACTCTTCCCAAAACGCCGACCATTCCAAAAGAAAAGAAGCATGTACCTCATCTTGGGAGTGACACAGATGAAGATGATGATACTCCTGCTAAATCTTGGAAAGTATGACAGTCCACGGATGAATGGAGCAGGCAGGTCGAATTTTCGAATGATGATTATGACTACGACTCCATTTACATGAACACGGTGCAGAATGTGTTCTCTAGAAGAATTGACAGTCTATCAATTTCAGATAGTGTGCTCGTAGTCACGCGTGTTCCCTTACAACATTTCAAAGAAATTATTCCGCGTGAGGTGCATAAAGTTGAAGAACTCGCCACCCTCTATCTGTCACCCCGTAAAAATGGGACCGTGCCAGGGAATGTGTTATATTCCACGGGAGTTCGTGAAGATGAGAATCATGACTGGGATTGCATGCTCCTCGACTCCGAGGAATTATTTCCTACGATGCTACCTAGATTCAATACAAAAAATATTCAAAGAATGCTACAAAAATAAGTCAATATTCCTACCACCAAGCGACAGCTTCGTACAAGTTTGGGCCTCTGGTATGGGAGGAGTCCGCGTCCGTTACAGCAGAAGGATACAGATGCATATAAAGGTATTGGATTCATCAAAAGAAAATTTCTCCGGAAAGAGATTTGTCGCGCCATCACATGCGTGGAAATTGAATCCAAAGATGGTGATGCTGAAGAGACATACGAAGCTGATGATTATGATGAACAGCCTGTAGAAGCTGAACCTGCACCAGAAGAGCTTGAAGATGGTGGACAGGCAGCCATTATGGATGAACTAAAAGAAGTCAACTTGGGAACTGAGGAAGACCCCCACCCAACCTTCATTAGTTCTCTTCTACCCGAAGAACAAATAGAAGAAATAAAAGAACTCCTATGTGAATTCAGGGACTGCTTTGCCTGGACATATGCTGAGATGCCTGGCTTATCCTCTGATGTAGTAGTTCACAGATTAGCAATCAAACCGGATGTAGCACCCGTCAAACAAGCTCCAAGGAGAATGAGATTGGAGATTAAGAACAGGTGATCGCAGAAACGAAGAAATTAATAGATGCAAGCTTCATCCGAGAAGAAAAGTACGCTGACTGGATTGCTAATATCGTCCCAGTGAAAAAGAAGAACGGGCAAATTCGTGTCTGTATTGACTTTAGGGACCTCAATAAGGCATGCCCGAAAGATGACTTTCCGCTTCCTGTGTCTGAACTCTTAGTAGACAGTACATCAAATTTTGATATGTTCTCATTTATGGATGGATCGTCGGGCTACAATCAGATCAAGATGGCACCTGAAGATGAGAAGCATGCAGCATTTAGAACGCCCATCGGCATATTCTGCTACACGGTCATGCCCTTTGGCCTGAAAAATGCTGGTGCCACCTACCAACGGGCGATGACTCACATATTTGATGATTTGATACATCAGAAGGTTGAGTGCTATGTAGATGACCTTGTTGTCAAAAGTCTTGGCCGAAATGATCACTTAAAAGATCTCAGAATTGTATTTGAGAGAATTAGAAAGTTCGATCTAAAGATGAATCCTCTCAAATGTGCTTTTGGGGTCTCCTCCGGCAAATTCTTGGGGTATGTTGTTCGTCATCGAGGAATAGAGATCGACCCCAATAAAATTAAGGCAATAACGGAGATGCCACCGCCAAGGAACCTTCGACAGCTTCGCTCGCTGCAAGGACAACTGGCTTTCATTCGGAGATTCATATCAAATCTATCGGGTAGATGTCAACCATTTTCAAAGCTAATGAAGAAGGATGTTCGTTTCAAATGGGATGCAGAATGTCAGGAGGTATTTGACAGCATTAAAATATATTTGTTGAATCCACCCATTCTCGCAGCGCCAATTCTGGGGAAGCCTCTTATACTGTATACAGCAGCACTAGAAGAGTCCCTCGGAGCATTATTGGCCCAGAATAATGAAGAAGGTAAAGAAAATGCGCTCTACTACATCAGTCAAAGGTTGATTGGAGCAGAAAGTCGTTATTCCCCAATTGAAAAGCATTGTCTGGCGCTAATTTTTGCAGTTCAGAAACTCCGCCACTACATGCTATCTCATAAAATCACACTGATATCAAAGATCGATCCGCTGAAGTTCTTGATGACAAGACCAGCGTTGACAGGTCGTCTAGCTAGGTGGGCAGTATTGTTATTGCAGTTTAAAATCATATACATGCCACAGAAGGCAGTGAAAGGACAAGCCTTGGCAGATTTTCTTGCTGCACATCCAATCCCGGCCGATTCTCCACTAAATGATGATTTACCAGATGAGCAGATAATGCAGGTCGAGGAGAATGAAAGGCTACCATTCTGGGAAATATACTTCGACGGAGCATTGTCGATTAGACCTGTCCGACCTTCAAATATTGCAAGAGCCCGAGCCGGCATTGGTCTCATTTTCGTATCACCTGAGGGAGACATAATGAGATTTTTATTCAATTTGACTGAACCTCGGACCAACAACGAAGCCAAGTACGAAGCTCTATTAGCAGGGTTGGAGATTGCGATCGATGTCAGAATCCAACATCTCCAAATCTTTGGTGATTAGCAGCTTATAATAAATCAGGTCCTCGGCATTTATAAGATTAGCAAAGTCGAATTGGCTCAGTATCATCGGCGAGCCCTCGAGCTTCTGAAGCAAGTACCAAATGTCAAAATGGCTCGAGTTCCTCGAGGACAGAATGCTAAAGCAGATTGTCTGGCCAAATTAGCCAAGAAAATGGCGAACATCAATGAGGAGAGGCCTATATTCATCGGGGTTTACGCTCGTAGGGTCTTGGAGGCCGCTCTATTACAATTCCTGAGGGCAGAAGGAATTTCAGATTCAAGTCAGCAGGATGAAACTCCAGTTGACCCTCAACCTCTCCATCAGATCATTATGGAAAATTATCCGGAAGGATATCATGCGGCCAAGAGACATAAAGCTAGTCAAGTTTCAGAATCGTGGTGGCATTGTTTAGATATTGAAGTCGAAAATGATTGGAGACAGCCATTCATTGACTACTTCAAAGAAAACAACCTCCCGATAGAAAAGTCTATGGCCGCACAAATTCGAAAAAGGGCATTGCGATATGCATTTGTTAATAACACGTTGTACAGACGAGCCTTTGATCAAATGTGGCTAAGGTGCTTGGGGACCAAGGAAGCTGATAAAGTGGTAGCAGAAATCCACGAAGGACTTTGCGGAGCACATCAGTCAGGTCCCAAAATGGCCGCTAAAATTAAGAGAATGAGTTATTATTGGCCAACTATGGTCAGAGAATGCATTGACCACGCTAAGAGGTGCCACGAGTGTCAAATCCACCGTGATGTTATACATCAGCCGCCAAATCCACTACACCCGACAATAACATCCTGGCCATTTGAATGCTGGGGCACTGACATAATTGGGCCGATAGATCCACCATCTTCAGCGGGACACAGCTTTATTCTAGCAGCGACGGACTACTTTTCCAAGTGGGCAGAAGCGGCTCCATTCAGAGAAGTCACATCCGAACATGTGATCAACTTTTTCACCCACAATGTTGTCTACAAATTTGGTGTGCCACGCCGCATAATCTCAGACAACGGTACTGCTTTCAAAAGTACAAAAATTTATAAGTTCGTTGATCGGCACAAAATCGATTGGTGATATTCCTCCATATACAATCCAAGGGCGAATGGATTGGCGGAAGCCTTCAACAAGACGCTGGTGAAATTGTTGAAGAAGATCCTCACCAAGAACAAAAGAGAGTGGCATACGAAGATGGCAGAAGCTCTATGGGCCTATCGTACAACATATAAAACACCAACGAAAGCCACTCCTTATTCATTGGTGTTCGGTGTTGAAGCCGTATTACCATTGGAGATCGAACTACCGTCACTTCGGGTAGCAATTCAGAACGATCTCACTCAAGAGCAAAATATCCGTCTCAGAATGGAAGAGCTTGATGCACTCGATGAACTCATGTTACAAGCTCAACAAAACATAGAAATCTACCGAGGAAGAATGACAAAATCCTTCGATCGTATGGTGCGCCCTTGAACATTTCAAGAAGGGGAATTGGTCCTGGTGCTGAGAAGACCAATCATTCCACATCAAAAAATCGGTGGCAAATTCGTATCCAATTGGGAAGGCCCCTTCGTCATCGAGAAGGTGTACCAAGGAGGAGCATATCAGTTGATCGATCTGAACGGTCAGAGGCCTATGCCATCTATCAACGGCCGACATTTAAAGAAATACTTTGCATGAAAATTTCATGACGGATGTATTTTGTGATGATCAAAATTTTATATGCATATTTATCAATGCATGTTTGCTTATATTTTGAAATTCTCTTGTATAGCAAGAACGCATTTCAAAATCCTCCATCAGAATGGGGGCATTTTAAATATTTATTTGGGTCGACATCGCGCTGCGTGCTGAGATCCCCAAATAAATATTTAAAATCTAAAAGATACAAAGCCTACCCAAAATGTCCCTATGAGACAGGGGGTATTTTAAATATTCATTTGGGTCGACATCGTGCTACACGCCGAGAATTCCTAAATGAATATTTAAAATTTTATATTTCAAATCTATTCCATTCTGAAATGTCCCTACGAGACAGGGGGCATTTTAAATATTTATTCGGGTTGACATCGCGCTGCGTGTCGAGATCCCCGAATAAATATTTAAAATTATCAATCCAGATATTCTTTTGTGCTAAAGAATACAAATATTTCTTTTTCAAAGTATATGCAGGTGATCTTTCAAGAGTTAGAGACACCGTCTTCTCCAACAAATCAAGACTCAAAAGTCAAGAAAAAGATTTTTGTGGCTACACACTCCTACAAAATTGAGCTGAAGAAGCTTGAAGTCTTTCAACATCCTGAATCTTAAGGTTCGAATGGGTGTAAAAGGTCTGATCCAACACGCTCAAATATGGCCGGATCGCTGGCAGCTCTGTCTACTCAATAAGCCATAAGAAAGGCCGTAGTAGCGGAACCCCCACTTCGTCAACCCGTTAGTAAGGATTGTAGGAAGTACGAAGGCAAATTTGACTCGACAAGTTCAAGTGATCGTAGTTTACAAAATTCTCCTAAATGACTGGAGAATCAAAGTTCCAGTGGAAGGATGAGTCTCGAACAAGCACTGAATGTTCGCAGACTCTAAAATTTGAAACCACAAAGGATGACTCCAAATCTGTCAACTTCAGCAAAATCAGCATTGGGAAGCGCAATTCCCATAGCTCAAGCCTGAAGCCTGAATGGGTGTAAGAGGTCGGATCCAACAAGCTCAAATATGGCCGGATCGCTGGCAGCTCCATCTACTCAACAAGCCATAAGAAAGGCCGCAGTAGAGGAACCCCCATCTCAGCAACCAGAGGACAAAGAGCTATCAAATTCTAGCTCTCCCGATCTGACGAACTCAAGTGATTCAGATTAAAGTCTTCTCAAGTGGTTAAGGATCAAGATACTACCTACGTTCGGTACTATCAATTGTTTCCAGAACCTGCGAATCCTTCAACAAATCCGTAAAGCACAAAGCGAGGATCGAAGGAATTTTTCTTCAACAAGTCCGTCAAAGCACAAAGCAAAGGATCGAAGAAAATTATCCCAAAGTTCACACAATGCTCAAGGCTGAACTAAGTGGATTCCGTCATCAACAAGTCCGATATGCACAAAGCTCTGGACCGATGACTTTTTGCCATCGACCTAATACAAACCTAAGGGTTTAGATCACCGGCATCTACTCCTTCAACAAGCCCGCCAAAGCTAGAAGCATAGGGCCAGAGATACAAAAAAACCACCTGACAAGTCATCAATGACAAATCAGGTAATCCTCCATCAATGTCCACAGCACAAAGTACAAGACAAAAGAAATTAGTATCTCAACCATCTATTGATATATCCAAGAGATCTATGGAGAAAGAAAATCTTAGTGTGACATCCAAGTAAATTTTTGGATATCCACTAAATGAAAATCTTAGTGTGACATCCAAGCAAATTTTTGGAGATCCACTAAATGAAAACCTCTATGTGACATCTAGAACAAATATCTAGAGATCCATAGAGTCAATCAGCATACAACAAACGTGATTCGCTCTAGACGCGTACCACATTTGTTGGGGGGCATTTGTTGACCTCTGAATAATACTCAAAGGAACCAAAGAAAACAACGACTAAAAAATACCTTACACACGACGGATCCACAAATTCTGTCGAGTAGCTCACGCGAATCTCGCTAGAAATCCCGAAAACCTCGTATCACTGTTGGCTCTGTCAAAGTCCCATAAATCCCGCAAACATCGGACTCGACGAATCCAGAAATCCCGCAACGATACGCTGTTCTGCGCCGACGCCGCTCTTCACGTGTTTTCTGCCCCAAATACCGCTCCAGATGGACACTTCCCTCGTCTTTAAAAGCCAGAGGAGATGAGGCTTTCGGGACGGCTCCTTCCACACAAGGACTCCTCTCTCGCTGCACTTCTCGTCTCTCCCCCCATTCGCAAATCTCCCGATACCTCTTCACCCGACCCAAGCTCTCTATGCCGACGGGATCTCCCGAGCTCTCTGATCCATCCTCTACCCTCCTTTTCCGAACACCAAATCGAAGCCACTTGACTCCTCCGATCGATCTCTCGATCCCAAACTTCTTCAGCCCGCCGAGAGAGAGAGAGAGAGAGAGAGAGAGAGAGAGAGAGAGAGAGAGAGAGAGAGAGGGAGACCAGTCGTGCCTACCCGTAGCCGTCCAACCCCGTACGGTCAAGCTCCCCCGTTCGGCTTCCTCTTCAGCCGAATCCCGAGACCAGCCACCTCCTCCTGTCGCTCCTCTGTCCGACTTTCCCTTCCTATTAGGATCGGAAGTTGCAACATTTTGTTCGGAACCAACACAGGGAGCAAGCTTACTGTGAAGGTAATTTCTCCCTCTCACATGCTCTGCTTCGGCCAAATCCAATGATGCCGTCGAAAGAGGGAGGATGGGAGGTTAATTGGTTTTAATTAAACTTAATATTAATTGATTTTTAATTAAAACTAATATTAATTAGTTTTAATTAGAATTAATTTTTATTAATTTTAATTAATTCTAATTATTTAGAATTAATTTTAATTAGAGATTATTTTAATTAAACATAATTAATTTTTATTAACTATAATCATTAAATTTAATTATAATTGTTATTATTAATTATGATTAATTTAAGTAATTAATCATAATTAATCTTAACTAATTATGATTAATTTTAATTGAAGTTAATATTAATTAATTATGATTAATTAGTATATTTTTAAATTAAAATTGATTAAAATTAATTATTTATAATTAATTTAGGTCATTTATAATTAATTATAATAACTTATAATTAATTATAATTGATAAAGCACATACAAGTGCTCTCTCTCTCCCTCGATCCGTCGTCGACCCGTGCAGGTATAACTCCTAAACCTTAAAACTCCGAGAACCCATTTTCGATGTTTGCGACGAGACGAAACGACCACCTATACACGCTTTTCTTAGCATGGTGGGAGGAAGTTAGTCGCGGTGCTCTCAACGAATCGGGTGATCACTTGAAATCCCTCATTGATGTTCGTATCGCCTTGGAAACCTCGTCTATACACGCTTTTCTTAGCGTGGTGGGATAGGAGCCCGGTGCAATGCGTATGACAAAGCTGGGATACCCATAAGTACCCGCTTGCGAGGAAATAACTGCTTTCTTGCAAAGATACTTTCAAAAAATAATTTTCTTGCAAAATATTTTCAAAAAAATAAAAAATATTTTTTTTACAAACAAAAAAATACCCATACACGCTTTTCTTAGCGTGGTGGGGGATCAAAAATACACGACCGCGGTGTCCTTGAAAGAGGGCACCTACCATACACGCTTTTCTTAGCGTGATGGGAAAGGCCCAGTTTTTCCGTAGTTTTCCCCTAAACGGGGGAGACGCCGAGAGGCTGCCGAAATTTCGGTTGAAGACGGACTATACTTGGACTTTATTTGCACATCAAATGGACAAGAATGAGACTCGTACCTGGACTTGGTTGAACTCAAAGGACGATCGAACTTGGACTCAGCTTGTGAACATTTGGACTTGATTGAACGGTGGACTCGGACTTATAAACTTGATTCAATCGACCTAAGTGAACTCAAACCCAAACAAATTTAAAAAAAATATGAGATTTCAAATTACATTTGATTTAAAAATCAAATGAGAAGAACAATTTGGGACCTAGATTTGGTTGAACACAGAAGAACAACAGAGGACTTGTGGACTGTGGACTTGAACTTAAACTCACACTTGGTTTGGAAATCAAATGATGTAAGCAAAGACTTGAATCAATCTTGAATCATGATCTGAACACCAAATCAGACGGACAATAGAAGACAAGTGAACTTGAATATAATCATCAGAGAACTTGAAATTGAACTTGTAAGCTTTTGAACATCAAAGGTTTTAAAAAACTTAAACACTCGGACTCTCATTTGAACTTCAGCAAGGACTCATTTTGAACTCGGACTTGGACTCAAAAGAATGAATACAAAGAGCTTTGACTTGAGATTGTAGCTTTGAAAGAGAACTTGAATTTGCACTTTGAACTAAACGATAACTTGAGTTGGTTACTTGAACTCAAGTAAGAACTTCATATACATAGAACTTGATTTTGATGATGATCTAGAGAATTTCAAATGAACCATATAAGATCTAACTTGTATAGATTACAAGTGACAAGCTCCTAACAATTAGATGCATTTGTCTCCTACAAGTTGGGGGATTCAACATGCGATGAACTGAAAGACATGATGTGTTTTTGAATAGTTCAAAGAGGACACTCCAACTATCAACATCAAAATTCAAACATACAAACTGATCTGCAAACAACAAATCTTACATGTTTACTGTTGGAATCCCCTACGATAATCCCTACGAATGCCTGTTGATTGAGATGGCAATACGAGAGACCAATAAAGAAAGATCTGCACCCCTACAAGCAAGTGCAATCATCAAACCACCTGAGATTGGTGAAAAGATGGATTTGATGTAGGAGTAATGGTTCTTCTACAAACACTCCTGGGAGCTCGTAGTAGATACGACAATCCCCACCAAGTCAATGCACTATAGAAATGAACAGTTGTAAGGTGTACGACTCCTACTCATATATAACAACCAAAAGATCTGCAATACATACAAATCCTCTACGAAAACAAATGTATGTACAACATCCACCCATGGATAGATGCATAAAGACTACAGTAAATGCAGTATCCTGTAGTCAATTTCAGTTTAAGGATGAATATCTTCCTCTAACAGTAATGGTTGTATTGTAAAGACTAAAATCAAGCATAACGCATAAAGACTACAAGTTCCTACGAGCTCCTACAACCCAAGGCAGGAGATTAGTTAGTGCACTATGACCCGCCTACAAAAATCAACAAATAGTGCACGACAGTCTACCTGTACGAAGCAGCGAATAATTCTATCCAGAAGCTGCTACGCCACGCCACCGGATCCGCAACTTTTATGCAAGCGGACAGAAGGCGTATATAAGTATTCCAAAAATACCCCATGCACGTGCACTATAAATTGTATACACATATGTACACTAAAGGGGGAAATATATTTTCAACCCGCATGGGCCCCGGCGAGCGTGTTATTGGTACACACGTGACGTCTAGGGATGCTGCGCGGGTTGACAAGTGAATTCAAGTTCGAAATCGATCCTTCTATATGGGTCAATAGAAGTCGACAGGGTTCGAACTATTAAGCAAAATATAAAGATGTGGTGACCAATATATTTGCTTTAAAACATTCATATTAGGCCTTCAAGACCTACAATAATATGAATTCACTAATAAAGGCATGAAGCCTACGAAACCCGATCCTCTGTCGATAGCCCGACAGAGTTGACAAGGTTCAATCCATAGAAAGAAATGACCCCCAAACACCCCGATGATGGCCGTATTGAATGCAGATCTCAACCGGAGGGGTTCCCAAATATTTTCAAAGATCTCCCAAATATCCAAAGTTTTATTTCAAATATTCCATAGCTTCACCTAAAATACCCATAAAAATCCAAAAATCCAAAGCTCCACAAAAATCCCAAAAATATTTAAAATTGAAATAAATCCATTAATCACTTAAAGCAAAATTCATCCACCATCCGCAACAGTTTGTCGAGGTGGACAAATTAAAATCAACTTCAGCTCACAAAGAGCTAAATGCCTAGTCGAAAATATCACTAGGATCCATTCTCAAATAATCTCTTGCCAGTAAGGACGTGGTACGTGTCCTCTAACCAGCAGTTTCGCCGCCAAATGGCACTGCTGGTAAACGGTTATGACCCGGGGCCCTCTGAACCGAGTGGTTTTGCCGCCAAATGGCACCACATATAGCGGTTATGGCCAGAGCCAATACGCTCCTTAATGGCGTTAAATCTTTGAGATATGAATCAATAGGATATGATCGATAGGGCACAAAGCCCTCTGTCAGCTAAGGTGGATTTAAATTTGTCCCCTTTGACAAACATTCAACCCCGGTCTACAATGTCCCCTTGGACGAAGCAACCATAGGCGGATCCACATTAGCCTAAGGGTGGGCAAATGCCCACCCTCAAAAAAAAATTTTTTAATATTTAGAGGGAATTTTTTAGAACATTTTGGGTATTTTGCGCATTTTGCCCCCCCTAAAAAAAATTTTTGTCCTAATTTTATCAATCCTAAGCATCTTTGCCCATCCCAAAAAAAAATTTTTTTTTTGCCCACCCTAAAAAAAGGAGCTGGATCCGCCCCTGGAAGCAACCCATGGCTGCCGACAAGGATCCTTCTGTCAGGTTGGGTCGACTACCTCCTCTAACTAAGTAGACCAGGGACCACGATGGCCCGGGACGACGGAACCATGAGATCTTGATCGGGTCCATCATCCATTCCCCCACCATCCGTTTTAAGTGCACGATGGTGAAATTTCTATTTTAAATATCAAATCTTCCAAAATCTTCAAATTCCCAATTATTTCCAAACTTTTCAAACATTTCCGAATACCCAAATCTAGACTAAAAATCCAATTTACATATCCATGCTGCTACTATATGCCAGATATACGTATTTCTATACGTATCTGATTGATGACTAGCCTTAATCGAAAGTTCTCTCTCGTGATCGGGAGGGGTAATTAACTATAGGGGCTTACGCCTATAGAAAACCAGAACTCAGATCATAAAGTCCTCACAAAATGAGGCGAAATCTCTGGGTAGTGTCTTATCTACAAACCCATCTGCCTTCCAAAATTTACCCCGGAACATAGTTCGTTAAAACTCCCTCGCCGAATAAGAAAAGCGAGCAGAGGTCGGGGCCGAATTTTCGGAGCCCACGGGGTCGTCGGGTCGCTACATGGCATCATTTAATTGGCCTCCGGATGTAGAGCTGTTTGGTGTCCTCACCCAATAAAAATTCCTATAATATAGATAAAAATTCTTATAATAGAAAGTGAACGATTGTAACTGAAGCAACAATATAGTCTGCTTTTCCATCAAACATTTATCTTCACAATAGTTGACAATATTTTCTCACAGCAATGTTTCAATCTCTTATTAGCCAAGATCAGCAATAAATTGAACTATTGTAGAACTTGTCATACAGACTCTCGGGTAAAGCCAAACAGGGAGACATTTATTTGATTAATTAGTAGAACTTTCCTATATCATAGAACTTTCCTATATTAGAAGCGAAAAAAGTCTTGAGTTGTTGGCTTGCTAGCTAGTAATAGCTCTTTCACGTTAGTGTTATATTTTTTACTTGATAGGTATTTGTCCATTAATTTATTGTACTCAATTTGAGCTCCAGATATTCATTTCACCTTAAGGTTTTAATTAAGGTAAATTTCTTATTATTTTGTTTTTATATCACAATCATAATTTTTATTTTGCTGCTGGCCTATAAATCATATCTTAATTTTTTGTTCAAAGACTACCGCTCTAGTTG
This sequence comes from Dendrobium huoshanense, assembly GCA_016618105.1. Classification (NCBI taxonomy): domain Eukaryota; kingdom Viridiplantae; phylum Streptophyta; class Magnoliopsida; order Asparagales; family Orchidaceae; genus Dendrobium; species Dendrobium huoshanense. The sequence goes on from CM028352.1 coordinate 12,175,140, forward strand.
CTTTGAAGGAGTTGAAGGAGGGGAAATAAAGAGAATAACATTGTAAGAAAATTGAATTGAAATGGCTTTCATTAACAAGTATAAAAATAAAAAATAAAACTAATAATAATGATAAATAATAATAATAATAATAATAATAAGTATATACGTGAAAAGGTTGAAGTAACTTTAGTGGCATATAAGATTAGAGAGAGTCGCCTTAGATGATTTGGTCACATAAAATATCAATCTCCTGATGACCCGGTTAGGAGAGTAGACGTATAAAATATGGTTTTTATTAAGAAAGATAAATGTTGGCCTAAAAGATTTAAATCAGAATTTGACTCTTAATAGAACATAATGAAAATTATTAGAAATATTTTTTTTGCTAGATTTAAATAAGAATTTGACTTTCAAGTTATTAAATTTAATTTTCACTCGAATTCCATCAAGCAAAACAAAGCCATATAGAAATAAGCTCAATTAATATTCCCATAAACTCCTATAGTTTAATCTTCAAGAATGACCAAAAAATTAAGCTTCCCTTTCAATAAAGAGCAATCTATAATGAATCTAAAGATAATTTGATTGGATTTTGTTGTCAAAGCAATTGAGTTGGTGAAAACAGAGCATGTGCTGCCTTAGCTTATAAACCCAATTAAGGAGAGCTTTCTCACTTCCACATGGTTTGTCCATTACAAACAATCATGCATGAATAATAATTGAACTGTTGATGTAGAAGAAAAAAAAAGTATAAAACAACACTGAAAAAGATGAGATCGAGCACATGATTAGATTCCTGTCTATTTCAAAATATAATGAATAACATTGTAAGGTTCACAAAAGCAGGATAACTATACACACTTCAGTTAAGGTTTCGTTTGGGACAACTTTTTTATTGTTTTCTAGAACATTTTTTTCGTTCAAAACTTTCTTGAATTAAAAAAATTTATACTAAAAAATCGTTTTAGGAAGAAACATAAAAGCTGACCCAAACGAAGCCTATATGAGACTTCATACAAGTTGAATTCCACACTTGAGAGAAAACATTAGATATATATTACTCACAGAACAACAAGAGATTAGGAGTACAATGAGAGAGAGAGAGAGAGAAGAGAGCATAAAATGGTGGAGTTCCTTGAGAAACTTTATCTCTATCACTGATAGACTTATACATAAACACAAATGTTAACTGTAAATTCTGTAAGAAATTTCTCTCGCACTCTCTCTTCTATTTCTTCTTCATCTCTTATGTTACAAACAATAAGAATATTTACTGCACTTAGTCTTGAGCACCCCCCCCCCCCCCAATTAGGAGGAGAAATTATTTCGTGCGGTAAAAAACCGTCCGGATGCATAATGTGTACACTAAGTATAATTTTGTACACAATTTGATTTTTTTTTATACACAGTGTACAAATACTATGCACACTCACATCCGGACGGTTCTTTAATGTCCGGACTCCGCGCGAAATAATTTCTCCATTAGGAGAAAACTTTTGTTAAAAAGGCCTAGAAGCTGGCCAGTTAACTAACCACAAGAAAAAAGTTTAAGAAAGTAGAGATAAGATGAGAAAAATGAAAGAGATTGGTGGGGCTATGGAATAATAATGAAGGCCTGCTGAGGTCACATGGAAAAAGGCCAAGCCTGCACACAACACATGCAGCTGCCTGGTATCTCACATGCTCACTGTTCTGCTTTCAAAAAATTTTGTCAGGGTATTGATGCAAAAGTGATATATCAACTTCAAAATCATCTAATTTAGATTAAAATTAGTATAATTTAAAATATTGTATATAGCACTAATCTCGACGTAAACCTTATGACTTTGAAGTTTCCTTAAGACTTATATCACAGCATGCAAACTCAAATTAAATCTAATCCTAAAGTCATCACAAACTAAAGGAAAGCAACCAAAGCTATATAGTCATAGAAAAGAAGTCAATTATGATCATAAGGAGATTAGGGGTTTCAGTGCAAGGATAGGAGATGGTGGTGGCGAGGGCAGGAGAGGAGGTGGTCGTTGGTTAGGCCGGCGGCTTGCATGAAGGAATGAACGACTGTCGGACCGACGGAGCGGAAGCCACGGCGGACGAGGTCTTTGCTTATGGACTCTGACTTGGAAGTCTTGGCTGGGATTTTCCTGCAGGTTTTGTAGTTTGGGTTGAGTGGCCTGTAGTTGACAAAGCTCCAGAAATATTTGTCAAGAGAGCTGAAGTCCTTGGTAATCTGCATGGATAAATAGGGGAAGAATATGGAATGGTTGGTCAGGAAACATGGAAAGTTAGACAAATTAAGTATTATGTTTATGTTAGAGAAAATAGTATTTGATGGGTTGCACATGTTGCATATGTGCATTCAGGGGCTGAATCAGCTTTACTTTTGAGGATGGGCAAAGTGCTGGCTGGCATTCAGAGAAGCGTAGGTGGTGGAAACTTTTAGGTTCGTTGGGGAGGCAAATTCAAAGCAGCAGTCTAATAAGCATGAAAGAAATAGGAGAAACAATACACACAAGAATTATTGAATGGTTGAGCTTGCGTGAATTGGATCGAGATTGGATGTAGACAAAATTTTTAAGATAGGACAAAAACAAATTTCGGGGTGCAAATTTTCAAAATTACCCATCCTCGGTTCAATGTGATTCCACCCCTATGCATCAATCTCAAGATGTAATAAGCAATTGATGTGGGACATTATGGCGACTTTTATGAAACCTTTTTTTATTATGAAATGATAATATTTTATATGTTCTATTAGCAATGTGTGGCAGATCAAAAGGGATGTTATATACAACTAAACGTACACAATTCTCCTTGGCCTATTGGTTGAGAGCTTAGGCTCCAACTAAGAGGTCCAAGGTTCAAGTCCATGTGTATGCGTTGTGTGTGTGAGTTTGCCTTAAATGGCCTAAATGTCCCAAAAAAAAAAAACAACTAAACGTCGGATAAGAGCAAACAGCAAAAAATAATAATTATATTGATTAAAAAAAAAAGAATATTTCGAAAGATTATCTATTCTATTCTAATTATAGTGCAGAGATCAAAAGTTTTTAATGCGTAATTACATATCATGTGATGTTATACCTTTCTTGCTTCATGATTTTCAAAAGAATGGGTCAAAATTTTATTTTTTGTTTATTTTACATCGGATTAGAATGTTTTAGTAGTCAATATTTTATTTGTATTCATTTTGAATGATAAAAATAAATTACTATTTCTAAAGATTTTTTATGAAACTTTATAGTATTTGACATCAAATGATAGCTTTGAAAATTTCCTATCTTTTTCTAAAACATATTTTTAAATTTTAAGCAATGAAATGAAGCATTATATTAAAATAAAAAAAAAAAGCAATTTAGGTGCTTCATAAAGCAACTTTTAGTTAAAAAACTAAACTTTTTTTTCACTAAAAATTGCCTTGTGAAACAGTAAGAAAACAAGCATATTTTAAGGAGAAATAATTATGTGCAGACACCGAATCGTCTCGTCTGAAGGCGAATCAAAGGACACCACGTCACCTGGTACACAACGGGTACATAGCCACGATACAAAATAAAAGAGTGATGTGTCGTGCTCTGTTCGCCTTCAAACGACATCTGATATCCACAAAGAATAATTTTCTTATGTAAGAGTAAGCGCCTCAAAAAGAGTTTGGTTTATTAAGACAGGGAAATAAATGTACAACTGCCTAACTGCTTAGCAACTAATAATACAACGATAGAAGAATGATATATAATTCTATAAATTCCACCTCAAAGTTTGCAAAAAAAAAAATAATAAAATAGATTTAAAATACCTGAAGAATTCTGTTAGCATTGTCTACAACAGCTCGGACCCTCCCCTGCTCTATTCCATACTCTGAGCAGATGGAGCTCATCTGCCTCTCTGTGAATTTTGCCACCACCTCTGCTTCAAATCCAGCAAAAGCTTGACTGTAACAGAGCAAACAAAACAAAAAAATTTCAGCTTTACTACCGTTGACCCAATTACATAATCAAACAAAATATGTAAATATGTGGATGAGTATATCTTTTTTCACCTGTATTCCTTCCTCCTCTTCAGTATGGTGGTCCAATCCAGTCCCACTTGAAATCCACACAGCACTAACAACTCGAATAAAATTCTGTAAAACAAATGAAGGGTTAGAATCATGTAGACGAGGACAAGAATCATGGATTTCATAATGTGTATCTTCGGGGTTCAAATTTAAACCAAATATATATTACAATCAACTAAAAGTTTAATTCAAAGATAAACAATAATTACCATACTCAATAGATATTTTCAAACAAAAAAATAATATATTAATAGATTAATCTATTAAAAACTCTGTTCAGATGGACCGTAAAACGGGGGAGGTGAGAAGAAGAAAGCTCACTTGTCATCATGAACAGGAACCCCCCATTCCTCATCATGGTAAGCCACATAGAAAGGATCTGTCGCAAATAAGAAACAGAGCAGAAGAAACCTTAACCAATAATACATCTTTATTTATTAAAACAGAGAGGAATTAGGACTTTATACTTTGGTCTCCTACCTGAATTAGACGTAATAAAAGTGCATCTCTTCTCCTCCTGATTCACCCCTCCATTATTCCCTGAATGAACGGCCACCGATTTACTCTGAAGCTTTGCCTCCATCTTTCCATAATGCGCAATCCGCAATTTTCTCTGCTGTTGCATCAGAAACGCCTGCTCCCTCTGCGCCGCCGCAATTCTTCCGGCTGTCGTGGCGGCCGCTGTCAAGGCGGCAGGTTCCAAACCGGGAATCCCCCCGGCAAACACTTTCTTCGACTTCTTCCTCACTACGATAGGCGGCTTTGCGGCTGCCGACCTTGGCGTTGGCGGCTTCTCACCACTTGAATTAAGCCCATCGGTATCATTCCCCCTCTTCAGCACTCCCATCGCCGGTGGAGAAGACGGCTTCTTCATGGACTTGGGTGGGTCAAGTGCGGCTGAGAAGCGGTTGATGGCTGGCTGGAGGACCGGTCTGCCGTCGATCTTGGAGTTGCACATGATGTTGTGAGGAAGAGGGGAGGGGTGAAGAAACGGGGAATGAGAGAGTGAAGATGGAGAGGGGAAGGAGGGAGGGGGAGTATAAATATGGAGATGCTGGTGTAAATAGGGAAGGGGAAGTGGGGAAATGCTAACATGGAGGGGTTGGCGTCTGCCATTCAAGCCTTGAGGTGTGCGGCGTCGCTTTCAGTTAGGGGAACTGGGTGATCCCAGAACACGAGAGCAGATGGTGACCGTTGGATTTACCTTATCCAATATTTTAAATTTAGAAATGTTATTTAGTATTTAGTATTTACATCTTTCTATCGCCATCTTTAATTATTTTATGGGAAATTTACCTACATACCACTTTATAACATTCTATTTACATATCTAACACCCAAAACTTTAATATTACATAAATACCACCCTATACTATTTTAATATCAAATATATCACTCATATTTTCTTCTTACCCTCATATATTTCATTTCTACCACTCATATTTCATATAAAAATGAACTATGGGTGGCATGTATGTAATATTAAAGTTTTAGGTGTTAAATATATAAATAGAATAGTATAAAGTGGTATGTATGTAAATTATCATCAAATGTATAAAATTAATTATGAGAGTTGTGCATTTGGGTGTCATGCAATTAAATAATTATGCATTAAATAAATTATTAAGAAAAATAAATGTTGATAGTATTGTCTTTTTATATTTGAATCCCAAGTAGATATAATTTTTGCACTTGTAATATTTTAACTTTTATCATTCTTTGAGATAGACCAATTGAGGGCTCATCAATTTATCATTTTAGGCAACATCAATATCTTAAGGTTAATATGTGTACTTCTCCTTTTGCTCATTTTGGAGGTTATGACTCTTCCTCCATTTGTATGTGTTAGACAATAAACCCACATCCTATATTTGTAGTTTTGTACTAAATAAGTAGTGTATATATTAGTCTTGTAACCAGGTTCTTAAATATAACAAAGTATTCTATTCTCCTTCATTCGGCTGCTCCGTGCTCGTTTTCTTCCTTCAGTCTCTTCCACATGGTATCAGACACCAGTTAAGCTCCTCCCATCCCTCTTCTCTGTCATTATCTTTCTTCTACGTTAAGCTTCCCCGGTCGGTTCTCCTTACCATCTAGCAATCCCATGGCCTCTTCGGTCACCTCCACCCCACCAGCTCAATCTGGCACGCCATACCCCAACATCACATCCCTCCCCAACTCAAATTCTTGATGCACAACATCAAGAACCTTGTCACTACCACCCTCACCACCGAGAATTACCCGATTTGGCGCGCTCAGGTCGAGAAACTATTCACGGCCAGCAGCTTCCTCAGTTTTCTTGACGGTTCTTGCACCGCCCCAAACCAGTCGGAAAACAACTCCGACAGCAACTCCGGCTTCACACAAGATTCTTGGAACCTCCTTAATCAGCACCTGGTAGCCGCTCTTCTCTCAGTTATCTCCCAATCCATACTTCCCTATGTTTTGTCCCTTACCCATTGCTCCGACGTTTGGCATACACTCGCCCACCGCCTCCAATCCTCTACCTGTTCCCGGCTCATCCAACTCAAGAATGAGTTGCATCACCTACCCACCATCAAATCAAAAGTGGACGCCATCACCTTTGCCGGCGGCAGCATAGATCCTGCAGACATCATCCTATATACTCTAAATGGGCTCCCGACATCCTACCAAGCATTCAAAACGTCCATCCACACAAACTTACAGCCTCTCAGCCTTGACGACCTTTACACCCTCCTCTGCAGTGAAGAGATAATTCATTCCCAAGATGACACCAAAGAACTCAATGCGCTGCAACTTACAGACAACCCTACGGCTAGACCTGTCAATATTGGACCTGACCCGAAAACCCGATCCGAACCCGACCCGAAATTTTCGGGTTTGGGTTGACCCGAACCCCACCCGCTTCGGGTTCGGGTCCGGGAAACCGACCCGTTTACAAAAATGGGTCGGGTTCGAGTTGACCCGACGGGTTGCCGGTCAACCCGAAAACCTGTTTAATTTAAAAAAATTTGATTCCCGCCCTTGCCCGAGCTGCCCGCTGCCCCAGCCCGCCCTTGCCCGAGCTGCCCGACTACCTCGAGCCGCCTGCCTCGCTTGCGGCCTGCCCAGCGCGGTACGACCGCGTCACGTCGCGGCTCTGCACGTCACTTCGCGACCCGCGTCACGCCGTCACGGCTGCCCCGCCAGTTCCGCGTCCGTGCCTCACTGCCTCAGCCGCAGTTCCGCGGCGTCCAACGACCGGCGGCCGGCGACCCGCGTCACGCCGTCACGGCTGCCCCGCCAGTTCTGCGTCCGTAGCGGCTACGCGGGTTAGGTCGGGTTGACCCGAACCCGAAGCGGGTCGGGTTCGGGTCCCGAAAATTGACTCGTTTGAAAAAACGGGTCGGGTCAACCCGAACCCGAATAATGCCGGGTCAGTTTCGGGTTCGGGTCAACCCGACCCGTAACCCGAAATTGACAGGTCTACCTACGGCTCTAGCTGCCTCTCGCGGCCGTGATCGCGGTCGATCATTGTCGGGTCGAAGTCGTCAATCAAACAACAATCATGGAAGCTGACCTAGCAACAAATCGGACAAACCAAACTACCGCAACACTATCTGTCAGATCTGCTCCAAACAGGGCCACTCCGCCGCACGCTGCTTGTACTGACTGGATCCAAACTATGAGCCCTCTCAACCTCCTACAGGACTCTTCACCTTAGCCGACCAAACTACGTCTCTCAACTGGTTCTTGGATAGCGGAGCCTCAACACACCTGACCTCCGACTCCTCCCAATTCCAATACACTGAACCTTACTCCGAAAATTCGTAGGTAACCATCGGAAACGGCCAGCAATTACCCATCCAGTACACAGGCCGTGGCATTCTCCCAACTCCATCAGGTGATCTTAAACTTAATAAACTTCACCATGTCTCAAATCTTGCTTTTAATCTTCTTTCGGTATCCCAACTAACTCGAGATAATTCTTGTGAAATTTGTTTTGATTCAAATGGATACCACATCAAGGACATGAAGACCAAGCAAGTGCTGCTTCACGGGCCTTGCCATAATGGCCTATACCCAATCCGTCCAGCTGCTTCGCCGTCCACACTAGCGCTGATCTCCGTCTAGTCCGTGCCCAATCTATGGCATAGCCGTTTAGGACACCCCGGTCACCCCACCCTCCAACAACTGGCCAAGAACCATACTGACATCCGCTTGAGTACTCTGTCTACCAAACATTGTAACACATGCAATTTAGCTAAGTGTCATAGGCTCTATTTTCCTATTTCTAATTCTACTACTGTATCTCCTTTCAAAATTGTGCATTCTAACGTTTGGGGTCCATCCCCAACGACATCTATAAATGGCTACATGTATTATGTTTCGTTTATAGATGATTATACAAAATTCTGCTAGGTATTTCCTCTACATCAGAAATCAGAGGTGTTCTTTAAATTCTTTGAACTTTACAACCTCATCAAATGCCAATTCAACACTAAAATAAAAATTCTCCACACTGATGGCGGCGCCGAATTTATTAACAAGAAATTCCAACAGTTCTGTCGTTTATCCGGAATACTCCATCAATACACTTGTCCACATACTCCGGCACAAAACGGCACCGCTGAACGGAAACACCGGCACATACTTGACACCAGTCGCACTCTTCTTATTCACTCTTCGACTCCTCCAACTCTGTGGGTTCACGCTCTCCATACGGAAGTCAAACTAATCAACATTCTACCAACTCGTACGTTAAACAACAAGTCCCCCTACGAAGCACTCTACCACATACCACCGAATTACGATCAACTCAAAATTTTTGGCTGCTTATGCTACCCTTGGCTCCGTCCCTACTCGACGTCTAAATTAATATCCTTCTCAAAACCTTGCGTCTTCATTGGCTACGCCCCCAACCAAAAAGGCTACCACTGATTGGATCCTCAAACACACAAACTCTACACCTCTCGTCATGTTATATTCAATGAGCAAATCTTTCCCTATCAACACAATCACAAGGCCTACCCGACGAACTCAACCACTCAATTCATACCACCCCTACTACTTGTCCCCACATCCATCCTTTCACTCACCTACACCAATAATCCAATACCTATCTCTACACAATAATCACAGCCCGCTTCTCCTCAACCGACCTCCCCAACACCCACTCAGATCACACCTCCCAACCCTCCACCACCGAGACCTCAGCCCAATCAAGTCCGCACCACATGACAACCAGATCCCACACCGGCAGCCTAAAACTGAAACAAATTCTCAATTTAACTCACCAAATCTTCTCACCTGACCCAACCTCTTACACTGAAGCAGTATGTTCTAGCATTATAATGTTCTTCTTTTTAAGAAGAATCACTGGTAATTTTTTAAAAACCTAAAACATTCATCCGCCCAATAATATTAACATAAGTTTTGTATTTGATGATTCATGGTGTCACGTATCAAGATTCAAAGTGAAAGTATTTCTTTTCTTTTTTCCTTATAATTATTTCTGTACATTCTATTAATTTATCTTTTATTTAACAACCAGATCAATTTCATACCCAAAACTGATTAATTGCATTAAAAAAATAAATAGCATATACCATTATATTAATACTATCAATATTTACATATTATATTCAGAGCCTTTATAAGCTACAAAAGAATATATATGAAGCAAATAAAAAAGAACTAAATTAATATCATTGCATAGCCTCAAGCTCTACGCTCCTTATCTTTACCTGAAATCATGTAAACACAATAATGAGCATGAAAAACTAGCAAATAACTAAAATGTAACAACTGAAATCAATACAAGATAAAAGAAAATTAGTATATTGTAAATCATATAAAATCAATATATAAGTTATGTGTATTGGACACATGTATCAATCAATTATTATATCTTTAACATTCAATCATTCTCATCAATCTATTAGTTCTATAGTAGTATTAGTAATTGTATTCAATAATAGTAAGCAATGACAATAATTAATATCTATATACAATAATCAGTGTTAGTAATCTGTAATAATTAGTATTAGTAATAAGTATTATATTAGATATTCATATGAGAGTATATTAAATGTATCTTACTCCTGCACTTATGACTCTCAGTTAGTCTCTTATACTCCATATAACTCCCCTTGAATCAGTGCCGAGACGCTCCAGTTTAAAATAGAAATTTAATTTTTTTTAACACATTTCATATTTTTGGGTTATTACACATGGTTCCTCCGTTAAGAAACTCTCTTCAAATATGTTTATTCCTAATTCAACTTTCAAAGTTTATTTTCGTTCCATTGATCTACTTTTTTTATTCACGTCAAAGTTACATATATTAACAAAGGGAAGCCTGTTATGGGATTTGCTAAAAAAAGAAATAGACATTTTTGCCAAGACTTATGCGTTTGTTGGTAAATTTTTCTTCAAGCAATCCAAGATACATAATGTTCAAAAAAATTTGTTGAGCTCAATCTTCTTAGGTTTTCTTAATAGTAGTCATTTGACTTTAAGCAAGTTTTAATGAGTTGAGTAAAAAGAGGCTAGACTACACAAAATTTTTTCTCTTGTCTTTTTTATTATCTCTATGATATTTCAATATGGATGTTTAATTGACTCTTAAATTTACCCTTAAATAAAAATCTTATATTGTCCATGCTAGGATTACTTTTCTTAAGATCTTTGTTCATTTTATTAATTGTATTTATTTTATTTTTTTAATTGTAATTTCTTTACTCTCTAGGTATCAATTTAGGCAAGTCATTGCTTGTTGATGTCATTATTACTAATGTATTTAAATCCTCTACAACTAGAGTGTTGATTGAAATCAATTTCAATTAGAACTTTGAAAAGAAATTTGAATTCATAATGAGGACAATGGCTTTTAGTAAGAACTCATATTTAAGGGTCTTCTCATGTATCATCTTAAGTGTAAAATTTATGGTCAATAATAAAGGAGTGTTGCTTTATTCTTCATCTTCAGCTTAGACAACCTCAAGCCATTATAAAGAATGAGCAAGCTACACTTTTAAAGTGCAAATAAGAGAGAATATATCGATATCCTGATAAGAAACAAGTTTCCTCCTTTAAGAATTTGAATGAGCTTATGATTCTAGATCATGCCTCATCTTTTAAGGAGATTAAGATTTTTTACGAGAATCATTATAATTAAAGTATATGTGAGGCTAACCCTTTTAACAACTCTTTAGCAAAGAGAAAAGATATTATTGATATAGTGAATGAGACTCTTAATGCCTTTAAAACAAGCTTAACCAAATCCATGATTAAATTAATCACGACTTTTAAGCCTTTTGGTATTTCCTCTAATTATATTGCAAAAATTTTGATCACTCCACTTTATAATCATCATCTAATGTATTTTATTCGAGAAATTCTTATTGTTATAATTAGGAGGTATGTGGTAGTAGGTAGAATTCTTAAATTTAAGATGGGGTTAACTCATTGACTATAAAAAATGGCCTTTGATTCTTAGATTATTTTCTTACTACAAAAATGACCATGAAGAGTTCATGTATTTTAGAAGTTATAGAAGGAAAATTTTAATGCTAGTTTATGGGACCTAAAATGTTAATGTCAACCTCTAAAATCTAATGATGTGTTATGACTCTATAATTGGTTTATTTTGGCAATGTGGATAATTTTGATTTTTATCTCTTGAGTATTCTTCCATATGGACCATAAGATATTCTAACTTTTAGTGATGAACATATAATGCCCCTGGCTTTTGCTTTTTTCCAGAAGACTGATAGTTAAATAATATGTATATTTTTATGATATCTATCAGAAATGTAATGTTGAAATTATATGATATGTTGATTTGAGAGGTTGCAAAAAAATATTATTCTATAAAAGATAGATAAAAATAAATAAACTAATTTTATAGATGTGATAGAAATTGTTTCACACTTTCCCATCTTGTTTATAAATGATTATACTAACCTCTTTTATAAGGGGTAACACTTGTTAAATTATGGTGCCAAATTTATGCCTTACAAAGAAAACTAACAACATAGATTTAGTCACAACTCAATCTTCATGAAAGGTCGTCATAGGGTTTGAATGAGGGAGGGAGCCTTGGAAAGGTGTCTGATATTTGTAAATATTAGTGGTGGCTAGTGGGTGCTACCGATGTGGTGATGATGGTAGTAGGTTGGTAGCATTTGCAAGCGACAATGGTGGTCGCTGATATTGGTGGCTGTTAATAGCAAGTGGCGATCACCGGTCGTGCTGGTGGTTCATAACGGTGGCATCTAGGCGAATAAATGGTGTTAGAGTGGTTGTGTCGATGGCGACAAGTGAGGATAGTGACAAATATTGCTAGTAGTGTTGGCTTTTTTAAAACTAATCAAAATTTCTAAAAATCATATTAAGTGTTCTTACAAACAAGTTAATTATTTAAAAAATAAATAAATAATTATAATTATAAAATACAATAAACAAACATTAAAAAAAAAAAAAACAAAAATGCCCCCTAACAATAGTTAATAAAATGCCAAGCCATAATGACATCTTCTAAAACATTTTGCTAATTAATTGTATTTGTGAAAGGATCCATGAGCCAATGGTTAGAGGAGAATGTTATTTCTTCAAAGATACTATTTTAAATTCATTCCTTTACTATTTATTGCTCGCCATAATTAATCATATTTTTCTTAAAATAAAAACTATAAGCAATGTCTTGTATTATTTTATTATCACATAGTCCTAATTTTAATATTAGAAATTTAGGTACATATATCTTCAACCCTATCCTTGATATTTCGCTGGTGGCAATCATTGTTGTGGCTCTTTCGGGTTGGTTCGTGTTGGTCGCTTTCTTTACTTTTTGGACGGTCCTAGTGTGATTTCAGTGGTGCTGGAAGCCTCAACCGCTTACTGAGCCCGCGTTTTATTATAATTTTCTCTTTATTTCTTTCCCTTCTTTCTTTTATTGTAACCTTATTTTTTCGATTTTAATAGATTGCTGTTTAAAAAAAAAAGAAAAAGTTTAGATGAAAGCTTCCTAATTTGCAAGACAGAGGTCAAACATTTTAGTATGATCTAATAATAAAAAATAAAAGATTAGAAGGACCAAATATATTTTTTTATTATTATTTCTATTCCCCTCTCCTCATAAGCTACACCAATGGAGTAGTGGGAAAGGAAAGTGACTCGAAGAGAGCACCCGAATCATTCATCTACTCTTTTTAGCTGGCGGGAATCTCTCTCTCTCTCTCTCTCTCTCACTGTCTGTCAGAAAAAAAAGCCATTAAAGTGTAATAACAGCTTTGATCCAATTGGAAATCACTGGGATATTTCATTGTGATTATTCTATCCTAATTAATTAAGCACCTTTTGGCTTAGACGACAAGCATCGATGCATTGGGATCTTCATTGTTTAATGATTATGTGGCATAATCAGATGCTTAATTGTAATGATTATAGGTCAATGATGTTATCTATTTGTTTTGGGAGATGGAGAAGGTGGTTTAAGTTAAGATTAGTTATACACCTATATATCGTTAATATTTAATAGGTTAGTTAATTAAGCTTATTTGGGCTGATTTACTGATTGATTTGGATTCATAATACCAACTAATGACTAATAGAATATTAAAATAGTTTACATGAATTTAAGTTAAATAATTATTTTTATATGCTAATTTGTTAAGATTTTATTTGAACTACCTGATGGTAGGAAGTGTAGATGGATGAAACTTGAGTTGTAAACAGTTTGTCTCCTTTCCCTCAAGCTTGATTAAGAGGCCATTAGGTTGGAGGAATTTTGGGTGTATTGCACTTTAAGCTTAAAAGATTTTGAAATTTAAAATATTTATTAGTTGAAAGGTAAACTTATTTGAAATTCACATTACGTTTACTTTTGGTGTATTAAAAAAATCATATGATAGCAGAATGCATGCAGCATCTATTGCTGTCTCTAGTTGAAGATAGAGCAGAGCGCTGCATAGTGGACTCAGAGACAGAGAGATGCATCGCGGCACTCCAGACCTCAACAGTGTGAGTCAGCTGAGAATTTATCTTTCCTTTTTTTTTTTTTCTTGTTTCACTTGAAAGGTTATATCCTTTGATATACTGAAAATCTACTCTTTGTCTGTCTTATTGTAGAATGTGTGTGAAGTGAAGAGAGACAAGGAGAGGTGAGAGAAGATAGATCAATACAATTTATCTAATTTTCATAGTGATTTTCATTGTGCAGTGTGGCTCGATAATTTTTTTCCCATTTGAGTTTGATATGCTAACAAGAATCTCTTTGTCTGTTCAGTGGGTAGAATGTGTGTGAATTGAAGAGAGACAATGAGAGAGTGAGAGAAAAAAGATCTATATAATTTATCCAATTTTCACGGTAAATTTCATGGTGCAATGTGCCTCTATGATTTTTTTTCCCGATTTTTAATTTTCAACGTTAAAATCCTAATGTTCTTTTTTTTTTTTCCATTACTATTTTTTATCTTGTGTATTTTATTGTGTGATTTACTTCCCCACACCATGTTATTTGTTCCAATAAGCTTTAAAATTATGTAGAACCACACTTAGCTGTGAACTAACTTAAAAAAAGAAAGAAAACAGGAAAATATGTACTTATGTCTAACAAAGTTGGGACTGAGCTAACGGCTCACCTATCTATAATTACTTTGCCTGGTGAATCTTGAGATAATTAAAGGCAAAGATATATAGTTCAGAAATCTTGGCAACACCTACTAAAGAATCAGTAAAATTTATAAACGTTCCCACCACAGCTTAGGATAGTTGGTGGGCGAGCACGATTGGGAATCCTTCATCCCTGATTCGAATACCCCCAACTATGGCCTCGCCTCTTCAGTGGGGCAAAGTAAGTGTGGGCTCGATGCTAGTGGGTGACCTCGCTAAGTTCCACCGAGAGATTAATTATGCCGCCAAACAATCCCATTTGAAATGGCAGCAGGTAGATATCACGTTCCAAAAAAAAAATTTATGAACATAAAAGCTGGAACAAATTTTACTATGAAACAAAAGGAACACATAATAAGTTGGTGATGCCTGCCCTCCCTCATCATTTTTCTCTGAGATCTCCTTGGAAAGGTTCACCTCTCTTGAGCTCACTGTCATTCTGTAATTATTCTAGTCACTAGATCTCTTGATGTATAGAACAATAATGATCTAACTTGATTGGTGAGCTTGATGCTTTATCAAGTTGAAGGTTGCAAGGTGGAAAAATAATAATTAATTTTTTTATTGAAGATATTACAGTTTTTTATGATTAAAATAATTTTTTTAGTATCACACAAAATAATAATAATAATAAATAAATCCCATTTTTGCATTTTTTTTTATTTTTTTTTTATTTTGATATTTCTTTTTTATTTTTGGGTGATCAAAGTTTTTCTATTGGAGTTACTATAGTCAACTTGCATTTTGCTATAGCTCCAAGCTTGGCTTTTGTAATATGTTTTTAAAACAATAAAACCTAATTTATATTTCGTTTGGGACATCTTTTGATCACAATTCATTTTGTTATTTTAAAGAAATGTTTATACTAAAGAGCTGTTTTAGGCTTCGTTTGGGATGAGTTTCTTATTGCTTTCAAAAGCAGTTTTTTAATACAAAAATTTAATGAAAGTAGTGAAAAAATAATGATCAAAAGCTGTTTCAAACGAAGTCTTAAAAAGTAGCAATAAAACTACCCCAAATAAAGTCTTAGACATTATTTGGAACATCTTTTTTAATGCTTTTTAAAATGGATTTTTAGTTTAATTTTTTTAATTAAAAATTTTTATAAAAAAAATTGTTTTAGAAAGCAATGATAAAGTTGTCCCAAACAAAGTCTTAGACTTCATTTGAGACAAATTTCTTATTATTTTCTAAAATAATTTTTTAGTATAAAATTTCTAATTTAAAAAATTTATATTAAAAAACCACTTTAAAAATTAATAAAAAAATTTGTCCCAAATGAAATCTTAATTTTTATTTATTTTGACCTAAGTTCTCTTTCTATATATATTTCCTCTCTCCACTCACTTAATTCTTTTTTTTAGAGACATTTAGGTCATTTAAGACAAACTCACACACACAACGCAAACACATAAACTCGAACCCTAGACCTCTTAGTTGAAAGCTTTAGCTCTCAACCAACAGGTCAAGGAGAGCTGTCTACTCACTTAAATTCCGGCCAACAAAATATTTTTTAAACTAAATATTTATTCCTCTAAAAAAAACTACCATAAATCCTGTCACTCTAAAATCAATTTTAAATTACATCAACAAAATGATTTTAATTATTTTAATCACCTGTGTAGAGACTGTACAATCTTTATAATATCATCAGGATTAAAAAAAAATTACTAATAAAAAACTAACTTAATTATTCATTAAGTGTTCCCACTGTGATGTATTAATTTTATATAATATTTCAACTACAAATAGTAATAGTATCACCTCATCACAATTAAAGGCCTAGAGATGTGATAGAATCCCTACTTGTTCCTCCTAGGATGCCCAACAAGCTTCATGAAAACTAAAATCTAAGTAGTTAATACTAAACAATCATAGACTGGCCAACTAAACTCCACTAAGGCTCAAGGAGACATGGGCATGTGCAATCCAACATCTCAATTATATGGATGCCAAGGGTTGGAGAGAACAAGCCTTGCCCCACTAATATCATAGTATGGAAGAGATTAAGGTTTTGTTTGGGACGGACTTTCTTAGTACTGCTTCTTAAAGTAATTTTTTAGTACAAAAATTAAAAATTTTATGCTGAAAATTTGCTTTAAGAAGGCTATATAGATTTTATATGAATCTCTTTATTTCTCGCTCACATTACATAAATATCGCTCTCGATGGTGGCAATTGTGTTGGTCAGGCTCAAATCAATCTATTAAGACCTCTCGAACCTCACCCAAACACATTATCAGTGTGACACATACATGTGAAGGAGGAGGAAGAAGTCTATATAGATTTAGACAATAATTCAACCTATCAATACTTAAATATGTCTGAATATGACCGAATTTCATGCCATTGAAATCATTGAAATAAATGTATGAGCCAAATTTATTCGTTAATAAATAGTTTCTATCAATGAAACATTTGTTTCGTCGTTACCATTTTCTTCCCCCGATGAGCATTTTCATGAAGGTCATCGACACGCTAACTATCAGTTACTTAGTCTCTTAGGCTTATGGTTGGCACAATAAAACCATCTTATAACAACTCTGAGCATTGAAAGCATTTTAACTAAAAAAATAGTAATAACATATTTACTTTTTATCGTTTACTGGCTAACATACATCAAACTATGATTTTAAACGGTTATTAATTTTTTCGGTCTTTCTCAGCAACTATATATACACATATGTATGTAGAAACAAAGTTGAAGTTGGGCCCCACTAAAAAAAATTATGACCCAGTGCCACTAGTAAAGATATTATATCAAATCATTTCACATAACAGATAACAGATATTTTCTTCATGTGAACATTCATGTAATCATGTGATTAGTATGATTCCAATAAACAATTAATATATATTTTGGTGCAATTATATTTTGGTTGTTTGAAATTTTGGTGCAATTATATTCACTTAAGGCCCATTTGGTTGTTTGAAATAGAAAAAACATGTGAAATTGTAAAATCTATTATTTAGTTGAATATAATTATATATTAATATTGAGTTTTTTTTTTTCAAAATTAAATCAAATATCATACATTTATTTGCATGCATTAAAGAAGTGAATTTTTTTTTTAAATATACCTTTTTTATCTACTAGCAGCCAAATGAGCCTACCATGATCCCTAAGCACTTTAAAACTTATTTATAATTTATATTAAGTGATTCAATGATGCATGTTAAAGTGATTTTTGAAATATTCCTTCCATTCTTACTCCCTAAGTTACCCTTGAACATATTATTGTTTATAATATCATGTTAGGTTAGGGTTTCGGATTCAATAATTCATGCTATTACTATCAATTTGTCATGTATTTCAAAACATTATTGATTAGATTTAATATCCATATAATTATGTTATAAAACTTAATCGATTGAGTCTGGGTCATTCAGGTTGCCAACGGGTCAAGTGTATATTTATTTTTTTGGCCCATTTTTAGATTGGCTGGATTCGGCTATGATTCGAACTAAGAATGGAGCTGATATGTAATCCAACCACAATTGAATGAGAGAAGATAATCAAGATATATATTCTTTTTTTTTTTTTTTTGACCATTTGATGTATTGAAGGCTTTGTTTGAGACAGCTTTTTTGTTGCTTTCTAAAACAGCTTTCTAGAATCAAAATTTTTTGAATTAGAAAAAATTATACTAGAAAGTCGTTTTAGGTAGCAATTCCAAATGAAGTCTAAGGCTTCGTTTGGGACAGCTTTTTTACTGCTTTATAAAATAGAGTTTTAGTACAAAATTTTTTATTTTTGTACTAAAACTCCGTTTTCAAAAGCAATAAAAAAGCCGTTCCAAACGAAGCCTAAATGTGTATTGCCAAATTTGTGATACATATCATGAAAATCTTTTCTCAAAAGATTTTAATGATATCTACTCATAGAAAGAACAATGCATTTTATCCTCCAAACAAACTTAGGCTTCGTTTGGGACAGCTTTCTTACTGCTTCTTAAAGCAGCTTTTTAGTATAAAAATTAAAATGTTTGTACTAGAAAGTTGTTTTAAGAAGCAAAAAGAAAGCCGCCCCAAATGAAGCCTTAATCATCAAAGGAAAATTTCTGCTACAACCATAAAATCATAACTTATCATTTATAATGAAAGATGGGAGCATTATTTCTCATGAACTACCTTTTTGCCACCAGAGAACTCCATATGATTTATTCAATAAATACATCAAACCTTTATTGATCATTGGAAAATACGGTGTGAAGATGTCAAATTCAATCATATTAGTTGCAATATGTACTCAAACAGTAAAGAAAAACTGTTTGTAGTTGTTTAATTTGAACTACTTAAAAGAATATTGTAGATGAATACCAGTTAATAATCAAATTAAATTATGTGGAGATTAAGGATTTGCTTAAAATATATGACTGTAGTGTTTTATAAAATTGGTTGTGAAATTATTGTGGAAAAAAAATACTTTGATGCTATGGGTATGAAAGTCAGCTTTTCAACGTAAAAAAGTTTCAAAAAATTTAAAAAAATTAATAAGCTATCATTTGAGTAGGGGCTAAGTTATGCTTATTTGTGTGTTCTATTTATAGCTTCTGAGGTTTATGATGCATAGCATTTTAACATAATGGCATAACTTGTCCTACTAGCTTCCCACTCATATTAGCATATTTATGTTATGCATATCTTTTCTGTTATAATAGTATCGTTCTACCTTTTATATAGGGGAAGATAACAGAGAAAGAAACAAAGATGTATAAAATTTGAATTTCCAGCTTAACGTTTCTTCCTTTGGTTCCCTGTTGTTGGCTCTATTTCTTGGAGGTTGCATTAGTTTCGTTTGGGATAGTTTTTTTCTATTTTTAAAGCATTTTTTTAGTGCAACGGAAAGTAATAAAAAGACTGTCCCAAACAAACTTTAAGTCTAATTCGATAAACTAGTGAGCTAAATTTGAGTTAAAGTAACCTGGAGTGACTAATGCCTATGGATATAAACCCATGGAGGCCAAGCCTTGGCAACAATTTAGATGAAATAAGAGGAGATTTTGAGAACAAAAGTCCTTAAATATTTGCTCATTTTGCCTACTGTTGTTTCCTAATGCTATACTGTAAATATGATTGCTAAGAGTTTAAGAAGTTGAAATCTAGTTGTAGCTTTAGGACTTCAAATATCTAAGAGAATTATGCTACTTTATGTTAAAATTAATGAGTTATATCTAATTTGATTCCTTAAAATATAAGGAGCCTAAATGGTTATGAAATTAGAATACATGAATTTATTAGTATATTTTTTGAACAAATTAGTTTTAATTGTCCCTTTTTAATCAATGTCCTGTAATTTTTAACGAAGTTTGATGAAATCTAACCTATAGGGGCAAGATTCATTGGCTGGATATGCTATAAAATGGAGAGATTATTATGTTCGGAGTCTGAACGTGTCTGTAGGCTAGTTTGAACTCGCCACGTCACCCAATGCACTGTGCATTGGGTGATGTGTCGCATCCGAATTGGCCTCCATCGCACGTAATAATTTTTCCATAAAATGAGGGGTAGAACCTTCCTCTCTTTTGACGGTGGGCAAAATTGAGTTAAAAAATATTAAAATTTTATGTTTGAAGTTTGGGTAATTATATTTATTGAAAATGGACAAAATAGTTACAATGCTTATTCTTTTAAGTAAAAAAAAGAAGTTTTAGGTGAACAATATTTTTAGGGTGGACTAAGCTCTTTCTGATTCCACTCCGGCCTAAGTAAAAAAAAATATTTAATAAATAAATATATATATATATATATATATATATATATATATATATATATATATCCGTTTTATAACATCTATCTTTATTATATTTGCCATAATATTTGATATATTTCTTTCATTTGTAATACTATTCTTCATTTTATTTAAAAAAAAAAATTTAATAAATAAATATATGCTTCCTTTATATTTTGTATTCGTCGACTCCCGTACGGATCCATTACATACGCAGGACCGCCACGGCGAGCTTCCAGGTGTAGCTTCGGAAGCTCTTCGGCAGGGTACACGGTAACGACGGCCATGGACCTCTTCTCCGCCCTTACGTGTCCTGAAAACGGTATCTCCACCGCTCGGTTTCTCTTCATCAACGATTGTCTTTCAGGTGTTTGTTTTTACCCTTACGCAGACTGACATAAGGAACAACTGAAGAAAAAGAAGGGAATAGAGGGACAAGCAACAACGATCACTGGTCTAGTAGACCCTTGGGAGCCAAGCTCGATCGTCACCGGAGAAAGTTACCCGGCTAATCTGTAAGGGAAAGACTATGGAATCCGTTATTGGGCTTCTCAGGGTCCGAATCATAAGAGGGGTCAACCTCGCCGTCCGAGACACACGAGGAAGTGATCCCTACATCGTCCTACGCTTGGGTGGCCAGGTCCTCCCTTTCCTTCATTCCCTACATGCTTCGATTCCTTTTTTGCTTGGTTGTAATGTGTTTTAGGCAGTCAATGGTGGAATTGAAAAAAATGAAGGCAGAAAAGGTCTTTTTTTGTCTTTTATTTTGTTTTGAGAGTAGCAGGCAGGTCGAGTATTACAAGGGGTTGGCAGAGGGATCACTAATGGAGTACGAGGGTGTTAATTTGGCATGTTGTGGGCAGGATGCTTAACTTTTTCTGGTATGATTTTGGGATGGAAATTAATGGAGAAATTTACCCCGTCAGTAAAAAAAAAATTGTCTTCATTGGTTTGTTTACTTGATTAATTGCTTATTTCATTTTTTGATGACTATCTAGAAAGGTTATGCAGGAATTAGGAAAAGTGATTTGTGTGATAGATATTGGAGATATTAAGACAAACAAAAAGTAAATTAAAATGTCTGCTTCTCACCAGACTCAGCTTGAAGAGAAGCCTGTAGATGCTTGAGTTAGTTCCTGCTTATCATGACGGAGCTAATTCACTTGGCATGACAGACTTTAACTGCACGTAGCAAGATAAAACATGATTAATGATTAAATTTCTATTGGGTTTAATGAAAAGTTTCGATAGAAACGCCCACATGTTAAGGCATGTAAGAATGTTTAGCCTTTTCTCCTATTGGATAGCTGATAAATATATTGGTGCAAAAAATCTAATTTTTTAGCTGCTTTTCTCTCGCTTATCGGCTTAAATTCTTAGCTAAAAATTGGTTTGACTATTTGTTGTATCATGCACAAATGTGATCATGAGTTGTGCTACAAGACATCAAATAAAAGGGACATTCTAGTTGTTTTTCTCCAAGCTCTATCTTATTCTACCACAAACTACTGGACGTAAACTTCCCTTTTAATTGTGAGCAAGGATGGGTTCTTTGCGATATCTTGTTCAACTGAGCGAGCAGGAAGATTGTAATCCAGATAAGAGGAGATTTTGATTATGAAGATTTTCAAAAAGCAAAGGAGATTTATATGCTTGTGTTCTTGGAGATTTCTCTTTTTTGCTTTCTCTTGAAAAAGCTTATTTCAAATTTAGTGAGATGTTCTCCACCTCCTTGTTTGTTTTTTGAGATGAAGAGCTGATGTATTTTATTACTCTTATTTATTTAGTCATCCAAACTTTTGATAGTGAAATTATCTGTAGGGAGTAAACAAAATTGAAACAAACAAGATAAAAAGCAAAGACAACGAAGAAGTAACACAAGAATTTAACCTTGAAAAACCCAAAAAGTGAAAAAAAAACATGGAGCCACAAAACACCAAAAAATTCATTACGAAATTGGGAGAAATTGTACAAATCTTACTCTCTCATTCTCTCACAATCTTCACATCTTGTCATGCACTAACTCAAACCTTTTGAGGTTACAATTGCATAAAAATTGTTGGAAAGAAACAGACTCAGGCAGTCGCCACGTCATGGCCTTGGGTTCTGTCCCATAGTGGGCCCCAAGCATTGCGGTGTTGTCTTCACAACGCTTCTGCTATGAGCTCTCTGTCTCTAAGGGGGGCCAAACGTCACAATGCTGCACACACAAATTTTTTTTGTTATCTTAATCAATAGTGCAATCCAATTGATTGACACAATCAGATTCCAAAAAAATAACAGTAACATCTCACCCCTTGGATGTAGGTCATTCTTGAACGAATCACATAAATTTTAGTGTTCTTGTCTTTCTATGATGCACATAAAATAGTGGTCTTCTGATGATCCGGTTAGGAAAGTAGATGTATTAGAATGACTTTTGTTAAGAAGGGTAGAGGTAGATCTAAAAAGACTTGATTAAAAATATTAGAAATGATCTTTTTTTATTAGATTTAAATGAGAATTTAACTTTTAACTTGGCACAATACTGAAAAAGGATTCATGTAGTCGACGTTAATTAGATTGCTCTTTTTGAAACTTTCATAGAGAAGTGCTTTGGTATTTTTATTACAACATGCGTTTACTTTATTTTTCACCCATCATTAATCATTATGCACAATTTTTTGTTTTGTTTTCTTTTGTATGTTATTTTTATTCCTAATCATTTTATAGTAATTCGCAAGGTTGTGAAAACCGGACCGGACAAAGAATCGGAAGAAGGAGAGGTTCAAGGTTCGATCGGTTCGACCGGTCGAACCGGGGTCGAACCGGATGATGTAATAAATACTAATATTATTAAAAATTTATAACATTAATAGAATAATTATGTGAATTTAACATCAAATAATATAATTCTAAGAATTTAAATTATATAATTTTAATAAGTTATCTCTCAATATAATTAAATTAAATTGAAATGATGAATATATTATAATATAATTGTAATTTATAAAATATTTAGTTAATTATATTATATTTATGAATATCTAATAATTTAACTATAATTAATTTTTATATTTCATTATAATTATAATAAATGAGATTTTTATAATATACATTATAACAAATTAAAATTTTTAATATAATATATAAATTTATAATATTAAATTTAAAAATGAGTAATAAGAATAATATTAAATATAATATATAAATTTATATTATTAATTTATAAATATACATCATAACTAATTTATAATACAAAATTTAAAAAAATTTTGCACCCAACTAGTCCAAATTTGTGGCCCAACCAGCTCAAATTTGTGGCCCAACAAACTCAATTTAGTGGCCCAATAAAGCCCAAGTTCACATTTAAGCTCACATAATATTCATGTGCTCTTTTTTAGTCCCACATCAGGAAGGAGTAAGAGATAGTTAACTTTTGGCTCTATATATAGTTCCCTCTTTTCAAACAAAACTTGTTTCATGAGATGACAACCATATATTATGGTGTAAAAAATCTCATTATTTAATAAAAAAAATATTTTAAAAAATGTAATGAAGTAAAATATATATTATTTATATTTTATTTATCATTAAATTTTTTTTTTGAAACCGGCCGGTTCTTTCAAACTCGGACCGGTTCGCCGGTTCACCGGTTGAACCGCCGGTTCAGTCCGGTTCAGGCCGGTTCTCTGCGAAGCCGGTTCTTGAACTGGACCGGATCGGACAATTGGCCGGTTCACGGTTTAACCGGTTGAACCGGCCGGTCCGGTCCGGTTTTTAAAACCTGGGTAATTCGTTCAACCATCTCTTTTTGTACAAATTTGCCATAGTACATGATGAAACTACCTACATTTATTTTTTATTGCTCACTATTTTTTCTTCTATAGGTGCTAATTCACCGTAATATAAATTTTCTTACTACACAATTCATCATATTATTATTTTCTTACTGCACTTTATTTATAGATATTTTTTGCCAGATTTTTTCTTGTTTGATTGTGGCTTCTATGTTTTATACATTTCACCAAACTTTATATGGATGCCAATACAAGACATAGTAATTCATAGCATTTCTCTTCGGGTAGATTGTAATGCTTCTTGAGTATGCCATATTTTTCAAAATTTGAGAACCCCCCAAGGTCTTCCTTTTTCTGCACTTTTTTCTCATTTTAAATTAATGAAAGAGACCCTTTGAACGTTATGAACATTTCTTGTAAGTAAAATCTAGGGTTTAACCACAAAGCATAGAGTTTAGATGCCCATTCATATTGAAGGACATAGGCTTCATTTGGGGCGGCTTTTTTACTGCTTCTTAAAGCAACTTTCTTGTAAAAAAATTTAATTTTTGTATTAAAAAGTTGCTTTAAGAAGCAGTATGAAAGCCGTCCCATGCGAAGTCATAGTTATTGTAGTTGGTTATATATTTGAATGTCTTCTGTCGTACATGATGCTTTTAACATTTTTAGTTGTTTTATACTAATTCATAGTGATTTTCCATCTATTTATAACATTGTTGTTCTGTTCTCACGCCTCATATTCGTTGAACAGAAATTGAAGTCCAGTACAATCAAGAACAATGTCAACCCAGAATGGAATGAAGACTTAACCCTTTCTGTTTCTGAGCCTCTCCAACCAATTAAACTCGTATGTTTTTCTTATTCCTAATAATAATAATAATCATACTGTTTTGGCAGTTTTGAGTTTCATGAGCATTGTTTATTTTGTTAAAAGTTCCTCTAAACATTATAATCTCCAGCAGAGTATTTGTATAAGCATTTTTGAAGGATTTATGATTGTTTATACTTCTTTCTTCTCCAATCATATTAACTGTTTGATTTTCTTTTTCCCATTTATTTCATAGCTCTCCATAGCTCTCTCGTCGAGTCTTAGTAGCATGTTGTTTCTTATTGCACAAGATAACTAGAGAGATGGTCTAAATACGAGGAAAATTTTCCTTGAGTTTAGAGCTCTCTTTGAAAGTCTTGGTTGCTCGGTATTTCTCGTTAGCAGAAGATATTAGGAGATTGAATGGAACTGAATGCATCATGTGGACAGAGAAACTTCAGCAAAATTTGATTGGCTAACCTGACCGTAGGTTGGTGGCTCCTAATCATAGGCTCAATCCCTAGTTTTTGGCTATTATCAATGTTTGATAAATGCTTGTGTTTGTAGTAATGTCTTTGATGTGAAACCCGTAGGAATTGCATTAGAGATTACAAAAATTAATTAAACATTTTAATATAAACTAATGCTTCACAAGATTGGATGCTTAGAACTTAAGGATATCAATAATGTAAGGGCAATTAGTTACAATGTAGAGTGGAATTCACTTGAAAAACAATTTCATTAATAACGATAAGCTTAAATAATGTAAACAAGAAATCTCACAGTTAACAATTAGAAAAGTCACCTTTGAGTTTCCCTCACTCACGCTCTTTAGTAGGGGCTAGCAGAAAGAGAGTCTCAACAAACCGAATGATGTCACCCAAGTTGTGAAGACGCCTATGGTTCCAATCCACAAAAGTTCACCGGAGGAGTTGTGTGAGGACGACTGGTGATTCGCCAATGCCCGGTTGGAAGGTTGTATGCTCTTTTCCTCTTAGAGATGTCAATCATGCGAAGAGCAAACCCAAAAGATGAGGGGGGGGGGGGGGTTTCTGTCAAAGAGGAAGAGGGAAACTTCTAGACCAAATTAGGGTTAGGATTGAGGTAGGAGGAAAAGGAGAATAAATCTGAAATTAAATTCAGATTTTGGTTTTAATTTGTGGGAGGGAAATATGAATATGAATTTGAATTTCAAATCCAAACTTAGGTAGTGTTAATGTAGAGAGAGAAAAGAAAAAGGAAGGGATTCAATAGGGGGTGCCGGCAGCATGCATGGAGAAGGAGGGAGATGGGGAGGAAAATTAATGCTTCTTAATGCATTAATCCAATTTATGAAAAGGCTAATGAATTCCAATCTAATTTAATATTAAATTAGATTTAAAATTGAAAAACTTTCCTAATTTAACTTGGCTAATTTAGGAAAGTATTTGAATTTCAAATTTGATGAAATCTTTCGAAAATTATGTAGGCTAAATTAGATAGGTCTTAATGGTGATTAAAATCAACATTAAGAGGGGAAGAAAGAGGGTGGCTGGCGGTGGGATTGGCAAAGGTTAATTTGGCCAGTGGGAGGAGGAATAGAGGGGAGGATGGCGATCTAGTGGGAGGTGGGGAGGGGTCGGTAGGGGAAAGGTTGTTTGGCGGTTGTGGGGAAGGAAGGGGGAAAGGTGGCCATCGGGTGAGGGAAATTGGGGAGGCCGGTGGTGAAGCAAGGGGAGGAGGAGTTGGACAACGAGCCCCGGACACAACCGGCGACTAGTGGGTATTGCTTTGCCCACACCTTGGGACTTCACTACTCAAGAACTCACAAGCTCTAGAGAGAAAATAGAAATTTTATTTCATTCATCAATAATTCTCATAAAAAGGTTAAGATCTTATATATAGGCCTTTCAAACAACTAGAAAGAAAAATACAGGAATGCTCTCAGGGCTACAACTCACAACACATAATAAAGAAGGATACAAACGGTAAAACTCAAATTAAATAAATAATACATCACATATATCAAAAATAAAGATTCCTAATCGTAGCCGTCGATCTACGATGCTTCCGGCAATAAACATTCTGGAATCTCTTGTTGATGTCCACATTAGTCTTTATAAGTTCAATGGTGGTGATATATTAGATTTTAGCACGATGGAATGATAGGAGAGTTTTAAGGAGGCACTCCTCTCTTAGAAGTATTAAATTTGAATAATAATTCTCCCAAAAAAATTATAGAATTTATCTTTATTGAGTGTTTTAACATAAATGGCTATTAGAGTTTTCTGGATCCAACTTATTTCTATTTTGTGTATTTTCTGTTTTTTTTTTTTTTGGAATTGTTTAGTTTTTCACAGGTGTGCTTTTGTTAGGCATTTCTTCTATTACCTTGTATAGTCTATTTCTTAGTACCTTCATTTATGTCTTTATTTAGAGTATAGACATAAAGGCTGTAATAATAGACCACTCTCAAGCCAATAAGCAATAGAGATTTCAGTTCTTCATCCCCTTTTTCTTTTTCCCTCCCTCTCCCCCTCTACATCCAAGAAAGCTCAAGAATAGCGCTCCTCCCCCAAGAATCCCAACAAATTGGTATCAGAGCCAGGTGGAGATGGAGGTGGAGGTGGAGAAAGCTTCTTGAAGTCAAGAAGACAGGCACAAAATGTCTGGTGCCACAATCGAGAAGCTCGCGTGCCTGGATTTGCGCGGAAGACAGGTGATCACGGTTGGGCGTGGGCGGTGGACGCATTCACACAGGCGAAGGCTTGGTTTTGAACGGGATCGCGCATGTCTCGCTGGGCACGCAGGCATTGTGCGAATGTTGCTGGAGGGGGGGGGGATGGGGAGCTTGGTGCGCAAGGCAGGGCCACGCAGAGCGCAAAGCAGGGCCATGCGGAGGCGTGGAGTGACTTGCACGGGGTGCGAGGTGTAGCCTCGTAGGAAGGCTGCAAGCGGTGAAGGGTGCTGGGTTGCTGGATGCTTGGGGCGTGAGTTGATTGCACTTGAATAGGGCACACTTGATCGTGTAAGTAGAAGCTCAGGCGGACAACCTGGTGCCGTGAGGGAGCTCAGAGCAGTTCGTTGGGAATAGTCGAGCCGCAAAATTTAGGCGGATGATGTGGCCTGGTGTCGCACGGCTCGAGAGGAGTGGACGAGTGAATTAACTAGTGGTCATGGGAGACTCGATCAGGAAGCCTGGAGTCGCGGTGATCGTACATGTGCGCGGAACGGGTTGTTTCTTGAACGCGCAATTTTGCGCATGTATCATAGCAAGTGCCTGGGTCGAAGAAGCCTGGTGAAGCAGTTGTCGTAGCATGTTGCCTCGATTGGAAGTCATGGAGGCGCAAAGCAACCTGGATTCGCGAGCCTGCGGGAATTATTGATTTAAGATCAATTTAGATCTTTGAGGTGGAGTAGAAGCACCAAATTATGTGAGCACAAAGACTTGAGATCAACAGATTTCCTGGAGAAATGATTTTCAGCCTATGGCGTATGAACATCATATGTAAGAGACTTACAGTGGTGGTAGTAATAGGGCATAGGGCAACCCATGATGCAGGCAATAATATATGATACTTGGTGCATCCTGTATAACCATTTCAATAACAAGTGAGAACCTAAACATTTTGATGTGAAACTACGAGGAGTTTGTTTAGAAATTTAAAAGAAACGATTAAAGTGTTGCTCCTTATGAATTTAAAACTAGCACATAAAAGTTGAGTTAGGAATTATAAAATATCAACTTGCTTAGGCCAAAGATTCGCAATAGAGATTAACCAAGCCGATTCAATCCAAGTTCTAGGAGAAATTAATATGCAAAGTACAATAACAAAACCCAACGTTTAACAATGAGAATTTCACCTTGGAGCCGTATCACTCAAGGATTAGTGGACTTTTGGCGGAGATAGAAGATCCAAGCGATGAAGGAAGTTACCACTAGGGAGAGGGCGCCGAAGAACTTCGTCGGAGGAAAAGTCGCCGGTTGGGATGGAAGTCGTAGATGACCGTTGAGGCTCCAAGCGTGCTTTGAAAGTTTTCGGTCGTAGATGCTTGCAAGGATTGGCACGACTCTCTCCAAATACTCTTCCACGGTTGTCTCGTCTTCAAATCCTACGTCGAAACAAGGTGAACGTAGAATGTTGATGCTTCCGTCAACGTTGAAGACCAATCCCCACTCAAACTCCGGATCCGCCATTCAACATTGAAGTGGATGTTGAAGAGTATCTTCGTCTTCTCTTGATTCCAAAGGTTATGAGCTTCCAACGTCACCCCAAGGAGGGTGGGGGAGAGGATCGGCCAAGGTGGGAGAAGGGAGGGGCGGCGGGTTATGGGAGGAGGAATTGGGTTTAGATGAGGGGAGAGGGAGAGATCTAACCAAATCTGAAATTAATTCAGATTTTGATTAAATTAGGAGGGAGGTTACTTAGAATTTGAATTTCAAACCTCATATGATCAATGCCATAAAGTGGCAATTAATGGGCATTAATCCCAATCAAGGCCGGTGGCCAATAGGGGAAGAATAAGGGATTAATTCCAATCCTAAAATTAAATTCAGGATTAAGTAAATTTGGAGGGGAAATTTATTTGAAATCAATTGAATTTCAAATAAGATGTAGCATTAAATGGGGCAATCAATGGGGGAGCCACTACTAGGGCCGGCGGCAAGATGAGGAGGAGGAGAGGGAATTTAGTTGAGAGCTAGGTTTCCAATTGGAGGTGATGATGTGGCGATGGAATAAAGATTTCAATTTGAATTAAATTGAAATTGAATTTGTCATAAAAAAACTTTCCAAATTAGGAAAGATTTTGAAATTTGAAAATTCAAACTTCAAATGGGAAACTTGGATGGGTGGTGGGATGACGGGTGGAGAGAGGGGGTCGGCCGGGAATGTGAGATGGTGGGCGGCGGGCTCCAGGGAGGGGTGGTGGTTAAGTAAGGGTTCGGCCGGTTGGATCTCAATGGGAGGGGGAAGGAGATGAACGAAGCACAACGAGAAGATGATAACTTAACCACGAGCCGCGGACTCTTCCAACGACGGGTGGGCCTTGCGATTTGCTCACCTTGAGCTTCTCCTCCTTCTCAAGCACTCATGCAAGACGAAGTAGAAATAAAACACAAATTTCATTCAAAATGTTCATCTTTTTTTAAAATGATACAAGAGACCACTATATATAGGTCTTGACTCATAAAAGTGAAAAAAAGACTAAATTGCCCTCTGGGCTACAAAGAAACATAACTCCCCACAGGGGTAAAATGGGAAAACAGTAAATCAAACAAGACAATAATAAAATACATCATGTCAACTGAATCAAAAGTAGAGGCGCTGAATCGTGGCCGTCGATCTGCGGTTTCGCCGGCGATAAACATGTCGGTAGCGTCTGTCGATGTCCTCATCACATTTCCATACGTTATGTAATTGTACCTGATATCCTATATGACAATCTAATTGTAGCAGTGCTGGAAACAGAAATTACGTTGTGATAGAGTACTCAGTAGCATAGATATTGAGCTAGTAGAAGTATCTTCAAAACGACTGAGATAACACTTTCATGTGATAAGCT
Organism: Dendrobium huoshanense; assembly: GCA_016618105.1. Taxonomy (NCBI): domain Eukaryota; kingdom Viridiplantae; phylum Streptophyta; class Magnoliopsida; order Asparagales; family Orchidaceae; genus Dendrobium; species Dendrobium huoshanense. The sequence continues at coordinate 12,205,676 of CM028352.1, forward strand.
ATTATGTTGCAGAATGTGCATGAGATCAATATACTAGAAGGTCTGTCACAGGCTATAGCATTTTCCGTAGACTGAAATTTATGTGTTGGAAAAGTAGCAATTAGAAGTTGATGCAAGCTAAAGTGTCGAGGGTGAATAGGACCGGTCACCGGTCACTGACCGGTCCAGCCTGTCTGTGATGAACCGGCTCTAGAGGGTTTTGCCTCCCATTCTTGGGATCTACCCGCTGGCATTTAAGAGCAAATTAATGAGTTTACAGTGGCTTCCTTAACTGCTGCAATTATTGGGGTTAGACAATTTTACAAATTTTCAGACAACCTTGGAAGAAGCATTCGTTTATTTTGATAGAAAAAGTGCTCTTGTAGTGGCTAATAATCCCGTCTTATATCGTTTAAACGCACCAAGATTAAATTTTATTTTATCAAAGAAAATATAAAATAAGTGTGGCTCTCTAATCTTAAGATGAGGATGCTCAAGTGGATGAGTGGCTTTACTCTTAGAGACAAGATATAATATGAGCATATACATGAATAGGTTGGAGTAGCTACTGTGGAAGATAAGATTAGAAAGAGTTGCCTTAGATGGTTTGGTCACATAAAACGGTGCCCTTCCATTGACCCGGTTAGAAAAATAGATGTATTAGTCTATTAGATTTGACTTATGTTAAGAAAGTTAGAGGTAGACCTAGAAAGACTTGGGTTAGAAAATATTAGAAATGACATTTCTTTATCAAATTTAATTGAGAATTTAACTTTTAATAGGGCACAATGAAGAAAAAATATTCATGTAGCCGACCCTAAAATGGTGGAATAAAGTGTTGATGTTGCTGTTGTTGTTGTAGAGAATAGATAAAATAAGGTTAAAGTTAAAAATGAGTTCATTACATCAGAAGAATAAATAAAAAATATTTTAACCAAAGGATTGGCTGTAAATTATATTAGTACCCTTAGAGCAAGTTGATTATATTTCAAAACCGTGCTCAATTAAGGAAATTGTAAAACAGAGTATGATATGTGAGCATTCATTGAGAATAAAATCTGGAGTGATATCATATTTCAATGCATGCAAGTTCATAGTAAATATCATAAAAAATGAAAATATTTTCAAGAATATTCATCACATTTATTATAATGATTAATGCACGTGCCTGTGGAACTTTTATTTGGTTCGGTTGACCGGATGCAGAGGAACATCGGGTTGTAGGCAAATTCCCGCCTATACCGAGGTGTACCGAGTTTTTCCAAAAAAAACTCGGTACACCTCGGTATAGGCGGTATTTTGCCTACGACCGGATGTTCCTCTGCATCCGGTCGGAGGACGTAATAACGGCTCCGTGCCTGTGTGTGTGTCTATATATATATATATATATATATATATATATATATATATATATATATATATATATATATATATATATATATGCCTAGATTTTCTGATGACTTGTATCATTCCAGAAGAAACTTAGATACCTGTGCTTGAAGAAGTTGAGCAGCTGAAAACAATTAGAAGCAGGAATGAAAACAGAAACCAGAGAATAAGAAAAAACTGCAGCAGTATATTTCCATACTACTTCAGTTCACATCACATTTTAGAAGAAAATGTTTATATGCATGAGTTCTGTAGAAAATCTGTTTTGGGTTCAGCAAACTGTTATGGTTCAAGGTTTGAGATTAGAGAGTTAGTTAATAATGTAAGGTGGGAATGAAAAACAGAGAGAGGTGGCTGCACATGCTGCAGAGAGAGTGGAGATAATAAAAAGAGGGCTGCTTGCATATCATGTGATGAGTTATCACCGCCCTACAAATTAACGATCAAAATGTTATAGTGTTAATTTGTTTTTTAGAAGTGTCAACCTGGGTGGTAGTAGTTTGGTGAGGTCAGTTGGCTGATCCTTGGAATCTATGTGGTGAATTACAAATTCATTGAAGCGGATGCAATCTTGAATAAAATGATAATTTATTTTGATGTGTTTTGTACGAGCACAAAATATTGGATTGTTTGTCAAAGTTAAAGCCGAGGTGTTATCACAATGAAAGGGAGTTGGTGAGGATACAGGAATGTTATAGTCATGTAGCAAGCAATGGAGCCTCATAGGCGGCGGAGGCAAGAGCACAATATTCAGTTTAAGTGCAGGATTTGGTCACTGTTGGTTGCTTATTGACACTCCAAGAGAGAAGAGTACCACCTAAGTAAGTGTAGTAGCTGGTTGTTGATTTCCTATCATTAGGATCGGAGGGCCAATCTGACTGTGCATAAGAATAAAGAGTAAGAGTACCTTTTGTAATTGGAAGGCTGAGGTGGATGGTGCCTTTGATGTAGTGAAGTAATCCTTTGATTAGGTATTAAAGTGAAAGCCTCAAGATTATCCATGTATAGTAGAAGATACACAGTGATGTCGTTGTGAGAGTAAATAAGAAGGGAATGATTGGAGGCACTCAAGCGAAAGCCTCGAGATTTTAGAAATGTGGAGAATGTTTCAAACCATTTGTGAGGAGCTTGGTTCAACCCATAGGTAGCTTTATGGAGTTTGCAAACATGATTAGAATGAAGATGTTCCATAAAGCCTTCTGGTTGTGACATATAGAGGTCTTCATGAAGGGTGTTATGAAAAAAGGCATTGAAGACATCGAGTAGCCGTGACTTTAATGGGGGTTTTAGATGAGAGGGGATGAGACACCATAATGAGGATTGCAACAATGCCAACAATTGATGACAATGTGGCAGACTTTGCAGCAAATTTTACAGATGGGGTGTAGGGTAGATGGAGAGTGGCTTGCACGTGAGACATTGGTGTTCCTGCCTTTGCCTGGACTAGAGAACCGGCCCCTTGGTTCCACAAGAGCCATTGGTGGTATTAAGGGGAGAAAGAGTTTTGGAGTTATCATTATGGAGGCTGATTTCCTCACTGCATAGCAAGGCATAAAGATCATCAAGGCGGATTAGAGTTAGTTTGGTGTGAATTGCTGTCTTGAAAGCTTGGTAAGTGGATGGTAGGCCATTTAGGATGTAAAGAATATTGTTCTCAAAATCAATGTGAGAACCGGAAACTACGATATTAACTAGCGATTTAATGGTAGAGAGATAATGAGACATAGTAAGCTCTTTCATGCTAATGTATTGTTGTGTAGTTCATTTTCGAGTTATATGACTCAGAACGATTTGTAGGTTGAAGTCATTACTCCAAAGTGATCCATATTTCATGACAAGTGGAGAGATTAAGAATGTAAGATAAGATGGAGAAAGAGATGGTGGAGAAGAGGGCAACAGAAGGGTTTTGATCCAAGAGGTGCCAAGAATCAAATGCAGGATTTGTGTGACATCTCTTGTATCTGAAACAATTTGCTTTGGAGGGCAAAGAGTCAAACCACTTAGATAGCCATTGAAATTGTTCGTTGAAAAGATCTTCAGGATTTGTTGTCTCCAAATAGGATAATTGTCATTGCTAAGTTGTGTATGAACCATGTGTTTGATGCTAGACATGAGCAATTTTAAGGAGGGGAATAGGGGATTTGGCCAAGTCATGAGGTTCTGATTGGGAAGGGTCTGCAGTTGAGGATGCCAAGCTTGCCATGATGAGATTGCAGCGAGATAGAATGTAAGAGAGTTGTGGTTAAGCTACTGTTTCTGATACCATGAACAAAGTTTGATACCTGTGCTTGAAGAAGTTGAGCGGACTCAAAACAAATGGTTTAGAAGCAGTAATGAAAACAGAAACTAGAGAACAAGAAGAAACTGCAGCAGTATATTTCCATAGTATTTCAGGTACATTACATATTAGAAGATGTATTCTGTAGAAAAGCTGTATTGGGTTCAGCAATTTTTTATGGTTCAAGGGTTGAGATTAGAATAATGTAAGGTGGGGATGAAAAACAGAGAGAGATTACAGATAATATCTATTTATATATAAATAAGTTTACAATCTCAGAATAAAAGAAGATAGGTCAAAATAATAAGTTTACAATTTCAGCTCCCAGTGGTTCCCATCTTCATGCCTACGCAACCTGCATATAATAAGCCCATCTTTTCTGTCAACGGCAATGATTTGTTATAAATGAACTCAATCAAAACTTATATTCTTTGTCAAATTGCAGTAAACTAATTTAGGCTTTGTTTGGGACGGCTTTTTTATTGTTTTTTAAAGCGTCTTTCTAGTACAAAAAATTCTTGAATTAGAAATTTTTGTACTAGGAAGTTGCTTTAGAAAGTGGTAAGGAAGTCGTCCCAAACGAAACCTTAGTTTCATACATAATTAACCGATCATTTAGCTTTTATCTTCTTTTCTATGTGATTCAGCAAATATTTGACAAAGACACATTCAGCAGCGACGATGAAATGGGAGAGGCAGAGTTTGACATCCATTCCTTCCTTGATGCTGTGAGAATGGATTTGACTGGCATCCCAAATGGTACTATAATCACAACTGTGAAACCCAACAGGGAGAAATGTCTTGCCGTTGAAAGCCCAATCTTAAAGAAAGATGGAAAAGTGGTCCAAGACTTGGTTCTCAGGCTGAGAAATGTCGAGTCCGGCGAAGTCGAATTACAGCTGAGCTGGGTTAACATCCCAGGTGCACCAGATTTCTAAGCAATATCTACTTTAATCAAATCAAGTTTATTTATCACTTCCACAATCATGGTGTAAAATTAAATAGTTCTTAAAATTCTTACAAGAACTTAATCACATTTAAGATTAAGTTCACTTTCTTACAAGAACTCGCAACATGCTTTATGAGTTTTCTAACTCTTACAAAAACTCACATCCAAATTATGTAAAAGAAATCGAAATGAAAAACATGAATTTACATAATTTTAAATCCACAAGATCTTTAAACAAGATGACTTTCACAAGATTTTAATTGGAAGAAAACATACCTTGATTCATGTTGAATTCCAAACTGTAGTTTCTCTCTCTTTTCCCTTTCACTTTCTTTCTTTCATGAGTTAATCCTCTATGAAGCAAACTAACTCCTTATAATGAGATATAGAGGACCAGTAGTTATTTCCTACGGTTTAGTTATAAAAACCGCTCATAAGAGTTATTTGATCAAACAATCTATAAACGATTAATTAAATTATCTCTTCTTGACCAATAGGATTTAAACATAAATAATTAAATTTCAATAATACAAATAAATGTGTCACTTAATGGTTTATATAATTTAAATATACATACTTAAATAATTATTGCGACGTTTCGCATAATTTTTATTTTAATTATTTTAACACATGGAGCATTTGATGTTTCTGCAGGGAGAACTGCCTCGCAGTCGAAAGCCCAATCATAGAGAAAGATGGAAGAGTAATCCAAGACTTGAAAAATGTGGAGTCTGGTGAAGTTGGGCTTCAGCTGAGCTGGGTTAATATCCCAGGTGCTCCAGATTTCTGAAACAATCTCTACTGTAACAAGTCATGTTTGTTTATCACTTTAACTATCGTGGAGAAGGTGATGTTTGTGAACAATTTTTATGTGTTATTTTGCCTATGGAACTTAAACACAACTGAATTATTACAGTAGAAGGAAGTATGTTCACTCTGTATTATATTTGTGTGAAGTTAATGCAGATGTTATCTTTCATTGATGTCCAGCACATTTCTTTTGATGTTACCAGTTTATTTTGTTTAGAGTTTTTAGCCTACCAAGTATATGTAGACCGAAGAGCTCTAACTCCTAGTAATCAACATGAGTTAACTCAAAACTATTTAATGGTTTATTTGAGCTCAGTATAGATACTGTACTTATCGAAAGATAAAATTATAGGATCATGGTGTACATATGAAGCAAGATTTAGGTTTCGTTTGGGATGGCTTTCTTTCTTGCTTCTTAAAGCAGTTTTTTATTACAAAATTAAAAAGTTGCTTTAAGAAGCATAAAAAAAGTTGTCCCAAATGAAGTCTTAGGCTTCTTCAGTTCTTTGTAAAGTTTTTTTAGTATAAAAATCTATAAACAATAGGAAAAAAAAAATGCTAATTTTCCATTATTTTGATAATTAAAAGAAATCCGAGAAATTATTGCTGGAGGTCGCGATCGTCTAATAAAATTTTGCCTCATACTTTATACTTTGGTAGGTGGAAAAAAAATGTCTTATGTAAATAGGATAAAAAATTATTATATGGTGGATATAATTTTGACGTCGGATGTTAGTTATTAAAAGAAAAGCATAAAGTTATGTGTTGCAGAGATGATGCTGTTCAGGTGGATGAGTGGCTTTACATTTAGAGACAGAATATGAAATGAGTGTATGCATGAAAAGGCTGGAGTAGCTCCAATGAAAGATAAGATTAGAGAAAGTCAACTTACAAAGTCTGATCACATAAAATGTCGCTTTTTGATGATCCTGTTAGGAGAGTACATGTATTATATCTAACATATATTAAGAAATATGGAGATAAACCTAAATAGATTATATTAGAGAGTATTGGAAATGAATTTTTTTTATCAAATTTAATGAGATTTTGATTCTTAATCAGACATAATAGATAAAAAAAGATTCATTCAGTCGACCACACATATTAAAATAAAAGCTTGATTGTTGAATATAATTTTGCTTACACTGTTTGTGTATAATAATATCTCCTTATACAGAGATATTATTATAGACAATATATTAGCAATATTTTAAATTTTGAAAAATTGTAAGGACTATGTAGTGGCCTCCAGCAGTGGTCAGTGTTGGTATGGTCACTGAAGCCCAATGGGCTTTTCTCCTATAGTTTAGTTTTAAATAGGCCCAAGGTTTTGGGTAATGGCCATTGGATTTCCGATTCTGCTCAAACTAGAGGTTATTTTGGTAATAAAAAAAATGACATCTGGATCTTATATAGAGGCGAGGCCTGCTCGGCATGCCCTAAGACTGCCTGCGAAACGGTTTGCTTTGAGCGGGGAGGCTCTCAGATTTCTGGTCTGCATCTTCTCATTCTTTCTCATCAAATTTCGTTTTGTTAGATTTGAATTTGATTTTAAGTTGATCGGATCAGAATAGATTTCCCTTTTCGCAATTTTTGAGATTTTATCAATTTTTCAGATCTGTGATTGGAGAGAACGAGTAGCATCCAAGCCATGGCACTGGTGAGTTTCACCTATAATTTCTTCTATCCTGGAATTATGTCTATACAAACGTAAAAAGCTCTAGTTTTTCTAACTGCTCACATATTGATTTTGTACAGTTCTTCATTATTTGACTGTATGTAGTTCTTCGTAGGTTTAAGTTTAATTATACCTTTTGTTTTAGGCTTGAAAGGTATGCGGTTTATAGGTCCAAGTAAAAGTTTTTGTCGGCTGGCTTTAATTTTAGAGAAGCGAGCAATTTTCTTTGCTCATATTAGTCGTATTGGAGATCTTGTTCCCTTTTTTTTTTTGGGAACATTTAGATTATATCATCTCAATTTGCCACACGCTTGTTGCTCTGGCTTGGCCATGGGTATTTTGTATGTGGTAATCTTTCAAATATTCAGATGATATGAGGCCTGCCAGATCATTACTGTATTAATAAATGGAACTTCTTACTATTACAGGTTCTTCATGCTGGCTGGCCAAACAAAAATGCTTTGAAGACCCTCATTGCTGCAGAATACAGCGGAATTGAGGTTGAACTTGTCAAGAATTTTCAGATGGGTGTTTCAAATAAAAGTCCTGAATTTCTTAAAATGAACCCAATAGGAAAGGTAGCCTTTGCAATTAAATTTTTTCTATGTAAATCTATTATGTAATTAAATCCAAATTTATATGAAAGATGCATGATGATGCAGGTTCCTGTATTAGAGACACCTGATGGACCTGTCTTTGAGAGCAATGCTATTGCACGCTATGGTAGGATTTGCATTTCTTTTCTTTTTTTTGGGAAGGGAATAATCACTGTAAGGCCCAAATTTGATTTTGAACCTAAACTTACAAGATTTTTATCAACTAAACTAGTTGATGCCACATTATGTTTATAGACTACATTATTTATTCAAAACTTACAGCTAGACTCCATTTTTTTTTGCAGTTACCCGATTGAAAGCTGAAAATCCTCTTTATGGCTCTTCACTTATTGAATATGTAAGAAGCTTTTCCTTGTTCTTTCTGTTCGATAAAATGACCTATTTGATACCATTTTTCTGTACTTTCCTAGGCTCAAATTGAGCAATGGATTGACTTTTCAACAAATGAGATTGATATAAATGTTACTCGGTGGATTTCTCCAAGATTGGGATTTGTACAATACAATGCCCAGGTCAGGTTTGCTTTATTTATTTTTTTTTCTTAAGTCAACATATAACATTATAGCTGAATGCTCTTTTTTCATTTCTCTTGATTACGCACGCTATGACTCCATAGGTGGAGGAGCTTGCTATTGCTTCTTTGAAGAGGGGATTGGAAGCTTTGAGTATTCACCTTTCTAAAAATACTTACTTGGTTGGGCACAGTGTGACATTGGCTGATATCATATTGGGTTGCAACTTATATTATGGGTTTACTCGGATCATGACTAAGAGTTTTACCTCGGAGTTCCCTCATGTCGAGAGATACTTTTGGACAATTGTTAACCAGCCTAATTTCCGCAAGATTGTAGGTGAGGTGAAGCAGGCTGAATCTGTTCCACCAATTGCATCAAAGAAACCAGCTCAGCCAAAGGAACCGGCTAAGCCCAAGGAAGCAAAGAAAGAAGCCAAGAAAGAAGTTAAGAAAGAAGAGCCAAAGCCTAAGGCAGAAGAGCCTGCTGAGGAAGAGGAGGAGGCACCGAAGCCCAAACCAAAGAACCCACTTGATCTTTTGCCTCCAAGTAAGATGATATTGGATGAATGGAAGAGGCTTTATTCAAATACAAAAACTAATTTCCGTGAGGTTGCAATTAAAGGTTAGTTTATCTTCTTAGTATTTACAATTGTCATGAAATACATTCTTTGTTTCATGTTGACTTCTTTTTTTTTTTTTAGGTTTCTGGGATATGTATGACCCTGAGGGGTACTCTCTATGGTTCTGTGATTATAAGTACAACGATGAGAACACTGTTTCCTTTGTGACATTGAACAAGGTGGGTGGTTTTCTCCAACGCATGGACCTTGCGCGCAAGTATGCCTTTGGTAAGATGCTTGTGATTGGCTCAGATTCACCATACAAAGTGAAGGGGCTGTGGCTTTTCCGAGGGAAGGATATTCCTCAGTTTGTACTTGATGAATGCTACGATATGGAGCTCTACGAGTGGACAAAGGTAGACATCAATGACGAAGATCAGAAGGAGCGCGTCAATGCCTTTATCGAGGATCAAGAGCCCTTTGAAGGGGAGGCCCTGCTGGATGCCAAGTGTTTCAAGTAACTTATATTCAGATAGCATGCAGTGAGCTTTTAAGAACTTTAAGTCTTCCATCCTAATACATTTTTTGTCTGTTGATTAAATTTTGCCTAGACCAGTGATGCCATATTGAAAAACTTATCCTTTGCTGTTGTGTGTTAATTGTGAAATGTTTTTTTCCCTTTAATGTTTAAAAGTTTGCCATACTTACAAGTGTTCTGCTTTGGAAAGAGTGGATAGGATGGAAGCCAAGGTTTCAGTTTGTGAGAGGACTGCCCCTATGGGCTTCTGATCCTATCATTAAGGTGGTTCTTTAAGAAGAATGATCCTTTGGCTACCTAACTGGTGATCTAATATTGAGACTGGCTGATGATCAAATATTGAACTGGAATGCAGCCACATGTTGAGGTACATGTTTAAGAATTGCAATTTACTAGTGGGGTCATTAAACTAGTTTCTTTTTAGTTTAAGCTGTTTTAAGTGATTGGCACTCCCTTGTGTAGTTAGGTTTAAATGTTTGCTTGGTAGAAATAGAATGAAAGCGTAATTTTTTATTTACATTATTAAGATTAGAAGTGAGTTTTGATTATGAGGTTTGCTATGATGCACCGACACTTCTCCTCAAAGAGGCGTGCAGTGTCCGACACCGTATCCGACACGACACGTGTCAGACACACCGAAAATGTGTTCGATTAAAAAATATTATATACAAATTGGACACGCGTGTCCGACACACGTATCTTAAATATTTTATGAATTTTTAAATATAATTTCTTGTATTTGGCGGGATTTAAACTAAATTTCTTATTTCCTATCCACAACTCCAAATCAGCGTCCGCACTTAATACCCAATCATCGAATATTCTCATTTTCATTTCTTTTTGGCAATGAAGGTATTTTCATCTCCTCTCTCTCGGTGACTGATAAACGACATTGACGCCTAACTCTTGACATCCTAATACTAATCATTTTAAGCACAAATTCTAGTTAAGTGACTTATTATTTTCAAATTATTTTTAAAATTATACTTATTTAATTTTTATACACTTTTTTTAAAATAAAAAAACTATAATAATGTGTTTAACTTGTGTCCGTGTCCTATATTTTCAATAATTGACATGTTCTGTGTCCATGTCGTGTCGTATTCGTGTCTCCGTGTCCGTGTCTGTGCATCATAGGAGGTTTGGAAAGCCACATTGTTTTTTAACATAGAATAATATTGTAAATATGAGATTAATGGGATGTCATATTTATAATTTATAATAATAACTAAATTAAGGCATTTATTAAGAGGGTGCAAAATATTGAAATATTGTAAAACAAAAATAAGAACTGAATAGGTAAGAAGTGAGTATTTGTTAAACAAATAGAGATAATTAAAATTCACTTATGAAAATCACCCTAATGAAACTTATTGTGGACTCAATTTCTTATATTTATGTAGAATTAAGCTGGATCATGCTTTTCCGTGTTAATTGAGTGAGAAGTTAAAACAAGAACCATGATTAATATTACTTAAAATTTGCATTTAGAACTATTGTCGCCATTCACAATCAATGATTGTCTGCTGACTATCACCACCACCACCCGCCTTCGACCATCCTCGTCGCCAGCAACCACCGCTTATTGTCACCCATCACGAACCACCAATGCCCACCTCTGGCGACCCATCACTGACCTAGGGGTGTCAAAATAGATTTTTTGGTCGGGTTTGGGTCCAACTTAAACTAATCTGCCTTTAACAACTCTGACCTGATTAGACTAATGAGTTAGAAATTCAGGCTCGGACCCAACCTTTTAACTCGTGGGTGCGAGCAAGATGTGAGCGCGGGCCTCATATGCGAGGTTGCGAGCACTGGCCACAGGAGCGAGCACGGGGGGCAAGCGTGAGCGCGGGACGTAGGAGCGGGCTGCGTGAGCGAGTGGAGCCTCGAGGCGGGGGCTTTCTCGGCGAGACGTAGGACAAGGGCCCATGTTAGTTTTGGGTTTCTTTTGGGTTTTCTGGTCGACCCTAACTCGACCCGAAATTAAAAACAAGTAAGAACATGAAACCCAAACCCGACCTATTTTCCAAACAAGTTCACCCAAGCCCGAAATTTCGGATCGGGTTTTCAAGTCATGTCAAATATTGAGAACCTATTTTCATCACCACTCGCTATCACCCATTGCCGATCACTACTGCTAGTATTGACCACCGACCATCGACCATTGACCACCAATCTCTTTGGAATTTATATTTCATTCATTTTACTTCAAATTAAATAAAAAAAGTAATCTTATGCTTTGTTTTAATACTTGCAAACAACTCCAAAGTATTATTTTTACACTGCATTTTTTTTTTACTTCATTACTTTTTCAACCAACCAAATAGCTTCTTAATGAAACAAAATTAGGTCCAACCTAGAGTGATTGAAGCCTACCTATTAGAGTTAAGTTTACACTAGTTTGACTTCCATACTAGTTGTCCAGATCGATTTTGAGTTTGTGAGTCTTCCAACTGATAGTGAACAAATCTTGAAGATTGCTTGTTGAGTTTTAGACTCTCTACTGAGGTGGGAGCGTGTTAGTTCATTAGCCCCTAACCCTTAGACCTATTTATAAATATAAAGCTATTATATTAGTTATATTTAATGATGTTCATTTAACACTAGAGCTTAAAGAGCTAAAAACTTATAACAACATGAGGTTCATTCAAAATTGGCCATAGACTTTTTGAGAGTGGCTTTTTTCTCTCTTTAATTGATTGATTGGATCGTATTTTAAAAGCCCACTTTCCAACTTCAGAAGCTTCTCTCCAATGACTCTAATTTTTGGGCGGTGCATTGAGTTTTCATTTGACTTCGATTTCATTTGGGATAGCTTTCTTACTGTTTTTTAAAGCAGCTTTTTAGTACATAAATTTCTTTAACAAGATATTTTGTAAAAAATCTGCTTTAAAAAACAGTAATAAAGCTGTCCCAAACAAAGCCTTCATGTGTGGAGGATTTGCTTTCATCTTAAGACAATGTACTTGTACAACCCTCCATCAATCTCATACTTTTTAATTATCTTTATAAGCCTTATCCTAAATATTGGTTATCATTCATCTTTGTGTGTTGCATGAGGTGTTTAACTTATTTATACATATCTTATGGCGCAACTTTTATCTAAGTTACATTTTCATCTAGTAGGCTCCAACATTTAAATGGCCAAGTTAATTTGTTAGCTCATGTCAAAACCTAAATAAAACACAAAAACACATTAGCTCAAGTAGCATAATGGGCTACTTGATGATACTGTTAAAAGTTAAAAATTAATCCTAAAGGGCTTCAAATCAAATTATAAACCACTCTACAAATTAGAGAAAAGAAAGCAATGTGATGGTGGTGGGAAGATGAAAGCGAGATAAATAGAAGCTCCACATACACAATTTGAAGTAATCTTAAATTAACTAGTAAGCCTAAGAATAATTTCATTTGATTAGTCATCAATAAGCAATCTTCTAATGCTAACCTTGAATTGTTATCATAAAAATGAGGTTATATAGATAAGACTAATTATTTTATATCAAATATAATCTTATCCAACATTTAAATTTAAATTTAAATTACATACTCTCTAAAAGGATTGTTCATCGTAATAAATAGATTAACAAAATTATTAAAAGTTTAGCCAAAATGTAATGTGGGCCTAAATAGACTTGAAAATTTGTTTGGCTCAACCCAATTATAGCTTGATTTAACTCCATTGTATTTGACTTATGACAATTAAGCTTTGATGTGTCCAAATAACACTATACATCATTAGCCCTTGAATTGTAGAGAACTCTGCTCCATAGAGTTAGGGGTTAAGTTTTGCAATTCAGTAGATACTATGATATTTGACAACCAATGTCATCTAATTATTTCTTATATAATTTAGCAATTGTCTTTGAGCATGAATGTGCATGGAAGTTAAACATAGGGAAATTAGGGAAAGAAGCTAGATTAGTGGGATAGAGAGGGGTGAGATCAAGAGAGGCGATGCAGTAAGGCAAGGGCTTTGTGGTGGTTAGTCACCTGTTGGATGAACGAGAAAATAATTGGGTTTCTCTACATAGTTGTGTGGTTGAATGCAGCAGGCAGCAATTTTGGTTTTGGGATGGTGCTTGCAAGTGCTTTAGTTGTGATTACTGTACAACAACAGCAATAACAACATCAAGCCTTTGTCCCACTATGTGGGGTCGTCTACATGAATCCTTTTTCGCTATTGTGTCCGGTTAAAAGTCAAATTCTCATTTAAATCTAATAAAGAAAGATCATTTCTAATATTTTCTAACCAAGTCTTTTTAGGTCTACCTTTACCTTTTTAATATAAGTCAAATCTAATACCTCAACTTTCCTAACCGGGTCATCGGAAGGCCTCCGTTTAATGTGACCAAACCATCTAAGGCGACTCTCTCTTATCTTATCTCCCACTAGAGCTACTCCATCCTTTTCATGTATATGCTCATTTTGTATCCTATCTCTAAGGGTCAAGCCACTCATCCACCTAAGCATTCTCATCTCTGCAACACTTAACTTAGTATTACGCTTCTCTTTTAATGGCCAACATTCGGCACCATAAAACATTGCAGGTCTCACCACCATCTTATAGAATTTTCCCTTAAGTTTGAGGGGGACTTTTCCATTGCATAATAAGCTCGATGCATTCCTCCACTTCAACCATCCAACTTGAATTCTGTTGATAATATCCCCATCTATTTCACCATCACTCTAAACAATAGATCCAAGTTACTGACCAATCTTTAAAATAAATACAATGAAATTGGAGGACCTTGGATTGTGAGTTGTAGTTTAGCACACTAGGAGGCTGTTTGGTAGCACGATTTAGGCCGGATTTGAGGCGGATTTGAGCAAAATCCAGTCAAACGGTCTAAAATGTAAAACCAAATCTCATTGTAAATGAAAGCCGCGGTTGATGGGAAATTCCGCCTTTTCGTGGTAAATCCCGGATTTCCGAAATCCTCTCGTTCGGCGAATTTAAATGAAAGCCGCGTTGTTCGCCTCATCTCCTCACCCTCGCCTCTTCAGAATAGCTAAACAGTCACATCAGATTTAGCAGGATTTATCCTGAATGATATCAATCAGTTTTCAGGATTTAACCCCCCATGATTTCCCGAATCCGGATTTATGAAATCTTGTTTAAATGAAATCACGGGTGCTACCAAACAACCCCTAGGGATGGCTTGAGTCAAGAGTTTACTCAAACCTATCTACCTTGCTAAGTGCGGGCATATCAAAACATGAGGGATCAATTAAAACACTATTAAAAAAACTTAGAAGGTTAATTTTTATTAGAAAATTATAATTGCTTATTGAAAATTTTCATTTTTGTGAGATTTCATATGGACAATTGACTTGAGGAAAAAATCCTGCTGTGAATGATTTTCGTAGACTTTAAATCTCTTGAAAATCAATTCTTCGTTGAATTTTTGGTGGATCAAATTGTTGGTACTTACCAATGCTCTTGCTGTTGGAATGCCCAGCAATTTACCAACAAATTATCTGCCAAAATGTCCAATGGATAGCTCGTCACCAGCTACGAATGAGTTTTTGTTGGATGATCAAGTGACTGAAGGAAAATCTATCGATAATCTGATTGTAAGTTCTTAGGATGCTGTTAGACCGGTCCACTGGACAAGGTGGCAATTTCGGAGGGGATTACCAGATCCGGTCCATACGAAATCAGCTAATGGACGAAACAGGCTGAACTTCCGCCTCTTGTGCGTGTCAAACGCACGCTCGGGGCAATCAAGCTGTTTAGGAAGAATTTATTGGGAGTTAGGAGGGAAATTTGAATGTAGGTAGTGTTTAGAGATTTCCTTTTGGATTGTATGCATTAAATAGTTTGTTTTCCTAGGATTAGAGCATCTTGAATTTGGCTGAAATTTGAGATATCTTATGTTTAGGTTTTTGGGCTCTAGCAGCGTCTAGAGATTTGAGAGAAATAGATCCTCCTTTCAAATAGAGGATCAGTTGTATCTTGTTATTTTCTTCCATTAGTTTGTATTCTTGCAATAAAATTTCTGTTTTTCTTTGATTTTCCGTTGGATTTGTGGGGATTTCTCGCTGTTTTTGTCAAGATCGTTAGACTTTACTTGAGTTCTTCAAATGTTTCCTGGCAGATGCATCTTCCCTGATGAGTCAATCAAAACATATTATCGATCAAGCATAATGTATTCGATTATAACATCTGTGAAAATATAATAATATCATCAATACATTTAAGATGAACACATTTAATCATTAAAAGGATAATTAGTTGAAATAAATTTTAGATCTATTACAACGATATATATTTTTCATTCAATCCACTTCTTTTACACTCCTCACCTTTTGTCCAATCTCTTCCACTTATTCTACCATTGACTCATACATTGTTAGTTTGCAAAATCTACTCGTACTTGTATCTTTGCATTCATATGAGCCTGTAGATTCTTAAATGATAACAACTGCCTAGGGGTATAGGAGGACTATTATGTCATAAGCCTTAACCTATGCTGTAGGAGTCTAATTTATTATTATTTTTTTTTCTAAAACTGATTGCACGCATAGTCTGTAATTTCTCTAAACTCAGCTATCTTCAACTATTCCTCACTATCTTTTCCATTATTGTGCATAAGTGAAGATTCCTTGGTATATGTAAAGGGACTGGGATCTTCCATGACTTTCAATGCTTTGTTGTCTATCTGATGGTACCAACCATCCTATAAAGCTAAGTGATGTTGTGATTTGGACGCAAGCTTTTTGATGCCTAATGACCCATTAGAGTTAATGTTGTTATAGCCCAAAGATGGTTATCCTCATGTAGGCTATAACTCATGATGTGTAATTCTGAAATGACCAGCTTTCATTGGAGAGAAGGTTTTCATCATCCAAAATCATAGTTATCTATGTGATAGGGATGGATCTTTTATAAACCACTTCATGGTCTTTGATGAATCAAATATATAACATTAAGACTTTCCTATTTAGAGGCAAGCTGAATCGCGAGCCAGTTCGAGCTCGACTCGTTAACAGGTTGGACGAGTTGAGCTTATCGAGCTTGCGAGTCGAGCTCGAACAGGATTTCGAGCTCGATGGTTTATAGAGCTCGAGTTCGAGCAGCCTTCCAATTGACTCACGAGCTCGTTGAGCGGAATTAAGCTTTTGTTGCGGGCTGGAAAACAAAACTCAGAGTTTGGCTCGCGGAATTGAGTTTGTGGGCGGGAAGACGGAACTGAGTTTCCCGTTGCAGCTTGTGGGCGGGAAAATGAAACCGCTGGGAAGCGGAGGTGGGAAGATGCGGGATCAGAGCTCGAACTCGATGAGCAGCTCGACGAGCTATTTTCCCTGGTGAGTCAAGCTTAAGATTGACTTTTTGAGCTCAACTCAAGTTCGAACTCAGTATTTGGCAGTCGAGTCAGACTCAAATACCTCGTGACAAGAGCTCGACTCGATTCGTTTGCACCTCTATTCCTATTTTACCTCTATCTGGAAGTAGGATTGAAGCCATGCCAAATTTTTTAGGAGAACAAGTAAAGCTCTTTAAGATGAAATATCACTTAAATTTTTCCACTAAATTATTAGTTACTTTGGGGCAAAAAATGAACTAAAACTTCTTTCCAAATCATAAAATGGCAAAGTACATAAAATAAAATATGGATCATATAATGATACATCTATATTTTGTCAGAAAAAAATGAACTTTTTAGTCAAGTATGAGCTTGCCTGATGGCATATGAACAAGGATTAGACGAAGTAGTGGCTAGGATTATGTTTCAATTTCTAAAAATTCAATTGTTTTAAAAAAGTTATGAAAATTATGAGTAGTGTCCTCTCATATATCTATACCTTTGGGAAAAAAAATCATAATCTAAATTTCATGGTTGTCAAAATTTAGACTTTTAAAAGATTATCAAAATGCCTTTACTTTTATATTTCACATAACAATTATGAAGACAAGGAAATTCATTTGACAAGGATTTTTTTTATAAAATGATGTGAAAATATTGGGCATTAGCCGCTTTTATACCAAAATGTCTAATCTCTTGCTCCATTGAGATAATGCTAAAATATTAGTGTAGTGTATCATGTTGATCAATATAATAAAACTAAAATAGCCCAATTACAAGAGTTAAGGTTACAACAATTCGATTGGTTGACCCGGTCGAACTATGAATCTCTCATTCTAGTTCGTTGTCCGGTTCGATGTCCACAACATTGATCAAATCTATAACATATCAAAAGTTACGTGGTGAAAATTTATAAATCGAGTGTTGTGGGCTAGAATATATGCGGCGACTGAGTTATAATATTGTGTCTTAGTGTTGTACGGATATCTAGCTCACACACAAAGAACATAAGGTTTTTTACATAGAAAATCCTGGAAAGGGAAAAACCCACAGGGTCTTTCCTGGTTGAAATGATTACACTAGTGTTAGGGTTGATTATAGTGGGCTGCTTCGTCTCTGAGGACGATCAGATTACAAATGTCAATTGTATGGTTGCAATCTAACGACAAACAAGGATGACAGTTTGGCGTTACTTGAAAATTTGGGTGTTAGTTGGTAGCCTGATGGTGGTTTGGCAGAACTTCGGCGTCGGGCAGTGGTCTGGCAAAAGTTTGGGCCTCAGGTGGTGGTCCGGAAGAATTCCGGGCCTCAGGTGGTGGTCCGGCAGAAGTCCAGGTCTCAGGTGGTGGTCCGACATAAGTCCATGCCTCAGGTGGTGGTTCAGCAGAAGTTCGGGCCTCATGCGGTGGTCTGACAGAAGTCTGGGCATCATGTGGTGGTCCGACAGAAGTTCAGGCCTTAGGTGGTGGTTCGACAGAAGTCTGAGCCTCAGGTGGTGTTCCGGCGGAACTCCGGGCGATGGTCGAGGGAAGCTAAGAGCAAGAGCGATCTCTGATCTCTCTCTTGCTCTCTTATTTGGGGTCCCTTTTCAAGTGGAAGGAGTCTATTTATAGATTTTCTATCATGACCCATAAATAGGAGGATCAAGGGTAAATTGGGAGTTGTTTGGATGGACGGCCGATGTTGAATCCTTTGAACATGGTCCATTCGCTAGACATTTAAAGATCTTAATGATGTCGGAATTTCATAATCTGGGCTCGTTGGATTCGTCTCGTTGAGCCGCTCGATTCAACTATAAGCATGTCAAGTTTGGGAACCGTTAGATAATCACAACTTGTCGTTCGAACCTTCCAATAGTGCTTCTGGCCTTTGATTTGGACCCATTTGGGCTTGGATTGAGTCGAATTTTGTGTTGTTGGGTTCGTTTTTTTGAGACGTTAAGTTTGATTGTAAGTTTGCTGAAATCGGAGTTCATATGGTCCCAATTTTAATTTCAAAAGTTTTCCAAGTTGATTTTGCCTCGAGATTCATGCTCGATCAAGATAATTTTTTGATGATGTATTAAGGAGATAATGTAGTTTTAGCAAATTTATAAGAGTTAAATACGTATAAATCAATAGCATAGAAAATAAAGTAAGATGATAGTTACTTACAATTCTTAGAACCACTTTTTAACAAGAAGGATGAACAAAAAAGCCGCGACGGCTCTCCTTTTTCCTCTCTCTCTCTCTCCTCTCTCTCTTTCCCTCCACCTTCAATTTTTTCTCAGCTAAGGCTTGAGTGAGGGAGGCAGTGGGTGTGATGGTAGTAATATCTAGGTTAAAATATATATTAAAATGCTCGCAGCCCTCAAACTCAACGTCGCAATGCTGCATGTCGAATTTAGAGTTACTGTAGATCAGAGACGCCAACGCCACATCGACAGTTTTTGGCGCCGCTGTGCTCTCAAACTTAACGTTGTAGCGCTCACTAGTACAACGCCCAAGCACTCTAATTTAATTCATTTTTTATTTTTTTTAGCACATTTCATATTTTCGGATTATTACAAATTATCCTTCTAAGATAAGGCTATCGCCCCAATTGAATATCTAGTCTCCTCTATAATCAGATCAACAAATAGACATTGCCACTATATTTTTTGTCCTATATTCATTCATTCAGGGTGAGGTTAAACCATCACCCTTGTTGCAAAATGAGGATAAACTATAACCCTATTCATAATAATTGCCCCGAAAAATTAAATACCCTAATTATATATTAAATACAAATACATTAGCCTTTTTTATCCCTCCAAAAATATTAAAAATCTTCCATTATGTACTAAAATGCCTTAGAGCTTCAAATTTCGGCTCAAGTAGAGTGTAAACGAGTAGAGTCAGGCTTGAGTCACATCTAATTTGAGCTCAACTCATCGAATTAATAGTGGGCTTGAACTCAAGCTCTAGCTTGAGTCAAACATAAATATTGAGTTCGAACTCGACTTATTAAAATAATTGTAAGATTGAGCTCAACTTATCAACTCGAGTTCGTCGGCCTTGAAGAAGCTTGGCGTCGGAGAAGCTCGCTAAGGTGGAAGTCTTTGTGGAGCTAGGTGGAGACAAGGCGTTCAGCCTGGATTCGCAGAGAAAAAAATTTACAGGAGGAAATGACAGGCTTGATAGGAATTTTAATGAAGGAAATGACATAAGCGCCATTAATGAAGGAAATGACATGGCTTGTATTTGCACAGTTTTCAAAAAAAAAAATAAATAAAAAATTTAAATTTTCTCTCTAGCTTTCAAAATGATAGCATCATGCATTGCAAAACATTTAATTTTTTTTTTAAATACCAAATATAATATTTTAAATTTTATTTTAAAAAATATGAATCAACTCGCAAACCAATGAGATAAGTTTTGTCAAACTCCAATACGAGCTTTTTTTGTATTCAAGCACAACTTTACACTCGAGTTTGAGCTCATGATTCAATAAGCTTGATTTGCGAGCTCAGTAATGAGTTGTGTACGAGCGGGCTCACTTGCATTAAATCAATTGTAGTTTGTTTGATGCTACGTGCTATTCAGATAATCGTAGTAATTCTAAAGCTAATACGTGCACAAAAACCTCGACTTCTGGAAGGGATGCATTTATTAGGTAAAAGGTCGATGCGGGTTTATGTCTGTTGCCCTGATGATTCATGATAACTCGTCGGATCGCACGGCTCTTGTGCCAGCGACGCATCATTTGAATATCTGTCCTATCAACTTTCGATGGCAGGATAGGGGCCTACCATGGTGGTGACAGGTGACGTAAAACCATATTAAAACCCTACTCCCAACCAAGCCGCATAGGGTCTTGTTCAATCAACTCAAGCATGGTTGAACATAGGGGTGTCAATATTGGATCCGACCTGAAAACCCGACTTGAACCTGACCCGAAAGTTTCGGGTTTGGGTTGACCCGAACCCGAAACGGGTCGGGTTCGGGTTCAACAATTTGACCCGTTTCAAAAATCGGATTGGGTTCGGGTTGACTCGTTAACCCGAAAATGACATGTTTTTTTTACCCGAAAACCCGTTTTTGACCCGGCAACACGATATTGACCCGTTTTTACCCATTTTGACCCAAAAAACGGAGTTTGACCCATTTTGGACCCGAAAACTAGCAGTTTTGTCCGACCCAGGTCATTCGGGTCGGGTCGGGTCGGGTTGACTCGGACCCGAAGCGGTCGGGTTCGGGTCCAAAAAATCAACCCGTTTGTAGAAACAGGTCAGGTTCGGGTTGACCCGAATAGTGTCAGGTCAATTTTGGGTTCGACTCGAACCCGATCCGTGACCCGAAATTGACACCCCTAATTGAACATACAAACCATATTAAATCCCTCCTTAAAAAGCTACCTCACTATTTAATCATGCTATGCCATTTCTCTATTGGTTTCTTAATTAGTATGTTAATCGAACAATATATAGCCCTAATGTGTCTTCTTTTTCGATAAAGTAATTGACTGTAATAAAGACTCCACTCAATAAAAAATGCTAATCCCCCATGTCCCAACCTAGGTTGCTTTAAACTAGCATGTAAGCTAATATATTGAAAGTTCATCCTTTTTTTTTTTTATTGAAAGTTCAACCCTTAAGGAGTCTTTATCTGCCAACAAATATTCAAATGTTGTTTCTCTTAATGAGATCAACTAAATGTATGTTCTTAAAACTTAATCCTTAAGGAGTTATGATATGATTGAAAATCTATATATGTATTTGTGGGTAAGAGTGAGGTGTGGGGTCAAGGTTATCAATTTATGCAAGACATCACTTGTAGAGCACCCTACTAATAGCTCAAATCTTAATATTCTATATAGTTATTACACTTACTATACAAACCCCCTTATAATATAATGAGCTTAACTTCCCCTAAGACTTATGTAAAAATATATGTTGTACTCGCATTAAATTTAATTTCCTATGTTCCCAATGAGTTTCCTCGTTGACTAGAAACCCATATGGAACTAACCAGAGAATCCTTCAACTCTACTCTAGCACATTGTGTCATTAGTGCAAAGCTAAATAAATCCTATTCAATGCCCCCTCTTAATGATAAGTAAATATATATCGATCATAACTGGAGGGATATTATCTTGATAAATATTGAATAATATGTTGATCATATAGGCTTGTCATATCTAGTGCTCCAATATATCTTCCTGCATTTTGTTCATTATAAAAGTATATGTTTATTGTGTCAAATTAGCTATCCAACCCTCGTTGTTCTAGGTGATGATAATCTTCATTGATTTCTCTCGAGCTCTATTCATTATTAAACTTAAGGAGTGTTCCACTCTATACTTTAACCATAATGTCACTAATGCAAGCATCACTTGAGCTACAGTTCAATTAGGCTAATATATATGGGGAATTAACCAATAACTAACATACAATTTCCTAAAAAGTGTTCATTTCACAGGGGCATTAGTTAAACCCATTGCACCACTACATAAAATATTACTAAGAGGGTAAACAACACAATTGTTCCAACTCATTGAACCACACAACCACTTGTTTACTAAAAGGTAAAATGCCAAATGTTGGAATCCCTAATTAGTTAACATGCCAACCAATTGATGTTGTCATAAAAGGACTTTAACATTCTTAAGTCTTTCTAATATCATGATATTTATCACAAAGAAAGTTACAATACACTTGGAAGAAGGTTTAGAAGCTAGTAGGCTTTTCACCATCAAATAATAAATACTCACACCTTTTGCTCTATGAAGCATGATCCAGAGGCTTCCTCCTTTAGAAGTAAGAACTCAAAGACTATTAGAAGGAAAATTGACTATCTTCAAAAGTAGCAAACCGATTCTTTCACTTTAACTATAAAGTCTGTGGTTAATGTGCCCACCAAGAATAATTTCAAGATGTTGTAATGGGTCAAACCCAACATCCAAATCACTTTGAGAAAAAAATTTTTCTAGGAGATAAGATGTTTAATCTCCCAAAAGATGGGGTAAAAGAAAAAAATATCAATAGATAGATCCCAAGCTTTATAACCTCCTTTAGTGTGCTTAAGAAATAAATGAAAGGTGAATTACTAAAGATGCCAATATCAACCCTCTCAAAAGCTCAATGCAAGGGGTAGACAACCAAGGCTATAAAAGAACCCTCCTCTAAGAGTTCTCTCACTATGCATATATTCAGGCAGGTAGCCTTGCATGGTGAGCATTTGGGCATGATGTCATGCCTCGCCTCAATTCATAACATATATTGTCATAAGGTGTGGCAGAGTGGAAAACATTCAACATTATATAATAAATTACGATAACATATTTATATCGAATTCTATTAAAATACTTTCTAAACAATTATTGCTATAAAAATCTGACATAATTATCCTATATCATTTGATGCATACGTAAAACCCCAATAATCCACATGAGAAACTTTTATAATAATTGATATATCATCAAAAATTACCTTGATCGAGCATGAATCTTAAGGCAAAATAAAGTTGGAAAATTCAAAAATTAAATCAAAGACCATCTGAATTCCGATTTCAGCAAACTTACAGTTGAACTGAGCGTCTCGGAAACAGGAACCCAACGACATCAAAATTGACTCAATCCGAGCCCAAATGAGTCCAAATCAAAGACTCGAAGCACTTTTGGAAGGATCAAACCGTAATTTGGGTTACCAAACGATCCAATCATGACATGCTTATAGTCGAATCGAGCTGCTCGATGAGACAAATCCAACGAGCCCAAGATCGTCAAATTCTGATATTATTAAGAAAGTCAAATGTCCATTGAACGGTGCATGATCGTAGGAATCAAGATTGACCGTCCTTCTGAACCACTTCCAATCTACCCTTAATCTTTCACTTATTTACAATCCATGCCACTCAAAAATTCTATAAATAGAACCACATTTCCTCTTGAAAGGGGGGATAATCCAAGAGAGAAGAAGGAAGAGAAGGAAGAAAGCTCCAGCCGCATAGCTCCTCCTCGACCACCGCCAGACCACCAAAGGACGGCGGGGTTCATCCGCACCACCATCGGAGTTCTGCCTCACCACCGCCGGAGTTTTGTCATGCCACCGCCAGAGTTCTGCCGCACTACCGCCAGACCACCAAGGGATGCCAGGGTTTTGCCGCACCACCGTCAGAGTTCTACCACACCACCTCCATACCACGAAGGGACGTCGGAGTTCTGCCGCACCACCGTCAGACCACCAAGGGACGCTGGGGTTCTTCCGCACCACCGTCGGACCACTAAGGGAAGCCAGAGTTGTGTTAAACCACCATCAGGCCATTAAAAGACATCGAAGTGCCACCCGAAGCCGGAGTACCGCCTGACTCTGAAGTACCACTACCGGACCACCGCCTAACACCGGAGTGCTACTAGACCACTACCTAACGTTGGAGTGATGCTGAACTTCTACGAAACTTTCAGTTGACATTTGTAATTTGGTCGTCTTCAAGGACGAGTCAGACTATTGCACTTTACTCAAATTCTAGTGGAATCATTTTCAACTTGGTTAGGCCCCATGGTTTTTTCCCTTTCCTGGGCTTTCCACTTAAAAAAATATTGTGTTCTTTATGCATGAGCTGGATATTCGTGCAACGCTAAGACGTAGAATTATAACTCTATCGCCGCGTATATTCTATCCTGCAACAATAACATTTTAACACACATAAAAATTTAATTATATCTTATTTTAGTAATACATATAAAATTAAACCAAAATATATCATAGTACATCTTTTTACACAATCAGGATATTTACTCATCAATAATACATTTATCCTTTTTTGAAGCTACACATGCAATTGCATATAATTTGAACGAGATCTTCTTATTCGAGCAATTTTTGAAATGGGGTTGGATCTCTTGTTTGGAGAGGGTATCAATAGTATGCTTGCAACCCTCAATTTTGTACTTGCACATCTTAATCCCAACACCTACTCTTAGTTGGGGCATTAAGAGGTTATTCGACAAGTCTGAGATATCTTGGTCGAGCCATTATTTTTTCAATTTCTTCAAATTTTTCTACATTGAGGGGGGCTTTGTCACTTCCATAATCACCATGCTTATCTATTGAGAATTACGAGCTTGTCGACTTCTAATGAAGGGTGGAAGAATAAGTACTTCATGATATTCTACTCTTTGTGATGGGATGGAACCACCCAACGATTCCAAACTATGTTGGCATGGAAGTATTTGAGCTAGGGACAACCTCAAAGGAGCTAAACATGGCGGTGGAAAGCTAGGGAGAGGATGGTTGGGCCACCTTGAACTTGAAGATCTGAGAAAGCCTTTGTGGTGAATACAATGTTTCAGTACGACCAATCCTCTCTTAACAATCTTAGAGGACAATAAAGGAGGGATTACTTGTCCAAACATAGAGAGAAGTTAAAGGTGGTCAACCATTCAAACATGGCGAAGAAAGAGGCTAACCTAAACCTGGTTTAAGGTGGTCGATCATATTGATAATTAGACATCAAGCACCGAAAGAAGCATGGTTCATAACCCCCTTTCTCTTTCTCCCTTCTACCTTAAATCCACTTTTCTTGATGCCTCAAATGAATAGACTAGAAAACGAGTCTTTCTTGTCATGTGGTGATGATAGTGGGTACCTTTGAGAATAAGAGAGTTACCAAAATATGGCATCACAGATATTCATGGCTTTGAAACATGGCACAATATGCCTTTTATAGATACGTCGTTTGAACCAAGAACAATATGGTTGCAGGTATGAAATGATAAATAGTAGAAGAGATGGGATGGCAAAAGTAGGCACCACAATTGGGCCAATCGAGCAGTGAGCATGGATTATCCTTTAATTTCATTGACCTTAAAGGGGTGGCTATAACAATCATAATGGTGTGATTATTAGTGTTGCAGTTTTTGGTTAATGTGGTTCCATGGGTCTTTATTTACCGCATATAAATTTTGCACCCTTTGAGAAAAGAGGCAAATAAAATGAAGCGGTGAATTTGAGCAAGTAATGGTGAAAGAGGGAGCCAGGATGTCACTTGAGAGTATTCTTATGATTGCTTTTGAGAATCAGGGTGAGGATGTTCCAAAGAGGGCTTTCGAGTATTATTGTGTGTGGGTATCCCAAGAGCTTAACTTGTAATATCCTACCTGGATCATTAGGAACTTTGAATGTCACCATGTGTTGGGCTGATGTCGACATTAGAAGGTTGCATTTTTTAGTGTTACACTTTTGATCCAAGTCATGATAATGGACAATGGCTCAATTTAACATGCAAGGTTTAGTTAACCACTATTATCTAATTTCATGGCTATTGCTTATATTCCTTGCTTGTAGATCAAATTTCATATGCTAATAGATATTGGAGAACTAAAGTTAAATCAATCATTTGTTTGCTAATCTTATCTTTGATTCCATCACCAATGAGGATCATAATAAAGAGTTATCCATCAATGATTGACTATAGGAAGTTAAGAAAATTCAAAGAGCTATATTGGAGGAGTTATCCAACTTCCATACCTCTTTCGACAATTGGGCTCCCTTTTCCTTTAAGGTATAAGAAAGAAGGTCATCTCGCATCATCTAATAACCCAATCAAGAGAAAACATGTAACAACCCAAAAGCTTTTTTAAAAAAAAATATTTAAATGAAAATTTTGAGTTGAGCGCTATGGCGTAGTGCTTGCGAGCGCTACAACGCTATGCTTTAGAGCACAACGGCGCTAGAAATTGTCGTTGCGGCATTAATGCCTATGTTCTATAGGGGTTCTTGAATGAGCATGCATCGATCAAGAAAATCATAATCCGATAAATCAGATCAGATCGGTTTACTAATTGGATGACCCAATATAGTACAAAATTGAACTTTCGACCATGATCCTATAAGAGAAATAACTAGGGCTATGATATCTTATTTTTTAGATAGAGTATCTATTAGAAATGAATTCTCTAGCATTTGATTTCTTACTACCAAAGGATTTTTCAGTACACTTAGTGATACAAACGAACCGAGCCGAGCTGATTATGTGAGTGTTAATGTTTGAGTTCATTTATTATCAACTTGTTCAAGTTTGGTTCATGTTTGATTCGAGCTTTATTGTTTTTGTTCATGTTTTGTTTGTTTAAATTAATGAGTGTTCATGTTCAGTTCATGTTTGATTTGTTTAGTGCTTATCGAGCTTTAAACAAACAAGCCTTAACGAGTTATAAAGGAGCTCTACTTCTAGATGTTCATAAACTTAACAAACGAGCTTTATCGAGCCTCATAACAAACAATTACATCAAGCATGTTCATGAATATATTTAGCAATTTTTTTTAATTAGCATATACTATAATATTTAATTATTTTAAATTTTATTATTTAACAATAATTATATCAGTATATTATAATAAATATAAAATATTTATATTACATATATTTATCAATTTTATAATCAAATATTAATTTAGTTTTTATCTATCTTATTCAAGAGTTCTGAATCGAATGCTAATTGAGCTTTTATTAAGCTTCTTATCAAGCTTAATGTCAAGCTTGTTCATGAGCTTTAAATGAGGTTGTTCATGAACATAAATGAGCCGAACACATTAGTGTTCAAGTTTGCTTATTTAAAGATCGAGTATTCAAAATATTGTTCAAGTTTGTTTGTTTAGCTAATTAAAAGATCACAAACAAGTTTTAATCGAATTGAACAATGAGTACCTCGTCGAACGTTTGGTTCTCTTGCAGCCCTAAGTACACTTGAAAAGAATCCCATAAAAGAGAAGAAATAATTGAGTAATCGCTTTATATGGATCCTAGCGCTATAGCACCATGATGATAGACACTTAAGTAAGCCTTTTATACATTTTATTATATATATATCCTTGTCATAACCCCATTAGTTACCCTCTTCATTTCTCTTTGGGGCTTTTTAGTCATGTAATTATGTTACGAATTTTATTCAATTTGATGTAAGTAAATATATTCTTACTCCTATTTTTAATAGTTTTGATTTCTAGAAATTTTCTCTTAAATTTTTATTCAGAGTATTCTTACCTAAATTTTTTGCCCGTCATGGGCTAACCAAGCGGTTCAACATGGTTTAACATAAGTGCCAACGGGGCGAGATAATTGCAATTTACAAAATTATTCATAAAACAAATGTTATTTTGTTTATTAGAAGAACTTTGTGACTAGGCTTCAGCGAACCAAACCATCTTAATGTGTACGAAGGAGGAAGAAGCTATAGGCGCATACCGGGATTCGGGAACAAAGGTGCGCAAAACCTAAGCGAACCTATCTGGATTCTTGAGTAGTACGGGCGAAATCCGAAGCTCTCCGTTGCGATAGTTTAGGAGGCGACGCCCCCCTTTGGATAGTTTAGATATCGTCCTCAAGCTTCCATCGCCGTCCTCGCCGATACGGGCATGCCGGAGCATTTGGAAAAGGCCGATCCCTCGGCTCTTGCCGATGGTGTCGATTCGCCTATGTTGGATCAGGAGGATTTCGAAGTTGAAGAGGAAGAAGTAGAGATGGATGAGGAGGAGGAAGAGGAGGTATCAGAAGGCGAAGAAAAAGAGGACGTTGAGGCGGAAGAGGAGGAGGACGATGAAGAAGAGGCTAGCGAAGTTGAAGAGGAGGAGGAAGTTGAAGGTGGGGACAGCGAAGGTGAAGAAGTCGAGGAGTTGGTGGAGTATGGTGTAGATCGAGAGCAAGAAGAGATCGACGAGGTTGAGGAGGGAGAGGGAGAGGGAGAGGAAGAGGGTGAAGGCAACGAGGAGCAAGAGGCTGAAGAGATGGATGAAGAGGGTGAGGATGAAGGCAGTGGAGAGGATGAGATCGATGAGGAAGAAATGTTAGTGGAAGATGAGAGAAGGGGGAAAGACGACGAAGAGTCTGCCGTCATTTCTGCAGAAGCTGCAAGTGCTGCGCCGGAGGATGCCAAGGGTTTGCCCTTTTCCGCTAATATTCGTTTTTTTCACTTCCATTCTTGCTGCATTATCATGCGCTTTTCTTCTTAAGAGATTGATGCAGAAGTCAGCATACTTAAAGATTCACTAACGAAAATTGTGGGAGGGTGGAGGATATAAACACCAAGCATTTGTTAGGGTTGGTCACGCAGCTGGAAAGATGGACTCAAGGCGGTACTTATTTTGAGAAGTCTGAGATGCAGTGGATCTTATTCCGTTTTGAGCAGGGAATTTTTGGGACTTATGCAATTTAGTTTTTTTATTAGACTTGCCTGAGTTGGTTCTCTTTTGTATTAGTTCTAAGATGCATACAAAGCATATTCCAAATGAGAAGCATTATGTCTTCTTTCCACAGTTTACGTAGCCAATCAATGAGATATTTAGTAAAATAAGTTTAATGTTAGAATAATGAAGAAAATATTTAGATGATAGAAAACTTAAAATTTTTCCACTAAATGTTGAGTATATATATATATATATATATACTATAGAATTAAAAATTTTTGCACTAAAAAGCTGTTTTAGAAAGCAAGGAAAAACTGTCCCAAATGAAGCCTTAGTGTTAAAATAGAGAGATGCCTTAGGAATATTATGCTAGAAGAGATAGCATATAAACTTAAAGGTAAATTTTATGAAACTTCAATTAGGTTAGTTATGTAACATGCATCTAAATGTTTCATAGAAAGAAGTTAGTGATAGCTAAGTTGAGCATGAAGGAAATGATAATGTTAATATAGATGTCTGGAAGAACTACTAAAGCATAAATTAAGATACAATTATTTAAGAAGGGCGATTAGAGTGGCCTTTGTTGAAAATACTATGGTTGGAAACAAACTTCTATGGTTTGAACATAGAAATAGTAGTCCTTCTATTACTATTTCTACAACCATGTATCCTCCTCCTCCTTCATTCCCTCTATTTATATATTTCAATGTCATGATGCTGCATTGCTATTTCTATTATGGTTAATATTACCATGATACTAATAATAAAAATAGTAGGCATGATGAAGATTGCGATACTCATGATCATTATTAACAACTTCATTTTCATCTTCCTTTTTTTCTCGGCCTTTTTATTGGTCTCTTTCATTTCTGGTATTGAACAACCATCATTTATGATATTTCTTGTCTTTCAGTTGCAATTCTTCAAGTGTAAGGGGCTGTTTAATTAGTTATCTATTTAAGTTAGGTTAGCGAGCTTAATTAGTAAGCCTTTGGAGCTTCAATCATAAGTTGCATTAAGTCGGTTGGTTGGTTACAAGGAAGCCTAATATAAGCCGGTGAAGTTATTTGGTGTTTTTCTTCATATTTGCGTCTTACATTTAGGTTTAAGTTGTATGATGGAGTTGCCATGTCATTTAAAATTATGAAAACTTTTGAAAACGCCTCCCCATGACTAGTGTGTGTTACCCTATGAAAAATGCAATGAGCATAACTTAAGTAATACAACAATGAGGGCACAAAAATTATCCAGAATCTAAAGGAAGATGGGAGCGAGAAAGACAATATGAGCCTAGAAGAAAACCCAAATCCAAATCCTATCCATAGTTTAAAATTGCGCAATAAGAGGCGCGCCTGCGCAATTCTACCCCAAAGAGCCTCATTTCTTATTTGTACTTTGGGAGTTTTGACTTTTGATAGACTTCAAGTTGTGATTTTGTACTTTGAATTATGCTATAAATGCATATATTGCATCTATTTTATTATTTTCCACTAAGTTCACTTCTCATTTAGTTGTTTTTATTGTATCATAGATTCTTATTATTATTTACCTGCTAGAATACTTAAATTTTCATTTACGCAATTCTTCGTCTGTGAGGCTTACGCCTCGCACCGCCTCGAGGCTTATTTACGCAATTTTAAACCTTGATTCTATCCATAGATGTCAAATGAGGACAACATCAACAATAAAGAGGAATAACATATGAGCTATGTTGCATCGATACGGATACGGCGACACGGATATGACACGATACTGGTATGGGACACACCAATTCTTAAAAATACAGGATACGGGTACGTGCGGACATGTCATTATAATTTATAAATCATACATAAAAATTAAGAAACCAATCAAAGCATAATATTTGAAATTACAAAAAAAATGAAAGCAACATCATTTGTAGCCTATTAACTTATAATATCAAAAGAAAAGTAAGCATTAAATGTCTAGTACAACAACAAAAGCATAAACATAAATTGTCTAGCATATGAAGCTTCAACTATTCAATTCAAGGAATGATATGAATAGCTTCTTTAGTGGTTTGTCTTTGAACCTCTATATCATCTTCAATAAATATCATAGCTTCTAATTCAGGCTCATCAAGTAAAAGTTTAGCAATTTCTAATATTCTCATATCATCAAGAGACTTAAATGCATCTCGGAAATGAGAGAACCTCACTCGCAGCCGCAGAAGTAAATACGATGCATCTTTTTTTTTTTCAGTTTTTTTGTTTTTCAACAGACACGTATATCGGAGATACGTGTCCTTTTGAAATTTAATAGTATTTTAATTGGATACGGCTTTGCCGTATCTGACACGTATCGGTGCTGTATCGGAGGCGTGTCCGTATATCAGTGTATCAGATACAGCACGCCTTCCTAATTAGGTGTATCGGTGCAACATAGCGTATGAGGGGTAGAGTGAAGTTCATTGAGGGAGAAGAGGACAAGGAGGAGAGTTTGCCATGGAAGGGAGAATTAGATGGGAGCCTGGCTTTTAGATTGCGAATAGATTGTAGCAAGAAGACTATTATCTAAGCTAAGTGAGGTTGAAAGGGATCTTAGTTTATCTTCTTATCTCTTTAATTGAACATAAGTCATGCTTGGCTTAACTTGGCGTAAGTGAATGGACAAATTTGTGTTTGGCAAAAAAAAAAAAGCTTAAACTGAGTTAAACAAGTTAGTAAGTTTGAATCAAATAACTGCTAAGTTCATTCATGCATCAAATGCAAGTAGTTAGAGAAGAATAGGATTGTAAAGCATGATATTCATGTAATTTCAAATAGTATAATGCTGGTGTTGGCAAGTACTATTACGATTAGTATTCTATAGTACATATTTTATATAGTTTTTTATGTATTCAACCTAAAACAAGACCTTAAAGAATCCTCAAGCCTAGCTAACAAATACAAATGGTTAGACAATGTGTTTTTTTTCTTGCATAGGAAGGAGAAGGATTTGCACAACATGCTTATTAGTTATGTACTCTTGCTTTCGGTGTTCAATAAGGTCTTCACGATGTCTTCATTTTTCAATCATAGAGCTATTAGTCAATGTGGCCTTTTTTGCATGTTGTGGCTTATAGCTTTTTTGTCTTACTCTATAACTGCAACTTGCAAGTTTTTCCTTCATAGTGCATATCTCCAAGTCATGATCTCATGTTAAATTGATATCATCAACATACATACTTAGAATGGTAGGCTCATTATTATTATATTCACAGAAAAGGTTTGATTAGAGTGGGCCTGTTTGAACTCTAGTTGACCCACAACTTTGGTTGATCTTTTGTATCAGACTCGAGTTGATCATTTGAGCTGTAAATTGTTTTTCTCTTTAAATTGTCTGCTATGCCTGTTTTCCCAGATTAATTGATCATTATAGAAATATCCATATTGAGTTCTTCATTTTAAGTCACTATCCAAGAATACATTCTTAACATAGTTGGTGAAATGTTCATTCAAGGTTGATTGCCATTAAGAAAATATCAATGGTGTTAAGTTTAGTTACAGAAGTATAGATTCCAAACTAGTCTATCTCATAAGTCCAGTTGAATTCTTTTGCAACCAATCATGCTATATATTTCACAATTGATTTTTAGATCAATATTTCACATTGAATACCCATTTAATAACCAATAGGAATTGCATCATGGGTCTTAGAGTAACTTTTCATGTTTTTTTTTTTCTTTCAGGAGCTTGTATTTCCTTATCTTGGGCCTTTGTCTATTTTGGTTTATTAAATTTAGAAGCCTTTTCTATAGTTTTCAGGATCTTAATTTGTGCTAGTTTGGAGACTTAAATTTTTTTTACCAAGGAGGAAATATGATCATATCTCACCATTTTTGTAACAGGGAGCAATATATATTCTAAAATAAATCTTATTTTGTTATTTATCTACAGATAAACCTAAAACAAACAGAATCAAGAATCAAAATTCACACACAACTACTTGACTCATGCCAGATGTCACCGATAATAACAACAACTGGGAATGTGGGAGGAGATAAAGCAACTCACTATAACTGAAATCTCACCAAGCAATAAGAGTGGGTAGATGTTTGAATTCATAAATTATTATCTTAGTGACCTAGAATACTTGTTTATGTTGAATTGAGAGTTTGAGGGGCTTAATGTTATGATTGTACTTTGACATTGGTATATTGTTTATTATTCATATTTTTTATTAATTTAGTAGTTTAATTCTGATGCTTACAAGCTACAACTCAAATGCCTTGAGAATTTCACCTCGCATTATGGATATATAGTGCCTCAATACCTGATTCAGCAATTTCAAACTCTAGCTATAGTAATCAAACTTGTGACAAGAACTAAAGAAAGAAGGTACACTTGTTATTGAAGCATTTTTCGTAATGTCCTGCTTGGTGGAAGATCAATCAAGGAGTTCTACATAATGGAATGGGGAATATGAAAAGAATAAGGTTTGAAGCCTCTTATAGATTAGGGTGAAGCATCCATAATGGAATGAAAATAATGTCTAATCAAATTGAGAAAGATTTAGCTGTGCAAACTCCAAAAATTGTCTACAACATTAACATCAAGCCTTTGTCCTACTACGTGGGGTCGGCCACATGAATCCTTTTTCTCCATCCTGTTATGTTAAAAGTCAAATTCTCGTTTAAATTTAACAAAGAAATATAATTTCTAATATTTTCTAATCAAGTCTTTTTAGGTCTACCTCTACTTCAACCATTCAACTTTAATTCTACTGATAATATCCTCATCTATTTCACCATCACTCTGAACAATAGATCCGAGTTTAAAACGTGTACTCTTATCAATGACTTGATCGCCAAAGTCTCAATCCATCCACTAGGTTTATTACTACTAAAATTACACTCCATATATTCAGTTTTAGATCTACTCAAGTGAAAACATTTAGAATCTAATGTTGATATCCATAATTCAAGTTTAGCTTCAACTCCCTCTCTAGTCTTATCAACAAGAAGAATATCATCAGGAAAAAGCATACACCAAGGTACATCCTCTTGCAAATTTCTTTGAAACAAGAACTAATGAAATAAATTTATTTCATTTTTGAAACAAGATCTAATTGATCACATGATTCACATATATTTTTTACCCCATCCTTCTTCATCATTATCATCATCCTTATCCCTACCCTAATTGTTTGCATATGGCTGCAGGAAGTATATGATTTGTTCTCTCGTATATTACACGAGCCTTCTACATAATTTATAACTATCTTGGCTTTGGCCCATTTTTTTTTTCCTTTCTAATCATTTCAGAAAAGTGTTATCTACTCGCCTTACTACTTAATCTCTCATTGATTGTTGTAAGTGCCCAAACTACTTCAAGCTATTTTCAATTATATCATATTTAGCTGGTGCTAGTTTGCCACTCCCACCTCCCTTTCTTTTCCAAGTTCATCTTGATATTTTGATTTTCGTCATACTCAACCTGACTATTAGTTTATTCTATATTGAATTAACACTTGAAACTGATATTATCTTTGCATAATACTCATAAGATAAATTTTCATGATATTCTCTTTTTTAGCTAAATTATTTGAATATAATTTTTAGATATTTTTTTTGTTGGGGGGGGGGGGGACCGGACCACAATGTTAGAGCTTAAACCTGTTTTTGAATAAACCTTATTTGATGCCTAGTGTAGGGAATTAAGGAAAAAATGGTGAGAGGTGTAATAAACTTGTAAGATTCTTAGAAAAATCACAAAACCCATAAACATTTTCTTAGATTGGAGAAAAAAAGGTAACATCATCGCTTATGGACATCATGCCCGACCTAGGAAGGCTATCTTCTTTCCTAGTTCAACTTTCTCTTATGAAACTTGTCACGGTTATGAAGAGGTTATATTTGAATAT
This sequence comes from Dendrobium huoshanense, assembly GCA_016618105.1. Taxonomy (NCBI): domain Eukaryota; kingdom Viridiplantae; phylum Streptophyta; class Magnoliopsida; order Asparagales; family Orchidaceae; genus Dendrobium; species Dendrobium huoshanense. Next base: position 12,240,308 of record CM028352.1, read on the forward strand.
TGATCTTTTTGTTGTTGTTACCTTGAACTGAACATATATAAGGTATAGCTATAATAACTTTGGCCGAAGGCTGAGCACCCTTAGGTGGCTTGAAAGATGGTCAGCAGTTGGTGTGTTTTATTTCTTGGATTTTCATTTATCTTGTCTTTGTTGATGATATGATGGGTTTGCATTTGTGCTTAGGAATCTTGGCTATCTTGGTTTGGCCAACTCTTAAGTTGGCATATAGATTGAATTTTGTTGGTTTTTAGCTGATCTTGCATGTCATTGATTGTGGTTGTGATTATGTTTGAAGGTCAAAAGCCCAAATATCACTTGATAAATGTTTGAATTTTCTTCATTAAAATGTTTCTATCTATGATGCAAAGAAAAGAACATGGCAACAAGGACACGACATGTCGCAGACAAGAGTCACATCAATTATTAAAAGTACAGGACACAGACATGTTATTGTATTTTTATCTATGATGCACCGACACGGACACGGCGACACGGACACGACACGACACAGACACAAGATACGGCAATTTTTAAAAATATAGGACACGGGTGCGGCGTGGACACAACGTAATAATTTTTTAATATATTATATAGAAATTAAGGTGACATTATAATAAAAATGACAAGCAATAATAAATCAATTTCATCATAACTTGTTTAGCTTATAACATAAAGATGTTTAGTACAAAATGTCTAATACTACCACCAAAATATAAGCAAAAAATCATTTAATCAACATGAAGGTCCAGCTACTCAATAGAGGGAATGGTAGAAATAGATTCAGATGTTGGTCTTTGACCTTCGATATCATCATCATTGAATATCATTGCTTCCAACTCTGGTTCATCTAAAGAAAGATTTGCAACCTCCAATAATCCCATATTATCAAGGCACTCGAACCCATCTTCAGCAATATTCCACATCTTGTTATCACATGTCATATAAAGTGGGGTTTTTCTTGATAGAAGACGAAGATTTGTATGCACATAAACTAAATCTTCAACATGTTGTGGAGTTATTTTATTTCTCTTCATTGATTGAATAAATGAGTATGTGCTCCAATTTCTCTCATAACAGGAAGATGATGATACTTGACCAAGAAGTTTTATTGCTATTGTTTGAAGAAGTGGTGCTGAAACTCCATGAATCAACCACCAGATTTTTGGATCCATCCTACATCTATCAACCAAAGATTCTTGATCACCAAAATCCTCTAAATATCCAAAGAACTTTGCAAGTTCTATATTAATTTTTCTTCTCTCCTTATTTGGGAAATATCTTTTTCATATTTGAAACTTTTAAATCTTTTTGTGGCGAGACACGTTGAGGGTCTTCTTGAAGCCATTATTTACTTGAATAGCTTCAAATAATACAAAACATATAAAATCTGTTCATTTACCAACAAATTTAAATTAATTTAAAAGATAAATATAAATATATATTGGATTTAATGAATGAGCCAAACAATGCAAATGTGTGTTGCTTTTGCTTCACTTATCTTCAAGAATGGTATAGACAATGCTCCAAAAGCTTGAGTCTTCATCATGTGATTTTCTTTCATGTCTGTATATAATTTCTTTCACTTTTGCTAACATAGAGTCCCACATCTCATAAATCAAATGTAGGCATGATTTATCTGTGTCAGCCTCTCTCAACATATCATAAATTAGATCAGTGAAAATTAAAATGTAGTCTACATTATCCCACCACAAATCATCTAAGGCATTTTTTTTAACATATATTGCCTTCCCAACATCATCTTCTCGATAGAAAGACCACTTCTCACTAATCACCATAGATTGAAGAGCATTTTTAATTTGTTTGAATCTTTTTAACATGATTATTACAGAGGCAAAACGAGTTTCAACAACAGCTAATATTTTCAAGTGGGAGAAATCATTAAACATTAAAAGTCTTATCGAATGATTCATAATAAAATTTGTGATCAGAATAGCATCATCTGCAACCACTGTTATCCAATGACATTCAGCATAGATGATTTCATTAGCATCTGTATTCTTTACTGCACAAATATTTTTTAGAGCAAGATTTAAAGTGTGCACAACACAGGGTGTCCAAAATATATGGGGATAAGTTTGCTCCACCAATAATCTTGCAGCTCTACACATCGGTGCATTATCTGTAGTAACTTGCACAACATTTGAAGGCCCAATCATGACTATCACCTCTTTAATCAAATTGACAATAAAATATTTATCCTTGTATTCTCGTTCACAATTCACTGCTTTAATGAACATTGCATAATTCTCTGTAATGACCATGAAATTAATAAGGGGTCTTCTTTGAGGATCTGTCCAACCATCACACACCAAACTAACACCTTTTTCTTTCCACACTTTTTTTGTTGGTTCAAGCAATGTCTCAATATGTGCCCTTTCTCTTTCCAATAATTTTGATCTTAATGCATTGTTAGACCTGTCAATTTCGGGTTACGGGTCGGGTTCGGGTCAACCCGGAATTGACCCGGAACTATTCAGGTTCGGGTCAACCCGACCCGTTTTTGTAAACGGGTCGATTTTCCGGACCCGAACCCGACCTGCGTCGGGTTCGGGTCAACCCGACCCGACCCGCGGAAGCCTCCTCCCGTCCCGGCAAGGCCTCCTCCGCTAGTCCGCTCTTCGCGGACCTCGTCGCGAACGCGGCAACGCGGCGTGAAAAAGGCGGACCTCGTCTGCGGACGCGTATACGCGACTCGGTCCTCCGCGGCTCGCCTGACGCCTGCGGACGCGTCCTCGGTCCTCCTCGGCTCCGCTCCGCTCGGACCGCTCCTCGCCTGGGAGTCTGGGACGCGTCGACGCGACTCGGTCCCTCGGCCTCGGTGCTGACTGCTGAGTGCTGACGGTGCAGGGCCTGCAGGCGGCTCGAGACAGCGGAAGCAGCGGGCAAAGAGGCGGGAACAGCGGGCAAAGAGGCGGGAATCAAAAAATTAAGTTAAACGGGTTTTCGGGTTGACCCGGCAACCCGTCGGGTCAACCCGGACCCGACCCGTTTTTATAAACGGGTCGGTTTTCCGAACCCGAACCCGACCCGCTTCGGGTTTGGGTCAACCCAAACCCGAAAATTACGGGTCGGGTTCGGATCGGGTTTTCGGGTCGGGTCCAATAATTACAGGTCTATGCATTGTAGCCAGGTGGAACATATCCTGCGAGGTTGTTGTTACATGAAAAAATGAATGCATTTTTATAATGAGGATTCCTTGCAAGGTCGAAAGGAAGTTCCGCTGAAAAAAACATCATTGCTATTTCAGCATCCAATTCCTCTCGTTGCTACAAATTAAAAGCCTTATTTAGAGGACTACTGTCTGCTCCTTTTCTTTTCTTTGTTTTATATCCTTCACTTCTAAATGATAAAGCTTGATCAACTCTTACAGATGAGGAATAAGTGTGGGATGAGCCATGAGTAGATGATAAAGGTATCACTTTAGGGAGTGTCCTTTAGATCATAGATTCAGCTTCATCAACTAGTCTGTTCATTTCAATCAACTGCGATGTAGTAATCTCAGGACACATTTTTATTTCATGGCCAGAAATTTTAAGTATATGTGCCTTCATTCTAGAATAAGATCCTTTGTAGGTGCCACCACAATAATTACATTTGAATGACACATTCCCTCCTCCTTCAAATGTTTTTCCTAACTTTGTAATATGAATCCATAATGGCTTATCATTTTCTACAGATGGCTCTTTTGAACTTTCACCTAATCCACTCCTGCCAGCAGCAGAGCTCATTTTGCTAACAAACAAATCATACATATGAATACATTAAATTAAATTGATATGAAGTGAAATCAAAAGATCCTAATAATAAGACAACATGAATACAATAATATACCGGTCTGCCGGGGGAACAAAATTTTATTGTAAGAGTAATTTTGAAGTTCTGTTTGTTTTTAAAGTTCGTAAGTTGTTTATATGGGAAGATACCGAGTGGTACCGAGTATGTACCTAGCAATACTGAACATGTACTGAGTTGTACCGAGCATGTACTTAGCGATACCAAGCATATATTGAGTAGTACCGAGCATGCACTAAATGGTACCGAGCTTGTACTGAGCAGTACCGAGTATATATTCAGCAGTACTGAGCATGTATTGAGCGGTACCGAGCATGTATTGAGCAGTATCGAGCATGTACATTAGGCTTTTCAACAATGAAGAGAAGAGATGACGAAATCCACTTATAGGTCTTGTCTCTCTTGCGCGCAGAAGGTGCTCTATTTGGTCTTGATTGCTAACTTTGCCTCGAATGATCGCAAAAATCACGCAAGAATGAAGGAATGGGAAAGACGAGCTCTGCTTGGCCTCGGCTCGAGCAGAGATGATGAAGGAACGGGAGGCGAAGGCAGCGGGCTCCGTTTGGCTTCGTCTGCGAGCTCTTCCGGTCCTCCCTAGAAGATTCTTTCGTGGATCGGAAAAATAGGGCTTCTAGTTCGCGGAGAATGCTAAATAGAACGAACGATTTTATCATTTAATAACCGGACACATGTGTCCGACACGCGTGTCCGATTTTTATTTTAATTTTTTAAATTGCAACACTCCAATGCCGTGTCGGATACGTGTCCATGCCGTGTTCGACGCGTGTTCGTGTCCGACACGTGTCCGACACTGCATACCCTCTTTAAGAGGTGTGTCAGTACATCATAGATTTTAATATCTTAAAAATAGTATATGAAAATTGAATAATCAAAATATTAAGAATAATTGAGAAATAATAAGTCATTTAACTAGGATTTGTATTAAAATGATTAATATTATGATGTTGACAGTTAGACATGGATGTCGTGTCAGGTATTGAGAGGGGAGATGACAATGTTGTCGAGAGTTGGACATCGATGTTGTGCAATGGGCATCATACATCGACGTTGTGACGACGTTGGTCTTTGATATTGAGATGACGTTGGACAAATATGAGATGTTGAGATGGTGTGGGGCATGATTTTGGGTGTAGAAATTGTTGGCGTCGAGTGTCAATGCAAGAAAACATCAAACTTCGATGTTGAGATGATTTTGAAACACTAATGTTGTGATGAAGTCGGGCGTCAATATTGAGAAGACATCGTGCGTTCTTGTGAAACCCTATATGTAATCCGCTAGAGAAAATTGAAAATAGGAATGTTCGGTGAATGGGGTATGAGCACAGACGATTGATTTGAAATTTTTATATACTTTTAAAACTAATATGATATGCTTGAGTAAGCTTAAAAGTTGACTCAAAATTTCAATCAGAACAAATTCAACTCAAGCCAATATTTTAATCTTTGCATGAGTTGAGGATGGCTCATTTGAACCTGCTTTATGACATGAAAGTCTTATCCTTTATCATATGCTATTCCTCTTTTTTGGTAGATTCGTTTAAGATGGTGAAATCTTAAGTGCATGCTAAAGATCAGAATTGACTCTCTTTTGCAGCCAGGGATAATGCTGAGAAGCATCATGCTTATGATCATTCTAAGGTGCCCTCAACTAATATCAAAGAGTTTAATGGTACAAGTGTGAGCAAGGGGAGTTCTGCTTTAGTTTCTGAACACATCACAGCAGAAGAAAATGGAAATCTGGAAACTTTGTTGGGCGAGACATACAAGGGGGTTCTATTAGAAAAGGAAATCACTAATGAATCACCAAAACATGTTAAAAATAACTCCTTGGAAACTCAAGGAAGTCTCCACTCACTTGGCTCTGATAATGCCAGATCCCTGCAACCTCTGAAAAGTGATTTATCTATTGAAGGTGGTGTAAGAAATGAATCTGAGATAGTAAACTATAATGTTTCTGAAAAAGGTGAATCTCATCTGCAAGAAAAAAACAATTCACAATTGTTAGAGGACTTGACCCCCACGTGGTAAGTTAACTATGTCTTTTTTGAAGTTGGGGGTTCCTGTGAAAAATTGAAATTTCTCATCTTGTTTCTATTCGGTTTTTAATTTTTCCTTTGCTTTCGTTCTGTAGTGGCCATACTCCACAACGGAGGCCTAGGAGTTCCTCACCAGGTTCTGAACCTGACAGAATGAACAAAAGAATTGCAAATATATGTGTATTTTATGCTAGAGGCTGGTGCATCAAAGGGAATTCATGCAAATTTCTTCACCAAGAAGATGAGGTAAATAAAATTGAGCAGCAGACCAAAGAAGAAGACACATTTGGAAATAACAGGTCATTGGATTCTCGTGCCAGTACAGGTATACTGAATTAAATAGTCATTTTAATTTTCTATTTAAGAGGTAGGTTAAACATGCCTCGGAAGATGGGCAGCTTGCAACTAATCTTCAATTGTCTTTAGGTTCAGAAAAAATAAGTGAAAGATCAAAAGTATCTCCTGCACTGTTAGAATCCAATCCCAAGGGTTCGTTGGGATGTAATTCTCAATTGCAAAGAGCTCTTGTTAGGACATATGGTACAGGAAGCCACATGACATCTCAGCTAGCTGACAATTATGACATGCACAGTAAAGGAGAATTTCAGCAATCTGATCATGTTCAAGCAGACTACTCTTCGAATCGAGAAGAAAACAAGAAAACTTATGGTAAGATGAGCCATTTTGAATCCATTGTTGAGAGGCAGCCTGTTGATGCTTTCTTATCCAGAAGACACCTGATTGAAGGGAAACTTGTTAACGAAATCAACGAGGACTCTCCATATGACATGACAATTTCCGGAAGAACTCGTCCAGTAGATACATTTCTTTCTAATGCTAAACACTACTCAGATAGTTCTGCTACATCATCCATTCTGCACAGGAATAGCAATAGTCCATCTCCTTATGGAAAAACAGAAGGCAATGCTATTAGAAGCGTGCAAAGTCATTTCCTAAATCAAGAATCTTACAATTCACATAGTTTGGCGGATTCTCAAAACTCAAGATTGGGCGGTTCTTTTCAATTTCCACAATTGGATTATAGGCTTTCTCGTGCAGGAACACCACCAAATTCTGGCTCCACTCGAAATACTGAGTATCTTGAGGGACATAGTTTGTTAGATCTTGATAGAAGATACCGTGGCTCTGGGTCTATCTCGCTTACCAGAGATTCTTCCCCTTACAACTCACGCTCTGAATTACGAAATATGATACATCATAATATTCCCAGTGATCTGACATCTAGGCAAACAAAAAAAATCCAATACGATGCTTGGGAGCCATCCCAACCTTTTCGATCTTCTTTGGCCATTGCAACTAAAAGTATATCCTCTCCTAGTCAATATGATCCAATTCTTGATAGCATTGAACCAGCGACTGCCAATGCTAGAGATTGTTTCCATACTTCCCGAACGACTCCCTTTCAAAATGCTTCATTTCTTCCCACAAAAACTGAAAATGCTATTTCATGGGATGGCATGCTGGCTAAGAATGCATCTTTACATGATTCTAGTGCTCATGCTTCTGCGGATGTATTTTTCACTTCTACCAAATTAGAAGGGGAAAACAATTCCATTCCTAGCAATGAGAAGTTATGGAATCCTGATCGTTTGCTTGAAAGGTCAAATTACAAAGATACAGAACTTGGCGGTGAATGGAAAAATAATGATAAGAGCAGGAATATCAAGGAATCTAAAGCATTGAAGATTTTTCATACTGCTTTAGTAGATTTAGTGAAGGAATTGTTAAAGCCATGGTGGAGAGAAGGACAGTTAAGTAAAGATGCCCACAAAACAGTAGTTAAGAAATCAGTTGAGAAGGTTCTTAGTGCATTACAATCCCATCAAATCCCTAGCACACAAGAAGCCATAAACCAGTATCTGACAACATCTAGACAAAAAATTTTTAAACTTGTTGAAGTAAGCGGCTAACTTCTAGAAAATGAAAAAGTGAAAATTAAGATTGAAGCTACTTTCTTTATAATCTTTATATTCTGTTCCTGACTTGCATTTATGTTTCCTTTTGTAGGGCTATGCACAAAAGCATGCCAATTCCTGAGATTCTGATGAATTCACTAAGTTAAAATATAGTGCAGAGTACCTACATGGTTCTATTTTTGTATATTAAGTAGCTGGTGTGGCTAAGACAAACATCTTACCTTGGTATGCTAAAACGTTCCCTTTGTTATTTGAGTTTCCTTTTAAGGTATGCTGCATAGTTTGTCAAAAGCCATTCCTTTCCGTGGTTATTCTGTTCCCCCAGGTGATGGATATCGAGATGTGACTGATTAAGTTTGTTAATGACATTATTAAGACATGGAGGTTTTTCTTACCCATGCCATAACTTATTTCCTTGAGAGTATAAATCTGAAGTCATGTTACCAGAAATTTTTGGCAGTTATGATCCAGTCCTTATGATTTTGAAATATTATAATTTTGTTCTTTAGTTTTATTCTGAATCTTCTAGCTGTTTAGATAAAATCTGAAATTCAATTATACCAGTTTACATCTACCCATCTTTGATCTTTAACTTTTGTGCATCTTTCATCTCCTATTTTCTTGATGCATGCAGCATGTACTCAAGGCGTATCAGAGGTTATTTTTCTCCAATCTTAAGGGCTAAGAGTGCTTTTCTGTGAATATAGATCATTGAATAGACATTACTTTCCTGGTTTCTTTTTTTTTTTTAAATGTAAATCTGTAATGTACAAATGTTTTCTATTATACAAAACTGTATTTTCCTGGTATCTATTGCAATCAGTAGATCCATCAGATTGATTAAGCATGCATATAGTACCTGGCTCATTTTGAACAAGGTATTCTGGACCTTTTCTCTCATTATGAGATGCTGGAGTACGAGAATACTTGCTTTGGCCCCATAGTTAAGATTACTTGAAAATCAAGAAGTGGACAATAAAGCATTCATTTACGAGTATGTTCTTCCAGTTAAGAGTACTTGAAAAGCATGAATACAGTAATAATATCATTCATTTTACAAAAATCGTAATAAGATATCAATTAGCAAATAGCCCATTGTTGTTCATTTCAAATGGAAATTCTCATACTTCAAGCCTTTATAATTTCACAGAAAAAAGAGACTGCATTCGTTTGACTTTCCCCAAGCTCGGAGGAACGTCTAGTCTAGTCTATGTGGTCTCGGATGTTTGTTTTAGTTAGTGCTTATAAGGTTCATTAGTTCAGGTTATATTGCTTGTAGAAGTGCCAGGAGTTACAAAGCTTGCTGGTTTCTTAAGAATGTATATGCTAATAGACATGATTTTTTTTGTGATCGTGACTAAGGAACTTATGATTAAATCTTGAATACTTGAGATTAATAAATGCTAGAACAATCAGTTGAATAGGTTGCATATAATAAAGTAGCTATTTTAAGATATTTGAATAAAATTTAAGACTATTTGTGCAGTTTTCTTAGACACTTTTGTTATGCAAACATCAAAATTTATACTCATCAGAAACACAAGATGTGCATTAGAATGAGCAAATTGGCAATCTACACTCTGAATTATTTTAATTGATTTTACTTAATTAATTTTTTTGATAGGGATTTAAGTTCTTTAATTTTTTTTTTTTTAACTTTGAATCATTCGTTTGATGCTTTTTATGAGAATAGATTGTGTTCTATGATTGTCTAAACTCCTTACATTAATTTGTTTCACTGATTTTGCTATGATTTTGGGTTTGATTTTTTGTTAGTTTAATGCCTCTTCACCTTGGCCTAGCTCAATGCCCCGTTCAACGCATCTCTTCTTGATCTTTTGATTCTAAGTCTCTCCTATGAGCCTGTGATTTCTGATCTTTTGTTATAAGAATTCAGGTATTGTAGTTTCTTGAGATTTACATTACTTTGCAATATGTTACAAGATTTCTGGTTACTTGCAAATTCCAGTTTTATGCGATGGTTACTTCTGTGGGATTTTAAAAACTCTTGTCCTTTCAGGATGAGCTTGTTGACCCTGTCTTGTAATTTTGTAAATTGAGGGAACTTGAAGTTATGGCTGGGTTTCCTAAGGCATGTATATATAAATACTATTGTTATTCTATGTTAGTTTTACTGTAGTTTCCATTTTGAGAGCTAATTGTGTTTCTAGCTTGTTGCAATTTGATATTGCATATTTTAGGGGAAATTATCTCCTTGTTGGGTGGATGGCCTAATTTGTTATTTCGTGATTTATTTATTTTGCTCTATTTCCATTCTTCAATTTATTAAGTGATTTGTTTATGTGGCTAATTATTTATCAAATCTAGTGCAATTTTAATATTTTGATTACGATGTAAGCTTTCAATTTAATATGTGATTTTTTTTTTTTTTTATGATCTTGAATTGTATGTGATTATAATTTGCACATATTTATGTATTTCTAGTTGCATTTAGAGGGAAGATTAATTATTTAATTTAGCAAACAATGAATTATGACTTTGACTTGTGTGCATGAAATTGTGCATCTCATCTTAGATCCGCATTATGAAACCTTGGACTTTTATACATCTTACATCAGATTTGGTATCCAAGTTTAAGGATATGTCAAAATATCAACTAAAAGTGAGGCTTAGTATTATAGTAATTTAACAGATCATCAAAAGGATTTGATTTGAGAACTTTGCAAATTAATTAGTTGAATGACTATATAAATAAAATCAATTGTGTGATGATATAAATAGAGTTAAAAATTGAATCTAAATTTCATTTGTATGAATGAATAGTTGATGTTAATCATAATGATGAATCTATCCTTATGAAGGATGTTATGATTATGAGACAAAAATTCATCTTGACAAAAAATAGAACATATCTTGCATGTTGTTTGATAATGCAGCCTATGATAATCATAGATGTTTCATATATGACTTAGATGATGACATAACTCAGAAGTTAAAATGGAAGCATCTATGTTTTATGGAAAAAAAATTCTAATATTTTTCTATTTGTATTATAGATCTTGATAACTTCTTTGAATGAAAAATCATATTGGTTGAAGCTGATGTAATATTTGCTTTAATTAAAGCTAATTGACAAAGCTAAAATGCACTGGATGAGCGTGAAAAAATAAAGGGAAAGATTAGTATTGAGCAGAGAACTTGGAACTATTTTGGTTGGAATCAAAGAACCACTTAGGGGCTGTTTGGTTGCCTGCATTTAGGGTGTAAAGTAATCCAAATGTAAGGGTTTTAAAAATTTTTGTGTTTGGTTTGAAGTAAAAAGGAGAATGTAAAAGGAGTGTATTTTAAATACCTTAAGTAGTGTATGTTGAGTGTATTTGGAATTCCTCTGATTTGAGCGATTTCAAATATACTACAAATGCACTGCCATTTCCACCACCGCCGACCACCATTGCCACCGCCGGCCATCCAGCGTCTCAGCCAGGCACCACCACCTCAGGGCACCGTCGCCGGCCATCCATCACACTGCCGACCAGCATCGCCGCCAACCATCCACAGCTGCCAGGCATCCCGTTGCCGCCGAGCACCCCCTTCGCTAGGCACCACCGGCGACCACCACCGCGGACACCACCACCGACCACCACCGCCAGCCATCCACCACCGCCAGCCATCCACCACCACCAACTGCCGATCGCCAACACCAGCCACCCTGGCCACGACTTTCTTGCATTTTATATTGCATTCACTTTTACTTCAAACCGAACAAGAAAAACTAATGTCATGCATTTATTTTACATTTATTCAAACAACTTTAAAACATTCCTTTTACACTGCAATCCTTTTGCACTGCATTCCTTTTATAGTACATTCCTTTTTCAGGCAACCCTAAAGAAAAGTATCTTCCCTTTGATGGCTTGGTTGATAAATTAAATGCTGAAAACAAAGTAAAAAAAATTGGCATTGATATATGAGCAAACTTTAGGATTTATCAATATTTTTTTAAAAATCATTGAACATCTTAAAATGATGCTTTCTTAGTTCAGATCTAAAGTTAAGATCTGACATTAAAAAAGAAACGATATTGGATCACATTCCCTTATTTAAACATGCATCAAACTTGCATTTGATTTTAAGCAGATGTTAAAATTTTCTGCTAATAAGAAGGATTGTACATATATTGGAATTTCATCTTTTTTTTCAAAAATTTTATGCTGCTAAAAGGGATACTATATATATTGGAATTTTATCTTTTTGTCAAAATAGCCAAACCGAATTTGTTGCACCCATTGCATCTAAATTTGGTGACAGCATTCCTAATAAAAGAAGATTTATTACTGTTGCTTCTAATTCGTAGTTTTCTACTAAAGCTTTATTGTCATTACACTTGCCATCATGTGAATGAATGTATTACTAAGAACTTATTTATTAAGTTGGAAGAGGGCATGGAAGTTAATGAGGGAGATGATGCTAATGAATTTGCTGAATGAGCAAATGATTCTTATGATTTTTTTAATGAAAATTTTATTAAAAGTGATGCTCTGTATTATCAACCTAAAGGCGGGTTTGATTGTAAAAGAACTATATTTCAAACCTAGCTGAACTAGAGATGAAAAATTATGTAAGCTCCTTATAGACAATGAACTTGTGTGAATGTTCTATTCGACAGTTGAACTCATAAAATTATAAATTAAATAATACCCATAGCCTTATAAAGTAGCTTAGATGGATATGATTATGATTTCTGTTATACAAAGATGTTTGATGCCAATTCTACTTATGCATAGCAATGAAATTTAGTGAGAAGTTTTGTCTATCGATATAACACATTATTTAAGGTCGACTGGCTGTGTTACTTGATGCGACCCGCTTGGGAAGTCTAATATGTTCAAAAATTAATTGGAGGAAAATTTAGTGTGAAGTTTTGTCTATGGATATAACACATTATTTAAGGCCGACTGTGTTACTAGATGCGACCAGCTTGGGAAGTCTAATATGTTCAAAAATTAATTGGAGGATAATAGTCTTAAAATCTACTAAGTTTAAGGATTCTTGTGATCTAGAAAAGAATATTATGCTTCTAATGAATTGAAGAAATCACAAGATATCTTGAATTAATATGCTTTTTTAAATGAGTCCTTAGGAAGGATTGATTGATGCTTTGATGGATATAAAATTAGAATATATTGTACATGAATGCGCAATTAGACTGGATGGTGTTGGTAAAATGTTGTTTAATTTTAAGCAATTATATTGTGATGTTCTTCTGGATGAATTACCATCACTTACAAGATTGCAACATGCTTTTGAATTGATTCCTAGATCATCATTACTAATTTGATACGTTATAGGATGGATTTAACTGAATATGTTGAGAAGATAGATGGTTTTCTAAAAAAGGGAATCATTAGGGAGAGTATAAGTCTCTGTGCGATGCCAACATTACTTAAATTTGAGAAAGGTGATGATTGTTGAATGTGTAAATATTAGAGAAATTAATTAAATTATCATTAAATATTGATTTTTTATAATTAGGTTGGTTGATATCTTAAATATGATGATTGGGCTATGAATTCAAAAATTGATCTAAGTGACTATCATCATCACATCATGGACGGATGTGGGAAAATAAGTTAGTCTATGAAATTAAAATTAGGATAAAAGCTTGAAAGAGGTATCCTTACTAGCAAATTAATGGAGTTAATAGATTCTGTGATTCATAGGAAAAGAAATATTCTATGCATTCTGGAAACTAAATGGTTTGGAGGGAAGGCTAAGAAGATTAATAGTTTATGATTTAAATTCTGATATTATGGTAAGATTTGTACTAGAAATGGTGTATGTGTGATTATAGATAAGAGTTTAAATGATAATGCTGTAAAAATTAATAGAATTGGAGATAGAATTATAACTTTAAAGATTATTATTGATGTTAAAATTAATAATATTATAAGTGCTTATGCTCCTCAAGTAGGTTTAGATATGAGTTTAAAATTAAAATTTTGGAATAACTTAGAAGAATTAATACAAAAGATACCTCTTGAAGAAATTTTTTTTATTGAGGAAGATTTAAATAGACATGTTGGTAGAGAGGTAGATGATTTTAAAATTATTCATGGTGGCTATGAGTTTGGAGTGACTAATGAAGGTGGTAAGTCCATATTAGATTTTTTTTAGCTTATGATTTTATAATTTCTAATACCTTATTTAAGAAAAAAAATGAGCATCTCATTACTTATAAGAATGGATATGGTGAAGCTTAGATTGATTATTTTCGTATAAGAAAAATAGATCATTTAGATTGCAAAGATTGTAAATTTATTTCAAGTAAAAATTTATGTACCTAATATCGTTTATTAGTTTTAGACTTTAAGATAGAGGCAGAAAATAAAAAATAAAGTAAATCATTGTTCTAGGATTAGATGATAACATTTAAAGAATATCTACAAAAATATTTTTGAGAGTAAGATACCAGATCTTAAGATTTTTTCTGTGTATGAGGAAGCTAATGTTATGTGGAAAAAAGTTGTTAGTGATATTAAAAGTATTGCAAAAAATGTGCTTGGAATATCAAAGAGAAAAACACATAATAGTAAAAATAATTGATGGTGGAATCAAAATGTGCAAGAAAATATAAAAAGTAAGATTTGTTATAAAAATTGGTTTAGATATAAAAATTCTGATAATTGGGAAAAATATAAAGTGACCCGTTAGGAGTCTAAGAAAGCAAAATGCGATGCAAAGATTTTAGCTTTTAATTATTTATATAATATATTAGATACTAAAGAGGGCGAAAAATATATGCATAAGTTAGTCAAACATAGAGATAAGAGTAGTAAGGATTTAATTCAAGTGAAGTGTATTAAGGATGAAGATCAACAAGTGCTTTTATTAGAAGAAGATATTTAATAAAGGTGGATGAGATATTTTTATAAATTCTTCAATGAAGATTATGAGAATGTGATTGTCTTTAGAGACCTTAGCACTCTAAATGGAAATAAAGATTTTTGTTTTTAACGACATTTTAGTAAAACCAGAGTTAAAGAGGCTTTAAAGAAAATGAAATGTGGAAAAGCTATTGGGCTTGATAATATTCCAATAGTGGTGGGAAATGCTTATGAGATAAAGGAATTTCTTGGCGTACTAAACTTTTTAATATTATTTTGAAGACTAAAAAGATGCCAGATGAGTGGAGAATGAGTGTATTGATTTATATTTTTAAAAATAGAGGTGATTCACAAGATTGTGTGAATTATATTGGAATTAAGTTAATGTATAATACTTTAAAACTATGGAAGAGAGTTATGGAGCATAGGTTGCGGTGTGATACTAATGTTTCTCAAAATCAATTTGGGTCCATGTCGAGTAGGTCTACTATGGAAGCTATACATTTATTGAGAGGTTTGATGGAACAGTATAGAGAGAATAAGGAGGATCTACATATGATATTTATTGATTTAGAGAAAACATATGATAAAGTTCCAAAAGAAGTGTTATGGAGAGTTCTAAAAAAGATATGGGTTAATAATGCTTATAGTCAAGTCATTAAAGATATGTATGTAGGAGCTGTTACTTGTGTTCAGACACAAGGTGGTTTGACCAAGTATTTTCCTATTTCAGTTGGAGTACATCAAGGATCAATCTTAAGCCCATATCTTTTTGCTATAGTCATGGATGTTTTCACTAGACATTTGCAAGAGGTTGTACCATGGTGTATGCTTTTTGCTGATGATATTCTTCTTGCTGAAAAGACTAGAGAGGGAGTTGAAGGTATACTTGAATTATAGAGGTCAATCTTAGAGTTTAAAGGCTTTCGTTTGAGTAGATCTAAAACTGAATATATGGAGGATAATTTTAGTAATAATAGTTTTTGTGGGGGATTGTAACTTTCAGTGATCAAGTATTTAATAACTATACACATTTTAGATAGCTTGGCTCTATTGTTCATAGTGATGGTGAAATAGATTGAGATATTATTAGTAGAATTCAAGTTGGATGGTTGAAGTGGAGGAATGCATCGCGCTTGTTGTGTGATAGCAAAGTCCCCTAAAACTTAAGGGAAAATTCTATAAGATGGTGGCTAGACCTGCAATTTATTTATTAGATTTAAATCAAAATTTAACTTTTAACATGGCACAATGGAGAAAGAAGGATTCATGTAGCCGATCCCACATAGTGGGATAAAGTCTTATTGTTGTTATTGACTATCATCATCAATGATGCATGAGGGGGATGATTTCTTTTTCCATCTTTGGTTAGGTTACCTAAGGTTGCAATCGCTTGCCACTGATACAATTTCAAATCTAGTGAATGCATGTCCATAGTAGTGGTGGTCACAGTGTGATTCA
The DNA here is from genome assembly GCA_016618105.1 of Dendrobium huoshanense. NCBI lineage: Eukaryota > Viridiplantae > Streptophyta > Magnoliopsida > Asparagales > Orchidaceae > Dendrobium > Dendrobium huoshanense. The sequence goes on from CM028352.1 coordinate 12,256,421, forward strand.
ATTCATTCAACATATGCAACCATTCTACATCGAGTGAGCTAGATTGAAGCTTAATTTAGGCTTATGATATTGAATATATTAACAAATATATTTCATCTTTTTATCACAAAGTCTTATGGTTTATTATTCCAAAACAAACTAGCTTCAACTTTTATCAGTGTCTTCTTAGGTGTTGAATAACTTTATAAAGCAATGGTTTACAATATCTCCAAAGCGGTAAGATTTCCCCACATTACTTAGGTCATTGAAGTTATAACAATTAGGAGGCCCCCTTATCAAAGAAATTGTTACATAGACGATTCATGCTAATCTCCAAACCAATTGGGGGAGGCCAATGTTATCATTACTAATGAGCTAAGGAGTTAGCTTCCCAAGGCTTTTAATGTTGTTGTTGCTGTTATGATTGCTCAGGCTCTCAGTTTTTGCAAGTTTAGTCATATAAAAAAGGGCTTGTGGGTCTAAAATGTAGTCAACTTTTGTCATTCCTGCCAATGACCCCTCATAATTATAGGACACTCCTAGAATTGCACTTCATATTATGAAGAAATGATTTAAAAGCTTCCTCCTTGTGCGCTAAAGTACTAAGAATTGGTAAAAGCATGCTCATCTTTGAGTTGAGCATCCATAATGATGACCCAAAAGGAAGTGTTGAGGGAAGAAGGTAGAATCCCGACATCTAAGAAATTTGAAATGGTATGTTGATTGAAAAGAAATAGCTTGAAAGTTGAATGAAGTTGTCCATTTAGGAGGAAACTAGATGACCTGTCCAAAGGGCATCACAAAAGAGGTAAGAACTCATTTTATTTTAACATTTGTAAGGTCCTTAGAGCCATCAAGGAGCAAAGACTTCAAAGAAAACTTAAGTTGGTGGTTGATGGCATCACTCTAACAATACACTTCTAGGAGGGCAAGTTCCTTAGAGAATCTCGTAATGAATGAATTCGTCGTTGTCAAAATCGAGGAATGTTAGCCATTTGTTAGATGATATTCAACCAACAAAAAGAATGTACTCGGTGAGCAGTGGATGTGCTATATAGGCAATATCTTTTCTAGAGATTTGCTATTGGAAGATCCCTATGACCATATCAAAGGATGAGTAAATAGATTTCAAGTCGCATGATGAACACTAGGTGTGACATCTAGTGCAAATTCTGAAAATCAACTATTAGAAGGTCCTGATAAGTATGGGTTCCAAAGGAACCTTAGTTTTCAAAACCTCCAATTTGGCTATCACAATGGTGAGCGCTACATGTGGCATGTTCCAAAAGCATAAACTAGAACTGCCAACTAGTAGAACGTCCCAATGGTAGCAGACTCCCAACAAAGTAAGCGAGTGCATGCTTTTGAATAAGCTCATGTTTCCCCTACAATCCACTTCAAGCATCACTCCGAGCCTAAAGTAGAGCAATCAACTGAATAAAATGAACTCAAACCACTTGGAGTAAAGATGACATTCCTTTTGATGATGAAAACTATTACCTAGAAAATATCCTGCAGACATAAATCACATGGTGGTTGAGTTTTTTTGCAAGATCGATCATAAGCTCGATTAATTGAGCCAAAAAGTTTATTGTCATTCATGAAGATAAAAACATGGCTTCTATTTCATAAGGGAGAGGGACATACTCAAGATAATCAGGACCTGCCTTCAACAGAAAATGAACCCTCCCATCAATAAGAGGGATTCAAGGAAGACAAAGATTCCTCTAAGGTTGTAACATAATTGCAGGGATTAATGCAACATTAACCACATGTTAGAGATCAGGGCATCAATCAGTTTGATGCTCTCCTCAATAAAATGAGCAACAAGATGAAAGAGCTTAATTTGATTGCCGTTGTTGGACATTATTTGTCAGCTTCTCAACTAGGGAATCTTCTCTGATTCGTCAATCATTCAGTTGAAGCAAGTAGTACTCATGCTACTTTGACTATTTCAACAACTCAATGAAGTGGGTCATTGTCCTCATAAGGGGTGGCACAAACTACTTGCCCAGAAGCAGGAATGGCTAAAACTTAAATTGGGGATCTAATTAGCTAAAATGTTGAAGTGATCATTGCTTTTGAGGTCATTGAAGCTCTGGTAGGTGAAGGTTGGCCATTTCCTGCTACATATGATTAAGTACAATAGGCAAGGGGTGTATTGTACCAAACTTCAACATTATATGGTATAGAAAATCCAATCAATATATGACACAATTTAAAACTATTTGTTGCCACACTAGAGCGAATGATGCCTAAATACAATGCTCGGTTGTTTGTAGCCTTTTTATACTGCTTTCAAGCTGTATGCTTAGTTTCTTAGGTAGAACTAGTCATAATGTTTGTTAACATATTTTCTAGTGCTCCTAAAAGGTAAAATCTTACCTTTGAGAAGAGAAGAATGGTTGCTATCATCGTTAGATATTATATGAGGGTTGAATCTATGTTATGTGATCCAACAACTCATTGAAAGCATCCCATCAAAGCTTCTTATGGGAACATTGACAGCCAAATAGCCTTATGTCTCTTCATGGATTCAATAAATGCTTTCCAAAAACTGGATGGTGTGGCAAATTTTGAAGATTGCTTAAGCCCAAGTACTTTAGTACCAACAACAACCACAATTCCTCTAGGAAAGGAAAGCAAGTTAAAATCTATTTTCCAAAAAAAGTGAAGTGAATGCCATCATCCTAATATCTCTGCTAAGTCTAGGAGGGTTCATACCTTTCATGAAAAATTAATTAAGCAATACTCATTTAAGAAAGAGTGCACTGTGAAGATCTTTTGACATATCTTTAAGATATGTCTTCAATTGACATAATATTGTCACCTTGAGTAGGCTAATAAACTTGATAAACTAAATTATTGCACATGCCATTATAGCATTAGTCATCGAATTGAGCATTGATTTGTCTTCAATGATTCAATAGAGTAGAACTGCAAAAGTGAAAAGTGCATTTTTATTAGGGGTGTCAAAATGGGGTTTCGGGTCAGATTCAGGTCCAACCTGAAAATGACATGCCCTCGATTGCTTCAACCAAAACCTGACCCGATTACACAAATGAGGCAGGAATATGAACCCAGATCCAACCCGCCCCAAATCCGGGTCAACCCGACTTGACACACAGACCTGGCCGAGCGCAAAGCAGGCAAAGTCGACGCATGTTGAGCGCGGGTGCAAGTGCGGCTAGGCGGGACACAGCCACATGATGCGGGCGGGAGTAAGACGCGGTGCGAGCGGGAGTAAGACGCGGTGTGAGCAACGAGTGTGACTTGCAAGGTATGTGACGTTATGTTGAGCCTTCAGGTGCGGGTCTGCCAGTGTACGCAGTGCGGGCTTGCATGATGCAGGTCATTTCTGGGTTAGCGGGTTGACCCGGACCGACCTGAATTTTCGAACGAGTCGGGAATTAGAACCCGAATATTACCAATTTGTTAAACGAGTCAACCCGAAATCAAATTTTCCAAGTCGGATTTTTGGGTCGGGTCATAAATTGACACCCCTAATTTTTATGACACTGTCTTAGTTTTTCCAAAAGGAAAAAATGCCAATATCATCTATGGTAATCCTATTTTGCACTCGAGAGATGATAAATAATAAAATTCTTCAAAAGAGGAGGAAGGTGGATGGGATCCTTTCATCTCAAAGAGAAGGGCAAGGGAATCATCAAGATTCTACTTGTAGTTGAGGGGGTTCAATGAAAAAAGTTAATAAGTAAAAACTCGACTCAAATGTCTTCCCCCCAAGAAAATTCTTTGCCAATTTGATGAAACATCTTCATCAAAGCCTTGGAGTTTAAGAAAAAAATAAGCTAAGAAAGGTTCAAACTTAATCTCAAAAACTCGTTGATTGGTTTAATGAATATGAGCAGCCATTCTAATGGCCAATTAGGCTAGAGGAATGCATGTTTAATCTCCAACTTGATCCAAAATCAAATGAAATTGTAGAAGATATTCCCAAAGAGGCTTGACTAATCATAAGTGTTTGTGGTGGGCGAATCTCAGAAGAGCATTCTAAAACCTCTAACACCCCACCATTCGAGTGTAAAGTTCTCTAAAGAGGAGCCATTTCAATCTCCAAAAGAATAAAGCTCTATGGCATCACTCTTCTTTGAGTAAAGATAAACTAAAGATGATCCCTAGAATCAAATGTCCGCCATTTGGTTGAGCTCGAATAACTCTTATGAGTTTGAAGAATAAATAAGCTATAGATCCCCTTCTACTAATAATAGCTCATTTGAGGAAGTCTAGCTATGTTCTTCTACTGGCTCCCAACAAGCCTCAAAAGTCTTGTAAAGTAATTGTGGATTATTAATGCTCTAGCTCACCTTTATAAACTACCAATATTCCTAAGCATCTTTGATGTCCAAAGGTTTCTAGATATGCTCATCTAGACCTAGCTTGAGCAAATCCAATTACTCTTTACCTACGTTTATACAAAGCACTCTTTTCCTGAGCATAAAGGAGGCTTTATTTGTCCAAAGCTCGTATGTTTTCACCTTCGACGTTGATGATCACCTCTTGGGGACAATTGAACATACTATTCTCTCTATATTACGACACAAAGCAATGGTATTCAAATGAATCGAATCATGATTGACCCAACTTTTTGGTAGTCTTATGAGTGCTTAGACATTTTGATAGTTTTCTCTCAACATTCAATATCTCAACAAGGACAAATATTTTTCTAAGACTTCAATGAATTTGGATAGAGAACCATGCAGATTCTTTCCCCCACCCTTCAAATTGGGGAAGATTTATATAGAGGTAAAATTTCAAGTAATAGATTATAATACTTCTTTCAAAGTAGTTCTTTTGAAGATTATGGCTCCACGAGTTCAATATCTCTCCCTCCTCTCCTTCAAAGTATAAATACACTCGAAAATGGGGAGGAGGATCGAATTGATGATGATATGCCACAATTTGTGTGCATAAGATTAAAATAGACCACAATTTTAAAAATTTCATTTACAAGGATTTGAAAGCTCCCAATCTGTTACAAGCTCCATATACCTGTGATTGTTCAATAAGTTAAAAGATTGAACTATCACATTATGAGTTCAACATGTCTAAAGGCTAATTTGGCACTCGTAGCTACGAAACCAAGTTTGAATTGTGTCATATCAATTCAAGAAGCTCAAGTAGCCAAATTGACATATAAATATGATGGCTCAACAAGTTCAAAGGATTGATTTATTACTATTACTAGTTTAAGAACTCCAAGGGATGAACTATCCAACATGATCAACTCACCAATTTTAAGTGTTTTGCTAAAACACTGACATATCTTGAGCTAAAATTCAAATATTCAAATTATGAAGGTTTCATATAACACATATGTTTTAGTTTAGAGTTAAGATTTTGTTGGAAGGCATGCAAAGAATGTACCATGGTATAGTTGCAAACCACATTTATTAGAGGATAATTTGTTACCATTTAAAAAAATTAAACATACCTGAATCCCTCCATAGCCATGATCTCACATGTAGGTTCTACATCAAACAATTTTACTCAATCTCCCCTGCCTAAACTTATGCATGTGCCCCACCCTTTCAAATTGGCATGCTCTCCCACATTCGTTTCTTTACTTGCGCAATTGCTATAAGCTGCTTCTCTCATCTCCATCTTTTGTCTCTCTCGGCTTTACTCCTAGCCACACTCATTCATATAATCATGCGACTTAATTGCCTAACCCCTCCCACTTTCATGCAATCATGCATATTTTTTCTTTCTACCTCTCTCCCTTAGACAACATTTCTCTTGCTCTCCCTCGCACATGTGTCCTTTGTTTCATATAAACGAGATGCTCTATGTTTAAACTTAACATGGTCGAGTTTGACGTCCAATACTTGATGAACTCTGGCCTTGCTACTTTTCTTTTCATAAATAGTGGTAAAATTTCAAAAATTTGGTGGTTTGAATTTAAATGAAGTCCCCATGTTGTTGATGTTTGGTTCGATCGGGTTTTAGAACTTTCTTATTGTCATTGATATTTGGTTTGATACGAGGTCCCCTAGTTCATTGATATTTTGCTTAGATAAATAGAATGATAACTTTTATGCCAATAACTATATGTGATTACAAGTTCATTAGTAGCCCTCAATTCACTATCATATGATTTTTATTTAGCTTCCTGAGCATTCTAAGTTGATATATTTGATCTCTTGAATATTGATTGCTCAGGAAAAATTAATCCCTTATGAGCATCCTCGACGTGTAACAGAGAGGACTTAGGTGAATTTTTCCATGAAATTTAGACCCAATTTGTTTAAATTTATGATCAAAACGTTTTATGGGTGCAAGCTCCATAGTTAATTTTCTATCGGGAGAGCGCTCTCGTGTAAATAGGTTGCTTGGACTTTACTTTTAGGGTCATATTTAAAATTTTGGTTTGAATTTAATTTGTGGTGAATGATTAGGGTTGGGTGATGGAAATCATGGTTTAAAAAGGTGTTTGAGGCATACGCCTTGAGGCTTAAGCCTCCCTGGTTTGAGCAAGGCTTACGCTTTTTTTCCTTGAGGCGTATGCCTCGAGGCATAATGCCTCGAGGCAGTTTGAGGTGCTGCCTCGTTTCAATCATCGTTGTCTTTCAAGAGTACAAATATTATTTCAATGTTTGATTTTAATTCCATTTATGCATTTCTCAATAGCGCTTGCATGTGCCCAATAATATTGAAACATAACTTCTGCATATTATAAAAGTAGCAGAAAATTTGTATAGAATTATACTTGCATAAATTGTTTTCCTATTAATTAGATATTAGAAGTTATGTCATTGTTTGCTCAAAACTATGTGGAATAAAAAACTCTGAGAACTTCTTTGTGCTAAGCGGAAGGACCGCTTAAAAATCTTAAATAATTGATGTTTTAAACTGCATCAAAAGTTCAATTCTTAAAATTGGTTCTTCCATTTTCAAGATGCTAAATTAAACTATTATGTGTTTTAAATCTTCTTTAGCATGGAAAATTTGTGATCTTTAGACAAACAATGAGAATTTATTTTGAATCTTGTGCTTTAGTAACATTTATTTTCAAACAAGTCATTATGTTCATAATTTACTTAATATTTTTTTCATTTTTATGAGATTTATATTTTTTAGTACTTTATTTTCCGTTTTGAGGCTTACGCCTCAGCATGCTTCGACAAAATGCCCTGATTCCCGTTTTTGCCTTTTTAAACCTTGATGGAAATAGACCTAATTAAGATTTCATGGTTCTCTTGTCTTAGCCCCAAGCAGACCAAGGTGAAAATGTATGTGTGTTGAAGGTGTACTTTCAAAATCAACTCGTTTGCTCATAGAGGGCTTGCCATATCAACATTATTGAATAATTTAGCGGCATAAAGCAGGATCATTTGTGGTTTAGAGGTATTAGTCATGTCCACCAATTCTCTACTAGTTTTGATGGATTCCAAGAAGCACATTTAATACAAACAAGGGTTTTGATTGGTGGTTTTTTTATTAATGAGCTTAATATCTTGGGAGTTCCCGATGTTTAGTTTATGTTAGGGATTTAATCCATTAGAAATTCTATAAGTGGGACTTGCAGTCTTAAGGAGAAGGAAACCCATTAATGGATTCTATAGCCTTACCCTTTAAGTAGTTGCTTATGTGATTTACTTTGTCTTGCATGTTATCTTTGTGCTGGCTTGTTAATTGAGATGAAGTTTAGATCTATTGGAAAGTACAAGTCCATAATTTCTTTTGATTTATTATTCTGAATTTTGATAGTTTTATTAGATCTTGGTGTTTGGTTTGTTAGAGAGCCTTAATTGATCAAGACACATAACCTTAGATTGAAGGTGGTTTGCTGTAAATCTTGTTGTTTTAAATATATAATGGATCTCACAATTATGTGCTTTAGACAAGACGATCTGATTTGTGGCAACTCACCAGGCCCCTTAGATCAATTGAGAATTATTAAAATCAAAACTCGAATCCTTGGCCTCTTTTTCTGATTAACCAAATTAATATTGAATTTATTTGAGTCAAGACTAGTCTATTATATTAATTTTATTTTGAGAGGGCTCTTTAGTATTTGTTATTCTTTGGAGGATACTATAACCTCTCTTGAATCACCTAGGATTTATTATGACCCTTTAGATTGAGGCCGTGTTTGGGATCATTTGAAAGCCCTAAGTGCATTAGTTCTTTTTTTTTTTTTGGATAAAGAATTGGGTTTGTAAGTGGATATCATATCCCTATAGTTTATGTTGATTTTCTTTTGATAAGAATATTATATGGTGTGCTTCGACACGGGTCATAATGGAGCACCAGAAGAGAGGCTACGAGGTTTGTACTAGCAATTGTAATAGTGGGGTGAGGCATAATATACACTCTGGAGGTTCAAGGCTTGGATATTACTGTATTATGGTAATTATTTATGATACAACAATAAAGTATTGATTTTATAAGTGGGCATCATCATTTGTTGATTTTCTCATGTAAAGAAAGGTTTAGAGACTCACCCTAGTATATTTCATAGTCACCTGAGTCATGGTTTACATGTTAGGAAAATCTATGAGGCTCACCTTATTTGCTGCCATAGTTAGGTGCGACATAATTTATGCCATGGAGATGGAGGTGTAAGATAAATTTGAAGTGGTTACTTCTGATGTCGTTGGTTTAATTGATGTTGGGCATGATTGTGCTAGTGTTAGTGAGAAACTTGAGAGAGGGGTTGCATGAGAAGGGAGGATAAAAATGATTGTGCGAGCATACGTATTGGAAATTGTGGCAAAGGAGATTGGAAGAGTGTGTGTGAAAGCTAGCAATAGATGAGGGAGGCACAAAGTGGTGTTAGCAGTTGGGATTGGAGGGAGTGAGAAAGTTGGGGTGGTGTTGAGGCTCATGTGAACAGAAGTTGGGCTAGGGTTTCATTGAGATGCACATGTGAATTCAGAGTCATGTAGCGAGCTCTAGAGCAAAGGGAATGTAGGTGTTGACTAGGGTTATATAAGCAATAACTTGACATGAGGGTGATTAAAAAGCGAGCAGGTTTAGAGTTGAGCATGCCAGATAGGGATTAGATGTGTTAAGGGAAATGCTTTGCATTATATCGAAGAAAGAGGAGGATGAGTCTGGAAGGTTCTGGATTTTTTTTATTTTAGGAGAGAGTGGAACACTGTGTTGGGTTGAGATGGAGAAATAGAACAAGTCGTTCATGAGAAGGCATGCTAGGGTTTGCGGATATCAATTCAATTTGCTTGTTGATTATACATATTTTCAATTTCTTGTTCAAATTCTCAGTTATTTTTTATCATTTCATTATTAATTAATCCAAAATTCTAGTATTGTTTATTTTCATTTTAAGAAATTGAGTTATTATATCAATTGTTAACTTATGATATGTAAATTCTAAATTATTATTTTTTTACATGAAAGCATAATACATATCATATTAGTTACATTAGGAAATTGCATGACTCCACATTAAATTGATATAAGAACTTTAAGTTGTTTCAACATCTCACTTAGAAGCAACGCTAATGATCATTGTATCATAAATGATTGTAAAAGGGATGACATTTTAACAACTTAGCATTTGATTGAATTATTGAAGAAGTAAAATCAATTTTGTGATGACATTTATCTTGTAAAATAAAAATTATAAATTTTGAAGCCAATTACAATAATGAGCCAATTGATTTGAATGTTAGTTGTAGTATGAAGTAGATAAATAATCAAGATAAACAATATTTCATCCTGATAATGATTGCTTGTCATGATGGCTCAATGGCTGACCGTGTGAACTAGATCGTTATGGGAGAGAAATTGGGTAGCCGACTCATTGTTAGGTTAAAAAACACAAAATTTAAGGTGGCAAAATCTCAAAATTCCCCCCCCCCCCCCCCCCTCCCCAACTACAAAATAATTTTGAGGGTGGGCAATTTCCCACTCTAAGCCATACAGGGTTCCAACCCTTGAAATCACTAATTGGCCTTTGAAGTTCTTTAGTCTCCTTTGGACTGCATCTAGAGTTGCATCGATTTAGTATGGTGACAGCTAGCACAAATCTATTTGATGTTCGATGCTTTTGATTGGAGATAGTCCATATGTAATTTGCTCAGGAAAGACATTCTCATATTCTAGCAAAGTAGAAACAGTATAAATAGGCAAAGAAATATCAAGTTAGTTAGTGTTTAAAAGTGCCTCTTTGTATAAAAGCATGGCCATGGCTGATTTGAACGAGATGCTTGTTTTATATCATTGGTGTTGTGTTTGCATAAAAATCTATGATCCCCTTTTAATGATTGATTGACCCTCTGTTTCTTCTTGAGTTTCGATTCCCTTATTTCTACCTTTTTTTACTGCTTTCTTTTTCGTATTGCGTTCCACTCATTTGGTCTTCATATACATGTTTTGGTGTCATTGGATCAGGAGTGATTGGCTTTTGAATGTGTACAAATGAGTATCTATCGGTGAAACTATCATACTTGATTTATAGATCAAATTGTTTTGGTCGACTAAGCAATAGTTCCTAGCTTGCATTGGAACCAAATCACATAAAACTTCATCTTCATATTTTTCTAGATGGAAAGAAACTAACACTTGCTTAGTAATCTTAACCTTTTCACTATCATTTTTCCATTATAATTTATAGAGCCGGGTGGTGTTGAAGTGTCACTAAATTCAAAATTTTTCCGCCATTATGGTGTCAACTGCATTAGTGAACATGCCTCCATCAATAATCATGTTGAACATTTTGTTTTGGACGGGACTCCTAGCATAGAAAATGTTCTCTCATTTCACTGCCGTCTTTCTTTGCTTGCATATTTAAATTCATTCTTTGAACCAATAACTCTCCACGGATAACGTACTCTTCTTCATTGACATCCTCTAATGGTAGCATAGAGTTGTCCGAATCATTGTCAGTTTCTATTTCCCCAACATTCCATACTACCATTATTCTTTGGTTGGGGCAGTAACTTGCTATTTGCCCCCGTCAAGGCATTTGAAATATTTTATATTATGATTTATAGAAGATGTTGTTTTACGCATTTTCAAATCATTAAAGATATGTATGCAGGAGCTATTACTTGTGTTCAAACACAAGGTGGTTTTACCAAGTATTTTCCTATTTCGGTTGGATTACATCAATGATTAGCCTTAAGTCCATATCTTTTTGCTTTAGTCATGGATGTTCTCACTAGACATTTACAAGAGGATGTATCTTGGTGTATGCTTTTTGCTGATGATATTCTTCTTGTTGATAACATAACTCATCTTATTTTAAGAAAGAAATTCAAATTCAAATGAATTTAAAATTTGAATTTAAGACTTTCCTAATTTAAGATGCGTCAAATATGGAAAGCATTGATTACTTGATTTGAAATATTGGAGGCAATGGGGAAGAGGGGGATGGATGTGGCTAGGAGGGGATGGGGCCGGTGGTTAGGGTGGGGGTATCGACCAAAGGGGAAGGGAAAGGTGGCCAGTGGTTTAGGAAGACAAAAGGGGGGGTGGGCGGCGGTGGTTTGGGGTGGGAGTCGGCCAAGGGATGGGTTGTTGAATGACCGACGGCGAGGGGAAGGTGTGGCCGGTGGCTAGGGGAAAATAGCACGACGAACTTGAGGTGGAGATAAACCATGAGCCCAAACTCTTCTTGCGGCTGATGGAAAGTGCTTTGCTCTCACCAAGGGATTTCAACCTCTCACAACTCTTCAAGAAACAAAGTGCAGAAATTTTTTTATTATCATAATAATCATCCTCTCCAAAGAGGGAGAGGGGTCTATAAATAGATAAAATACAATAACATGTCCAATGACAAAAGTGCCCCGGAGGGTCACATAAGCCTACTCTCTCAATTGAGGGTAAAAACCAAGGTTGTGAAAACCGGACCGGACAACGAACCGGAAGAATTAGAGGTTCATGGTTCAACCGGTTAAATCGGAGTCGAACCGGATGACGTAATAAATAATATAATAATTAAAAGTAATAAAATTAACGTAATAATAATGACAATTTATTCATAAAAATTTTATAATTCTAAGAATTTTTAGACTAAAAAATAAATAAAATTCATACATACATAATATATTACATAATTTTAAAATAATTATAAATAATTATTATATTTATTTTATATATTTAAATATAAATAATTACTAATTTTAAATTTAAATATAAACATCTTCAATTTTTTATTTTAATTTATATTTAATAAAAATTTAGTTTATATACAAATATATATATTTGATATAAATAATTGCTTTATGTTATATATTTAAGCATAATTTACATATATGAATTATATATAAATTTTATATTATAAAACTATATTTATAAAGTCATAAAATATTATTTTTTAAGATTTTTATTTTTTTATCATTTAATTTTGCATTTAGAAAATGTTTTAGAACTTTAAAAATGAGAAATAATTATTTGTATTTGAATAATTATAAAAATATAATTAATAATAAATTTAAGAAGTTTAAAAATTATTATGATGAGTTTTTATTTAAATATTCTACAAAACAAATTCTAAACAAGTTCTCATTTAAACAAGTCTTATGCACACATCATTGAATGTTGAAACAAAAAATAACTAGTTGTTTAGTCCCACATCACTTAGAAGTTGTAAGTTGTGTTGTTTATATACCTTTCCTTGTACCCATGGTGTAAGAGCTTTCATGGTATTATGGCATCATGTGAGCTAGATTATTTATATTTAATTTAATATATAATATAATAAATATTTTGAATCTTATTATTAAATAAAATATATGTTATTTAAATTAATTTAATATTAATTAAACATTTTATATAAAAATAAAATATTTAAATATATTATTAGTTGAACCGGTCGGTTTTTAAAAAACGGACCGGTTCAACGGTCGGCCGGTTCAACCGGCGGTTCAAACCGGTTTTGGCCGGTTAGTTGTTAGATCGATTCTTAGGGAGGACCGAACTGGCTGTTAGACCGGTTCGGTTGAACGGTTGAACCGGTCGAACCGGCCGGTCCGGTCCGGTTTTCAAAACAATGGTAAAAACGGTTAAGATACATCAATAAAATCAAATACAAATAGATGCTTCAAAAATAAAGTGGCCTAATCATATCCGTCGATCTTCTTTTCCTTGTCTAATAGACTTTCCATGGTCAGATGTCCTCATCAACGGCCTACATAATTTCAGTCTTCTTCACACCAATTCCAAAATACTCATCTTCTTTCCTTTCTCGCTTTGGTTGAACCCTTTCCCTCCTTCGTGTATTAGAGTCAATGTGTCAGCCATCGTTGTGTTCTAATTCTATCATCAACATCTATGATGCACCGAAACACCTCCGTAAGAGGGAATGCAGTGTCTTACACATGCCCGACACGGCTGCGACACGTGTCGGACATAGTAGATGTGTGTTTGACAAAAATAATATTTTGATTAAGATGGACATGCGTGCAGGGGTATTTACATACAAGATTCCTATAATTCGTTTATTTACATATTTGCGATCTAGAATTCTTGTAAGACAGAAGTGCATTGATATGTCCGCTTGCATTTTTTATTGAATTGCAATTTAGTCTATCTCCAAGCGAAAATACCACTAAGCTTATCCTCAAATAAAAATTCAAATGTTATGTATAGAAGAGTTCTTTGTTATGTATACAAGTTCTACAAATAAAATTTCAGCTTAAGAGGTCAATTGGTGCTCTAAGGAATATGTTAGATTAGGTTAACATATTTTTTTTTATATGGTTGCCTAATGCTAAGACTTTAATTCTTCCATTTCATCAATTTTTTTTAAAAGCAAAATGAGATGTAGTGGTGGTGGAATTGGGAGTGGCAAATGTTCAACTGAGTCTTTTGTAGAAACCAATAAGCCCTTATGGAATAATGTTATGAATTAGGAAAAAATTTTGAAGGTGGAGGAAATGTGACATTCAAATGCAATTATTATGTTGTCACCTATAAAGAATCATATTCTAGGGTCAAAGCACATTTACTTAGAATTGGTAGTCAGGGAATTAAAATGTGTCATAAAATTACTACTTCATAGTTGAATGAGTTGCATAGACAGGTTGATAAAGCTGAATCAAAGATCAAAAGGGCACTTTCTAAAGAGATACATTTGCCCTCTATTCATGGTTCATCGCACACTCTGTCTTCATCTGTTAGAGTTGATCAGCTTGCTTCTAATGTTAATATTGGTCCATTTAGGGGTGAAGGATCTGAACCTAAGAGAAGAAAAGGTATTGCTATTAGTTCTTTTGAGAATGAATTTAATATGTAGATGCGAGAACAACATGATGGTGGAATCGTAAGGATGTATTTTCCAGTTGGACTTCATTTTAATCTTGCAAGGAATCCTTATTATAAGAATGCATTCACTTTTGCATGCAACAACAATCTTGCAGGCTATGTTCTACTTGAATACAATGCAATAAGATCAAAATTATTGGAGAAGCAGAGAGCAAATGTTGAGACATTACTTGAACCTACAAAAGAAGTGTAAAAAGGAAAAAAAAGGTGTTACTTTAGTGTGTGATGGTTGGACTAATCCGCATAGCATACCACTCATCAATTTCATGGTTGTTACATAGAATTATTTAATGTTCATCAAAGCTGTGAATTTTGAAGGGCAATACAAAGATAAATATTTCATTTCCAATTTGATCAAAGAGGTGATAGTGATGATTGGGCCCTTGATGATATGAGAATATTTAGATATTACAAATCTTTCTCTTGATGAGCCGAAGTTGGAAGTAATGATATTCAATGATGATGATATTGAAGATCAAAGATAAACATGTGAAGCTAACCCTATTATTCCTGTTAATGAGTAGAGTGTGTTGGTATTATACTAGATGATATTTTTCCTTATATTTTTTAGGTTGTGCTAGACATTTTATATTATAAACTATACAAGTAATTATGACATTAATTTATTATTATTTTTAATTTATAATATGATACTATATTAATTTATGTGCACTATTTAAAAATTGTAATGTCTTGTCCGCACTATACCCGTGTCCTATTTTTTCAATGATAGCAGTGTCTCGTGGTTGTGTCACGTCGTGTCGTGTTTGTGTTCGTACATCTTAGATGAACATCCTTTTTCATCTCAACCATTAAAGTTTGTATTTTTATGTTAGGAATAATTCATTGTTGAATCTCTTATTTTCTATTTTTGTAATCTTTTTGTATATGCTGATCGGAACCTTCAATAAGAACAAGCAAAGTGAAATTTTAGTAATTCTAAGGTTGCAAAATTTTAGGAATTCTAGATTTAGCAACCATTAAAAAAGCGAAGGAGACGTCCGCATTGAGTCGCGCCTCAAGTCGAGGCGGAAGTCATGCGTATCGGGGCTTATGCCTCGAACCATCCAGCGAAGCCTACGATTTTTTTGCACGAGGCGTACGCATCAGAGCATGACGCCTCGAGGCAGTACGATGCACCAACTTGAAATTTTTTCTTCGGTATATATGTAAATACGACACAACCGATTCGTGTTCGTGTATTCGCATATAGGATTATTGCTTCCTGTGAGAATTGAAAGACGAACTGGAGGCGAAGTCGTGAAGGAAAGAGACGAAGCCGTGAGTGCAGGAGACGAAGTCGGAAGGAGACGACGCAGGAAATGAAGCCGAATGCAATAACAGTTTTGAAAGCAGGAAACGAAGTCGAAGTTGTGAGTGCAGGAAACGTTCAGGCCTCGATTAGGTCGGAAGAGCAGGTGAGCGGTGTTGTGGGCCTTGACTTTGACGTGCAGTAACGAAAGCTTGAATAACTCCTGATTCGGCTTTCTTTCATTCGTCCGCTCAGTACATGCTCGGTACTGCTAATCATCGCTAGGTACATGCATGCTCGGTACCGAGCCAGTACCGCTCGGTACCAAGCAGGTATATGCTCGGTACGGAGCAGTACATGCTCGGTGCCGAGCCAGTACTGCTCAGTACCGAGCGGTACATGTTCGGTACTGTTAGGTACATGCTCGGTACCGCCTGATGAGTTGAAAAAGGAATCGGGCTAAATAAGATATTGCAAAAGATTTGGGAGGTCAAGAAAGTTCCTACAAAGAAGTATGGGATATTATAGATGAAAAGTGAGATCATCAATTACACCAACACTTACATGTTGTTGCATACTATTTAAATACTCAATTTCATTATGATAAAGAATTTCATGTTGATAAAGAGGTGAAAACTAGTTTGTATGCATGTATGGGCAGACTAATTTCTGAAGAATACTACCTCAAAGTGAATGATCAACTTGAGGAATTTCATTTGAAGAAGGAAATGTTTGGATTTAGAGCAGCTTGGAGATGATGTTCCTGAATTGAAAGCTTTTGCAGTTAAAGTTCTTAGCCTAACATGTTCGGCTTCTGCATGCGAGCGTAATTGGAGCATCTTCAATCAAATTAATCAGAACTTATAGATTTTAATTACAAATTATTTGAAAAAGTGGAGTTTAAATAGATAAAATCTGTTGGCCTTGCTTTTACAAAGTTGAAAAGAGAGATATTGATGCACATTCATAATAATTGCTTGATTTTAGTAAGTTTTTTGGGGTTTCTTGTGATGCATATGTTGTAGGTATTGGACGAGTGCTAAATAGAAATATTTAAACTATAATATGGAATTTTATGTTGTTGTGCAAACTCTTTGAATTTTTAGATATTACATGCTGCTTAAGGCGTTTGTATTATATTTTTATGTCTTCTTTAAAATATTTAAATTCAAATAAGATTTTTGGGCAAAGATACGTGAAGTGTGTTGAAATTCTACAAAATTATATATAATTCAATTTTATAATAGTATAGTTTGTCCTACAGACTGTGTAGGTTAAGTTGCTGGTCTACATAATTTTGCCTCTATCCTCGCCTTGCTTTACCTATTTTACAATGTGATGGATAAGGCCCATGACGGAATTTTGTATTGCTCGCACAGGAGTTATGGGTTTCCTTAATAATTTTTGTATGTCCTTTTTTTCCCGTTCTTGTTATTCTTATTATGCCTCACTATAATGCGGCTTCTATTGAACATTTGCACCCCAAAAAGTTATAATTCTGCATTGTATTAAGTTTGTATCTTCTTATTTTTACATTCCACGTTACCATACGTTATGTTTATCTTACGTGCTGTTGGATTCTCCATTATTTTCAAATTTATTCTGATTTTCTAATGGTTTTATTTTCCTGTTGTAAATGTGATGGTTAATCTCCTAATGAAGAAACTTTTGAAATTACTGCTAAATTTTCTGGTAAGAGTCGAATCTTATTGCAGTTTTGACCATTTGGATTGTATGCTAAATTGTTTTATAATATTTAAAACAAGATGAGCCATTCTTTCTATTAGATGATAATGGAGGGAGAAGAAGAAGAATGAGAGAGAGAGAGAGAGAGAGAGAGAGAGAGAGAGAGAGAGAGAGAGAGAGAGAGAGAGAGAGAGAGAGAGAGAGAAGAAGAAGAAGAAGAAGAAGAAGAAATGAAGTCTATTAGCTCAAATGTTTGGGATACAAGTGGAAATGAGTGCCTAAGATCTAAAATGATCCTCTTTACATTTTATTTATAGTTATTCAAGGGCTATAGAAAAGGCTACATTATATAAAAATGAATAAAAAATACATGACTTAATGACTTAGTACAGCTCTCTTAGACGCATGTCACACTTTGGCTGGCTTGAGGGGAGATTGCTTTCCTTGGCCTCGATCATTTTCCTTGGGGCAAGTTTAGTAGTGCCGATTTCTTATGGGCGAGTTTGCATAGACAAGCTCACTAGAGAGTCTTGAACAGAGAGATTTGTGATTGACAAGTGCTTCGGAGTTGTTAGTGACCTATTGTTGGAGCTCTAGATCACCCGAGAGTGAAAGGAGAGTGAGCTGGAGTTGCGGGTAAGATAGGATCCACAGTCGGCTGGTTATGATAGGGCAAGTTGAGAGCCTTTTGAGTAGATACTTTTCTGTAGTTGAGGCGACATACATGGTTGATGGTATTTCTCCATGGGTGAGGGCGAACAACTTTGATGGGCAATCCTCTTAAGGAGGCAAGTGGAAAGTTGAGTGATCCATGGGAACCCTTGAGTAATCCATAAGGATTCTTGGTTGTCTATGTGGGTGGTCTGTGGCATCCCAGAATTTAATTTGGAAGAATTATTTTTTTATCTTTTAATAAACAACAACCAAAACTAATATAATTTCTTTTATCAATATAAATACTAGCAAAAATAAAATTATCGAATATAATTTCTTTTATCAATATAAATACTAGCAAAAATAAAAGTATCGATCAAAACATCAATATACATATATCTCAAAGCGTTCTGCGAGGGTAAGCTCTGTTTTGCGGCCAGAAACTTGATGTGAAACTCATGGTAGACAACCTAAGCATTAGCCCGCAACCATTGATGAGCTATTGTGAAGGTGGCTTTCATTGAGAAGGCATATCTATGTACAAGATTACTTAAAGGAGGAGGAAAGGTCGGCCATTTTTGCAATTGAGGACAAGTTTGAAGAACTGCGGGATGAACTTGCTAGAAGGGAAGGAGCCTCTGAAGGCGGAATTGGAATAATCTTAGAAGAAAGCGATGTTGAAAGCGAAGGAGCTCATTGAAGCAGAGAAGTCGTCAAGGTGTCTGTGAAGGTCAAGGCGCTAAAAACAAGTACACTTCCTTCTTTAAGTCTGTTACGCCGGCCCATCCTGGGCCGACTGGACCGGTCCACCCTGGACCGGTCTTGGCTTATAGCCGGCGGAAGAAACAGGCCGGGGGGGGGGCGGAAACATCAAGGGGGGCCCACTTGATGTAAATTGAATTTTGGTAGGGAATATTTGAATGAGAAGGGTAATTAGGTAAATTGTAATCCTCCTTTCATGATAAATTAGGAGGAATAGGGGGAAGAGGGTTTTTTATCTTGAATTTGAATCTTTTTGAGATCTAGGGTTTGTGTTCTTGGGCTCTAGGCTACGGCTAGAGATTTGGAGAGTTTTTCCTTCCTCTCGAATTGAAGGAAAGTTGTATCTTGCAAGTGCTTTTCATCTCTCATTAAATAAAAGTGTTTGCTTTGTTTTCTCTTACGTTTTCTCCTTCGTTTTCTCTCCGAATCCACTGTTTTGGGCTGTTTTCTTGTGTGGACAGCAGTTTTCATCCTAGATCTACTTGGTTCTTGGTGTGAAACACTTGGAAATCCAAGTGTTTCCTATCAAATTGGTATCAGGGCACCGATTCGGACCACCGGCGGCTGAAATTCTGAAATTTCAGCAAGATCGTCGTCTCCGGGAAAAGATTTTTGTGGATCCGTTAAAAGAAAGATGGCCGGGAAGAAGGTGGAAGTTTTAGAAGGCGAGTTTGGTCAACTGAAGACAGATCTGGAGGGGAAATTCATGGAGATCTCTACCAACAATGAGAGGTTGGAAGGGAGGTTCGCGGCCATGGAAGAGATGATGAAGAAATTACTCGAGATGAAGACTAATCCGACGGCGTCGGATGCAAGAGAGACTGTCGGCGACCATGGCGTAGGAGGAAATCCGAACCCGCCTCGGGGGAGGAGGAATCCGGCTGTGGAGATCCTTGAGGGAGACGACGACATGCCACCTCTAGAGCCACTTTCTAGAGAGGAGATGAGCCTGGGGAATGACCGTCGAGGTGCAGATTTTCAGCGTCGAGGTGCTGATTTTCAGCGTCGAGATGTGGATTTTGAAGGCCGGAGGGGAGAATATGAGGGAAGTGCAGATTTTGGCGAGAGAAGAGGAGAATATCAGCGTCGAGGTGCTGAATTTCAGCGTCGAGGTGCTGATTTTGAAAGGGGAAGAGGGGATTATGACGAAGGAGTCGAGTACCAACGTCGGAGGGGTGACCGGGACACTTGGGGAGCACCTCCTCTTCGAGGAATGGGAGGTTACGGAGAGTACCGGGGTAATGGAAGGGATCCGAAGGTGAGGAAGTTGAAGATGCCCATCTTTGAGGGGGAAGATGGTCATGGCTGGATCTACAAGGTGGAGCGTTACTTTGTTGTCAACGGGTTGACAGATGATGAGAAGCTGACGGCGGCAGGATTGTGTCTGGAAGGGAAGGCGTTGGCATGGTATCAATGGCGAGACAGGAGAGAGCCTATCAGGAACTGGAGAGAGTTCAAGGATTGTTTATTAGAACGTTTCCGAGCCGATGGGGGAGGAGACTTCTATGAACAGTTCTTTGCTCTGACTCAGGAGGTGTCCGTAGCTGACTACCGGGACAGATTCGAGTACTTGGCTAGCCGTCTGGATCACATCTCTGAATCGGCCCTGGAAGGGAATTTCATGAAGGGGCTCAAACCGGAGATAAGAACAGCTGTCAGAGTGCTGGAGCCAAGGAACTTGGGCAAAGCCATGGAGCTTGCACAACTGGTGGAAGATCAGAAGAGATCAGAAAGAGGTGCTAGAGGCAACTACTCAGGAGGATCATACAAAATGACTACTGCTGTATTACCCTCAAAAGGGGTAGCCCCAGGGAACCAGAGGGAGGTGCCCAAGGAGAAATCCGGTGGAGGAGGAAATGGGGGACAGTTCAAAAGATTGACCGACAAAGAGATGCAGGACAAAAGAGCAAAAGGGTTGTGCTTCAGATGTGATGAGAAGTACATGCCGGGGCACAAGTGTAAGGATCGATCTCTTCAGGTTCTCCTCGTTTGTGAAGATGAGGAAGACGAAGAGAGAGGTGAAAATGACCCCGAGGTGGAGGAGGATGAGAAACTGCATCTGGATGTAGCAGAAGTGTCTCTGAACTCTGTAGTGGGATTCACTCCGAGTCACACTATGAAGGTGAGAGGAGAGATAGCTGACCGAGAGGTGGTGGTGCTGATCGATAGTGGGGCAACCCATAATTTCATTTCCACCCAGATAGTGGAGTCGCTTGGGATGGAGCTAGTGGACACAGGTGGCTATGGGGTGATGATGGGCACGGGAAAGGTGGAAATGGGTAGAGGAATCTGTAGAGAGGTGGTGCTGAAGATTCAGGGGATCCAGGTAAAGGAAGACTTCCTTCCCCTAGAACTGGGGAGCACGGATGTCATCCTAGGAATGAAGTGGCTGCGGACTTTGGGAGAGACGAAGATCAACTGGGGGACATTGAGGATGGAACTCGTGATAGGGGAGAGAAGGAGGACGATTCAGGGGGATGCGGGGTTGACCAAAGCTGGGGTTTCTCTCAAATCCCTATTCCGGACCATTCAGCAGGAGGGAGGAGGCTACTTGGTGGAATTGCATAGTTTGGAGGGGGGAATGGAAGAAGGAGGAGATATACCCCTCTCCGTTCAGCCATTGATTCAGCAATTCCAAGAGGTTTTTCAGCCACCACAGGGATTACCCCCGCAGAGGGAGCGAGAGCATGCTATAGTGTTGAGGGAAGGAGTATCACCCATCAGTGTACGCCCTTACCGCTACCCCCAGTTCCAGAAGGATGAAATTGAACGGTTGATTAGAGAGATGCTAGAGGCAAAGATCATCAGACCCAGCATCAGCCCTTTCTCTAGTCCCGTTCTGTTGGTAAAAAAGAAGGATGGCAGCTGGCGTTTTTGTGTAGATTACAGAGGACTCAATAAGGAGACTGCGCCTGATAAATTTCCTATCCCCGTTATCGATGAGCTCTTGGATGAATTAAGTGGGACCGTGATTTTCAGCAAGATAGACTTGAAATCGGGCTACCACCAGATTCGAATGAGGAAGGAAGATGTTCCCAAAACAGCTTTTAGAACTCATGAAGGCCATTATGAGTTCTTGGTGATGCCCTTTGGCCTCACCAATGCACCTGCTACTTTCCAGGCCCTGATGAACAAGATTTTCAAGCCTTATCTCAGACGGTTTGTGTTAGTATTCTTTGACGACATCCTGATATACAGCAGGACAGAGGTCGAACATTGGGAACATTTAAGAACGGTGTTAGCGGTTCTACAGGAGCATCAGTTGAAGGCAAATTTGAAGAAATGCTGCTTCGCTCAAGCCAGTGTAGAGTACTTGGGCCATGTGGTATCAAAAGAAGGAGTGGCGGCTGATCAATCCAAAATTGAGGCAATGCTAAGGTGGCCACTACCGAAAAGTCTGAAGGCGCTGAGGGGATTTCTGGGATTGACAGGTTATTACAGAAGATTTGTGAAGGGGTATAGCACCATAGCCTGGCCACTTACAGAACAGTTGAAGAAGGATGGTTTCCTATGGGGAGAAGCAGCCACCTCTGCTTTCGAGAGCCTGAAGAAGGCAATGACTACAGTGCCAGTATTAGCTTTGCCAGATTTTACTCAGACATTCATTATGGAGACAGATGCATCGGGGTACGGACTGGGTGCAGTACTTATGCAGAATAGGAGGCCCATCGCTTATTTCAGCCAGGTGTTGACTGCTCGGGCAAGGATGAAATCAGTATATGAGAGGGAGTTGATGGCCATCGTGTTGGCCATCCAGAAATGGCGGCCTTACCTACTGGGAAGACACTTCGTTGTCAGGACTGATCAGCGGAGCCTGAAATTTCTTTTAGAACAACGAATGGTGACTGAAGAGCATCAGAGGTGGTTATCCAAGTTACTTGGGTACGACTTTGAGATTCAGTATAGGCCAGGAGTGGAGAACAAGGCGGCAGATGCCTTATCCAGATGTATGGAGGAATTACAGACAGTCGCTCTATCCGTGCCTTGGATGCTGGATTGGGAGGCCATCAGAGAAGAGAGTGCCAAAGATGAGAGTTTGGGAAAGATCATGACTGAAGTACTGAAGTAACCGGGTAGCCACCCGGGATACTCCTTGGAGGGAGACAAGCTGTTGTATCAGGGAAGATTTGTTATGCCCCGAACGTCGATCCACATCCCAAACATACTCCATGAGTTTCACGGGAGTGCGATAGGGGGTCATTCAGGCGTACAGAAGACATACAGAAGGCTCGCTGGGGAGTTGTACTGGAAGGGGATGCATAAAGATGTGGAGGAGATGGTAGCCAGATGTGAGGTCTGTCAAAGGAGTAAGTACCTAGCGATGTCACCTGGAGGATTACTACAGCCATTAGCTCTGCCTGGTAGAGTATGGGAGGAGATTTCCATGGATTTCATAGATGGGTTACCCCGCTCAGAAGGGTTCACAGTGATCTTAGTAGTGGTGGACAGGCTGAGCAAGTATGCCCACTTCATTCCCCTACGACATCCCTACACCGCAGCAACAGTAGCATCAGCTTTTATCAGAGAAGTGATCAGATTACATGGGGTGCCAGAGGCGATCGTATCAGATAGGGACAAGGTTTTCCTCAGTCATTTCTGGAAGGAGCTATTCAGATTGCAGGGAACAGTGCTCAAGAGAAGTACAGCCTACCACCCACAGACGGATGGCCAGACGGAAGTAGTCAACAGGAGCTTAGAGACATATCTCAGATGTTTTGTTTCAGAGACACCAAAACTATGGGCGAAGTGGCTATCCTGGGCTGAGTACTGGTACAACACGTCCTTTCACTCGGCTTCACAAATGACCCCATTCAAAGTGTTGTACGGACGGGATCCCCCACACTTGGTACACTTTGGGAGCAGTAGTACTCCTGTTTCGTCAGTGGAGGAGTACTTGGAGGAAAGGGACCGAGTATTAGAAGAATTAAAGAGGCACTTGCTGAGGGCGCAACAAATCATGAAGAAGCAGGCTGATGGGCATAGAAAGGATATCCAATTTGAGGCAGGGGATAGGGTGTTCTTGAAGCTACGTCCATACAGGCAGAAGACAATCGCCAACAGGAGGAATGAAAAGTTAGCTCCAAGGTACTTTGGGCCTTATGAAGTGATGGAAAAGATTGGGGCAGTAGCATACCGACTGAAATTACCCCCATCAGCGACTATACATCCGGTTTTTCATGTCTCCCAGCTGAGAAGGGTCATTGGTGACCACATCGCCATTCCTGAGCTACCGCCGACAATTACGGAAGAGTTAGAAGTGATCATGGAACCCTTAGAGCTGAGGGGTGTTCGCCAGAAAAAAGATGAAACTAAGGAAGTGTTGATCCAGTGGAAGAACCTGCCTGACTATGAGGCCACGTGGGAGCCATACGAGATGGCGAAACAGCAGTTTCCTGATTTTCACCTTGAGGACAAGGTGATTCTTTGGGAGGGCGGTAATGTTACGCCGGCCCATCCTGGGCCGGCTGGACCGGTCCACCCTGGACCGGTCTTGGCTTATAGCCGGCGGAAGAAACAGGCCAGGGGGGGGGGGGGGGGGGGGGGGGGCGGAAACATCAAGGGGGGCCCACTTGATGTAAATTGAATTTTGGGAGGGAATATTTGAATGAGAAGGGTAATTAGGTAAATTGTAATCCTCCTTTCATGATAAATTAGGAGGAATAGGGGGAAGAGGGTTTTTTATCTTGAATTTGAATCTTTTTGAGATCTAGGGTTTGTGTTCTTGGGCTCTAGGCTACGGCTAGAGATTTGGAGAGTTTTTCCTTCCTCTCGAATTGAAGGAAAGTTGTATCTTGCAAGTGCTTTTCATCTCTCATTAAATAAAAGTGTTTGCTTTGTTTTCTCTTACGTTTTCTCCTTCGTTTTCTCTCCGAATCCACTGTTTTGGGCTGTTTTCTTGTGTGGACAGCAGTTTTCATCCTAGATCTACTTGGTTCTTGGTGTGAAACACTTGGAAATCCAAGTGTTTCCTATCAAAGTCCTACAAGTACCGGGAAATCCTTGGCTAGAAATACAAATATGGGATTTAGTATTGCCCTTGGAAGCTTGTTTCTATAGTCTAGCTCAATCCAAATTTCCACATCCCTAGTGCTATTTGCCATGTCTGGATCACTCTTATGAACACCAACCTTTCCCTTGGGACTCAAGCTAGCTCTAATACCAGCGGTAACGGAGAGAACTTCCTTAAACCTTCTGTGAGGCTTTAGCACCTCAATCTTAATGTTAAGCAGCCTAACACCTAACAACGCTAGGTAAGAGTACTTAAAATTGGAGAGTGGAGGTTAAAAGGGAAGGAAAAATCTTCCCTAAGAAAGCTCTTTACAAGGCTTGAAAACTTGAATGCTATGGAGTGAGTTACAAATGAGGGGGGGAGTTCTATTTCTTGTCCTCCACCTATCCTAAGAACATTCTAAAGTTCACTACATAATACATATGTATGGAATTCTCTAGAAGAATTCATACTATTCTTACATGTAATACCCTTACATTATAACATTCTGGAGAGTTCTAGAGTTCCCCAAAATACTCTCCAACACCCTACATATATCTAGATTATTTCAGAGGCATATAGAACTCCTTTGACTCTCAGTCTTCTAGAGATTTCTAGTGCCCTCCAGAGTGTTAGAGTGTTATGAGCTTGAGTAGCACCTTCCAGAGCCTTTAAAATATGATGAGTCAATATCTTAAGGGCTCTGGTTAGTCTCCTTGCCTCCTTTAGCCATGTCATGCCCTGTTTAACATTGCTAACCTCTTGGATCTTTGGTGGGGCGTGACATTAGACTCTTAAGTCCAATTCAAGTTATTCTATGCTTGGTAAGGACTGAGTTCCCTGAGTTCTAGGGTAGGTTGAGCATGTTGGATGGGTGAGTTCATACTTGCAGCATTTGCCTTCTTGAGAACTAGGTCACCCAGGTGGAAAGTCTTATCCTTGACATGTCAGTTTTATTAGCCATCATTCTCTTCACCTCTTCCCGCCTAAGGGTGACTTATGCTCTGTGGTCTTCAAAGAAATCAATTGCAGTCTCCAATCCTTCTTGGTTCTTCTCCTCCCTTTCACCAAACTCATCTTCTTTATAATTAGCAGCAACGACTACTACCTAACTATTCAATTCTAGCTCCAGTAAGAGAAATGCTTCTACATCTTGGGAGTATGTGAATGGTGTTTGTACTGTGGCTGAGGCGGGGTCATTCTTAGTGATCATAAAACAGAGAGGCACACCCATTTGCCTCTTGCTTGCGCTGCTTTCCTTTTGGGGAGGCTTAAATATTTTCTCTGTTATGAGGTTTCCGATGAACAAGTAATTGACATATGCTTTGTTGTTCTGAGAATTTTGCTTAGAGCTCCATCTTATTATGGCCTGACTCAATTTGGCTCCTATATAGTCTTATTTTACCATAGTTATAGCATGATAGTGCCTGTTTTCTCCATGGAAATCTGGCAGGGAACAAGTAACTCCTATTTCCATGCCTTTCCTATTATAAAAAGTGATGGTTTGGTTTCTACTGAAAACATATATGATTTTGGACTCATCTTTTACAGTTTGTTGATACTAATGAAACGCATTGATGGATAAATTAGGGAAAAACTATACCATCTCCCTCTTGGAATATGTAGACCACTATACTAAGCACACCATGATTGGCCATTCTGAGCTAAACATTTTTCTGGGATAACAGGAAATATAGTATGCCAAGTCATCATTTAAAAACAGATGGTATCAATTGAAGAAGAATGAAAACTGAGTTAGGAGTTATAAATGAGGAGCTAAGAGTCTTAAGATCCGTAGGAAACCAATTCTCATTTCAGTCAATGATGGGTGGAAAAGTTACAGGTGATGAATTTGTTCAAGTAATTATGTGATGGGTTTATTTATTTTGAGTGATTCTAATGAGTTTAATATGGATGGTTTAAGTAGTTCCAAACTACAAATATGTTCAGAAATAAGAACATCCCTTTAGAATGCTTAGTTAGCCATGTAGAGAGTCTTGACTCCTCGCCAGATATAGATGACATGAGGAGACGTCCATGATAGACAACTATTTGATGGAAACACTGCCTTCTCTCTGCTTCCTAGCGAAGGAGTCTGTATCTAACTGAATTGATCTATTTTACGTTTTATGGAACTAAATTAGAACTAATTACGCTCACGAATTAAAAAAAAAAAAGTCTGTTGGGATATTTTGGTAAATTTTATGCTAAAATGGGGTTAATTTGGTATTTGGTATCCTTGATTTTATTGTTGCGTATCATTTGTCAATATAGTTAATTTAAGAAAACAAATGTAACTATTCCTATGTTTTAAAAAATTGTCTTGATTTGGCGTGAATGTCAATAAATATTTGAATTGAAAATATCTAAATTTAAATTTATGATCATCCAAACATTAATTCCAATAAATGTGTAGTTGAATTGAACATCTCGACAAGGCGAATACTGTGATATCAAATCAAGTACTTATAGTGTTGAAAACTTTAAATGTCAATTGTGGAACCAAAATGATTTTTAATTTTAGCATGCTCATTAGTCAAATCGACAAGACAAATTAAAGAGGTTAAAATCACTTAATTTTGACATCATTAAGGTACTTAAATGTTGAACAAATGTTTTGTGAGGTAATTAATATGGGTTATTTCATAGTTTTGGGCATGCCACTCAGAATTTAGTAAATAAACATCCACTCTCTACATGAAAGGAGGACCTTGGAGTTGGAGAATGAATTTTAGCTTGAGATTCAAGAGACCTTTAAGGCTCTAATTATCTTAAAGCACCATCGTTGGGCCACCGCTCAATCATTGAGTCTTTGTCACAGACCACTACGATCATTCTGACGTGTCAATTATAGTCCTTCAACCTCAATCACTCATTGACTATGGTCACACAAACATCGCTCAGCTATAATTCTTCGATCACTGTTGCTTGCTGATTATGATCCTTCAACCTTTGTCGTCCACCAGCTTTGGTCCTTCGACCTCCATCGCCAGCTGGCTAAGGTCCTCCAACCTCCATTGCCAATTACGGTCCTTCGACTTCTATCTCCTATCGATTAATATCGTTAAACTATAGTTCTTCAAACCAATGTTGCCTGGTTACTCAAATGCCCCTAATTCATTCCCTAGCATCATCAATAATGCCAACATAAGCTGTCACAGTAAAGATCTGTGCTTGTTGTCAACATCAACTTTTGACTCCCAACTTTTGCATTGAGATTTATATTGAATTTATGTTATAGTGCTCTTCTAACTTCAACCAAGCAATATGTTCTTTATCGTGTAGCCATCCCCACCCTTTAGGAAGGACATCATTTGTGGTCAATAGCAAATAATAATTGAATCATTTTACTTGGGTCAGACCCCGTGGTTTTACCCATTCTTAGGTTTTTCATGTAAAAATTTTGTGACTTTTTTAATTCGAGCGCTCATTTCTTATTTGTGTGTGTTAGATATTTGTACAAAGCTAATACGTTAAACTGTATATCTCTACTACTCTACACACAACAGTTTGACACCATTTTTAGGAAACGATGCTTAGCATAAGGGCAACCTTTGCTACAACCTTGAAAGGCCATCCCGAACATAGTTGTAGTGAGGCAGTCCCTTTCCGAGGAAACATTTTATTTGTTTTGAAAGAAGTATTTCAATATTGGGGGCTCTGTATGCACTCAGATTTTCTCTTATTTATAGGCATACCATAAATAACGCTTATATTCAAATCATTAAAGATACGTATGCATGAGCTATTACTTGTGTTCAAACACAAGGTGGTTTGACCAAGTATTTTACTATTTCAGTTGGATTACATCAAGGATCCGCCTTAAGCCCATATCTTTTTGTCACTTGACATTTGCAAGAGATTGTACACTGGTGTATGCTTTTTATTGATGATATTCTTCTTATTGATAAGATTAGAGAGGAGGTTTAAGGTATACTTGAATTATGGAGGTTAACCTCATAGTCTAAAGGTTTTTACTTGAGTAGATCTAAAACTAAATATATAGTGTAATTTTAGTAGTAATAGACCTAATGAGGGGATTGCGACTTTGGGCGATCAAGTCATTAATGAGAGTACACGTTTTAGATATATTGGATCTATTGTTCAGAGTGATGCTGAAATAAATGGGGATATTATAAGTAGAATTCAAGTTGAATGGTTCAACTGGAGGAATGCATCGAGTTTGTTGTGTGATAGAAAAGTCCCCTCAAACTTAAGGAAAAATTCTATAAGATGGTGGTGAGACCTGCAATGTTTTATGGTGCCGAATATTGGCTATTAGAAGAGAAGCATAATATTAAGTTAAGTGTTTCAGAGATGAGGATGCTCTGGTGGATGAGGGGCTTTACCCTTAGAGACAATATATGAAATGAGCATGTACGTGAAAAAGGTTGGAGTTGCTTTATTGGAAGATAAGATTAAAGAGAGTCGTCTTAGATGGTTTGGTCAGATAAAACAATGACATTCCGATGACCCGATAGGGAAAGTAGAGGTATTATATTTAACTTATGTTAAGAAAGGTACAGGTAGACCTAAAAAGATTTGGTTAGAAAATATTAGAAATGATCTTTCTTTATTATATTTATACGAGAATTTTACTTTTAAGTAGCTGATCCCATATAGTGGGACAAAGGCTTAATGTTGTTGTTGTTTAAAGGCATACCATTCTCAAAAATTTATAAATAGGTTCCAATTCTTTTTATGGAGGGGAGAGGAGCTTGGAGTTGGAGCTTGAACTTTTGCGTATGATTCAAAAGGGCTCTAATTCTAAGGATCCCATGCTCCAATGTCGTGCCATAGCCTGATGTCATTGTCGAGCCTTCGCTAATCGACCAATGTAGTCCTTTTGACCTTTATCGTTTGTCGATTTCATTCCTTCGACCTTCGTCACCTTTTGACTACGTTTGAATAACTACCATCACCCAGCTACGGTCCGCAGACCATTGTCGCACGACTACGGCCTTTTGACCTTCGTCACCCGCCAACTACAATCATTCGACCTCTGTCATTCCTCGACTATGGTCCTCTGACCATCATAGCACGGCTACAATCCTTGAACCAATTTTGCCCAACTATAGTCAACAAACCACCATCATCCAACCATATGGTCCTTTAACCCCATCACTCAACTACGGTTTTTCAAATCAATGTCGCCTAGCTATTTTGATGCCTATTGATTTCATCACATACTATCATTAATAATATAAAGCTGGCCATTCCTTATATAATCGGTTTATGCCGTAAACATCTACTTTGACTCCAACTTCCACATTAGGATTTATGTTGGATTTTTGTCATATGAATCTTCTAACTTCCAGCAAGCATATTTTGTAATCAATACGTAACAATAGTTGAATCATTGTAATTGGGCTGTCCCCATCATTTGCCAAATTCATTATATGAATCAAGGTTTAAAATTGCGCAATTGGGTATTGAGGTATTTTTCTTTCGCGAGGCGGGGCGTAAGCCTCAAGACATTTTGAAGTGTAAGCCTCAAAATTCAAAATTTGTGTAAAGTGAAAACAAATGTTAAAAGTGATTTTTTATATAATAATCAAATAATATGTTGAAGAATGACATATTAATTTTCTATTGAACTATGATGTGTAACAAATA
This sequence comes from Dendrobium huoshanense, assembly GCA_016618105.1. NCBI lineage: Eukaryota > Viridiplantae > Streptophyta > Magnoliopsida > Asparagales > Orchidaceae > Dendrobium > Dendrobium huoshanense. The sequence goes on from CM028352.1 coordinate 12,286,615, forward strand.
GACATACATATAAAACAAAAAATTACACAAGGCATAAAGTGACAATTGATAAATTGCATAAAATAGAATTGAAATTCAAATATTATAAGAGCAAAACAATATGAAATAGAGGCATTATATAAAAGTATCATATAACATTAAGTTTAACTTTAAATTTCTTTTTTCTCATTTTATCTTTCATCCACATTTAATTCTTTAAAAAAAACTAACATAATTGACAAAAACTCAAAAATCATATGCACTGTCATCATTGAGTGGATCTTTATTTGAGTCGGTATCATAACAAATTCGTCTCTCCCCTGCCTTATCCAGTGGAGTTCAATGTCTCTCAACACTGTCGTTGTCAGGTCTCAAGTTCTGGATAAGAAAAATGGAGGGTTGCTTTAGGTAGTCAACAACCAGCATAAAACTTGTCGAATAATCATGACATGAATTCTTTGGCGAAAAAGAATTCATGTAGCCGGCCCCACATAGTGGGACAAAGGCTTGATGTTATTGTTGTTGTTGTTTTCTTTCATAAATATTTGTCATCAACATAAAGATGAGAATAATACTCCAAAATTTGAGAGGAGGTGGTGGTTGTGTGTGGCATTCAAGTGTATGAATAAGTAAATATAAAATATATATATATATATATATATATATATATATATATATATATATATATATATATATATATATATATATAACAAAATTCAAAGAAAAATTTTGTTATATTAATTTAATATAAGTTTCTTAAATGAATTCTTACAACTTGGAACACCTTGAAAAACTATCAACCAAACTGTGAACCCAGACTTTCATAAAAATGGCAAATGATTTTCCATGAGCAAGATTTTACAGGCAAATACTATTCATATTATGTAGATTTCTTCTCTTCCAGTTTCCCCCAAAAAATGAACCCTAATTTATACTTCTTTTTTTGCAATCTCTATTTCAAGTCTAGATCTAGGGTTCAGTTGCAGAGTGGCCTTTAGCACCTTGACTGGACAACAAGAAGGATGGCAATGTCTTGCGGCCACCGAGATCGAAAGAAAGCAAGAGAGGGAGTCAGACCTCCAGCATTGCATGAATGTAGGCGAGAGGAAAGATGGACAACGTGGGCCAAAAAAAATTTAAGTGAGGGGAACTTTTTTGATGAATTTGATTCAACTTTGTTATAGATTAAATATAAATTATAATTTAACGAATATAAACTGTAGTAAATTAAGTGAGGGGAACTTTTTTTTTAATTTTGCACTATCTAAATTATACAAAGGATAGTGATGGCTACTGTGTTTTGATTAGTCTTTTAACAATATTAAATTTTTTATTATATTTAGTGCCAACTATATAGTTCAAATTTAAATACTTAGGGTGAGCAATTGGTCATCTCTTATCTGTGTTGTAATTTCATGCAAAATTAGGACGTTAAATTTTACCTCTTTATCATCGTAAATGTTTTGACATGCAACAATTTTATTATTAGATAAATATTTAGTTGAATTATATGGAAAAAATTGATGTTATTCTAACAATCTAACATAAATTATATAAGATGAACATTAAATTTATTAGATTTACTTTAAGATTAGTATTGGACATGAAAAAAGTTATATTACTCTAATTTTGTTTTTAAGTGAATTTAATTTTTTTTTAAAATCTTCTTGAAATGATTATTAAGATATTCAAACGTTCAGTTGCTGAGATTATATGGTCTGGACAACAACAAGAGGTTAAGCAAGTTAAAAAGCTCTCTTAGTGTAAAAGTTTTAACCATTTTAGCTTTTGTTTGGGATAATTTTTTATTAATATTTTTATTGCTTTCGAGAAATTTTTATATTTAAAAATTGTTTCGGAAAACAGGAAGAAAGTTGTCTCAAATGAAATGTGATTAAATATAACATCATGATCGAAAATCAAAGCTCCTAGCCAATAAATCAAAGTAACTCATCTTGGTGTTGTTGGTTAAGGGCATCTCCAACGAAGAACTCCAAAACTCCAAAATGTTGTGGTGATGCTCCAATCGAGTTGCATTTTAAGTACTTTTGCGAAGGTAATGATCCTTCTCCCTTTCATGCATTTTTTCGGTTGAGAGGGAAAAATAGCATAGGTGAACAGTGCGCGCAAGTAAATGGCGAAAGATATGGCGTTCGGCTGGAGCGATCGAACGACGTCATACGCACGTTTGACCTTCGGTTGGAAATGCTCTAAGAAGTTTGACTATTAGTCAATCAAAAAATTTTGAATTTAAAACCTGACACAATATGATGTATATGAATTTGCTTAAATTAGCCCAAATGTAAAAAGAAAAAAAAAAAGCTCATATTTATATTTCTGAATTTGAAGATGGAAAGCATTAATTGAGTGGTCATTTATATTGACATGAGCAGATATGTCACCTCAGACAAGAATCATGCAAAACTCTCCATTTATCTTCTTTCTGCAAAGTTATTGTCTAACACGAAAATATGTCTATCTTCTGCGATGATTCGCTTTCACATGAGCTTGAAAGCCACTATGTTCTCGACACGTGTTCGATTAGCTCACCACATCTCTTCTTGCTGACGCCCGAAATGTTCAATTAATGGAAACATATTATCAATGGAAACATATTATCATATCTTTAAATATATATACAATAATTAAAATTAAGTAAATTGATCTTATCCTCCACCCTCTATTTATATGTTGGTTAGGATTTGGGTGTTATAGAATTGATTATATATATGATTATATCAAAAAAATATAATAATTGTGTAGCCTCATTAGAAAGTTTTAGCGAAATAGTCTATTAAGCTATTAAGAACTGGCTCATCTACATAAATTCATTTATGGGCTCAAATCGGCTTCACGACAATGATATGCAAAATTCTCCTAATCATTTATTAGGTTTGGTTTAAAACAATAAAAATCATATTATTCATTATTTACTAAAGTAAGTGGTTCTAACCTTACCATTTTATTAGTGTATGTGGATAATATTATTGTTGCGGAGCCATCCAATGGAGTAGTAGACTTTCCTAAGAAGTTTCTCGGTATAGAATTCAACCTTAAAGATCTTAGCACTCAAATATTTTTTTGGACTAGAGATTACACGATCAAGTACATGTATCATTCTTTTTCAAAGATATCACGTACACTTTATAACTCTTAAAAGATGCATGTATGATTGCTTGTAAACCTAACAATATTCCTATGGATCCTCGAAGCCACCTTAATGCAACAAAGTGAGATATCCTACCAAATGCTAAAAAACATGCGCGCCTCATTGAATGATTATTACATCTTACATTATCAAGACTAGATTTCACATTCACCATTCAAAAGCTTAGTCATTTTTTAGCACAATCATGTACACAACATCTTGCAGCCGACAACTTCTTCCTCCATTATCTCAAATCTATGCTATGCGGGGAATTTATTTTTCGTAAAACCTCTACATATAGACATACAAACACCTTTACGAACGCTAATTGGGGATCTTTTTCAAACACCATAAAATTTGTTAGTGGTTTCTACATTTTTTTAGGAGAGTCACTAGTATCCAAAAAATCCAAAAAACAAAATATTACTTCTAGCTCTTTAGCAAAGAACCAAAATATCACAAACCTTCCACAACAATTAGTGAATTAACTTGGATAGCTCAACTCACGAAGAGTTCAAGGTACATACACAAACTCCGACTCTTGTATTTTTTGATAGTCAAGCACTATTCATTTAGCTACTAACCCAACATTCATGAACAAACCAAACACATAGAAATTTATTCTCTTTATTCAAGATAAAGTCAACGATGGTTCCATCAAGCTCATGCCAATCTAATCCTCGCATCAATTGGCTCACATGTTTACCAAATCTCTGCCTCGTTGATCACTCTCTGCACTCAAGATGTCCATCAAAAGCATATACAACACATCTTGAGGGGGTATTACAACTTCATATATGCTACATCACTGGCAACACCACATATATTTTGTTGTTCTTGTACCATAGCAATACAATCTCTTTCTTGATATATATATATGAATTTAGTGAAAGTTTCTCTTTCTTTTTTTTTTTCACCTTTCCCATCTTCTCTCCTCCCTCACAGTCGTGGATGACTGGGTATTTTTTCAATATATAGCTACATATATGAATATATAGAAAAATACAATAGTTGTGTCATTATCAAAAGTCTTAGTGTAATCACTTATTTAGCTCTTAAGAAGTAGCTGATTTGGTATGTACTCATAGCCGAATAATTGAGCAACTAATCGCTAGATACAACTTCATAAATAGTAGCCACTAGAACTGAGTGATTAGTCATAGTCTCCCCACTATGGGGAGTCCTTAGGTCATAGTTGCTTGCTTGATACAACTTCTTCGTTAAAATGACAAGCCTCCTTGAGTTGAGAACAAATGCAAGTATTTTCTTGGATCAAAGATAGCCACAAAGCAAAGGCTTAGCCACCACTAGGTTATGATGTATATAGCTCTCACAATTTACTTATTTATTTTAGGAATAGATAAGTCATGATGGGTACAAAAAAAAAAACTCAAATATTTTTTTGAGATGAATATAATATTATAATTAAATCAAAATAAATTCAATAAATTTGAGATTTGTTCTTACCAATTTTTTGTCGGAATATAAAATTCTGCAATTTATTTCATAATAAATATATCTTCGCCAATAAATAATACTCGTTTGATATTTTCTATATTGATTCTTATAAAAATACCTCAGTTTTTTTTTTGTTCAAATAAGATGTTTCAAAATTAATATATATTTTTTATCATAAGTTGACTTTTTATTATATTCAGCTCTCACTATCAAAAAAACAGGCTTTCGCAGCACAAATTTTGACTTTTCCCGGCGGTTTTACCCGCTACTATTATTTTTGCAGCGGTTTTACAACCGCTGGATGTCCGTCGTGATTTCAATGCGCTGCAAAGACATTCTGCAATGGTTTCAGGACCGGCGGGGTAGAACTGAGGAATGCTGAATAAAACAATCATATTGTATTTACTTGACGTACAACCAAACAACTCTAATACATAGCATTACTTAAGTTCACGACTCTAAATACATGCAATCATACAACCCCAAAAATTTCAGCAAATGTGTAATCCATAATATGGGATAGAGCAAGAAATTCCTCAACATAACAACTAATTAATTGACCAGTTCAAGCAAATGCAATAGAACAGTCACCAATTTATGTGAAGGTTTTCATGAAGCCCTACTACATAAGAATGAATTCATCCAATAACTATCAACTCCATTGATATATTAAAGAACAATATATAAAGTGCAATATATTAAAGACTTATATTTACAAGCAACAAGAAATATTACAACCCTTTTTTCTAATTGCTAGAGAGATCATCAAAATCATAAAGGAGATTGAGCTTCCAAAATTGTTGTATAGACATTAACATTTGTATTATAAAATGGTGGCCAATCTTTTTTTTTTTTTGGTGCAATCATGGATGAATTATGAATTACAATTAAAATTTGACGAAGAAAGAGAGTTGTCTTAGCGATGCTAAGAGGACATTGTCACATCTGCCCAAACTTCCCACTCCAAAACTAAGGCTCAGTCCCTAGGATACACGCATTAAGGTCGTCCGTTTGTATAGATTTATCTTTAGATATATCTCTAAGAAGCTAATTAAATCTTATTTATAGGCAATAAAATCGGACATGTATTTGTCCTCTGAGAGATATTTGAATAGCATTTTTTTTATATATAAATAAAATTTACTGAATGCATACATCAAAATTAAATCCCAATAAATGCATATTTAAAAAAATAAATCATATACTCTAAGCAAGTTTTCATTTCAGAACAAATTATCAAAATTCAACCAAAGGAGAAAAAAAAGTTGAAGCTTCAACTATTAGGTCAATAAATTTAAATGATATAGTTGGTAGACGATTTTTAGTTCAATAAGATGATTTTAGTCAATAGGTTAGACAGCCAACGGCTAAGCTTCATTTGTGATTACCCAAAACCCTAAGAAATACAAATGAAGAATATGAAGAAAAGGGAGAAAAATATGAAGAAAAAAAATGAGAAGAAAAAGAGAAGAAGAGGATGAAGGGGAAGAGACTCACAACGATGAGGATCGAAGGGCCGGCCGGCCGGTATTCGCAAGAGGAGAAGATTTTGGTCGCAGCTCTCCGGATTCTATCCCTATCGCGCGAGCACAGAGAGAAGAGAGGAATTAGGGCTTTGGGTGTCTTAAAGGCACAGCTTGGCTTTGCCGGCGGTTTTAACCGGTGCAAGTTGCACTAGTTTTAACCGATGCAATTGTATTTCAAATATGATGCAAATAAGGGGTTTCGGCAGCAGTTTGTAAACCACTGCAAAAAAATGATGCGATAGCGCATGTTTTTTGGTAGTGTCTCTAATAGTGAATGGTATTCACCATCAATAATAATGTAGTAGCTAATCTATTATAAGCATCACGGGATAGCTTTTTTATTGCTTTTTGAAATTATTTTTTAGTACAAAAAAATTTTTGAATTAATTTTTTTGTACTAAAAAACTGCTTCATAAAAAATAAGAAAGTTATCCCATATGAAGTTTCTAACTACGGCTTGAACCCGTGACTTGATCTTATTTGATTTCATATTGGACCACTATCGGTGTCATTGGGTTCAATTTGTTAAGATGTTTAGTTTAACTATAAGTTTATATCAGAGCTTGGATGGTCTTAGAAATAGGCTTCTTTTGATACAGCTTTTTTATTGATTGTAAAGCTGATGTATAAAATGTTACTTTTTAAAACGGCTCTAAAAACTATATTTCTAATATAAATTTTTTGTAAAATTTATTATAATATAGTGACCAAATAAAAATTATGATTACGATCTAAAAAATAAAGCACGAAAGAAGTTGTCTCGAACAAAACCTAAATTTTGAATATTTTGTCTATGCCAATATATATATTAATTTAATAATTTGATTTTAATAATTTAACATTTTTAATGTTAACTAATTTCATTAGACATATTTTTAATTTTTAATTTTAGTAATCTAACTAATTTAATATTTTTAATTTTAACGGCCTCATATTTCCCACTACTTTTTTCCTCTCCCAACTCGACTTCCACTCAAGAAAAAAAAAAATCAGTAGCTTCATTTCTCTCACACCGTAAAATTGAAGAAGATTTTGCACTATATAATAAGAACATAGTGGGAACACAAGTGAAGCGTGGCGGGTTGGGCTCAGTAGGTCGGGCCATTGGTTGTGATTAGGCTGGCTAAGCCATTACGGCTCGATTTAAAAAAAAAAATTATAATTATTTGAGCGGTTGGCTCGGTTCGTTAAAAATTGAGCTCAAATATGTTTACGAATTGAACTCGAATGTCATAATTTTGAACGAGCTCAAGTTCGAATAGCCATCGAAAAAGCTCGAAAAACTTTGAGTCGAGCTTGAACTCGAACATGTCAAGGCTCGGCTAGATTAGGTTCATTTGTAGGTTTTATGAATAAATTTAATTAATATTAAAAAAAACTGGCTTGGCAACATGGCACGTGGGTGTTGCCGTCAGCGTCCGCATCCTAAAATACACCATGTCGCACGGCGGCAGATTCGATCAACTTTTCCATCAAAAAATAAAAATAAAAATAAAAACCCATTTACTAGGTAACTTGGCGGCAGCTGCCGAAAGGGCGGCACAAGGTGTCGTAGGCGCCACACTGATGGCTACAGGGCCAGCGGAGGAGACGACGACGGTCGTCGCCGTCGTCCGCCGTCACGCGTACGAAAGGACGGTCGGGATTAGGTGCTGGAAAGTCGAGGCAACCGGGAGACGTGGTGGTGGGCCCCAAATGGCTGCTTCACGGCCGCGTGTAGCGTGCGGCACATGGGGCCCGCCGCCCACCGTAAATTGGGGCCCACATGGAACGGAACCGCCGACTACGCTCCGTTTCGTTTTCAACGGCGGTTCGAATTTGGGTGGCGTTAGCAGTGTTTGACACGTAGGACGCGTTTGGTCGGCGTCGGCTGTTGAGCGGCTTTCGGTAGACGGAAACAAACAGTTGTTCATCGGCAGTTTTAAAAAGATTTTTTTCGTTTTAATAATATTAAGAATATTTATACATTTTCGTGTCACTTTTGCGCCACGTGTAGACTGGCGGTTTGTTAAGAGGTGCCATAATTTTTTTGGGATATTTAGACTCGCAGTTTTACCCACCGATGCTTAGTTCGATTGGTGGGTGTGCTCGGTCGATTCTCTCGAGCGACAGTCGGCCCTTTAGTGGGAACAATTATTACATCCTCCGACCGTAGAGGAACGTCCGGTCGGAGGCCAAATCCCGCCAAAAAACGAGAAATATCGAGCAAATACCGAGCAATACCAAACAATAACGAGGAAATACCATCACATGAAGACCCAATACTGAATTATACCGAGCAATACCGAGTTATACAAAAGTTGTACCCAGTTTTTCCTAGCAAAAACTCGGTACAACTCGGTATAACTCGGTATTGCTCGGTTTAACTCGATATTGGTCTTCACAGAACGGTATTCCTCGTTATTATCAAATAATACCTAACAATACCGAGCAAATACCGAGTTTTTTGACGGGATTTTGCCTCCGACCAGATGTTCCTCTACGTCCTTACACCGGACCAAAATAAAAGTTCCTTCAGTGGGGGCTCCAAATTTCCTTCTAAATTTTTTTCTCTCTCAAATTCTCAACTATTTTTTTCTCACATATAATTCTTAATTCAACAGTATATGTCTCACATATTCATTACCATCTTCTCCTCTCTTCCACTTTCTGCAAACCACACAATCAAATCAATACATAGTTAAGAGAGTTGCTCAATCTAAGAAGAGTTGATGATGCTTTTGCTTCTCTGTCAGTTAGATAAGCAAAGAAAATTTAGATTAATAATCAAAACATTACCTTATCTTCTCTTAGATTTCGTTTAGAATAATTTTTTATTATTTTATAAAACAACTTTCTAGTCAAATTTTTTTATACTAGAAAGGTATTTTATAAAGCATCAAGAAAGCTGTCCCAAACGAAGTCTTAATCTCTCACATATGATGTTTTCGCTTTCACTATCTAAATTCTTAGCATAGAAGCCTAATTAGACAAGTTTTATATGAGATTTAGGCTTCGTTTGGGACGGCTTTCTTACTGTTTCTTAAAGCAGTTTTGTAGTAAAAAAATTAATTTTTTTTATTAAAAAGCTGTTTTAAGAAGCAGTAAGAAAGTCGTTCCAAAACAAAACATTAATATCTATTTGGAACAATTTTCTTTTTGCTATATTTTCATCCTACAAATGCATTTTATTATGGCTAGTTTCTTATTGCTTTCAAAAAATTTGTGCTAATAATCTACTTTTTATAATGGCTTTTAAAAAGTTATTTTGCTTGTAACTCTTTTACAAAAAACTGCAATCATCCTAATAAAAATATTACATTATATTAAGATTTTATTTGAGACAACTTTCTTACTGCTTTGTTTTCAGATCGCAACGACAATTTCTATTTGACAACTACTGTTACTTTTAAGAAATTCTTATGCTATGTAACTGCTTTCTACAACAACTTTTGAAAATTTTTTTTAAAACAGGAACTTTATAATCATCTTTGCAATAAAACTACAAGCATCTAAAATCGAGCCTAAATTAGAGTTTGGGATTTTTCTTTTTGTTAAGAAAAAAGATGAAAAGTTTCTATTGGTGAAATTATAAAAGCATTTTTTATTGTAATATAGAGATACGCAATATCTAATTATCTATGCATTATTAAAGAATGTAGACCAACGTCCATGCTATTTTTGATATTGTGTATAGAGATACACAATATGTGATATAATTCAGAATTTGCGTATCTCTATATTACAATTAAAAAATAGCATGAATAGTTCAGATATGTGAGTGTACATATTGTGTATAAATTAGTACATAATGTGTATCCATTTTTTGTACAACACTTACAATCCATGCTATTTTTCCCGTGCAAATTCTGCACAGAATAATTTCTCCTCCTTAACGACTCTGGCTCGAGAATACTTATTAAATTCTAATTATTTTTTGTACAACACTTACATATATAAAATATTTCTCCTATGGATTTGTTGACCGGTTCTATAGAGTTAAGGATCCAATAAGATTTATTGACTGTAAAACCATTTTATCGTTAATAACAGAGACCAATAAAACTTGCAAATTGCAAATTTACTTTAGAAATGAATTGTTAAATTGAGAGATCTACTTCCAATAGACTTAAAGATATTTTATCAATAATTAAAAATCAAAGCTTGTTGTATGACATCCTCAATTACTTGATGCATCCCAAGTTGGCATTTACTTTTTTATTTTACAAATCAATTTCTTATTGGGGTTTGTTATATTGATTGTTATTGGATGCTTTATGCTTCATTTGAATGATTATGATTTGTTGGAGCTTGTTTCATCATTAGCATCTTTTTTTTATGCCCTCTTTACTTTGGATTTTAGCTCGTGGTTATTAATAACTTTTGGCTGATTGGCTTCGAATAATATTATCATAAGACTGGTCTTTGGATTGCTATCGCTTGACGACGAACTCTTGAACATGGTTGTTCGATTAGGGTTTGCACGAAACTTGAGGTAATATGTGAATTGAAAAACTTCAACAATAATTAAATTTAAGATCATTCGAACTCCGATTTCAATAAACTTATAATCAAATTGAATATTTCGATGAGATGAACACATCAACACCACAAATGATTAGATCTGAGTTCAAATGCACATAAATTAAGAACTTTGAAGTATATTTGAAAGCTCCATAATATTATAAGAACCAAACTATCTCCCAATCTTGCTGCTTATATTCAAATTAAACAACTTAATGAGATAAATCCAACGAGCTTGAAGACCATTTATTTCAGATATCATAAAAGTACTTAAATGTTAAATTAAAAAAAAAATCTATGATCAAGAGGATCTAATGGATCATTCCATTGAATATTTTAGATTTTGGTCAACTTTATTAAATGACCTCTCGGAAATACTATAAACATGATTTCATTTATACAAAAAGGAATGTGTGAGAATTGAAAGTGCTAAAAAACTCTATTGCGTATATTGCAATTACCGCTGACAACCACAATTAGCAATCGTTACAATCATCACATGACTGATTTTTCTTCTTTTCGAGTTTTTCACATAAAAATTTCTAATGCCGTCTACAGGCTTCTGTATATATATGGTGAATATTTTTATAAAACAAAAATATTAAATACTCTATTACAAAAATTAATTTAATTATTTGAACCCATCCGAAAAAAAATGGAGATGAAAATGCCCTCATTTAATTTTATATATTATATTTAATTCACCATATAACACCAAAATTTATTTTTCGGCTCCATCACGCCACTCTTACCGAACAAGTTAATATAATTAGGCTGGCTCTTGCCTTTTTTTTAAATAAAAATAAAAATAAAAATATAAATATAAATAAAAATTCAAGTCCCATTCATTAAATAATTTATGAAATAGACCCATTTATTTATCTACCGCACACAGCCACAGCTGAAGCGGGTGACGTTATGGGTGCCAATTGATCAATAACGGCACGGAATCCCAACGTAGGAGGCGGCTACAGGCGGTCAAACCACGCATTGACTGCCCCGAATATTTCAATTTCTCCGCTCCGCCGCTCCTTCTTAGCACACATCCAGCCGTCCATCTGTATCTCTCGCTCGCTATAAATAACCAACACGCCCCGCATTCCTCCCCAAGGCATTTCGCCTCATTGATTGCTTTCTAATTCTCTCGCATCCTCTGTTCGAATTTGTTCGAGGACTGAGAAGGCGTTAGATGGCTCCTCCAAGGGAGAAGGGGACTGGCGGCGGAAGGATTGCCGGCGGTGATGTGGCGAAGGCGGTCCACTTTCGAGGGGTGAGGAAGAGGCCGTGGGGGAGGTACGCGGCGGAAATTAGGGATCCGGGGAAGAAGAGCAGGGTGTGGCTAGGTACGTTCGATACGGCGGAAGAGGCCGCTAGGGCTTATGACAAGGCCGCCAGGGAGTTTAGGGGATCAAAGGCAAAGACCAATTTCCCCTGCGCAGAGCCTTATTTGAGCCCTAGCAGCCAGAGCAGCACCGTGGAATCGTCAAGCCGGGATGCCGCATCTACCTTGCCGCCTTTAACAACGTCGCTTCCTCTTCTCGATCTTGATCAGATCAACCGCGGCGGGCTGCGATTCCCCTTCCAGCGATTTCCGGCGAATGCTACGGCGCCGGCCCCGCCGTTCCTTTTCTTCGATCCGTTTGTCAGATCAAATATAATGGGTAACCTGGCCGCCACAGTGGCGGTCGCCGGAGGGCAACATCATGGCCTGCTGACGCTTGAATCGCCGATTATGGCTCGGAATTTCCACGCACCAGCTCATTCCGGCGTGCAGAGCGATTCGGATTCCTCCTCCGTCGTCGATGCTCAACCTTTGTCGTCCCCGCCGGCGAGGCTTGGCCTTGGAATTGATATCGATCTGAACCTTCCTCCCCCGGCGGAAACATGATTTCCCCTTTGCATTCAACCGCCAGCATCTTCTAAACTATGATCAATTAATGTTGTCTTCTATTTAATTGAAAAAAAAATAGAAAGGCGTGCTTCGTTTTCTTTAATGTTTTAGAGAAGAATTACCGAAGTTATTGTGAATAATTTAACTGTTTTTTTTCGCTGAAAGCTTCAAAGATCTGTTCCCATAGATCCCAACCTCAGCGTTGTTATCCTCCTTTTCATTTATTGAAGCTGTTAATTTTTTCATTAATTTCGTTTTTATTTACTTCGTATAAAATTTCCTTAACGTTTCGCTGTTAATTTCTCTTGCGATACAGTAACATCTCGCGATAAGATATAAAGAAATTATGGTTTTGTTGGGTTTCGGTGGAAGCCGCCGAACATGGTAGTGAGTCGTGTCGACGACTTGTTCATCGAGATCCGTTACGGAGATCACGACACGTGGACGAGGCTCCGGCTGCCGTCCAGGTCCACAACGACGGCTGCTGTTGGATTTGAATAAATATTAAAATAAATACTTAAATAAAAAAACTGAAAAAGTAAATCAAATGACTGTTTTATATTTTTAATTATATTAAAAAATAGATGTTCCTTAATTTTAAGGGCCAAGTAATATTCATTCCTATAATTTATTGTTAATAAATTTTTTTATTAATTTGAAGAACTTCCACTCAGTCAAAATTAATAATATTAAATATATAAATTTTATTTACTATTTATTTTAATTTTTATTTAGGTAAATAAAAACTACTATCAACAAGAGTCACTTAACGAATTAAAATTTGCATGCTTTAATAAAGTTATTTTCTGGCTGTAAATTATATTTATTTCTTATAATTAAATTAAAAAAAAATGTAGCGACACTTTATAAAATCACACACATTAAATTAATTTCGTTGTAAATTAGCAAACTTTTAATAGGAAGCGACAAAATTGAATTTATTAAACTAAGTTTTATGTAATTATATAAATATTAAGTTTCGAAGGCTACAGAGAAAAACTTCCAAATAAGTTAATGGATTAGGAATCGGCGGGTTCGCGAGATGGATGGCGGACGTGCGGCCGGGGTGGCAGTGGGGCCCGCGTCGTACGGCATGTGAAGCCATGGCGTGCGGGACCCGTAACAGATGACCCCACGACACTTCATTTATGCCACGTTCTCGCGCTTTAATAATCATACATAGAATAGAGAGAGAGAGAGAGACATAGAGATAGAGAGAGAATGAGGGAAGGTCGGGGGAAAAGAGGAGCAGCAGAGGTGTCGGCGTTTTTCGCGGGGCGGCGATTATGGAGATTGATGTGTGATTCTTATGCGTGAGCCCGCGCTAAATGGGCAATGCGGGCGGAAATTTCGTTTTTTATTTGCTATTTTTAATTTTCTTTCGAATTCCGGGCGGGAACGTGAACGAAGCTCACGCGATTCACGGGTCGAGCAATTTAATAATGTAAATGTGCCAAGGCGTTTAGATTTGCTTTATGATTCGTGAGTTGGTATTATATATTATAATTATTATATTTACTTTAAAATTAAGAGCATAACCGAGCTTCATTCATATAATGAAAAAATTATAATCCAAAAAATTAAAAAACTAAAATACAACTTCAAACAAGGAGAAAATATTTTGTGTGGACACCGGACCGTCAAAAGGTGAATCAGAGCACGCCACGTCACCCGATACACAATAAAAGTGATGTGGAGTACTCTGATTCGCCTTCGGACGACGCGTGGTGTAAGCACATAGTAATTTTTCTCATAGAAGAGGAGACAATGATGATGAATGAAAGTTCCAAATGAAACAATCATCGAAAAACATACAAAATAGCCATACGTCAAAAAAATTCTCTCTTAGATATTGCAAAAGGACCATCAAATGCACAAATTTGATAGAGCTTCAACGCAAAAAAGGGCATAGCCGAATTACCTGCCAAAGAAACATGTAAAACAACAGTCAATGAAATCCACATGAAATTCCAACGAGATGACCGAGAGGCGAAACTTGAATGATAACAAAACAACTAATCTAGAAGATGAATAATATCTCCAACCATTTTTCAACATTTAACTTTAAATATAATGGCTTTCTGAACTTTAAAATAGATTGTAGAGCTACTTGATATATTGTTATGAAACTTTCTTTTATTCCTCTCACATCATATAAAATAGATAGAAGCACAAATAATGATATAGTAAAGTCTTTTGTTTAAAGAAGGTAAACAATACATATTAGAAATGTTCTCAAATAGTTGCAATAACATAGGTCTAAATAGGAAAGAGTTTAGCCCGGAGCGGAATCATCCTTAATTTTTAGGGGGCAAATTTGTCATTAATTGTTGGTGTTGCCACGAATTTGGCTCGACCTTTCATTACGAGAAAATGAGTCAACAAAAAAGAAGCTTGATATTAGCTACTAAAAAAAAAAAAATACGGATGATTTGTTTTTTTTTTTTTTAAACAAAATTTAGGTTGAAGTATAGAAGATTTATTTACGAAAAAATCAAAATGATATAATTGATTAGTCATTCAATTTCTACAAAATATATGTTAAAAAAATTGATAGGGTGTTTAACTCGGCACCTATTTGTTCATATCATTAATCGTTATACGCTTTGTAGATATGTTTGGGGTCCAAAGGGGCAGCACTCCCTAGCTAGCGGTATTCGACTTGCCTGATTAGTTGATCAATTGCCCCTGGAACAAATTTTATTTGTAAGCATATTTTTGAAATTTTTGAGAGCTATGTGAGTGTGATACGAGCGGTTAAGGCAAAAGAGGACAAAATAAGGAACAATTATTACGTCCTCTGACCTGACGTAGAGCTACGTTCGGCCGCCAATAACATGTCGCCACGTGCTCTTACTCTAAACCGTGCGGCCCGACGACTTGACCCTGAGCGGAACCCGGAAATGCTATGTTCGCGATTTTCTCGGTATTGCTCGGTATTTGCTAGGTATTGTTTTGCAAAAATGAGAAATACAGCTCTGTAAAGACCAATACCATGCAAATAACGAGTTGTACCGAGTTTTTTACAACTCGGTACAACTTGGTATTTGCTCAGGATTTGCTCGGTATTGCTAGAGATTTGCTCGGTATTGCTAGGTATTTGCTCGGTATTGCTAGAAAAAACTCAGTGCAACTCGGTACAACTCAGTATTTGCTCAGGATTTGCTCGGTATTGCTAGGAATTTGCTCGGTATTGCTAGGTATTTGCTCGGTATTGCTAGAAAAAAGTAGGTACAACTCGGTATTTGCTCGGTATTGCAAGGTATTTGAAATATATCCAAAAGGTGATGGGATGTTGTTCGGCTCGTCAAGGATTTTAAAAAACGCACGTGCGAGAACCCAAAAAACAGCGGATCGGGTCGGCGTCTTTTCTTCCTGCTACGGCGCTAATACATTGGTGGCCGAACGTAGAGGAACGTACGTTCACCGGACCAAATAAAAGTTCCAAAATAGGAGGCTTAAGGGGTCAAATTATTTAAAATGAACCTCTCTTATAATTATTTTTTATTTTTTTGGGGACTAAGGGGAACATTAACATTACGTTTGATCAGAATATCAAAGATTTTGAGACCTTTCATAATCGCTAACCAAACAAAAAAAATTAAATATTTAATAGCATAATTTTTACATCACGTAAAATTAAACCAAATCACCTTCCACAATATGAATCGCAAAAAAAAGAGAAACGGAAACTCTCGTCTGGATGAGAGCTCAGCGTGAAAATCTTACACTCAAATTACAAAGCACACATGCTAATCCGTACTTCAGTTGTTCTGCAAACTTTAGTAGGGCTTACGTCACCATTCATTACGTGACCAACCACTACGACACGTGGCGCCCTCCCCCACCCCGTTTCCCAAACGCAGACCGTGAAAAAAGTGGAAGAGAGAGAGAGCAGCGCACACAAAAATAAAAAAGATTTACATACATACCACTTTATTTCAAAGTATTTATATATTACCTAAAATTTTAATATTATATGCTATCACTTATATAATAAATATGAGTACATAAAATGAAATATTAAAATTTATAGGATATTATGGATCGTAAAAGAATGAAATATATGAGTATTATATTTGATATTAGTGTTAAGAATGTAATATTAAAATTTTGGGTGTTAAATATGTAAATAGCATGAAATAAAGTGGTATGTATGTAAATCATAAAGAGAAAAAAAAAAGACGAAGAAGAAATATCTCTAAGTAATTATTGTGTCCGGACAAACAAAGCACCACGTCACCTGGGCGCTCGTACCATGCTCGATACAACACTCGGTATTGCTCCATATTTTGTGGCGAATTATTATGTCCGGTCACTGGACGTTAGGACATCCAATTCAGACGCGTCATATCACCCAAATACATCGGGTTCCCAAATATATGGAATCCAATATATTTTGGTGATATGGCGCGTCTAAATTGATGTCCTGACAAATCCGGACATCGGACGTAATAATTTGCCCTGGTTCGATGATTTCGCGAGCGGGCGAAGTGCACTACCGCTGAGTGAGGAAACGGACACGGGGACGCTATGTGGCTGAGATACGTGACCCGTGGAAGAGAACACGTGTGTGGCTCGACACCTTTGACACGCCAGAGGCAGCGGCCTCCGCTTAAGACCAGGCCGCGCGCCCACTTCGCGGGCCTAAGGTTCATAAATATTTTTATCTCAATAGAAATTAATGTTCATAAATATTAATAGAGAATGATTACACAAATAAATATATAAATTTTTAATTTCATTTTTTTCTTACATATTTTATTAACAAACTATAATTATTATACTTTAAAAAAAATTTGAAGTTATTATATATATATATATATATATATATTGTTGCGGGCTAGAAATTACGCGGCGATAGAGATCTGATTCTACGTCTTAGCGTTGTACGTATAACTAGCACACACAGAGAACACAAGATTTTTTACGTGGAAAACCCTTACAAGGGAAAAAACCACGAGGCCTAGCCCAGTTGAAAATGATTCCACTAGATTTTGAATTGGTTACAAAGGACTGGATCACCTCCAGGGGTGAACAGATTACAATGGCTTAAGTAAGATGTTGAGTCTTCGGCAGGACGTAGGGACTGAATGTCGGGTCCTGAGTGGGGCGTCGGGTCTTTGGCAGGAAGTAGAGACTGAGTATAGGGCCTGGAACAAGACGTCGGGTCTTTGGCAGGATGTAGGGACTGAACGTCGGGCCTTAAGGTGGTGGTCCGGCGAGGTCCTGTGGTGGTCCGGCGAGGTTCCTGCGGTGGTCCGACGAGATTCCTGCGGTGGTCCGGCGGTGGTCCGGCGAGGTTCTGCGGTGGTCAGGTGGTGGTCCGGCGGCTGTCGAGGAGGAACTCCTTCCTTCTCTCTCTCTCTCTCCTTCTCTTCTCTTCTTCTCTCTCTTGCTTAGATACTCTCTTGTGAAGAATGAGGGCTCTATTTATAGATTTTCTGGAGTGGCATGGTCCGTAAATAGGTGTGAGATCAAGGGCGAATAGGGAGTGATCAAATGGACGGCCAATATTGAATCCTATGATCGTGCACCGTTCGTTGGACATTTGGAGGCCTTAATGATGTCGGAATTTAGTGATCTTGGGCTCGTTGGATTCGTCTCGTCGAGCCGTTCGATTCGAGTATAAGCTCGTCAAAATCGGAGACCGTTTGATAACTCAAATTGCAGTTTGAACCTTCCAACAGCGCTTTGAGCTCTTGATTCGGACTCATTTGGGCTCCGATTGGGTTGATCTTGGTGTCGTTAGGTTCGTATTTCCGAGACGCTCAGTTCGACAGTAAGCTTGCTGAAATCGGAGTTCATATGCTTCCGGATTTAATTTTTGAAGTTTCCAACTAGCTTTTTGCTTCGAGATTCGTGCCCAATCAAGCTAATTTTGTAATGACGTATCAGTTGCCCCCCTATTTTCGGACGTCGAAGCCCTAAGAGTCCGAAAATATAAGGGTCAACATTTTGCGTTGGACGAATAGCAAAAATCGTTTCCCATAAGTTGAAATTTTGCAAAAAAAACAAGTCAAGGAGGCCTCGATGAGCTCTGAAAGTGCCAAAATTGAGTCCGGAACGTCGAAAAATGTGTCCGGGGACCCCAAAAATGTCGAAAACGGAGTTTCCGGGACGAAAATCGGGCCCAAAATGGACTAGGCGGCCGGACCGGCCGAACCGGCCGGCCGGCCGCCGCCGCCGGCGGCGGCACCGCCGGCCTGCGCTGGAACGCGCGGCGGCCCGCCTGGGCCCGCGCTCGCGGGCCCGCGCTGCGCGCTGCGCGGCGGCCCGCCCGGCCGCCTGGCCTGCCCGGCCGCCTGGGCCTCCGGCCCGCGTGGCGGCCCGCCTGGGCCGCGCATGCGGCCCGCGCTGCAGCCCGCGCGGCGGCCCGCCTGGGCCGCCTGGGCCGCGCCTGCGGCCCGCGCTGCAGCCCGCGCGGAGGGCTGCTGGGCCGCCTCCTGGCCCGCGCGGCGGCCCGCCTGGGCCGCCTAGGCCCGCCTGGGCCCGCGCGGTTAGCCCGCCTGGAAGCTTCCCACCGCCTCATTTGAACGAACGGGCGGGTCTGTTCAGCCCACCGACCTAGTGGGCCCCACCTGTGCAGAAAAAGGGGTTTTTTAGGCATTTTTAAGCCTTTTTAGGCCGAAAAAATGCCTAAAAAAATCCTAAAAAATCCCAAAAAATTCCGAAAAAATTCAGAAAAATTTAGAAAATTTTGGGAAATTGAAAATTCTAGAAACTTCTCTCCTTTCTCCCAAAAACCTATAAATAGGGCCTTAAACCCTTTAGAAAATCACTCCACTCCTCTTCCTCTTCTCTTTTCTTCTCTTCTTCTCCTCCTTTCTTCTCTTCTCCCTCTGTCCTTTCTATTGAGGCCTTCCCTCAGTTTTCTGAGGCCCCTCTCTTGGCAAGGAAGTTCGGAGATCTTCTCCCTCTGTCCTTTCTATTGAGGCCTTCCCTCAGTTTTCTGAGGCCCCTCTCTTGGCAAGGAAGTTCGGAGATCTTCTCCCTCTGTCCTTTCTATTGAGGCCTTCCCTCAGTCTTCTGAGGCCCCTCTCTTGGCAAGGAAGTTCGGAGATCTTCTTCTTTCCCCCTCTCCCCCTAGAAATGTCAGGTGATCACCCCCCACCGAGAGATCCTGTGATCCGGGGAGACCCCGTCGCACCGCATGATGGCGAGCGGAGGCCAAATAGGGAGTTGGATGAGACAACGTCGACTGTTACAAATGACTTCCTATTCCTTTTTCGCAAGAATTATTACTTCCCGAATGATGTGAAGACGATGGTCCCGAGGATGTCTGATCGGGCGAATCTTCCTCCTCCTGGGTACGTGACCGTTTCTGAGGCCCACTTGCGGGCTGGTTTACGCTTTCCACCTCCTACTGAGCTGATCGAAGTCTTACAAAGGTGCGGTGTGAACCTATTCCAACTTTCATTTAGAGCAATATCAGTGGCTATGGGATTGATTGCTCTCTTTCGGGATCGGGGAGCCACTATGACCCCGGAGCATCTTTCACGGATGGGCAAGCTTACCAGTGATACGTCTGGACGTGTGACTTTCAGATCCAAATGGTTGGATGTACGTACCCGCGATCCTTCAAAGAATTGGGTCAATGCTTTCTTTTTTGTGAAGAATGATTGGGGCTTGATAGAGAAGTGGGGAAAGATGAGGGATTTACCATCCCCTCTACATGTCAGCGAGGAAGACATAATGAGGATCTTGAAAGTTCCCGATCTTGAACATCTTCTATTTGAGGTTCGTCATATGAGCAAATACACTGAAGAAGAGTTCTTATTCAAGGTTGGAATTTCATTTCATACTGGGAGGTCTGATGCAAGAAAGTTGAAGCCGACATCCAGGATTCCTGAGCCTCCTGCCCCTGCTTCAAAAGCGGCTCCCAAACGACCGGCTAGAGGCGACGACCCCCAGGTTTCGAAGAGGAAGAGGTTGGAAGAGATAACCACTGACAAGACCCAAATTGACTCTTCCCCAGCCAAGCTGCATATCCCTGAGGATGTCATGAATCATCAATGCCTCGGACATAACAAGACCAGTAATTTGGTGAGTAACATATCTCAATATTTTTTATCTCATTTGCTTCTGAGGTGACTTATAATAAATTTTTCTTTTTATTTCAGCTGTCGCGCATTGGGATCGAGATTAATGACTGGAATAATGAGTTTGTTAAGATCAAGTATCTTCAGGGAGAGTTGCCCGTCACTATAACAGAAGGATGAAGCCTCGACATATATCGGTAGGAGATCTGGTCCTACGCAGCATTGAGGCGGCAGGCAAAGGTCCTCAACGAAACAAACTCTCCCCCCTCTGGGAAGGCCCGTACCTAGTAGCAGCTATGGTGAAGCCAGGGACTTTCAAATTAAAGGAGCCTGAAGGAAAGTCAGCTGAAGCCTGGCTAGGGGTCACCTCTTCGGCTGGAACTCCGGTCTTTCGCTGCATCAGGCGAACCCCCTTAAAGAAGCCTCTAATAAATCCATCCTCAGTGCACTGCTGCTCCAAACCCTTCACCTCTATAGCATAGATGTGATCTCGGGCCTCCTCAACACGATCCTGGACGATAGTCTTGAATGCTATGGACTTCTTGAAGTCTTCAATAACTCTTGAAGGTTCTGAACTAGACAAGGCAGCCTCCTTCTCAGCTATAATGGCCTGAGACTCCTTATCCTTCATCTCCAGCGACGCAATCTTCTTCTCCGAAACTTTCTGCTCCCTCAAAAGTCTGGTGATCGTCGCGTGAGCCTCCTCAAGATCTATCTGATGCCGATCTGCCTGCTGATTCCGGAGAGTTACAGAGCGCATTGTGTTGGCAAGCTCAGTCCTGCAATCGCTCAACTCATCTTCAAGCACCTTCACCTCCTTAACCTTCTGCTCATACTTCCGCTTGAACTCCCCCTGAAGATACTTGATCTTAACAAACTCATTATTCCAGTCATTAATCTCGATCCCAATGCGCGACAGCTGAAATAAAAAGAAAAATTTATTATAAGTCACCTCAGAAGCAAATGCCGGCGGCTGCTGAGGAGGAGCTCCTTCCTTCTCTTCTTGCTTTTTTCCCCCTCTTATGAGAAATGAGGGCTCTATTTATAGATTTTTTGGAGTGGCATGGCCCGTAAATAGGCATGAGATCAGGGGCGAATAGGGAGTGGTCCAATGGACGGCCGATATTGAATCCTACGATCATGCACCGTTCATTGGACATTTGAAGGCCTTAGTGATGTCGGAATTTTGTCATCTTGGGCTCGTTGGATTTGTCTCATCGAGCCCTTCGATTCGAGTATAAGCTCGTCAAAATCGGAGTCCGTTTGGTAACTCAAATTGCGGTTTGAACCTTCCAACAGCACTTTGGATCCATGATTTGGACCCATTTGGGCTCGGATTGGGTTGATCTTGGTGTCGTTGAGTTCGTATTTTCGAGACGCTCAGTTTGACTGTAAGCTCGCTGAAATCGGAGTTCAGGTGCTCCCAGATTTAATTTTTGAAGTTTCTAACTTGATTTTTGCCTCGAGATTCGTGCCCGATCAAGTTAATTTTCGAATGACGTATCAGTTGCCCCCCTATTTTCGGACGTCGAAGCTCCAGGAGTCCGAAAATACTTGTCTCGAAATTTACATTGGCTGAATCGCAAAAAATTGCGTTCCAAAAATTAATGGCTTGCTCGAACTTGATCCTAGAGGCCCCGTTGAGCTCCAAAAGTGTCGAAATCGAGTCCGGAACGTTGAAAAACGTGTCCGGGGACCCCAAAAACGTCCAAATCGGACCTTCCGGGCCGAAAATCGGGCCCGGACACGCGTAGGCGGCCGAACCGGCCGGCTAGCCGGCCGGCCGCCGCCTGCCGCCGCTCGCCGGCGGCAGCAGGCCTGCCGCGCGCCAACAGACGCGTCCCGCGCGTGTACCGCGCGGTTAGCCGTGCGGTTATTTTTTTTTATTTTTTTTTTATTTATTTATTTTTTTTTTGTGGGACCCACATGGGATTAAAAAATCCGAAAAAATCCCAAAAAAATCCAAAAAATTCCGAAAAAATTCTAAAAAATTCAGAAAAATTCGAATTTTTTAAGAATTCTAGAAAACTCTAGAAACTTCCCCTCTTCTCTCCAAAAACCTATAAATAGGACCCTAAGGCCTTTAGAAAAATTGTCCTTCTCCTTTTCTTCTCCTCTTTCCTCCTCTTCTTCTTCTCCTTTCTTCTCTTCTCCCTCTGTCCTTTCTATTGAGGCCTTCCCTCGATTTTTCGAGGCCCCTCTCTTGGCAAGGAAGTCCGGAGATTTTCCCTTATCCCTCTTTTCCCTCTGTCCTTTCTATTGAGGTCTTCCCTCGATTTTTCGAGGCCCCTCTCTTGGCAAGGAAGTCCGGACTAGCAGAAGTCCGACGTCGAGTAGAAGTCTGCTGACGAGCAGAAGTCCGATGTCGGGTAAAAGTATTGTCGGGCAGAAGTCCGTTGACTAGCAGAAGTCCGACGTCGAGTAGAAGTCTGCTGACGAGCAGAAGTCCGATGTCGGGTAAAAGTATTGTCGGGTAGAAGACCGACGAAAGTTCGTCGACGAGCAGAAGTCCGACGACGGGTATTAGTCCGATAACAGGAAGAATTTCGGCGTTGTGTATTAGTCCGTCGAAAGTCCTGCAAGGCAAAAGTTTAGCGTAGGAGGAAATTCAAAATTGGAAAGAATTTTAACATTATGGAGAAGTTAGATAGAAGTCTATTGACGACATTATAGTGACGTTAACCAAGGACGTGAGACTTTTCCGAGGTTGTAAGTCGGAGCCCTGCTCGACGACGTTAAACTGTGTGGAAGAGGTCGGGAGAATCCACCAAGGATGTGAAACCTTTCCGAGGTTGTATGTCGGAGCCTTTGCTCGACGACGTTAATCTGTGTGGAAGAGGTCGGGAGAATCCACCAAGGATGAGAAACCTTTCCGAGGTTGTATGTCGGAGCCTTTGCTCGACGACGTTAACCTGTGTGGAAGAGGTCGGGAGAATCCACCAAGGATGTGAAACCTTTCCGAGGTTGTATGTCGGAGCCTTTGCTCGACGACGTTAACCTGTGTGGAAGAGGTCGAGAGAATCCACCAAGGAAGTGAAACCTTTCCGAGGTTGTATGTCGGAGCCTTTGCTCGACGACGTTAACCTGTGTGGAAGAGGTCGGGAGAATCCACCAAGGATGTGAAACCTTTCCGAGGTTGTATGTCGGAGCCTTTGCTCGACGACGTTAACCTGTGTGGAAGAGGCCGAGAGAATCCACCAAGGATGTAGGACCTTTCCGAGGTTGTATGTCGGAGCCTTTGCTCGACGACGTTAACCTGTGTGGAAGAGGTCGAATCAGATCCCCCTGGGATCGATTTTACCTTGATTGGGAGGGGGCGAATGCCGCGTGTATCCCGAATCAAAGGTGAAGAAGGGTCTATCTTTAGGCCATTACTGCCTTTTTGAGGTTGAAATCAAGACCTTGCCCAAGGAGTAGAAGTCCATCAAGGGACTGTATAAAGCATATAACTAATTGGAAGTATCCTTGCATTTTTAATGAATTTCCTTGAAATATCATCTTGATGTTGGAAGTATTGGAGGGATCTTCTTGACTTAAATTGTAGTCAAGGTTGCCCCCCAGTCCGGATCTGAGTCCAATGACATTGATGCATCAATAGCAGTTGAATAACCTTTTGAGGTTGGAGCAAAAATTGCCCCCCAGTCGGGAATCACTTTCCCACAGACGGCGCCAAACTGTTGCGGGCTAGAAATTACGCGGCGATAGAGATCTGATTCTACGTCTTAGCGTTGTACGTATAACTAGCACACACAGAGAACACAAGATTTTTTACGTGGAAAACCCTTACAAGGGAAAAAACCACGAGGCCTAGCCCAGTTGAAAATGATTCCACTAGATTTTGAATTGGTTACAAAGGACTGGATCACCTCCAGGGGTGAACAGATTACAATGGCTTAAGTAAGATGTTGAGTCTTCGGCAGGACGTAGGGACTGAATGTCGGGTCCTGAGTGGGGCGTCGGGTCTTTGGCAGGAAGTAGAGACTGAGTATAGGGCCTGGAACAAGACGTCGGGTCTTTGGCAGGATGTAGGGACTGAACGTCGGGCCTTAAGGTGGTGGTCCGGCGAGGTCCTGTGGTGGTCCGGCGAGGTTCCTGCGGTGGTCCGACGAGATTCCTGCGGTGGTCCGGCGGTGGTCCGGCGAGGTTCTGCGGTGGTCAGGTGGTGGTCCGGCGGCTGTCGAGGAGGAACTCCTTCCTTCTCTCTCTCTCTCTCCTTCTCTTCTCTTCTTCTCTCTCTTGCTTAGATACTCTCTTGTGAAGAATGAGGGCTCTATTTATAGATTTTCTGGAGTGGCATGGTCCGTAAATAGGTGTGAGATCAAGGGCGAATAGGGAGTGATCAAATGGACGGCCAATATTGAATCCTATGATCGTGCACCGTTCGTTGGACATTTGGAGGCCTTAATGATGTCAGAATTTAGTGATCTTGGGCTCGTTGGATTCGTCTCGTCGAGCCGTTCGATTCGAGTATAAGCTCGTCAAAATCGGAGACCGTTTGATAACTCAAATTGCAGTTTGAACCTTCCAACAGCGCTTTGAGCTCTTGATTCGGACTCATTTGGGCTCCGATTGGGTTGATCTTGGTGTCGTTAGGTTCGTATTTCCGAGACGCTCAGTTCGACAGTAAGCTTGCTGAAATCGGAGTTCATATGCTTCCGGATTTAATTTTTGAAGTTTCCAACTAGCTTTTTGCTTCGAGATTCGTGCCCAATCAAGCTAATTTTGTAATGACGTATCAGTTGCCCCCCTATTTTCGGACGTCGAAGCCCTAAGAGTCCGAAAATATAAGGGTCAACATTTTGCGTTGGACGAATAGCAAAAATCGTTTCCCATAAGTTGAAATTTTGCAAAAAAAACAAGTCAAGGAGGCCTCGATGAGCTCTGAAAGTGCCAAAATTGAGTCCGGAACGTCGAAAAATGTGTCCGGGGACCCCAAAAATGTCGAAAACGGAGTTTCCGGGACGAAAATCGGGCCCAAAATGGACTAGGCGGCCGGACCGGCCGAACCGGCCGGCCGGCCGCCGCCGCCGGCGGCGGCACCGCCGGCCTGCGCTGGAACGCGCGGCGGCCCGCCTGGGCCGCCCGACCCGCCTGGGCCCGCGCTCGCGGGCCCGCGCTGCGCGCTGCGCGGCGGCCCGCCCGGCCGCCTGGCCTGCCCGGCCGCCTGGGCCTCCGGCCCGCGTGGCGGCCCGCCTGGGCCGCGCATGCGGCCCGCGCTGCAGCCCGCGCGGCGGCCCGCCTGGGCCGCCTGGGCCGCGCCTGCGGTCCGCGCTGCAGCCCGCGCGGCGGGCTGCTGGGCCGCCTCCTGGCCCGCGCGGCGGCCCGCCTGGGCCGCCTAGGCCCGCCTGGGCCCGCGCGGTCAGCCCGCCTGGAAGCTTCCCACCGCCTCATTTGAACGAACGGGCGGGTCTGTTCAGCCCACCGACCTAGTGGGCCCCACCTGTGCAGAAAAAGGGGTTTTTTAGGCATTTTTAAGCCTTTTTAGGACAATTTTTCTAAAGGCCTTAGGGTCCTATTTATAGGTTTTTGGAGAGAAGAGGGGAAGTTTCTAGAGTTTTCTAGAATTCTTAAAAAATTCGAATTTTTCTGAATTTTTTAGAATTTTTTCGGAATTTTTTGGATTTTTTTGGATTTTTTCGGATTTTTTAATCCCATGTGGGTCCCACAAAAAAAAAAATAAATAAATAAAAAAAAAATAAAAAAAAAATAACCGCGCGGTACACGCGCGGGACGCGTCTGTTGGCGCGCGGCAGGCCTGCTGCCGCCGGCGAGCGGCGGCAGGCGGCGGCCGGCCGGCTAGCCGGCCGGTTCGGCCGCCTACGCGTGTCCGGGCCCGATTTTCGGCCCGGACGGTCCGATTTGGACGTTTTTGGGGTCCCCGGACACGTTTTTCAACGTTCCGGACTCGATTTCGACACTTTTGGAGCTCAACGGGGCCTCTAGGATCAAGTTCGAGCAAGCCATTAATTTTTGGAACGCAATTTTTTGCGATTCAGCCAATGTAAATTTCGAGACAAGTATTTTCGGACTCCTGGAGCTTCGACGTCCGAAAATAGGGGGGCAACTGATACGTCATTCGAAAATTAACTTGATCGGGCACGAATCTCGAGGCAAAAATCAAGTTAGAAACTTCAAAAATTAAATCTGGGAGCACCTGAACTCCGATTTCAGCGAGCTTACAGTCAAACTGAGCGTCTCGAAAATACGAACTCAACGACACCAAGATCAACCCAATCCGAGCCCAAATGGGTCCAAATCATGGATCCAAAGTGCTGTTGGAAGGTTCAAACCGCAATTTGAGTTACCAAACGGACTCCGATTTTGACGAGCTTATACTCGAATCGAAGGGCTCGATGAGACAAATCCAACGAGCCCAAGATGACAAAATTCCGACATCACTAAGGCCTTCAAATGTCCAATGAACGGTGCATGATCGTAGGATTCAATATCGGCCGTCCATTGGACCACTCCCTATTCGCCCCTGATCTCATGCCTATTTACGGGCCATGCCACTCCAAAAAATCTATAAATAGAGCCCTCATTTCTCATAAGAGGGGGACAAAAGCAAGAAGAGAAGGAAGGAGCTCCTCCTCAGCAGCCGCCGGACCACCGCTAGATCATCGCAGGAACCTCGCCGGACCACCGCCGGGCCACCGCAGGAACCTCGCCGGACAACCGTAGGAACCTCGCCGGACCACCGCCGGATCATCGCAGGAACCTCGCCGGACCACCGCAGAACCTCGCCGGACCACCACCTTAAGGCCCGACGTTCAGTCCCTACACCACTCTCTGGTGGTAGGCAGTAACCTTAAGTATTGTCCCGTTTCTTACTTCTGGAAGGAGGTCTAGGTTGTGCCTGAGTTTTTCGTCGTTGGTATTGGAGTCGAAAGTTTGTACTCTATGACTGGGGACTCCAATGTCGACTGGAATGACAGCCTCTGTACCAAAGCAGAGGTTATACGGTGTCTCTCCTGTTGGAGTCCTTGCTGTTGTACGATAGGCCCAAAGGACGTTTGGGAGCTCGTCAGCCCATTGCCCCCCAGCCTTCTCCAGCCGTGTTTTCAGTCCTCTCAGAATGGTCCGATTAGTGACTTCTGTCTGTCCATTAGTCTGAGGATGAGCCACAGCTGTGTGTACTAGATGAATGTGGAGATCTTTACAAAATGTGGTAAAGACCCTTCCGGTGAACTGTGTCCCGTTATCAGTAATAACTTTTGCAGGAATGCCAAAGCGACATATTATGCTCTTCCACAAAAACTGTTTGGCATTTGCTTCAGTGATCTTCGCTAGTGGTTCTGCTTCTACCCACTTCGTGAAATAGTCGACAGCTAATATGATGAATTTTCGCTGTCCCGTGGCCATAGGAAATGGTCCCATTATGTCGATCCCCCATTGGGCAAAAGGCCAGGGACTCTGTAATGTCGATATCTCTACGGCGGGTAGATGAGTGAGGTTGGCATGTAACTGGCAACTGTTACATTTCCGTACAAGTTCTAATGCGTCCTGTTTTATCGTCGGCCAGTAGAACCCTTGTCTCAGGACCTTTTGGGCTAGCGCCCTTCCACCCAAATGTTCCCCACAAATGCCCGAATGTACTTCGCGAAGTGCATAATTTGCCTCCGAAGGAGGAAGGCATTTGAGGTATGGCCCCGTGAAAGATCGTTTGTATAACTCTCCGTTAATAATGGTGAAGTTGGCTGCTTGCCTCCGAAGTCGTACTGCCATAACTGGGTCTTCAGGGAGAGAGCCTTCTTGTAGGAGAGCAAGAATGGGGTCGATCCAAGAAACTTCTTTTGATTCCTCTATTGATTGAAGTACCCATGAGCCTTGAATGCTAGGGAAGTGGATCTCCTCAATGAATTTTCTTTTAAAAACATCTCCCGTTGTAGAGGTAGCTAACTTGGAGAGTGAGTCTGCCCTTGTGTTTTTCTCTCGAAGGATATGGATGACCTGATGCTTTGCTATTTGAGCCAACAAGGTTTTAACTATCTGGCAGTATTGAGCCAAAAGTGGGTTATGAGTATCGAATTCCCCTTCTACTTGAGAAGCAACCAGTTGGGAATCAGTGTGAACCACTAAGTCTTGGACTTCGCAATCAATTGCCAATCTTAATCCAGCGATTAGAGCTTCATATTCAGCAACATTGTTTGTTGCCGGAAACTTCAGTCTAAGCCCGTATTCAAGTGTGGCTTTCTGCGGGGAGATTAATAGGATTCCAGCACCAGCACCAGAACTCCCAGAAGCTCCGTCTACATATAATGTCCAGCAGGAGGAAGAAGGGGATACATCAGGCAATTCCTCGGAGGTGTAGCTAGTACATTCGACTACAAAATCGGCAAGCACCTGTGACTTGATGTCGGGTCTAGGTAAGAACTGTATATCGAACTCTCCAAGTTCTACTGACCATTTGATCAATCTTCCGGAGGCTTCGGGTTTTTGAAGAATATTTTTCAGCGGCAGGTTTGTATAAACCCTGATCGCATGTGCCTGAAAATAAGGTCGTAACTTCCTGGCTGAGAAGACCAATGCTAAGGCTGTTTTGTCTGCCAATGGATAACGCATTTCAACATCTGAAAGTACCTTGCTGATGTAATAGACTGGGCGTTGAGTCGAATCATCCATCCGAACCAAGACCGAACTTATAGCTTGAGAAGAGACGGCCATGTACATATACAAAATTTCCCCTGGAATTGGCTTTGAGAGAAGCGGTGGTGAGGCTAGATAAGTTCGGAGTTGTTCAAAAGCTTCTTGGCATTTATCAGTCCATTGGAATCCTGAGCTACGAGCCCCCCTGAGGATCTTGAAGAAAGGCAAATATTTATCTCCCGAACGAGCTAGAAATCGAGAGAGTGCTGCGATCCTTCCATTCAGTCTCTGAACTTCTTTGATGTTTCTGGGGGGTAGCATGTCCCTTAGGGCCTTGATCTTTTCCGGGTTGGCCTCAATCCCTCGGTGGGTAACCATGAATCCCAAAAACTTTCCTGAGGTGACTCCAAATGCACATTTGGAGGGGTTGAGGCGCATGTTGTAAGATCGGAGAAGGTTAAAACATTCTTCCAAATCTGAGATATGCTGAGATTTCTCGAGGCTCTTCACCAGCATATCGTCCACATAGACTTCCATGGTACGCCCAATAAGGTTCTTAAAAACCTTATTCATAAGTCGTTGGTAAGTTGCCCCTGCATTTTTGAGCCCGAATGGCATTACCAGGTAACAATATAACCCTTTGTCCGTTTGAAAAGATGTTGCCTCCTCATCGGCGGGATCCATTTGTATTTGGTTGTATCCGGAGTAGGCATCCATAAAGCTTAACATCTGATGTCCGGATGTGGCGTCGACTAGCTGATCTATTCGGGGGAGCGGGAAGCTATCCTTGGGGCAAGCTTTATTGAGATCCGTATAGTCCACGCACATTCTCCAAGCCCCATTTGTTTTCCGAACCATCACGACGTTGGCTAACCAAGATGGGTAGTGTACTTCCCTTATGAATCTTGCTTTTAAAAGCTTATCAACCTCCTGTTCGATTGCCAGCTGACGTTCTAGGGCAAAATTTCGTTTCTTTTGAATCACTGGCTTACATGCTGGGTTGATCTTCAGGGAGTGCATAATTATTTCAGGATTAATACCGGGCATATCTGCTGAACTCCATGCGAATACGTCTTGGTTTGTACGTAGAAAGTCTACATATTCTTTTTTCTCTGTATCTGAGAGGAGTGATCCGATCTGTACTGTTCTCGAGGGATGTTCTTCTGATAGGGAGACACAGGTAAGATCTTCTACAGGGGAGGCCCTTTGAGGGGTATCTTCATTCCGAAGATCGAAGTCTTCGATGCTTAGAGTAACTGATGAGTGTGGTTGAGCCTGCCTAAGATAGCATGACTGTGCTACTTGTTGATCTCCTCGTACTGTTCCGATCCCTGATGGGGTAGGAAACTTGAGCTTTAAGTGGGGAATTGAAGCAACAGCCCCGAAAATTATTTGAAGTGGTCTTCCAAAGATCGCATTATAGGCTGATTCGGACTTCACTACAATGAATAGAATGGGGTGCTCAACTTGACGGGGGAATTCTCCAAGTACAACCGGAAGAGTAATGGTTCCTTCAACTCTTACAGGCCGGTTGTCAAATCCATACAGTGGACCGGCAGCAGGCTGGAGTTTCTCTCTAGATAGGCCCATGCTAAGAAAAGTGGAGTAGAATAAAACATCTACTGAGCTTCCATTGTCTACCAAGATCCTTTTAACATTGTAACATGGGTCGCCGATTCCTGCGCTAATCACCAGCGGGTCTTGATGAGGAGTCTTTACACCTTCTAGATCAGACTCCTTGAAGGTGATGGAGTGATCGACATGAAGCTTTTTTGTTGGTGGCTCCTTGTTCTCTGCGATTAGAATTTGGCAAGGCGTTGAAGGGCCTCCAGCAATAGTTTCAATCTCACCGACCATCTGGCGGTTGTTTGTCGACTGTTTTTGTTGATCTTGCCCCCCAGTCGGAACGGTTTCTTCTCGAGCTGTTGGATTCTTGATGAACTGTCGGAGATATCCTTGTCGGATCAGTCTCTCAATTTCCTCCTTGAGCTGCCTGCATGCTTCAGTGGTGTGTCCACGACTGCGGTGGAAATGACAATACTGTTCTTGGTTTCCGGTATTAGGCTTTAAAGGGTACGGCCACTTTACACTCTCTTGGTCTCGGATAGCCATTAATACATTTGCTCGGGAGGTATTAAGTGGCGTGTACTCTTTTTCTTGTCGGGGCTCCCGTCGTGGCTGTGAGGGTCGAGGAGGAAGATTGTAGTTTCCTTGCTTCTTCCTTTGTGATGGGGGATTCTCCGTCCCTAGGGGATTTTTTCGCTTTCCGATTGTTTGCTCGAATTGCTTCCTATGAGCATTGATGGCTTCGTCGGCAGTAATTTGGGCCTCTACTCGGTGGATTAAATCCGCATAGGAATGGACCGTTTCTCGCATAAGTGCCGAGTAGAAAGGGCCTGGACGAAGCCCTCCAAGAAATACACCTCGTAGCAATTCGGGATCTACCCCTGGAATTTGTCGGGCTTCTGCAGAAAACCTTTGAAAATATTCTTTGAGAGATTCACCCTCGTTCTGTCGTATCCCCGAAAGGTGGGAGGAGTCTTTAATCATCCTTCGGTTGGCGACAAATTGTTCGACAAACAATTTGGCCAGTTTAACGAATAGGGGAATGGACCGAGGGGGTAGGGAGTAGAACCATGTCCGGGCCTGCCCTTTAAGGGTAGCCGGAAAAACTTGACAGAGCAGAGCGTCTGGGGCCTGCTGGATATGCATAATAGTGCGGTAGTGATCGATATGTTCATAGGGGTCTGAAGTCCCATCATAAGAATCAATATTTGGGAGTTTGAATCTTGCCGGAACGGGATATCGAAGGACAGCTTCGGTGAAAGGTGATGACTCCTGAATGTCCCGTTGGTGAAGGGACTGCCTGATACCCCCTGTGGGGAACTCTTCTCGGACTAATCTTCGTAACTCATGCCGTAGAGTATTACGGGGGAGTTCAGTAACGCGCTGTTGGTCTAAGTCCTCGGGGACGTCTGGCGGCATATGCTGTCGGTGACCCGTGCGCGAAGGATGGGTAGAGCTTGCTGTATCGGCAAGCTCATTCTCCGGACGTGTAGGAGGGCGCATCCTTGGCGGAGGAAGGGGGACTTCGACATGAAGAATGTCTTCGAATCCTGGCTGGTCTCGAGGGAGAAGAGTATCTTCTTGGGGTACTGGCGCTGGTCCTTGAGCTCCCCTTAAGAGCTGAAGGATCTCATTTTGAGATTCCTCCATTTTTCTGATACGCTCTTCTAGGGATGGCCCTGAAGTTCCTTCTCCGGCAGGGTGTCGGTTACCGGGGTGAAAGGAGGCAGATGCCTGTCGTCCTTGATTCAGGGACTGATTCCTGGATTGGTGTGAATTAGAGCGGGAGGTTCCCATGATGCGATGGCTACGCCTGTTGACCATTGGAAGATTCTTTAGTGTAGTGGGATTGACTTTCCCACAGACGGCGCCAATCTGTTGCGGGCTAGAAATTACGCGGCGATAGAGATCTGATTCTACGTCTTAGCGTTGTACGTATAACTAGCACACACAGAGAACACAAGATTTTTTACGTGGAAAACCCTTACAAGGGAAAAAACCACGAGGCCTAGCCCAGTTGAAAATGATTCCACTAGATTTTGAATTGGTTACAAAGGACTGGATCACCTCCAGGGGTGAACAGATTACAATGGCTTAAGTAAGATGTTGAGTCTTCGGCAGGACGTAGGGACTGAATGTCGGGTCCTGAGTGGGGCGTCGGGTCTTTGGCAGGAAGTAGAGACTGAGTATAGGGCCTGGAACAAGACGTCGGGTCTTTGGCAGGATGTAGGGACTGAACGTCGGGCCTTAAGGTGGTGGTCCGGCGAGGTCCTGTGGTGGTCCGGCGAGGTTCCTGCGGTGGTCCGGCGGTGGTCCGACGAGGTTCTGCGGTGGTCAGGTGGTGGTCCGGCGGCTGTCGAGGAGGAACTCCTTCCTTCTCTCTCTCTCTCTCCTTCTCTTCTCTTCTTCTCTCTCTTGCTTAGATACTCTCTTGTGAAGAATGAGGGCTCTATTTATAGATTTTCTGGAGTGGCATGGTCCGTAAATAGGTGTGAGATCAAGGGCGAATAGGGAGTGATCAAATGGACGGCCAATATTGAATCCTATGATCGTGCACCGTTCGTTGGACATTTGGAGGCCTTAATGATGTCGGAATTTAGTGATCTTGGGCTCGTTGGATTCGTCTCGTCGAGCCGTTCGATTCGAGTATAAGCTCGTCAAAATCGGAGACCGTTTGATAACTCAAATTGCAGTTTGAACCTTCCAACAGCGCTTTGAGCTCTTGATTCGGACTCATTTGGGCTCCGATTGGGTTGATCTTGGTGTCGTTAGGTTCGTATTTCCGAGACGCTCAGTTCGACAGTAAGCTTGCTGAAATCGGAGTTCATATGCTTCCGGATTTAATTTTTGAAGTTTCCAACTAGCTTTTTGCTTCGAGATTCGTGCCCAATCAAGCTAATTTTGTAATGACGTATCATATATATATATATATATATATATATGGTACAAATAGCCTATAGGAATTTCTGGTGATTCCTTAGTGGAGTTCTTTACGAACATCAATTTAAAAAACTAAATAATAGTTTTGAAATTATTCAGAGAATTAAATAAATTTATGAGTAGCGAATTGTAGCTAGTCGTGAAAGAGCTAAAAGAGTTCTTTTAAGAGGAGAATTGATTTAGGCTTCGTTTGGGACGGTTTTTTTATTGCTTTCTAAAATAGAGTTTTAGTACAAAAACTAAAACTCCGTTTTAGAAAGCAATAAAAAAGAACTAAAATCCCGTTTTAGAAAACAATAAAAAAACCGTCCCAAACAAAATATTGGAGATGAATATGAAATTCTAATTAAAAAAAAATAAAGGAGAACTGATTTGGAATTTAATTAGTTTTGCACTCGTTTTATAGTGAAAAATAAATTTGAAAATTTTAGTAGGTCGAATTCGAACGCTCGCTAATTTATTTATTTGATTAAGGCTTCGTTTGTTTTTTTAGTGCTTTTGTAAACGACAGTTTTAAAAAACATTAGTTTAGAAAATGGAGTTTTCTAACGGAGAAGCATATATAAAAAGCTTTCTCAAAACTGCAAAAAAATTAAAAAAAGGAGTTATTGGGAACGTGATTTGACGAAACAAACAACACAAAAAAAAAATTCATCTGTTTTTTAAAACGAAAAAGGCAAAATAACGCTCAAACAAACAAAGCCTAAGAAGGGACGTTGGAGCGGCGGCTGTACTAAAGCAGATGAGCTGAAGGTTGCCGCAAGATGGTGAACAAAATTTTCTAAACTAATGTTAAATGCAAACTTAAATACAACACATATGTAATATTCGAGCATAAAACTTCTTTATCGATAGTCAAAATTAAGAAAGTATAAAAAAAATCAGACCAACCAACCTGCAACCCGACCCAAAAAATTCTGGTTCAAATTGAATCGTTTAATTAACAAGTAGAGTTTTGGACTGGAATTCTAACCCGTTTATTGAGTAGGTCGAGTTTGAGTCAACTCGCCGATCACAATTTTCGACTCAAAATGAGCCATTTCATTTATTTTATCATAATTTTTTATTTATTGATATGATTGCTTGTCTTTTATTAATAAATGTAAAAACTATTGATAAAAAGTTATTAATTATTTTTAAAATCAATATGAATTATCAGATCTAATTCATATCATTTGAGTTGCTAGTGCATCATATTCAGATCTATATTTTTTACCCATTTATTAAACCGGTCAAAACCGAGTTGATTGAATTCAAATAGAAATAATTTTAGATTTAACATGAACTTAATCCATTCATCTATTATCAAGTTGGGCTGCAAAATAAGTAAAATATTCAAAAAATTGCCTCGCAAGATATGTTATTATACATTTCATCTTGTTCTATTGATTTGGAGTTTAAGCTATCAATTAAAAGATCTTTGATTCGAGTAGGGGTGTCAATTTCGGGTCACGGGTCGGGTTCGGGATGAATCCGGAAATAACTCGGATTCAAATGGGTCGATCCTAGCCCAACCCGGGTAGCCAAACAGGTCGGAAATTCGAACCCGGACCCGACCCGGCGGATTTCCGGGTTGATCCGATCCGACCCGGTTTTGGGTTCTGCCGGCGCCAGAATGTCGGAACAGCGGTGGGCGGGCGAGGGGGGCAGGGAAGTGGTATAAATTTTATTTTAAAAAGACCGTACTGTTAATTTGGTACGGGACGGCGGAGAATCCGGAACTGGTCAAAGATGGTGGCGGAGTAAAAGACAGAATGAGGGAGTAGTAGCACTTGTGGGGACCAATGGGAATGAACTCGCCGCCTACTTTTCTTCGTTCGTAGGTAGCTTCTCTCATAAGAAAGTGAGAAAGTGTAAAGCTATAATTTCCCAAAAAAAAAAAAAAATATAAATTTAAGCCTAAAATAAATATTATGGAGAATAATATGAATATTTGAGCGACAACAATGACTACGATACACAAATTCAAATAATATGAGGAAGGCAAAATTATTATTTTCATGAAATTTTAAAGATTAGAGGCTAATATTTATTTTTTTTTAAAAAAAATTGATTGATACTTCATCATAAATTTATCTTGATCGGGCACGAATCTCGAGACAAAAACCAACCCGAAAATTTCAAAAATTAAATCGGGGAGCACCTGAACTCCAATTTCAGCGAGCTTACAGTCAAACTGAGCGTCTCAGAAATACGAACCCAACGACACCAAATTCAACTCAATCCGAGCCCAAATGAGCCCAAATCAAGCGCCTGAAGTGCTGTTGGAAAGTTTGTGTCACAATTTGAGTTATCAAACGGTCTCCGATTTTAACGAGCTTATACTCGAATCGAGCGGCTCGACTAGACGAATCCAACAAACCCAAGATCGCCGAATTCTGACATCACTAAGACCTTTAAATGTCCAACGAACGGTGCACGATCGAAGGGTTCAATATCGGTCGTCCATTCGACCACTCCCTATTCGCCCCTGATCTCACGCCTATTTACGAGCTATGTCACTCCAGAAAATCTATAAATAGAGCCCTCATTTCTCATTGGGGGGGTATGGAAGAAAAGAGAAGTAAGAAAGAGAAGAGAAGAAGAAGGGAAGAAGGAGGAGAATTAGCTCCTCCTCAACCACCGCCGGAGTTCGTCCTGCCGCCCGAACACCCCGGGATTCTGCGTGATATTCGGGAGAACGCAGGAATTCTGCCCAACTTCCACGTGATGCTGAAATTCTTCCCAATTTACAACAGAGTTCCCTCCTGATACCGAAACTCCGCCCAAGTGAAGCCGGAGTTCTCCTCTGCCACCAACAAACGTCAGACTTCTACCCAACGTCGGACCTTCACTATTCGCCAAGTTTCTACGCGAAGATGGATTTCTTTCCAATGTTGGACTTCTACTTGACGCTGTCCTTCTGATATTCGTTGTCAAACTACAGTCTTTTCGACCTCTGTCGCCCGCTGACTACGGTCATCCTTACTTACGTCGCCCGCCGACTACAGTCCTTCCGACCATCGTCGCCAACCGATTACGGTCCTCCTGACTTATGTCGCCCACCGATTACAGTTCTTCCAACCTCCGTCGCCCGCTGACTACGGTTCTCCTAACTCACGTCGCCCGCCGACTACAGTCCTTCCGACCTCCGTCACCAACCGACTACGGTCCTCCTGAGTTATGTCGCCCGCCGACTACAGTTCTTCCGACCTCCGTCGCCCGCCGACTATGGTTCTCCTGACTCACGTCGCCCGTCGACTACAGTCTTTCCGACCTCCGTCGCCCGCCGACTATAGTTCTTCGGACCTCTGTCGCCCGCCGACTACGGTTCTCCTGACTCACGTCGCCCGCGGACTACAGTCTTTCCGACCTCTGTTACCCACCGACTACGGTCCTCCTAACTTACGTCGCCCGCCAACTACACTCTCCGACCTCTGTTGCCCGCCGACTATGGTCCTCCTACTTATGTCACCCGCCGACTACAGTCCTTCTGACCTCCGTTGCCAACCGACTACGATACTCCTGACATACGTCGCCCACCGACTACAAGTCTTTCGACCTCCGTCGCCCTCCGACTACGGTCATTCCGACCAAACGAACATGTCAACAATGACTCTTTGTATTAACATCATGTAATATACTCCATAAGATGTACATCAAGCTAAGACCTTCCACCAAGGAAGGACCTCATTTGTAATCAACTACAATACTAGTGGATTCATTCAAACTGGGCTAGGCCCTGTGGTTTTTCCCCCTTTTTAAGGGTTTTCCACGTAAAAACATTGGTGTCTCATGTGAATGCTAGACCATCTCCCTTATCTGATTGCGTGCCAGATTTTCGTACAACGCTAAAACGTTAAATATGATATTTCTCTACCGCCGCGAATACTCCTGGACGCAACATTTATAATTGATAAAATTTATTAAATTAAAAAAATAATGTTTGAAGTTATATCAACAATTTAAATTAAATTAAAAAGTATTTAAGTTATAATAATTACAAGAGTAAGTATTGACTTAATAAAAAGTTTACTTGATATTTAAATTATATCAATAAATAGGTTTAGACTGTTGAAGAGAGAAAGCCTATATAATTTTTTAGAATAATGCTACTATAAATAGAATCACATAGCTATTAAGATTTCATGAAGATTTCATTTGGAATAGTTTGTTTTATTATTTTTTTAAATAACTTAATCACAATTTTTTTTAAAATAACTCCAAAACTATTCCAAATGAAGCTTAAACTTAGGGTTTGTTTGAGACCACTTTCTTATTGCTTCTTAAAACAATTTTTTAGTAAAAAAAATTTAATTTGTATGCTAAAAATGTACTTTAAGAACCAATAAGAAAGACATTCAAAACGAAGCCTTAGACTTGAATTGAGATAACTTTCTTATTGCTTTCTAAAACTTTTTTTTTTTTTTTTTAAAAATTATACTATAAAATTGACTTAAAAAATAGTAAGAAAACTAGGCCAAAATGAAGACTTAGGCCTCGTTTGGGACGGCTTTCTTCCTGCTTCTTAAAGCGGTTTTTTAGTACAAAATTTAAAATTTTTGTACTAGAAAGCCGCTTTAAGAAGCAGGAAGAAAGCCGTCCCAAACGAAGCCTTAGTGCAGTGCTTTGGAGATGTAAAAATGAGATGTAAGTAGATGTAAAATTGAGGAGCTTGTTGCCTTTTTTTTTGGACATTTAGACCAATTAAGTCAGACTCACACACACATCGCATACACAAGATTCGAACCCAAGACCTCTTAGTTGATAGCTTAAGCTCCTAATCAATAGATCAAGTGAGCTATTTATGCTATCGAAATCAAAATTCTAATAGCACTTTTATCATCTTACCTCTCCTATGCTGCCGACTTTCCTTGAACCAGCCTTCCCCTTAAATGTATGTGGCCTTACGTTATTTGTATAAGAACCCTGGCTTATTTTTCCCTTTCGAGAGTCAACTAGTTTTAGCCCATTGAGGCATACAAGAATATTCATTAAAGGAACTAATTATGAGATTATGGCAAGAGCTGGATGAATATTATTTAAGGGACTAGCTTCAAAAGATAACTTGTAGCAAGCTGAGATCCAACAACAACAACATCAAACCTTTATCCCACTAGGTGGGGTCGGCTACATGAATCCTTTTTCACCATTGTATCCGGTTAAAAGTTAAATTCTCATTTAAATCTAATAAAGAAAGATCATTTCTAATATTTTCTAACCAAGTCTTTTTAAGTATACATCTACCTTTCTTAACATAAGGCCTTCAACAAAGCTGAAGTTGCTTGTCTGAAATGTTGCAAAAAAAAGAGAAGAGACTCTTAGGCTTCGTTTGGGGCAGCTTTATTTCTGCTTCTTAAAGCGGCTTTTTAATACAATTTTAAAATTTTGGAAAGAAAACCGCTTTAACAAGCATTAAAAAAGCCGTCCCAAATGAAGCCTTAGCTCTATAGGGAGCATGCATTGAGGAAAGATGGTACCGGGAGTGGAAAAGAGGGATTGGAAGCTGCAAAGATCATTCAAAGAAGAAGCCATCGATCTTTGTGGATGATGGGAAAATGGGATGGGAATGATGAGAAGGTGAAGGAGAATGTAATGGTATGAGGTCCACCAGACATAGCCTGTGACAACAATAAAACTAACAAAGGAGAATGAATATGAAGAGCCAATAAAATAAATGAAATAAAATAAAATAAAATAAAAATTGAAAAAAAAAATGAAGAGCCAATAAAAAAGATGGTAAGCTTGGTGTCAACAGCTAGGGGTGAAAAGAGAGTTCATGCAAAACCTAAAAAAGCTTTCTTCACTCCCCACAAAAAGTTATAACCGTATAAAACAGAGGTATTAAAACTGAGAAGCAAAATTTTTTTTTCTACTCAAGTCGGCGAAATACAGAGATGTAGCGAAAGGAATTTTGAAAAAGTCGGATAAACAAACAGTAAAATAATATTTTTTTCACCGATTTAAATCGGAAACGGAGAAATTACCACCAACCAACCAAACGACGCCTTAACATAACTCGAATTTGTGTTACACTAAGGACAACTCAACCGAAAGACTAGCACAACAATTCCAGCTCTTCCTATTTATGATATAAGTTATGCTATCTGATGGCAAGGGTTGGACATTTTTTTGCCAAGTTGACTAATTAATGTGCTGAGGTCGATCAAAATTACGTACCTTTGCAGTGAAAACAGAACGCAAAAATTATGAGATATGGGGATCCTCTCTCCTCACCCCTTCGATCTAAATATTATGCCAGTATGATTGTCTAAAAGAAGTAATCTATTTGCTATGATTATGAAGAGTCCCAAAGGGGGAGGAACATGCAAGGAATGTGAGAAAAAACTAAGGGTTTGATGCCCCATAAAAACATGATTTAACATTCACCAAGACAATGTTAGATTTCAAACATTCAATGTTCATTTCTTCTTTCTTCCACCCTTTCCTGATTTTGAAGTTCCAGCAGCAGAAGCTGTACTTGCAGGCTCCTGCTTCTTCACTCTCCCAGGATGTCGAGGCACGAACTCAGCCACCTGAAGCATCAGTTGCTTCTCTGTAAAAGAGAAATTCTACACGTCAAAAGGGAAACAAAATAGCTAATGAATTAAAGCATAAAAAAGGAAATATTCTTGAAACCCAAATCAAATGGTTGGGATTAAGATGATTGAGATGGATATAGTTGGTATTAGGATGTTGTTGGTCTATCTGGTTCGTATGGTGTCCAGTTGATATGAGGGAGTTCATGTGAACATATGGGACTGTAGCAAGCGGGAGCAAGGGATTGCTTTAGGGCTTGAATTTGAACAAGATTGAGTTCAAATCTTTTGAGAAATTCAAAATTAACCTTGAGATTGTTTTAAACTGAATTAAGACAGATTTTCTACTAACCTTACCTCCTTAACCTAAGAAACAAGCAATCTATAAATAGTGATACGAGACATGTAATTCACAGCTTTTAGCCCTAAATAAAATTTCACTTCTAGTTTTCAATCTTGTGAGTGCAAATGGATGTGTAATTCATTCAAATGCAATACAAATTGATTACCTAATTTTGGGGAAGTCATCTACTTGTAATGATGTGAGCATAATTTTGCTCTACTTTGATAATTTCACACTTGTTTGTTAGCCTGTATATTTTATTATTTACTAATTTAGTACACTCTTATTTTGGCCAAAAAGTTACATACGAGACATTTATTTTAGATTTTTTTTTTTTGCTTTCCGAATATTGCAATTTTAGAATTTTTAAGATCATTTCAATATCAATTGGGCTTAAAGCCCACTACTGCGTGTTCCCATTTAAAGAAAATGAATCGTTGGATTAATTGAAAACTTGCGAACAATGAATCCTCAAAAAATCATACTACACATCATATTAGGTGCACTAGAAAATCCTAACTCTTAGTAGTCCTGCATAAGGTTCAACATAATTTCTTCAATGGACAAACTTGATCATGACAAATGCAAGTGAGTTTTAATTCTTAAACAATTTGCATTCAAACATGCATCCCAACATAACGTTTCCATTAGCAAAAATAAGAGCATTTTTATCTGACATGAATAAAATTAGAGTTCCCAACTCTTACTTGAACTAATTGCAGGGTTGTAGAGAGACCCATCTTCCCTCTTCAGTAAAACCCTTACTCGACCTATCTGCATGAAATCTCGAGGGTATGCTTTATCAAGCTGCAAATGAAACCAATCATATTTCAAACAGGCAAAAACAACATCAAGCCTATGTCCCAGTATGTGGGGTCAGCTATATGAATCTTTTTTTGTCATTGTGTACGGTTAAAAGTCAAATTCTCATTTAATCATATTTCAAACAGGAAGGATAAAAAAAAGAAAGTTCAAGAATACAGAAATAGAAGATGAACGTTGATGTACCTCAATAGCACAGGGAATTTTGAGGTGTTTGCAACAGTCACCGATCTCAATACATGTGGGATTTTCACATGCCTTGGAAGCATTGATCCTCCGGCCTTCGGCTATAGTTTTCTTCGAATTGATGTAGATAGGATAGATTATATTCCATTTCTTAAAGTTGGGTAGCCCTCCATCCATAATTCAACAACCACCGCTCCCAGAGAAAAACTTCCTGTTAGGCAGAAAGCAGCATACGTGGATAATAATATTCATCCCTTACTATTACATACCACACATCCACAGAGATGAGGTCCCATAAAATGGTTTCAGTAAGTACACAAGCAACGGATTCTTTTTTCTTTCTGCTGTGTGAAAAAAAAAAAACTAAAACTAAAGCAAGATCAGTGATTCCAAGTCTCTTTTAGTTCGAAGGAATAGCCTTGAAGAGCAGAAAATATAATGAAACTACAGAAGCTTCATCTTAGGATACAATTGAATAAACTAAACGAGAAGTAGACAGTTCATGATGAACAGCAGATTTTTTAATAAGAATGCAGGAAAATGGAGTCTTCAGGCTATTTTATGACTTCATAATTGTATGCACCTTATGTAGGTATACATTACTTTTGGCATCTCCCTTTGCAAGAACTCTTGAACATAAAAATAACACCCAATAGTAGAATATCCATTTGACATATTCAGGCACTTCTGTAAAACTATGTTATTTAGTATGATATTAAGGTTAGATCAAAAATGTTAATCTTATTAAAAGCCTCCCTTCAAGTAGAGGTACTATTTCAGGGAAATGAATTTGAAGCCACATAGTACAAATTATGAAGGTTTCAGATAAAATAAACGAGATATGAAACAATGCAAAACTTGAAAATTTTGTAGGTAGCAAATAACAAAAAAGAAGCAGAGATTGAGAAAGAAAAGGCAAGTAGAGAACCATGTGCCCGTGATGCAGGACTACGTGTGAATGCGATGAGTTAGTTAAGACTTTGCAAAACTTTTGATTAGAGCAATAGTGAGTAAAACTACTAGCAATTAAGACAATGAAGTAAAACGAAAAAGGTCACACCCGCTCAGGCTAAATCACATAACCAGAGATTTGAACTTTCGAATAAATGAAAAAATATCGCATGCCGGAGTAGTAGTTTCAATAATAATCCCTAATCTAACAACGAGAATTAGCAACAAAGAAGTACGCTCAAAACCCTACGTTTACTAAGCTTTAGCAGAAGTTGATGGAGGCATCTTTCGTGACTTCAATCACTTACAAGAGAGATTAGGCTAAAGAAAGATACGAAGACTAGGGGTAGGAAAGACCTTCGTCAAAGATCGGCGGCGATCCTCCACTCGACGCCTTCAAGTTGTTCTTCAACTGTTTCCACCAAAGTGTCTAGAATGCGCTCGATGTAATCTTCAACGGTGTGGTCGATCCTTGGATTAACGTCAAAGAACGTTGATCGCAGAATATTCACGAAGCCGTCCTCGTCGTAGGTTAGTCCGTACTAAGTTTCCAGATCGGCCATTCATAGGGATTAATGGACGAGGTCTTCCCACGGTAGCAAGTCCTCTTGAAGATTATTGAAGGGGGAAGAGGTAAGAAGCTCTCTCCAACTTGAGGTGAACAAGCAACCCCAAATCTCCTCCCAAAATCTGAGAACAATTTCAGATTTTATTCCAAAATCTGAGAGAAACTTCAGATTTCTCTATTTAGAAAATAGAGATATTGGAGGGAGAATTAAGGCTTAGAATTCAAGTGGGGGATTAATGAGGGAGAGGGAATTTGAGAGAGAGAGAGAGAGAGAGAGGGGGGGTGGGGATCGGGTATGGAGAGAGAGAGAGAGAGAGAGAGAGAGGAGAGGCGGCGGCAATGAAGAGGGGGAGAGGGGATTGAAATCGATTTCCAAAGTAAGAATATTACTTTTAGAAACAAATTAATCCAAGAGGGATTTAGGGAGATTTTGGCCAAGAGGGAATTAAGGGAGTTGAAATTATTTCCTAAGTGAGGGATGGGTTTTAGGAAATAATTAAAAGAATTTTAATGGGGCATGGGGAGGGCCGGCGGCATGCATGTGGGTGGGAGCAATTAGTTGGGTTAATTAGGGCTTCCTAATTTAATTTTTGGAATTAGGAAAGTTTTGATTTAAATCCAAATGAATTTAAAATTCAAAAGGGATCTAATTCAAATACTTTCCTAAAATAGAGTAGTTAAATTAGGAAAGATTTTTTATTTCAAATTCAAGGATTTGAATTTCAAATCATCCCAATTTAATCCTCAACCCAATTAGGAAACTCAAGGGGGAAGGGGGAAAAGGGGTGAGGCCGGCGGGTTGGGGTTATGACCGATGATTTGGAAGGGGTTCGGTGAGATGGACGGTGGCTTGTGGGGAAGAAGTGGTGGAGTTCGATGAGGGGAAGATGTTGGCTTGGAGTGGGAGGTGGTTTTGGATGTAGGGAAGTCTGATAATGGAGGTGGAAGGGGAAACACGAAAGATAAAGAAGAAAACCATGAATCCAGCCGTCTCTAAGGTTGGTGGGTGATCCGATCTCCCTCTCCTAGGGATCTCTTCAAGAACTCTCAAACGCTCTCAAAATACAAGTGTAAGAAAATCTCATAATAATCATTCATCCCCAAAAAAATAGAACAACGGGCTATAAATAGCCTTGTACAAGAGACACAAGAAATAAAAGACTAAAATGCCCTCGGGGCTTACATAAGACACCCCTTTACTTAGAATGGTACAACGGGAAATAAAAGAACATAAAATAAAACAAAATACAACGACATGAAAATAGAAACAATACATGACATAAATCAGAAATACAATGACTCGATCGTGGACGTA
Source organism: Dendrobium huoshanense (assembly GCA_016618105.1). Classification (NCBI taxonomy): domain Eukaryota; kingdom Viridiplantae; phylum Streptophyta; class Magnoliopsida; order Asparagales; family Orchidaceae; genus Dendrobium; species Dendrobium huoshanense. Next base: position 12,330,957 of record CM028352.1, read on the forward strand.
GATCGGTGGCCACGACTCTGATAAACCTTCCACGATCTGATGTCCCCATCAGCCCGAAATAAGAAAAGGTACAACAAGGGATGAACAAGAGGATGCGGCAACCAGGTAACAAGAGAGGAAGGGATCGACTAAGTTAGGAAGTGTGTTTTAATCAATTTTTATATAAGAATTGAGATAAGGATCAAAATAGTCACCTGACTATTTAAAATTCTCATTTTAGCCTCTTGACACTTTAAATAAGGATCTAAATAATCTCATGGAAGAATTAATTTGCTCCCTATTTGAACAGTTTAGTGACCAAATGAGTACTTTCTATTTTGTCCCATAAAAAAAAGTCAAGGAAAAAATTTGATTATTTTCCCTTTAAAAATATTATTTTAGCTTATATATACATATATACACACATAAAATAAACCTGAGATATTTATTTTAAAATTTTGAAAAGAAATAACCAAAATTGGAAAGCAGTTATACTGGAATTATAGTTGAGATTAAAAAAAGTGATTAAAGATTAATTTTTATCAAAATGATAACTATTAATATATTTAATTGTATACATACATACACATACACATACATACACATACACACACACAACACACACACACACACACACACACACATATATATATATATATATATATATATATATATATATATATATATATATATATATATATATATATATATATATATATATATAGAAAGAGAGAGAGAGAGTAAATTTCATTACAAAAATTCAATAATAATAATATGCAATTTTAACAATATAGTTAGTAAATTAATTAACTGTTATGTTAAGTATTAAATTAGATTTATAAAAAATAGCTTTCCTTTTGGGACTAAATATGGTCATTAGAAAATAATGCACTGATGCCAACTCTCTAAGGAGAACTTACCTAAGGGAATTCAGGCAGTTTCATGCACTAAAAATGCACATGTGTGGAGGCTTTAAAGCAGGTCCAGACCATTTATTGTGCTTTCTGCACGTTTGCTTAACTCCAAATATGTGTTTTTGCTCCCCAATTTCTCTAAGTGGGAAAAATGGATTATTTTCAGTTGAATTCACTGTTGTAAGATTAGTTAAGGGATTCTTGGCAATGGCATGTTGAGCATTTAGTGGCTGCATCAGGTGGTGATAGAATAAGAACCAATGTCATATCATTAGTGGAGCATGGGTTAGAAGTGGAAATAAAGTTTGTGACTTTCAAAAAAAATAAAAAAAAAAGAAGTTTGTGACTATTGATTTGAAGCATAGTATGCCAAAGATTTATGGAAGGATTAAAAAAAAAATTTCTTCACAATTGAGATGGTGGTGTGCTTGAATCAGTAATATAGTGAAGTGATGACTATGCTAAGCAAGGGCATGATATGTGCAAAGAGTTGATATTTTGTTGCAGACATATAATGTATATAGAGCTTACTTATTATATGTGAAAAGGCCGATTTTGTGTAGGAGCTCAAGAGCTAACATGCGCATAACATGTTGTCATGGAATACATGTCATTGATACTTTGATAGTTTTTGTGGCTAATGTTATGACGTTGTTGCACAATGTGTCTGAATAGAAAAGTTAAATTACCTATAGTATTTTCAATCTCATTGCCCTCGTCAACTTCTTAAACATCATTTTTTTTTTCATCATCCACTCCTTCATTCTCATCATCAATGCCATTATTATCTTTGAATGTATCATTTTCATTTAAAACTTTGTTCACTGTTCACTTCAAACATAAGATTGAAGTTGATCATCAATTCTCTCAATTTCAACATTTATGGGCTCACTAAATATCTTCTTCTACGCTTACTGGTGACATTCTAAAGAAAGACTATAAGGAAAAAAAAATATTAACCTCAACTTCTAAAAGTATTTTCTTAGAAGCTAATCACAAAAACACATTACTAGAAACACGTTACTATTAGTTTTTTGGCATAGCAGTAATCTATTATAAGCAAAAGCAAGAAGTAAGATAAATGAGGTTACCTATTTGGGTGTAAAACAAACCAGTTTGAAGCAAGAACTGATGGTGGTAAAGAGTGCTCAAGCTGGACTAATGGACAACCCTGCAGCATCAAAAAACAAATCAGGAATATGCAGCTAAATGGAGATACAGAAACAAACTTTGCTAGCAATATGACTTAAAAACTAGCAAAGAGAAGATGATTTATTAGATCAAATATAATTTCTAGCGCAACATAGGTCCAATAATTCAAGAGAAGATAGGTGCAGAAACATACAAAAACAAATTTTAAGCAGGAATATGACTTAAAAGAAAAAAAAAATGTCAAAAGCTCAATTTAAAGGATTGAAGAATCAATATTTACCAATGATCAGATTATGCAAGTAAATCCAAATACTAGAGAGGACAATAGACTTCTTGCAAATACCGCTAACAAAAAACACGCAAAATTATATCATGATACTCCATGTTTAACTGATATTATTAATAGTGGAATACTCAGATTGATTGAATTTACTTCTTGCATATATTAAAAGTGGAATAATCATTTCTATGGAATAATTAAACCTATATAAAATTGAATTAAACAGAATAAAACCTAACCAAACTGATCTACATTTTTGTATTAGTGAGATCATATATGAAAAAATTAAGAAGGCAAAATAAAAGACATAAATTAACATGAATAGGAATAGGGAAAAAACATATTTGTAAAGCATATTTAATACCACAAGCGGCACTAAAAAAATAAATGAAAACAACAGGTTTTCTTTTGAGAGATACCTTCTATAACTTCTTCAAATGGAACAAACTGGTTTTCTTTTGCTTATAAATAATTTCTCTGCCTCCAAATGTTCAAAAATCATATTACATACCAAAAAAGATGCGTGCAAACTTATACCTATCATAGAAACTTACCGTCAAAATGTGAAATCTGGCAAAGTCCCTATAATTGTAAGCCATCGAACAAGAATAAGAGCCTCATAGTCGAATACGTCCGAATTGTTGGAGAAGGGAAGGAGAGATACCTAGCAGTCCTAGTCCACACACATGAAGAAGAGACTCCGCAACCCTAGCCTTCGCCAATCCTTCTCACGCATGAGTATTGCAAAAGATCTTAGGCCTAGCTGGGATTTGTTTCCTTTTTCATATAATATAATGTAATATTAAAATAAAGTTTAAAAAATATATATATTTTTTAAATCGAGTAGCTCGATGAACTTTCGAGTTGAGTCAGACTGAGTCGACTTGATTATAGGCTCGAGCTCAAAGTTCAAGTCGAGATGTTTAAAGAGTCTAAGGCGAGCTAGGTCACGAGTCGATTCGGCTCACTTACACCCATAGTGTGATAATTGTTGGATAAATATGTAAATCATGCTCAAGATTTTGAAGAAAATTTCAAATGGCAATGAAACTAGCTACATATGTATGCAAAAGGGCATTAGAATGAATAAATTATTGTGGGTGTAATGCTTTAACCTATTGCTCGTTATTGGATATGGAATGATCCTTACATGGTGAGGAAAAGTTACAAAAATTTATTCAAAGATGGAGTCCATTTTTGATAGATCAAAATAAAAAAAAAACCATGCCATTCTTAAAAAAAGAAATCCCTAAACTTAGAAAGAACATGGGATTGCAACATAGCTGTAAATTTAAGATATTTTCCATCATTTGATCAAAGATTCTAATGGTGGCTTGCAAATTCCAACATCATTGCCTTATCAGTTTATTGCTCACTTAATTAATGGAGATTGTGCGCTCAAGCTTAAACTCACTTAAAATTGGTCATGCTAAAGTGAATAAAATCCAATCGAAACTAGCTATTATCAGTTTCAGCTAGGGGTGTAAGTGAGTCAAGCCAGCTCGAACTCGGTTTAATAAATGGCTCGTGAGCCAAGCTTGAGCCAGCCCCAACTATACTTGTAGCTCGCGAGCTGGCTCATTTAAAAAATATTAATATAAAATATAGTTAAAATATATTAGGATTTAGGATTTAAGTATAAAATTGTTAAAAATGTTTGAAAATTATATTCATTTCTTTATATTATGTGATTCTTTATTATTTTTTTAAATAATTTATCATTATTTTTATCATTTTATTATAATAATTGTTTAAATCATAATTATTTTCTCTCTTTCAAAATAAATGAGCCAACTCATTAATGGGCTCAAACTCGTTGAATAGAGCTCGAACTTGAACTCAATTAATTAATCAAGCTCAAGCTAGGGGTGACTGGAGCTCAGCTCGACTCGTTTACACCCCTAATTTCAGCTACTGTGCTAAGGTCCATGGATTGCTAAAAGCCTTTGGCTCTCATGTAGTCATCATCCAGAAAGGTGCAGCGGTAGGTTTAAGACTAGCCAAAGTGCCAAAGAGTTTTCTAGCAATGGCGAAAGGAAAACTTTGGGCGTGTTCTTGATTTCTTAAGAGGTTCTTCAAACAATAGGTGTTGGGAAGGTTTTGGAAAGGCCAATCTGCTGATCAAAGACTCCTAGGCATCTTTAAAAATTAACAAAAGAGATTTGAAACGCAAGAAACTTCTAAGGGCATCTCCAACCAAAAACCCCATTTTCACGACAAAATACAGCAAAACTTCAAAATGCGGTAATTTTGCCCCAATCAAACTCCAATTTGCGGGCTTCCTTTGTCGTAACCGTCATTCTCCATTTCGCGGGTAAATCCCGTTGACACATAAAAATTTAGTGGGTGAATAGTGCGACGTTGTTCATCAGCAAACAAATGCCGGAGAAAAAGGCGTTCGGTTGCGACGTTTGAGGGCCTCCATTCGGTTGTTTGCAGAACAGCTGGAGTTGGTCTAACGGGTTCCCTGTTTCTTCTTTTAATTCGAATTATTACAATCGAACTGAACAAGTTTGAAGACCAATACGAATAGTTAAAACGCCATCGGGCACTGGCTATCTCAATTTAATAATAACACTAGAGAAACAAATCTCCTATGTCAAGAGGCAGTAATTAAATCACTGGTCTAAAACATATCTTACTACTAATTATTATGTAGCTGTACTCAGTTTAAACTACTCCAAATAGTTCAAATAAAGGTAATGATAATAGTTATCCATGCTTAACCTTCAGCAGAATCAATTATATAATTAAAATCCTCAATTCTAATTAAGGAGGGCATCTCAAAGGTTAGAAGGGTCTGTGAAATAACAAATTTAAGGGCTGTTTGGCAACAAGATTTATGCTAAATCCTGCCAAACGGGATTGAGCAGCCGGTGAATCTCACGGCAGAATAAATCCTCCGTTTCTCTCCTTTTGCCATAAATCCCGGATTTACTAGATCCTTCAGTTCGGCGGATTTACGGGATTTGGCCGAAGAAGCAAGTTCAAGGGAGAAAGATAGTTACCTTCACAGCGAGCGAGCTCCCGTCGTTACTTCAGATCCAACAGGAAGAACGTTGTCGACATGTCGTGACTTTCGATCCGATGGGAAGGGAACGTGGTCGAAGGAGCCAAATACGACAATCATGCAAAACTCCACCTCACGCGAAGCAAGGAGTCGAACAGCAACGACGACATGGAGAAGCTGAAAAGGCCAACAGCCCTAACTCCTAAGCTTCCAGAGCAATCGGAAAGAAATTAAATTAATTTTTATTTTTTTAATAAAAACATAATCTAATTAATATAATTAGAAATATAAATAATTAATTAAAATTTACCTATAAAAATTATGATTATAAAATTAGTTAGTAATAGAATACTTAAATAAATAAATAAAATATTAACATATTATTAAAATATTAAATAATTATTTATTTATTTACTTCAAATAATAATCAAATAAATAGTTATATAATTATCAATGTAATTATTAATTAAATATTAATTAAAATAACATCTAAATAAATAGTTAAATGATAATAACTATTATTAATTAAATAATTAATTATATTATTTAATAATTGAGTTAAATTTTAATTATTTTATTTATTATTATAACTTATTAACATTAATTAAAATTATAATTAATAATTAAATCATATTTAAAATGTAAATTAAATATAAAAGTTTAATGAATTAATCAACTTAAATTTCGAGTTACATTGCTAAACAATTTCACAGGATTTATCAAAATTTAACTTTTTTTCAAACAATTTTTAGTGTTTAACACCTTCAAATTTTAATTAATATAATTTGAAATATAAACAATTATTTAAAGAATTACCTATAAAAAGTATGATTACAAAATTAATTAGTAATAGAATACTTCAATAAATAAAATATTAATATATTAATAAAATAAATAATTAAATATAATTGAATCTTGATTAGGTTGTTAAACCTAAACTAATATCCCAATGCTAACTAAGAGGGTAGTGAATTGGTAATATACAAAATTTCTCTTATATTTTTAAATTTGAAAACCTTTGATTCTCGTAGCAAGTTAATTAAGGTTTTAAAATAAACTTTCAACTACATAAAATAACTTGCAATAAAAAAATATGGAAATTAAAAGACACAAATTTATAGTAGTTTGGTCAAACACAATCTACATCCACTCCCTGAAGACTCCCTCTTCAGGTATTGCACTATTACCAAAAGTGTCTCTCCTTTTGCCACCACAGTAAGACAAAGAAGCCTTTACAAATCCTCTCTTCCACCAATCCCCGATGCGGCAGAGAACTGTCATCATTTCACACTCTTTACGTGTCGGCAGAGAACCGTCATCCTTTCACACTCTCCAAGTGTCGACAGAGCATCGTCGTCTGTTCACACTCTCCAAGTGTCTGCAGAGTACCGTCGTCTGTTCACACTCTCTAAGTGTCGGTAGTACCAGATCTTATTCAAAGATCTTCTCACGAGCAACTAGAAAGACAAGAAGAAGAGTGATAACAAAAAATCACAAAGAGATCTTTACCTTTTGAGTAACCTAGTGAACCCTTCACACTTCACTTGAAAGAAATCTCTCTCAAACACTCTCTCTTTCAATTGCCTTTGAAAAATCACAATGAAATTTTTAATTTTGAGCATACATGATCATATAGTACGATCGTATGTTCGTACATACGAGCAGTTCAAAAACTGTTGCGTATGAACCTTATGTGAATCGGTATGAAATATTTTTGTACACGATGATTGTCTAGTACGAATCCAGTTCGTACTATACGAACAATTAGAAAATTTTTCATCTTCGTCGGGACGAAGAGGGACCCCACAATTTTGTACATGGATGTCGTACGTACGATGACGACATCATACAATACGATTAGTTATAAAAATTTTAACGTTAATCGGGACAAAAAGGGACCCGTCCAATTCATACCTTGGATGGTGTACGCACGATGACAAGATCGTATAGTACGAACAGTTCAAAAAATTTACAAGTTTGTTTGGACGAAAAGGGACCCGACCAATTCGTACCCTCAACGACATAAGTATGATGACAACATCGTACGGTACGAACCGTTCAGAAAAACTTCGAATTCGTCGGGATGAAAAGAGACCCATCAAATTCGTACCTTGGATGGCGTACATACGAATGGTATATCGTACAGTAATATCCATACTTAGAAAAAATTTCTACTTACTATTCGTTTGACTGCTCACGGGATAAATAACTGAACAAATTGTCCCGGACGAAAAGACTTCGTACAATATGATGAATTTAAAAAATCGCAAATTTAAACTCTCCCCCGGTGTGTTTGTATGATTACTCAATTACAATTACTCTCTTAGACTCAATAAAAAAAAAAATACAAACTTCATTTACAATAAATCCTAAATTGATCTAATTTGAAATTTTCAACAATCCGGAGTATGATTTCTTTGAAATATTAATACACACAAAATAGCAAAATAATGCATCTAAAATATGTTAATAAAAATAATAATCAAAACAATAATATTTGAAATCATAAAAAATATACATGTTGAAAGAATATCAACAATCAATAACTCTCAAGAATTAAATTGCAACAATCTCAACAATTATAACTTATTAACATTATCTAAAATATAATTAATAATTAAATTATATTTAAAACATTAATTAAATTTAAAATTTTAATGAATTAATCACAATATAATTTTGAGTTATATTGCTAAACAATTTCACAAGATTAATCAAAATTTAACTTTTTTTTGTCAAACAATTTTAAGTATTTAGCACCTTCATAAATTTGGATTTATTTAAATCCTACTAAACTTTTGAAAATGCAATAGTAATTAGCAAACATCTAATCTATAAATATATTTATACTTCTTTTCACATCCGAAAATATAAAATTCAAACTCACATAACAAACCAAGGTGATGAAAGAATCACAAGGATATTCAGCATTTAGAGGCTTCATTTGGGATGAATTTCTTTATACTTTTTAATAAAAAAAATTCTTTTTTATAAAAAAAAAATTACTTTAAAAAAACAGTTAAGAAATAAATCTTAATTATATCCTCAAATGTATTATTAGTATGCACAATTTATTACCTGCTCAGTTCATACAAAGAAATGCAAGTAATTATACATTAAGAGAATCATTCATTGGGATCTATTCATATATCTCATTATCAAGAATCTGTATTCTACACAAATTTTGAGAACGCAGGTAAAAATCAAGTAACACTGCTGCCCGCTTTTCCTCGCTCTAAATGCCTTCTACAAAAGAAAAAAGGATGACCCAAAAAGTACCAGTTATTATACTCTACAAAATGCACAGTTACAGAAGGGGATAAAGCAAATATATTGGCGTAATAATCAACAAATGAACATCCCAATAAAGAGAAAATTATTAGATCCGGTCACTTGACATAGAGATACAACCAGATTTTTCTCTGTCTACAGTAAAAGCGCAGTCAAAGCACAACTGCTAAAGTAACTGCGTTTTACCGTAGATAGAGAGAAATCCGAATGTATTTCTCTGTCAGACGACCGGACCGAATAATCCGCCCCAATCAAGAGAGTAAAGCTGGGCTATCCTCAGTAGCAATGCGAGACTGGTCTTGACTACGCTGCGGCGGTGAATGCTTCGTCATTTGCACGTCCCGCCCAAAGTTCGTCCTTGCCTTGGCATACGAAGCTTCTCTTGCTGCAAGAGTGGCCATTTTATCACATATATAGTTAAGGGACATATCAATAGTTCGATTTATTTAGTGAACTTACAAGCAGCAATTTTCTGTATTCTAAGAATGTTTTGCCTTCGTTTCCACCAGCAAGCTAAACAAACCAGAAACAAGAGAAATGCAATGAGAGATCCAAGTGCGATGCCAACCTTAGCACCAATTGATAGATGAGGCCCACATGTTGGAAGTCCAGGAATGTCGCAGAGGCCTGCATTCCCTGTAAAACTGCAACTTTCCTAAGAAAAACATGAGGTTTATGAAGAAAGCAATGCAATGGGCTATCAATTTAAAGGGATTAGTTGTAAGATTCAATTTCTCTTACTCTTGCAAGTGAAAGGTTACTCAGTTAACAGAGAAGCAAGAACAGAAAACAGTAACAGCAAGGAATAGCATTGAGACTAACTTTCGTATTACTTCCATACAATGACGAACACAGTAATACATATTTATAGTGTTAAGGTAAATGATGAAAAGCTGCAGCCACATGATAGTAGATCACTGTTGCCAGTCGTCATGGCAGACCAATGTTACCGGTAGCAGAGAATTAGTTAGGGGCGCAAAGTAGTGGAGTAATAACAAGCTGCAATGTATAAAGTAGGTTGGTTTAACACCCCCCTCAAGGTAACAATTCAGAATGAATTGTTAGCTTGTCTCGTAATGCTGCGAACCGTGTTACAGAGAGTTTTAGTGAATATGTTCGCTAGTTGGTCATGGGAGGCAATGTTGTGCACAATGAGCTGCTTTGCGGCAATGCAGTCCCGGATGAAGTGATAATTCACTTCAATGTGCTTTGTTCGCACATGAAAAATAGAGTTGTTTGCCAATGCAATTGCGGAGATATTATCGCAGTAGACTGGTGTGGGTGTATCGGTAGACATTTGAAAGTCAGCTAGAAGCCACCTTAGCCACATTAGTTCACTAGCAACAGCTGCTACTGCCCGATGCTCGGCTTCGGTGGAGGAGCGAGCAACCGTTGGTTGCTTTTTAGCATGCCAGGAGAGGAGATTGGTACCTAGGAATGTGCAAAATCCTGTTACTGATCGGCAATCCACTGAGTCAGCAGCCCAATCAGAGTTTGTGTAGGCAGTAAGCTGTAGAGCAGACCGATGAATGGGCAGAGTGAGTAGTTGCGTGCCTTTGAGATATCACAATAATCGTTTCAGTAGCTGGAAATGTTTGTCTGACGGGTGGTGCATTTGTTGACTTAAGTAATTTACTTGCAATGAGATGTCCGGTCTTGTTATAGTTAAATACTGCAAAGACCCCACTAGTTGGCGGTAGTATGCAGGTTTGGAAGGCAACATCAGTTGGCAAAGCAGAAGGAAGTTTAGCAGGTAGAGGGCTAAGGACTGGTTTGCATTGGAGCACGCCAGCCTTAGTAAGCAAATCCACAATGTATCTCGTCTGGCTTAAAATAAAACCAGTAGTTGTAGTTCGAATATGGATGCCAAGAAATTGTGAGACAGGGCCTAGATTTCTCATGCGGAACTGAACATTTAGTGTTGTGAGGAGCTGATCCATGGCAGGTCTGTCATTACCAGTAAGCAGGACATTCGCTACATACACCAGTAAGTAGAGAGCGGTGGAGGCATTGCGAAATGTAAGAAGTGAGGGGTCTTCTTTGGACGGCTGGAAGCCATATTGTATCAGAAAATTGGAGAAAGTGGAGAATCACTGCCGCAACGATTGCTTGAGCTCATAAATGGCTGTGTAATCTACATACCCGCAATGGGTGTTGAGGGTCAATGAAACCCGGAGGTTGTTTCATGAAGACAGCTTCCATAAGTTTTCCATGTAAGAAGGCATTTGGCACATCAAGGTGTAATATCGGCCATTGAAATTGTGCAGCAAGGATAAGAAGACAGCGAATGGTGGGAAATTTTGCTACGGGACTGAAAGTGTCCGTGTAATCAATACCGAATTCCTGTTTATATCCTTGTGCAACTAAGCGTGCTTTATAACGCGCAATCGAGCCATCCGGGTTTGGTTTTGTCTTAAAAAGCCATTTACATCCGAGCACAATTTGTTCTGGAGATGGTTCTATAAGGGACCAAGTGTCTTGGTTTTGAAGAGCCTGGAATTCGGTGGACATGGTAGACCTCCAAACAGTATGTTTGTTGGCTTCATCAAACGAAGTTGGGGTGGAAGAAGTTATCTGATGTGATAAATCCAGCAAAACTTTTGGTTTGAGGTGCCCGGTTTAGAGTGAGCATAGGGTGTTTAAGTGGGAGGTTAGTAGATGACGAGGTGGAGTTGCTGGATTGTGAGAAGTTGGAATTGGTTGGTATGCTATCAGATGAGATTGGTGGGGTGGGGTGGGATGGTTAACTGGAGTTGGAAGAGGTTCAGTTGTTGGGGAAGAAATATTTGTGTTGGAGGCAGGTACTAATGTAAGCGAGGACAAAATTTCATTGTCATTAACAATGTGGTTAACAGGGGAAGGAGATCGTTTGAAAGGAAAGTAATTTTCAAAGAAGGTAACGTGTCTAGAGATAAACACACGGTTAGTGATGGGATCCAAGCACTTGTAGCCCTTGGATTCAGTTACATATCCCAGCAATACACAGGCAACTAATCGTGGTTGAAGTTTGTGGCGTTGAGGAAGAAGCCACGGGTAACATAAGCAACCAAAAGTTCGAAGCAGATTGTAGTTGGGTGGTGAGGCGACTGTTGGCAATCTGTTAATGAGGTATGCTACAGTTAGCAAGGTATCGACCCAAAACTTGGTAGGAATATTGGCTTTGAACATGTGATCTCATTGTTTCGAGAAGATGGCGATGTTTTATCTCGGCTAAACCATTCTGTTGGGGTGTGTAGGGGCATGATAGACGATGAGCAATCCCCCAATTGATGAGAAATTGCTTAAATGGCTGATTTATGAATTCTCCTCCATTATTTGTTTGTAGTTGTTTAATGTTGGTTTGAAATTGGGTCTCCACAAGTTGTTTAAAGTTTTGGAAAACAGTAAGAACTTCAGATTTGAATTTCAAAGGAAAAACCCATCAAGAACGTGTGAAACCGTCAACTATAAGAAGGTAATATTTGTAGCATTGAGTGGACAAAATTGAGGAAGGTCCCCATATATCGGAATGTAGAAGTTCTAAACATTTTGTAGAGCTAGACTTAGATGAGCTAAAGGGAAGACGAAGACATTTCGCTCGAACACATGAGTTACAGTGCTGCTTGGATTGGCAAGTTGTAGAAAAATTGAGCTTGGTAGAGAGTCTCTGCTGGGTGGCCAGAGAGGGATGTCCAAGCCGCCTTTGCAAGTGAAAGAACGTAGACGGAGTGGTAAAGAGTGCAATAGGAGCTATGTTGTTGTTGCTGCGGAAGAGAGGTAGATTAATAGGGTAGAGACCATGTTGACTGGGATCCCGAAGTATGGTCTAGTGCATCTGGGAGTCCTTAAGAATGAAACCAGATTTATCAAAGACAATGTAACAGAAATTATCTTTGAGGAGACGAGAAACAGAGATGAGGTTATGAGTTAATTTTGGAACATGGAGTATATGTGGGAGTTGTAGCTTATGGGTAGGTGTTGGTAGAATGCCTTTACCAAGTTCGCAATGGGCATTTGAGAACCATCTCCAACTTGAACATTGGATGTACAGGTATAAGGTTGGATGGTTTGTTGCTGAGCGGCGTCGGTCGTGAGATTAGAGGTTGCTCCAGTATCTAGGAACCAATCGCCAGAAGCCGACTTATCATCCTAAGCTATAAGGGCTCGTTGAGATGGTTGGTAGGAGAGATCAGTCCTGTACCAACAGGATAGGGCAGAATGACCCTGTTTTTCACAAATTTGACATACGAAGGAAGACGTCTAGCGACGACCACCGCCCCGGGAAGCGGTACGACCTCCACGGAGGGAGAGGATCGACCGCGCGCAGAGCCACGGGGGCGACCACGAAAGGCCGCAAGCGCAAAAGATGTATCCGGGGATTGGAAGTTAATTTGTTCCGAAGAAATATTAACTTCTTCACTACATAGGAGAGCATAGAGTTCATCTAGGCTGATGGGTTGTGTTCTGGTGCGGATAGCCGTCTTAAAGGCATTGTATGCCGGCGGTAGTCCATTGAGAGTGTAGAAGATAACATCTTCAGTGTCGATGGGCGATCCAGCGGAAGCAATGGCATCTACGCACTGTTTGATGTCGGACAGGTACTGAAACATCGATTTATCTTGCATTTTGAGTGGTGCAGCTCATTTTTTAGCTGAAGGAGACGCGAACGTGTAGATGCTTGTAGCCGATGTTCCAGCGTATGCTAGATGTCAGTGCAGGTTGAGAGATTGAGTACATAAGGCAGTAGAGGCTGAGAAATGGAGGAAAACAAGGCAGCAGCCAAGTTTTGATCTACCATATGCCAAGAAAGGTATTCTGGATTCACCAAGGAGTCCGTGGGAAGGTGTTTAGGAGGTTGTCATATGGAACAATCGAGGTATTCAGTGTAGCCATTTGCACCAAAAATCTTTAATACCTGGGATCGCCAGATAGGATAATTGGAGGCAAGGAGCTGTACATTGAGTACAGATTTAACATTTGCCATAAGAAATTTCAGCTGTGGCGGTATAACAGGGACTGTGATGGGAATAGAAGAAGCTATGGTAGGTGTAGTCGGCTCAGCTGCCGTAGACGATGCTTCGGTATTTGCCATGAAGACGGCTTAGATAAAGAGCTAGCGGTTTTAAGGATTAACCCGCTTTGATACCATGAAAGGTTACTCAGTTTATAGAGAAGCAAAAATAGGAAACAGTAACAGCAAGGAATAGCATTGAGACTAACTTTCGTATTACTTCCATACAATGACGAACACAGTAATACATATTTATAGTGTTAAGGTAAATGATGAAAAGCTGCAGCCACATGATAGTGGATCACTGTTGCCAGTCGTCATGGCAGACCAATGTTACCGGTAGCAGAGAATTAGTTAAGGGCGCGGAGTAGTGGAGTAATAATAAGCTGCAGTGTATAAAGTAGGTTGGTTTAACAGCAAGAACTCGCAACAAGAAAATATTAAGTTCTCTAACTCTTGCAAGAACTCTCAACATGAATTATAAGTTTTTTAACTCTTGCAAGAACTCGAAGTATAAATTATGTAAAAGAAATTGAAACGAAAATATGAATTTACATAAATCTTAAATCAACAAGATCTTAAACAAGATGATTTTCAAGAGATTTTAATCGGAAGAAAACATACATTGATTCATGTTGAATTCGTTGAATTCCAAACTACGGTTTATCCCTCTTTTCCCTTTTACTTTCTTCTTTCTTTATGAGTTAATTCTCTATGTAACAAACTAACTCCCATAATGAGAGAGAGAGGACTGGTAGTTATTTCCTACGAATTAGTTATAATAACCGCTCATAGGAGTTATTTGATCAAACAATCCATAAATGATTGATCAAATTATCTCTTCTTGACTAATAGGATTTAAATATAAATAATTAAATTTCAAAAATTCAAATATATGAACCACTTAATGGTTTATATAATTAAATATATATACTTAAATAATTATTACGAAATCTCGCATAATTATTATATTTAGTTATTCTAACATTAGTATGTGTAGAGATTGCATGAAACATATTGAAAGATGACTCATGCACAATTTTAACTTTGGGAGTCCATTGCATGCGGAGTTCAGAAAATCATAAAAGTTTATCTTCATGAACCTTACACCAACTATTTGAGAGAACCATTTTAAATGCTCCTTCAGATAAATGACTTCAGCATGCTCCACCAGTAGGAAGTAATAGAAAATGGTAATGCAATATGATCAAGATGTCATCAACTTTATGAGCACCAAAAATAAACTCATGTATGTGAAGGTCTCAGTTGCTGTTGCTGTAATCAGATTCTATTGGATTAGTATCTAATGACTCCTTGGAAAAATATGTTAACAAATATGATATTTTGGATTTAATCTCACATTGGATAGTTTTAAAATATTATAGTGTAAAATAACAAATGATTGGCTCTCACCCATAAACTTGAGATTTTAGATTGAAAACAAATTTGAACGCTAGTATATCTAGTTCAATTTTAGGCTCCCATTGATTGCATACTCCCTAACTAATAGCATCAGCGCCCATAGTATGATTGAGATAAAATTAAATATGCCGTAATAAAAATCCACATGTTAATATTTAGAATTTTTCACCTAGAGTTTCCTTCCTCATTCACACTCTATGAGAGGCTTTAGCGGAGAGAGATTTTCAGCAGTCCAAACGATGCCACCAAGAAAGTTAGGAAGCCGACAATCTTGATCCACGGGAAAGTACCCGAAGGAGGCGCAGGTGGACGTCCGACGAGTTGACACTGTCCGGAAGGTCGTTGTTCGTCGATCATTTCGACTAGATGAAATAGTATGCGGTCGACGTAGTCTTCTACGGAATCTTCAAACTCCCAATCAGGATCGAAGAATGAAAACTAAAGGATATCAATTTGTCCTTGAGAATCGTACGCGAATCCGTGGTCGACTTCAGGATCGGCCATCCATGAATATGAGAGACTTCTCTATTGTGAACCTTGGAGGAGCCGGTGGTTTGTGAAGGGAGAAGGGAGGGAAGGAGCCGGCGGTGGGGGTTCTCGGG
Organism: Dendrobium huoshanense; assembly: GCA_016618105.1. Lineage (NCBI taxonomy): Eukaryota > Viridiplantae > Streptophyta > Magnoliopsida > Asparagales > Orchidaceae > Dendrobium > Dendrobium huoshanense. Next base: position 12,346,597 of record CM028352.1, read on the forward strand.
TAGAGAGGAAAAGGGAGGGGAAAAGGGAGGGGACGGCTAGGGTTTAGGGCTAGAGAGGTGGGGAAAAGGAATTAGAAAATCTGAATTTTATTTCAAAATTTTCTAAGAGAGGAAAAGGGAATAATTTAAACTCCAAACTATCCCAAAAATAACTCTAGGGGCCAGCGGTTTAGGAGGGGTTTATGGGGCATTTAATTGGAATTAGGGAATAGATTGGGGAGGAAAAAAGAAAGGGGAAGGGGGACCGGCCATATGAGGAGGGAGGGAAAGGTCTAGATTCAATGTATGTGGGCCCAAGGTTTTAATTGAAGATTAGAATCAAATCTAAAATTTAATTTCAGATTTGATTAAATTAGGGAGGTTTCTTAATTGGAATTTATCAATGAGGAAACTATTTGAAATTCAAATATCTAATTGAATTCAAATAAATACACTTTCAAAATTGACCATAGATTTTTTTAGGAAGGTGGTTAAGAAATTCAAATTCGGGGGAGTCAAGTGGCCGGCGGTTAGGGAGGTCTTGTGAAGTTGGCAACTAGGGGATGGAGGGTGGTGGATGGCCGGCGGCTAGGAAGGCCGGCGGGAGGATGCGTGGGCCAGTGGGGACGGCGGCTGGCTGGGGTTTTGGGACCGTGGGTAAGGGTTAGGGAAAGGGGTCAGCGGGTTTGATTGGAGGAGAAGGTGAAGCCGGCGGATGGGAGAGGGTGGCCGGATGAATGAATAGGAGGGGAGAGATAGGCCGCGAGCCTTAGACTCTTCTTAAGACTGATGGGTATTGCAATCACCCTTACCTAGGGTTCTCTTTCTTCTCTCAAAGTTCACAACATTGAAGAAGACAAAAGCAAGAATTTTTATTCATCAAAATCATCCCCAAATACAATAGAAAGAGCCTTATATATAGGCTTCAACATGACAAAAGAAAAAGACTCGAATGCCCATAGGGCTACAAAAGCAAACTAGCTCCTCATAGGGGTAAAGTAGGAAAACTGAAATATAAAAAATAAACAATATATAAAATGCTTTAAAAATAAAGGCTCCTGATCGTGGCCATCGATCTTTAATGCCTTCTCTGATAAACGTGCCAAAATCTCTTGCTAATGTCCTCATCATCTCCACTCAACTTTCTACTATGGACTAAATAGACTTGGTTGTTGTTCTAGGGCTGGTCAAGGGAGTTGCAGACATGGTGGTCAGATGGGTGGCAATTGTGCTATCTATAACATTTTTCCCACCCTCATTACAGCTGTATCAATCATCATCCTAATATTGCGAGAGGAGATTCAATTATCCCTCCACTATCCACTGATTATGCTTCCTCCATTGGATCTATAATTATCTTTCACGGATACTATAAACGTTTGCTTCAACAATCTCAAACATCTATCCTAACTTCTCATTATCTCATTTCCTTCAGGTCCATTATAGTTATCTCTACCAGTAAGTCCTCGTATCTAAATTCAACTATCTGTTATTATATGATAGGTAATCACCAACTACTTTCATCTCTCCATATGAATTTTCTATTATATATCATTGTGATGTAGGCAGGGGGGGGGGGGCGTCAAAACAAAATAAATAACAAAATGAATATTTTGGTTTTGACTTCTTTTGGACTTGCTAGCTCATTAATATTTTGAGCTAAAAGTTAGCTCATTATGAGCTGTTTTTTTAGTTCATTTATTGATGAATTATTAGATTCATTCCCCTTTTTATTTGTCCCTTTGGTTCCCGTGCCTTGGCTCCATGGTTCCCACAGTTGGCTCTTGGTTTCCTGCGGCTGGCTCTTGGATTTCCATGCCTTGGCTCCTTGGTTCTTGCGGCTGCCTCTTCGATTCCTGCCCGGGCTGTTTCCCGTGAGTGTATGTGGGGCTTTTCCGTGGCTTTTGTGCTTCGTTTCCTGGAATTGGTTGTTGGCTTTTCATATTCCCTATTTAATTAACTTTGAATATAGAGATGATTTGTGTATGTTTTAGAATGTTTTTTTTTTTTTTTTTTTTTTTTTTTTTTTTTAATGAATGATTTTTGGAAATATAATGTTATATGAACCTGTATGTTTTAGAATGTTATATGAATGATTTTTGGAAATATAAACCTACGGGTTTTGTTGGAAAAGCTTACGAGCTTTGTCCACCTTCTTCTTCCACCTCCTTTGGAAATCTTGTGAGCTCTTTCCACCCTTCTTCTTGGCTTCTAACCTCTTTCATCTCTACGCAAGTGACCACCTCACCTGTATCCCTCTTCTCAAAGTAAGCAAGTTTAGGGTGTCTAACTATTAGATTCAAGTTCGTAAGTCGTTTAATTTTAAGAGTTGTAAGTCTTTATTTATAAAAATGTTCGTTTATATGAAATGTAAGAATTTGTTCTAAAATTTCTAAGTTATATCTTCTTTTTGGGTATTTTGTTCTTCCCTTTACCTAGTAAGTGTATTGTCTTTTGTGATAAAAAATTTGGGTCCCTCTCCCAAATTTTTAATTACATCATTTGGTATCAGAGCAAGTTAGGAAGTCTTAGATTTTTAAGTTGGTTTGTCAAGTCAAGTCTTATTGTGTAAGTCTTGTAAATCTTGTGTGTCTTGATGTCATGTTAGTAAGTGTTGCTTTTAGTCATGGTGTCAAGTGAGCAATCTCAAGCCTTGGTGTCTCTTGATGCAACGCCTTCATAACAAAGCTAACTCATCGGGAGATGAGTTCTCAAGAAGGGGAGTCTGATGTAGGCAGGGGGAGCAAAACAAAATGAATATTTTGGTTTTGACTTCTTTTGGACTTGCTAGCTCATTAATATTTTGAGCTAAAAGTTAGCTCATTATGGGCTGTTTTTTAGTTCATTTATTGATGAATTATTAGATTCATTCCCCTTTTTATTTGTCCCTTTGGTTCCCGTGGATGGCTCTTGGGTTCCCATGCCTTGGCTCCTTGGTTCCCACGGTTGGCACTTGGTTTCCTGTGGCTGGCTCTTGGATTTCTGTGCCTTGGCTCCTTGGTTCTTGCGGCTGCCTCTTCGGTTCCTGCCTGGGCTGTTTCCCGTGAGTGTATGGGGGGCTTTTCCAAGGCTTTGGTGCTTCGTTTCCTGGAATTGGCTGTTGGTTTTTCATATTCCCTATTTAATTAGCTTTTAAATTAATGTTTTGAGGCTATTTGTATTCCCCTTTCATGCCTATATATAGAGATGTTTTGTGTATGTTTTAGAATGTTATATGAATGATTTTTGGAAATGTAAACCTGCAGGTTTTGTTGGAAAAGCTTGCGAGCTTTGTCCACCTTCTTCTTCCACCTCATTTGGAAATCTTGCGAGCTCTTTCCACCCTTCTTCTTGGCTTCTAACCTCTTTCGTCTCTCCGCAAGTGACCACCTCACCTGTATTCCTCTTCTCAAAGTAAGCAAGTTTAGGATGTCTTACTATTATATTCAAGTTTGTAAGTCGTTTAATTTTAAGAGTTGTTAAGTCTTTATTTATAAAAGTGTTCGTTTATATGAAATGTAAGAGTTTGTTCTAAAATTTCTAAGTTATCTCTTCTTTTTGGGTATTTTGTTCTTCCCTTTACCTAGTAAGTGTATTTTCTTTTGTGATAAAAAATTTGGGTCCCTCTCCCAAATTTTTGATTACATCACATTGTCTTGATAATTCCCTCCCACCTCTAAAAAGGGCATCGTACATCCTTTCAAATCCCTCTCAGGTGTTTTGGATGTGTCCTTAAATTTATTGTAAGCCTATTATATATCCACTGCTTTATAAAGACTCATTATTGTTATATAACAATTTTTTACTCCCCATGTGCCTCTATAAGGACCTAAGCTCAAGAAAGAAGGTTGATAGGGCTGTAGATGTTGTTGAAATCTATTACTTAACAACTGATATTCCTTCCACCCACTATTTTATTATTTATCCATTTCAATTGTATGTTAACTAGGTCATACTCCTCTCGACAAACTTAGAGATTGTATTTATTCCTATCCAAGTTAGATGATTTAATCTACGAGTTAGGTAGACTGTGATAGTCAGCCGAACCAGTCTAGAATAGCTAATTAATAGGAAGGCGAACAGTGGGTCGAACGAAATACCCAAACCAAAATATGTGTGCACTAGGAGCAAACGTGAGCGCATGCGAGCGAGCGAGCTGTAAGAATATGCGAGTAGGATGAATGCAAGTGAACAGGCCAAACTCTTAAATATTGAGATATTGTTTGCTTTGGCCTAAGGGCCTCATGGTTTTGCCCTGTATAACACTTCAAACTCTTAACTATCGAGATATTGTTCGTTTTGGCCTAAGGGTCTCATGGTTTTTCCATGTTTGTGTAACTTCTCAGTAGGTAACCCATCCCGGAATTGCTCCGGAATGAGCAGGCTTGACTACGGAATTTCTTAATGAAATTCCAACCATTACACCAAAAGGCACCTCGATATTTAAGAGTTTAACTTCTTTTACTTAAGGGGTTTTACAATCTCCCCCACTTGAGTAACTAACGTCCTCGTCAGTATCATCATCCTAAAATCATCCATCAGGCATATAATATTCTAAAGGTGACCCCTAAAAGTTCAAGTGATGGCTCCCACCACGTAGCACTTTGTCTCATTCAGGGTTCAAGAGATGGCTCCCATAACATAACACTTTATCTTGTATGACACTTAATTCCCATTTTCCAGTTGGTGTATTGCTCTGATTAGCTCAAACTCTTAACTGTCGAGATATTGTCCGCTTCAAGCCTAAGGGCCTCACGGTTTTACCCTGTTAGTGTAACTTCCTAGTAGGTCACCCATTTCAAAATTGCTCCAGGATGTGCACGCTTAACTGCGGAGTTTCTTAATGAAATTCCAACTATTACACAAAAAGGCACATCGATGTTTAAGAATTTAACTTATTTTACTTAAGGGGTTTTCACAAGAACAATAGACACAAGATAAAGTGTTCTTTGCTAAGACTTATTGGTTCAATTGTATTATCTATCACTTTCCTATTGGTTGTATCTGTTTTTTCTTAAGCCTTTGGGCATCAGGCCAGTTTAAACTCAACATCATGTTTCTCCTAATAAAAATAATCTTAGCAATCAAACGTGGTCATCACTGCGAAAGCACGAGTCATGATAATGAGATAACTTACTTGAAGCTGGCTCCATGGAGAGGTCTTCCCCCAAGGTTGGCTGGAACTCTTCCTGAGAGCAAGTTTCCATTGAGATTCCTACAAGCGAAATCAATGATATTTACTGCTAATAGGCTCACTATGTTTATTATCTAATGAAAAATAGCATGATGAAAAAAAGTTATCTTACAATATCCGCAATGATTTCAACTGGCCAAGGCTCTCAGGAATTGAACCATTGAACTGGTTGTATGAAAGGTCCCTACAAATAAATTTAGTGTCAATGACTACTTAAATTCAAATGTCAAAAATAAATGATGCTAGTGAATTATTCATTTAGTTTTTTTAAGCGATTCATCATAATAATTTGAACATAGCAAAAATAGCTCGGACATATGAGTAGGCATGCCTCTTCTGCAAATGTGAAGAAATGGAAACAATCAAAAGACTCAGCTCCATGTTTAGTTTCATCATAACAAAATATAAATTCTGATTCAATAAATCACATTCCATTTATTTAAATTATCACATCATCCAACCTTTCGTCTAATAAATTTCATGCTTTTCACGAGATTGGTCTATCAGTTATACATATTACAAACCACTTGCCATACAACGCAGAATGTTCAGTTACTTCTCTAATGACAATTTCCTTTTAAATTCTCCAAATTTCCTCTACTTCTTTTTAAGTTGAATGGAAATTAATTGTTTTACTGGGGTTTCTTCAATTTTGCAATAAACATCGTCATAAAATCTTTTAATCAAGGCTCAAGTGAAGATCAGAACGTGCAAAGTTTCTTATGTTTTTCCTTATGGTAGAGAAAAAAAATTTCAAATGGAACACCAACTGATTTCTGCACTAGTTCATTAAAGAGCACAAAATAATGAAATGCATGATTGAAATACTTTGTTGCAATAGACATGTTTTCTATTAATACATCTACTACTCTGTTACAATGCAACTTGGAATTCCATCAGGAAAAGATCTAAAGCATTCAACATTCACTTTTAAATTAAAATATTAATATTATTTATCCATTCTATTAGTGGGGAAATTACTTTCTTAGGTCTATTATTCAATAGAGGACCCCTCTATTAATAAAGGAGTACAATGTTCTAAGGAATAACTAAAGATACATGAACTCCTCACTAAATATATAGAACTTTTCTATTTTGACATTTTCTTGGATTAATACTCTCCCGTAAACTAGAGCATATATATCAACTAGATTCAATTAGTTATGCGGATATGAAAATCAACTAGATCTAATAACCTTAGTAAGGATATCAATCACTTGTCTTTCACGAGCAACATGAGTGATGATCTTCTTTCACAGAACAATGTTATTGAAAAAATAACAATCAACTTTGAAATTTTTAGTTCTTTTATAGATTCTCAAAACAACCTTTCAATACTTCTTTGAATTTTGCATATGCCTAATAACCACAACAACCAAAAAGGAAATACGATAATTTGTGAAAAAGATGCTGGTAAACTTATTGACCATATTAGCTAAAAGCATCTTAAAGATTTCAATATTTCATCATGGACGAGTCAGCAAGCTTAGACCTAAGAAGGCCTATTACATCAATAAGGTTTGTAGCACATTTTCTGAGATGGAGACGCCCATATGACTATAAGAAAAGTCAATAGCATAAAAGTACTTTGGGCGCTCTAGATCTTTGGTTACAAATATTTTCTAAAGATAATGCTTTATTTCAACAATGCCTTAAGTGTCACTTCCAATGAGAAAAGAATGTTATTGGCATACACAACGAGAATCATCACGCTAGAAAAAGAGTGTCGAATAAAGATAAAATGATCAGCAGTACTACTAGCTAACATCATCTAGAATTTAGCAGAGTTTGACAAACCAAGTGAGAGGATTTCATTTAAGTATTTAACCCATATAGATTCTTCCAAAGCTTGCTTGCATAGTATTCTTCCATTGAGCGAAATACCCAAGAGATTGTTCCGTATAAACAACTTAAGTGAGATTCCCAACAAAAAATTCATTGCTAACATGCACATATAGCATAATCCATCCTTGATTAATGGCAACATAAATAATAAGAAGAATCGAATTAAGCCAAGCAATAAGAGATAAAGTGATATGGGTCACGATGACTATAACCATCATCACCGTTATCATGTCAGATTTTAGACCTAAAGTAATTATGATCCATCATGTTGTACCTATGAGAATTTAGATATGAGTGTTTTCATGTATGTTAAGGTACTAAAATGTTACATAAATATTTTGTTCTCTTTCATGAATTTAAGTCATGTTAATTTATGAGCAATTGTAATTCTTATGAATCATTTTGTGTATGGGTTAAAATTAGTGGAGTGGTCCCCACACCCCTTGGCCACTCCCATCTCATTCTCCTCCTTGATAGCACCATTTATCATGGCCTTTTAACTCCACCATCATTTATGTTTTAAATCCTAAACTGTTCCCCACCATTTTAAAAAAATCCCTTCATTTCCCCCTTCAATAAAACGCCTTTTTGACTTCCCCACCTTTAGCAGGCCACCCTTTTATCATTTTCATATATTTTTTCTTTTGGTTTCCTCCTCCACACCTATAAATAGTGTAGCTGCACTTGAAAATTCACTAAGAAATAAAATAGAAGTTTCATTGTTTTTTATATTCTTATGTGCTTTTGTTAGAGAGGACTTCTTTTGTGAAAGCGTGCAAGCTCTTGGAGGACTTCCAAGGTTGGGATGTTTCATAGCACAACAAAGGATTGTTAGTGGCATCGACACTTTTTATTGCACCTTGAATATCTCTACACCTTCACTTTATTGTTCTTTTTCTTCTTCTCAAGACCCATCTTATAATATTTCTTATGCTTCTATGTTATTATGTTAGTTCAAATTGGTGACAAAATTAACTTATATTATGATCAATTTATAATCTTTATTCATGTTACAATATGGTTTAGTCCGACAATAAGTATGTAAAAGCCATCTTAACACTTATTTTCGCTGCTTAAATTTTTGTTCTTCTAGTAATTGATTGAAATTTATTGTCCTTCAATTATTAAAGTGAAATTGAATTCTAAACTGAAGATCTCTAGCTACTGATATTGATCAAGTGACATAATCAATATCCTTAGTGTCCAGCATTATATTTGGTAATAGAGTAAGTTGTCGTTTCTTTATTGTTTAGTATATTTTCGACGATAACTACACATAGTGAGCACCTTTTTCAAGGTCAATTATCAAACAATTAGTATGATGAAATTTTAATGTCTTCAAGAACAACTTGAAGACACGACTCATACATCGACAAATGCATAATAGAATTAATGTATTATAAATTAAAAATGCTCCACAGCCTAGGAAACATAACCCTAAAATTGATCCTGAACAACTAGATAACTTTGAGGAAGGTGAAGGTGCCCATCCTTCACCCCGTATTCGACCACAAAGAAATTGAGCTTTCCAAATGGATGACTATCTTGTAGAGAAGACATATACTACACTGCAAAACAAACCTTTTGGAAGTCATTGCAGCTATCCACATCAATCTTTTCTTCAAAAGCAATAACCTCATCACTTTGAGGAACCTTAGTGAGAGGATATAATCAATATTATGTTTTCCTGAGTTATAATGATTATAAACAAGATGACGATGAATCACTATAAGAGTAAAAAATTGATCCTCCTACTCTTGATGGTCATTTTGATCTGAAAGCCATCTCAAACAAGATCACAGAAATCAACTTCTAGTTTAAATAGATGACAATACCAAAGGACTATCATGTTAGGATTGCTAAGTGAAGTAGTCCGGACATGTCAAAACCTACCTAATGAACTTGGAATACACCTCCAAAGGTCAAGGCAATTATCACTCGACTCTTAGGATTAACAAAAGTAACTACTTAAGCAAAAGTATCCTCCACTGCATTCAACAATAAACAGTTGAAAGAAGTGACTGCCCTTGGCAAAGATCATTGTTCATAGCCACTTATATAACTCATTTCAACAATATAATGATTTTGGTGCAATATCACCGAAGAGCCTATGCCATTGCAAGATTTAGATTAGGATTGTGTTTTGATATAATCTAGAAATGCTAACCCAAGATATCTATACTCTTGATGATGCATTCCAATTAGTTTTTCACCTTAAGCGGTATCTCAATATTAAAATTTAAGACCTGAGTATCTCGATCATAATAAGCAATATAGAAGTTTTAACTCTCTCAAATTGGCATTGCTGACTAATGTTAAATAGTAAAAATAAAATGTGAAAAGAAAAGAGAAGCAGGGAGAAAAAGAGTAGCACAATACTCTCAACTTATCATGTAAGGTAAAATATTAAAAAAAAATCTTATCCAAAATTGTTTTTTAGTTTTGGACTTTAAGATAAAGGGGCAACAAATAAAAATAAAGTAAAATATTATTCTAGGATTGGATGGAGGTATTTAAATAATTTTAACAAAAAAAATTTTTTAGAGTAAGATTCTAGACTTAAGATTTTGTCTGTACATGAGGAAGCTAATATTATGTGAGAAAATTAGTTAGTGGTATTAAGAATATTACAAAAGATGTGCTTGAAGTATCAAAAGAAAAAACTCTTAATACTAAAAATAGTTGGTGGTGAAATCAAAATG